>WOFM01000482.1:60938-1260938 GCA_011428145.1 Ericerus pela
CGTTTAGTGATGGGACATAGTGTACGTTTTTTAGTCTTATTACTTTTTGGTCTCGTTCAGAGTTTTCCACTCTAATGAACATTGTACCTATGTGGGTTGCTATTAAGAGAGTATCTTGGATGGCACATTCCAATTCAATTGGTTTTTCAAGCATTGTTGGGTTGGACAATTTTGACAGGTCTGATATTACGTGGGCAACAGCTCCACCGTCTAACATAATTCTTTTAGTTAGGGGGATATAATTTGGATTTGACTCCTGTTTTGTGTCTTTTGACGTTATCAGATTTATTAATTTACTATTCGAATTTCTGTTTGTTTCTTGATTTTTGTATCTGATCATCATCGACCACTGAACATCGTTTTCTTCTTTATTTTTATTATTATTATTATTAGTGTTATTTCGCCCGTATCTCGTGTTTTGTGCAGGACCATCTAATTTATTTTGGGGTATTGCACCCTCTTTATTTGACGGACATACTTTGGCTATGTGCCCTTTGCCATGGCACTTAAAACAAACTATCGTATTTGAATTTGGCAAAGTGTTATGATTTTGATTGTTTTCATATTTTTTATTTTCATAATTATTATTGTTTTGTGGTGTTTCTTTCTGTTGATTATTATTATATTTTACGTTTCCCTGATCTGAATTTTGACTTCTGTTTGTGTGGTTATATCTATTGTAACTTCCTCCATATGGAAATCTTTGGTTTTTATTATTATTTGTGAAGTTACGGAATTTATTATTATTATTATATTTTGACTTTTTTTCGTCATAAAGCCTATCCGACCTTTCAATTAACATGGCATGGAGTGTCTCAATTGTTTTCTGGTCCTGACTTAACGTATTAAACTCCAGCCTAGTCATGTCGTAGTCCATGTTTAGCGAGATTAGAAGCTGTTCTATTTCCTCCTGTCTGTCCAAATTTTTTCCACAATCCCTTATTTTTTGGGCTGCCCTCGAAAAAACATCCAAATAACTTCTCATATTCCCATTGCTATGAAATTTTAGTCTTTGAAATGTTTGTTTTGCATTAATGTACGTGACCTGAGTACAGCTTTTATATCTCTCGTCAAGTACTTTCAAAATTTGGTTTATAGTTTTAAGATCCTTTACTCTTTCTATTAGTTCGTTGTTAAGACCCTGGTATATGAGTGCCTTTCCCTTTTCCTGATTTCGGAAATATGTCATTCGAGTTGCTGGGTTGGCGTTACTAGACTCGGGGTTTAAAAAATTATTTAGTTCTAAACCCAAAAAAGTACTTCCGTTTCTGTATCGTGCATGATCGGGTATAATCCCTCTGCGTAAAGTGTGGAGACCATCATGGTCCTCCATGCGTCATAATTTCTCCCATCGAAAACCTTCTTTGTGTCGAATCGTGACATCTTGTTTAATTATTATTTTCGGGGCTTAATATTCCTACCTCAGAAACACGAGAGCTTAATTCTAGGGGGTAACACGGTCTCAACCGCACGATTATGCAAACACGGTCTCAACCGCTCGATCGGGAATGCAAGTCAAAATGTTATGTCATAAATCTTAATAATTAATAAACGTTTTTTATTAGATCTCACGCAATCTGCCGCTGACGATGAGTCGATCTCTCCGCCGTTGTTTTTGATTTGTCTTCAATTCAGGGGCTCTCTGTTAATATGTCGCCGAAATGTCTTTTAATTCGAAATATTTTAATGTTTTGTTCTGGTTCCGGATCGAAAAATAATTCTGTTGAATAGGTTAAAATGTAGATTAGATTTCAATGGAAAATTATTCAACAAAGTACAAGAGTTTGAAGCTGAAAGGAAAAATAATTCGTTATCTATTGTCAATTTGAAAACCTCTATACAGATTGTGGACAGGAATGAACTGTCAGTCAAAACCAATAATGTTCAATAATTTTCTTTTGTTATTCAGAGTGTATCTTTTTCACTAAATATTTTCCTATTTCGACCACTTTCGACCAACGAGATAAAGTCTGAAAGGTTACCAATGAATCTTTCAGGTTTCGACTTTCCTCTAATTTTGGTTAAGTGTCAACAGGAAAATATTTCGAACTTTTTACGTTACTTTAATGAAATTTCAAACTTTTGTAATTAATTTTGAGGCAAAAATCACACCGATTAGTAATTAATTATTCTAATTTTTACTTATCTTTATTCGGTTTTCGTAATTTTCCGTTTCTTGGGTCCTCTACGCCGACGTTGACTTTGATTTTTGACTCTGCAGTTTTCAGACTTTCGACTTTTTGATCTGAACTTCCTTCCCGGAACACAACACGAACAATTGCCAGTCGTTTTTGACTCTGCAAGCCGGTTTTCCAAACCACAAGATCCTTTCGTACCTGATCTGCTTACACCAAACTCTCGACTTTGACGTTTTACTCGGCGCCCACGATTTCACTGAAGTTTTCATCAATTTTAATTTTTACCTTTTATTCATTTGATTCAACGCTTGTTCGGCTCTTCCAGGATACTTCCTTCGATCACTGGACACGAACTTTGCGCTTACGAACTTTTAATTATCTATCCACTTTGCGTGGAGGTTTTACACAATACAAAATTTTTACTTTTTCATGACACATAAACTTTTACTTTTTAATTAAATTCACGATTACTATGAACGCATTTTACATTTCGTACTTATTTCCGTTGGTCCGCAGCTCTGGCTACCATGTTGAGGTGAGTTTCGATCTTTTCATCCAACAAAAATGAAGCACGGACATTTATCAATAAAAAGGTTTATTTACGACTTTAGTACAACGACTGACGAGCGGAGAACATTCTCCGTCGAGCAGTGGCGGAAAGAATATTATGCTGGCGATCAGTGTCGCCTCATGTAAAAAGAATAAATGTTATTAGTTACACGCAGTGTTGATTAATGTACAGTTATGTGTTCGTGAGGTAGTGAGGGAATCGTATCCCAACAAATATGAATAACCTAGAACGTTTTCCGAATGGTCGGGAACATTTTGAGCCTACCAGTAAACGAACATTCTGAACGGGGATACGGGTGTCTGACTCAACTTCACCGGTTGTTCATTAGACTCTGTGTTATTCTTATCAGTATTAGCAGTCCAGTATGTATATAGTCAAAGAATATTCCTACTGGTGTAGGTTGGTGTAAGTTAGTGTAATCCTATTTGATGTGAGGTGTACAGAACGAGGATTGAAAGGACTTGAGACTTTTTACTTTAACGACATTTTATTAGCGACTGAAATATAAATTACAATTGAAATACGAAATGGCGAAGCAACAGCGTTATCGGATCGAGAATGGTAGGGGAAGCACTTCGTGATGAGAGTGTACATATGACATATATATATTGTGTGTTCGTGATGATGATGAAGAAAGAGAGAAGGTGGGATTTCCGTTACAACACTATCAAACAGAGCTATGATGGTCCTATCTTGTCACAACCTTGGTACACTCTACAGTTAATAATACGTACTATAATATTTCTGTGTGACCTCAGGTAATCATGTAAACTCTGTATGTCAGGAACTGACGTTAAGATGAGTTCACTTCTGTTCTGTATCTCGTATGGTGAACATACAAAATATATTATTCTCGTGATTATTTACTGTTTTATTAAATCCTCCAATATGGTAGCATCTAAAGGTTAATTAATAATAATAATTTAGATTCTCGTGCAATAAAATAGTGATATAGTGTTAAGGGGAGAACACATTCTTGAGGGTAAACAATATCGCGGGTAAACGATATTCAGGGTAAATTTGCCTGTTTGTTTTTGCGGGCACACTTTATCGCGGGTAAACAAAACACAGGGTAACATTTATCAAGGCAACATTTCTCCAGGTAATTGATTGTGCGGGTATACAAAACAGAAGGTAACATTTTTCAGGGTAATATTTCTCCGGGTAATCAATTGTGCGGGTAGACAAAAGACAGGGTAACATTTATCAGGACTACATTTCTGAGGGTAATCGATTGTGCGGGTAGACAAAATACAGGGTAACATTTCTCAGGGCAACATTTCTCAGGGTAATATTTTATGTTACAGTTTGGGCAAAAGTTAAACACTAAAATACTTTTCTTAGTGTTAAATTATTAATCCTCAATGTTAAAAACGTGCGTCAGTCCGCAAATCTTGTCTGACAAACCTGCTTGTAAGTCGTTAATTAATATACTTTGTGATCGACGACGTGGCTGTGATATTAGAAGCTTTTTTTATTATATGACGTGAGTACAAAAACAGACGTGATGTATTTAATGGCCGAATATAAGTTGTTTCGAGAATCTTGTTGATTTTTATTCGAGTTTGTGTAAATTAGTACGCTTCTTTCAATTGAATAACCAACACTTAGTACTACTGAAGCGCGTTGTTTTTCCGCAACAGTACCAAAAAACATGACGTGAGGACTACCGTGAGAATGACATTGATATCAGTGAATTGGGCACAGTTTTTTTCGAATGTTTTCATATTTCTGTAGATACTTGGGGAAGACTAGTGTCTCGCCGTAAATTTGTTTCTAGGACCAGTCATGTGATTTGTGTTTGTGTATCATGTTTCTGTGTATTTGGTTTGTGTCTGTGTGGGTGCATCTCATTACAACACCTAATTGCATGTAAAACATTTTAACAAATAAAATTAATAAAGTAAAAAACAAAAACATTTTTGTATAATATAATCAAAAAATGTCCCCAAGACTAGTGAATAATACTAGTGTGATCTACATGCTTAAAAATCACAATAGTACTAAGTAAAGTATTTGAGTGTTTAACTTTTGCCCAACCTGTAACATAAAATATTACCCTGAGAAATGTTGCCCTGAGAAATTTTACCCTGTCTTTTGTCTAACCACACAATCGATTACCCTCAGAAATGTAGTCCTGATAAATGTTACCCTGTCTTTTGTCTACCCGCACAATTGATTACCCGGAGAAATATTACCCTGAAAAATGTAACCCTCTGTTTTGTATACCCGCACAATCAATTACCCGGAGAAATGTTGCCCTGATAAATGTTACCCTGTGTTTTGTTTACCCGCGATAAAGTGTGTCCGCAAAAACAACCAGGCAAATTTACCCTGAATATCATTTACCCGCGATATTGTTTACCCTCAAGAAAGTATAGAGCCTATATTTGCATACGTGTGTCGTATGATGAGTTTGTCTAATTATATTATGTGACTTTTGTCATTCCATTGAAGTATAATAAATGATCATTGGCCGTGGCTGTAAAAACCTAATTTTTGTGAGTGTTCACGTATATAATTTCAGATACCGCCAAATCAGATGGCGAATGAAAATGTTCCCCCGCCTCAAGGGCTTACTGTGCCGTTACATTTGTTACCAAATCCTAGTTAACAGAGTTACCAAAATACGATTAGTTTGACCGCTCAACCATTATTCAGTTTGTCTAACACTCAGCATTCTGTAAGTTGGAACTTAAATCCAATGACGCCTACTTATGCCAGAATGGATTACAAAATGGAGCATGCGTCACAAAAAACTAAATTAATAACTGAATTCAAAAAGGCCATTAAAAATGTCATGGCATATGACATTAATTTAGCTGCTATCGTAACTGAGGACTACTTGAAAATATGCCAAAATATCTTAATCGAAAATCAAAGATCTGAGGCACGTCGTCAAGTAGAACCTGTTAGTCAGGTAACAACGCAAAATTTCGGTCAGTCCGTATCAATATCGGTTCGTCCACTACGGTGAGTAAATCAACTTCAGCTCCCATGGAAGTTAATCTTACTCAAGAAACTGCTCGACAACGTAATAAAAGAATTATGCAGGAGCATAATGCCGGTGTGTCCACGACAAAATTGAAAACTACCCAAACCTCCGGTGTGTCCGCTACAAGATCGTTTGCACAGGTAGTGCAATTGAAATCTTCGCAACCAAAAGAAATGTTAGTTGTAAGTGCGCAAGTTCTTGTTGATGAAAATCAAAATCAGCAGGAGCAACGAACAGTTACCGTAAGTTGACCACAAACTAAAACCGAAGTACAACCTACGTGTGTCGTAGCTCCGCCAACTCCAAGTTATCGTCCGGTGACAAATCAAACTAGCTTGGATATGATCCAAGAAGAAACTTGGGAGGACAAACAAGTGAGGGAAGAGCGTGAAGTCGCAAATCAAGAAAGGCAACGTTGGGAAAGTTCAGTTGCAAAGGCGCAAAGAGAATGCCAAATACGTGAGGATCAGGTAATGGCTGAAAGAGTACAAAAGCGTTTGGATGCAGGCAGAGCCTGTGAGTCGGAGCAACGTCGTAGAGATGAACAACAACAGCAACAACAACAACAAAAAGAGCAGGAGGGAGAAGAGGAAAGACTACGCAAAGAAAAAGAAAAACGAGTACAAGAAGACAATAAACGTCAAATGCGGGAAATGATTGAGAGGAGAGATCAGGCATTCAGAGATGCAGAGGAATGTGACCTTCTAGCGGCAGAAAAAGAAAGGCATCTCCCAATTCAACATCGTGGACGAAATATTGGTATCCATTATTTATCTTCGGATCCATTGGGTAAGGAAAATCATAATTATTATTTTTCAACCAAGGTTCGTATTACTCCAGTTAAATTAACCGAGGAGACCGATTTCCGGCTTTGGTATGATCAATTTAGTATGTATATTTTTCGTTTCAAATTTAAAAATGTTTTTAATATTAATAATCCTATTCGCTTGGAAGAAAATCAGACTCAACTTGAAATTGACGCCCGAGCCACTCTGTGTGAATGGCTGGATGAAACCCATAGAAAATTAATTTTTGGTGAATCTGATCCTACGGTGTGTTTCCTCAAAATTAAACATATGAAAGAACCAAAAGGTCGTGTGTGCGACACATACATAACTCAAATCTATCAGAAAACTTTTAATCCTAAAAATATAGAATTAAAAGAATGGCTGAAAGAATTTGAGGAATTATGCCGTAAGTTGACAATTTATTATAATGGTTGGTCCGAAGAATGAAAACTCGAAGCTTTCCTAATTCATATGATAATTCCATTTCCAAATATTAGAATACAATGTAAAGATCGTAAACAGGTTGGTCCTAATGGTGAAATTCTGTGTGATATTACTTATGAACAAGCTAAAGGCATAGCATTAAAAGAAGAATTGTTATTAAAAGAACGAAATAATACGTATAAGTTAGATAAAGCTGTGGCTAAGGCAGCTAAATTTAATAATCCGAATTTTAAAAGAAAAAGACTTAGTGGCAATTTTAATAAAAAGTTTGATTTTGCAGGAGAAAGTAATGAAGCGAATAAGTTTGACCTAGCTACCCGTAAATGCTATAAGTGTAATAGGCGTGGTCATCTAGCGGCGGAATGTAAAGCCACCACTAGATTAGAGCTTATTAACGATTCTTCCGGTCAGTCCGAAACAAATAAAATATCTGGTCAGTTCCGCAACAAAAGTGAAGAAGGGAGAAGCAACATAAGTCGTATCATAAATCCAAATGTTCGCATAAGCATCATAAGAAAAGCAAACGACATGGTGCTAGATCAACTAGAAGACGTTTGTTGTCATCTTCCTCATCATCAAGTTCCAGTTTGTCCAAAAGTTCAAGTTTGTCTAGGAGTCAGTCTCCAAACCCGAAAGGTAAAGCGATGGTTTTAAGAACCAAATCAAAATTTACTAAGTGTATGTATATTAATGAACAGCCGAGAAATGAGATTCGTTTTCTTAGTGATACAGGAGCTACAAATCACTTTGTGTCCGATCTTAAATTTATGAAAAATGTTCAAAAATTAAAAAAACCAAAAATCATTTCTTGTGCTAATAAAAATGAAGTTGCAAATTTATACGTAACCCATAAAGGTTCTATCTTTGTGAAAAATCTTAGTGGTAATACAATTGAGTTGAAAAACGTAAATTATTCTAAAGAAATAAGCGATAATCTATTTTCGTTACATAAAATAACGAAACTAGGTTATAATGCAATATTTACAAATACTGAGTGTAAAATAATAAATAAGAAAACTGGCAAAATTATTCTGTGTGGTCATAAATTTCAAAATTATTGGATTATGGATTTAAAATTAGTGAAAATAATGAAAAAGTCTGTGTGACAAAACAAAAAGAAGCTGTTAGTCAGCAACAAATAAATAAAGAACATGGTTATGCTCAAATTCATGATGTATGGTTAGAGTCAGAAAATGAAACCGTTAGTCAGGACAATGACCATGATCATGATTATATTTCATCTCAAGGGTATACGAATATTCAAAAGCTTGATGATGAAGGTCTAGAAGAATTTCTAGATATTGGTGCTAATATTACAATCCAAGAATTAAAGAAAATAGATGAGTTCAATAAAGAAAGTATTCGAAAGAAGTTAGGTCTTCTTTATCATTTAAGACTTGGACACGCGTCAGTCGCATATTTAGAAAAAGCAAAGAAAACTTTTAAATTTCTCAAAAATATTAATTTTGCAGACGAAATTAAAGGTTGTGAAGCATGTAATTTGGCAAAAATAACAAAACGTCTTCATAAAGCTGTGCGTGATGTCGCATCAAAACCTTTAGTAAGAGTTCATTCCGATCTAATTGGCCCAATAAAACCAGTTGGAGTCTGGCAGAAAAGTTCTTACATAATAACTTTTACAGATGATTTTTCTAGATATACTGTGACGTTCAGTATTAAAGATAAAACCTGTGTGGCTGAAACTTTTGTAGAGTATCTAAAAGTAATGCGAGCAAATCTTGGTGATAGCTCAGTTAAAATTAATTATTTACGTATCGACGGTGGTCGAGAATATATGAGTGTGTCTATGAAGAAAATTATTGTAAATGAGGGTATCATTGTCGAGACTTGTCCTCCTGATACTCCTCAACTTAATGCCATGGCAGAAAGAGTAAATTGAACTTTACTTATGAAAATTCGAGCTCTTTTCATCGATAGTGGTCTACCTATTGAGTTTTAGGAACTTGCGTTAAACCAAGTTGTTCATATTCACAATAGGTTACCTCACAAAAAGTTAGGATTTAAAACCCCATATGAGTTACTTCGGAATAAAGTTCCTACAATTAAGTATATTCATCGATTTGGCTGTGTGGCATACCGAAAAATACCGTATGAAAAACAAAATGATAAAAAGTTAGAAGGCCGTGGAGAATTGTGTATTCTTGTCGGATGTAATGCTGAATTGTGGCAACTTTTAAATCCAACAACAGGTAAATTATATAAATGTAGTGATGTTGAATTTTCAGAATCTGTAATGTTCAAAGATAAATTTCCGTTAGATTATTTTTTGAAAAATGGTTTCCCTACTTTTGATACTAATACTTGGGAAAAAAGTGAACAAGTCCCTGAAGTTGACTTTGCAGGAGATATTTCGGACAATCTAATCCAAAATAAAAATAGCTCAAATAAACGTAATTTAAATGAAGAAATTGTCTATGTGTCCAAAAGTAAGAAAGTCGAATTCAGTGATACAACTTTCAGTAAGTCTAAAATTGAAAATGAGTTAGAAATAATTAATCCTAAAGATAAACCTGAAGTAATTGAAAAAAAGTATTTTTCTATGATGTGTAAATTAAATGAAGTACCTGAAAATTTAGATGATGTGTTCAAATGTAAAAATAAATCTGAGTGGTTAAAAGCAATAGATAAAGAATTAAAATCATTAAAAGATAGTGATACTTGGGATTATGTTAAAAGACCTAAGTATACTAAAAGAATTGATTCTAGGTGGATATTTGTTAGAAAAGTTGAAGGAAATGGTAATATTCTTTTTAAAGCATGCTTAGTAAGTCGTGGCTATAAAGATAAAAATGTATATGATTATTCTGAAATATATGCTCCAACTTTAGGTATTGCTGAAGTCAGAGCTATATTAGCAATCGAAATTAAATTAAAGTGGGATGTTATACAAACTGATGCAGATGTAGCATTCCTTAATGGTGAACTCGAGAAAGATATTTACATGGAAATTCCTGATGGTGTTAATAAATCTGATGAGTTCAAACGCACACATGTATGTGAATTAAAGAAATCGTTGTATGGTCCTCAGGTTAGTCCCAAATGCTGGCATATTTGTTTCAAAAAGGCTATGTCCGACATGAGATTTATTGTCCATGAAGGTCAAGCTAACATTTATTATTGGGGAAGAAATTCTACCTTTGTGATAATTGTTGCGTATGTCGATGATATTCTTATTACTGGAAATAATAAAGATAAAATTTTAGAAACTCAACGTCGTTTAAATAAAGAATTTAAGCTAAAAATTATGGGTGAACCTAAAAAGTACTTAGGAATTGAAATTAATCGTAATAAAAATCAAAGAAAAATGTGTTTGTCACAAAAGCGTTTCATCGAGTCTATGTTGTCTAACTATGACATGAATGACTGTAAGGAGTTCGATACTCCTACGGTCACTAATCAAGTGGATCAAAAAGCTAAGTATGAACCTAAAATTGAAACAACATTGAACTTAAAACATCATATTCCGTATCGAGAAGTAGTTGGTGCTCTTCTCTATTTAACTATGTGTTCTTGACCTGATATTTCTTTCTCTGTGAATATATTAACTCATAAATGTAGTAATTATGACATTTATGATTGGATTAAAGTTAAACGTGTGTTGAAATACCTAAAAAGAACTAAAGACCTTGGAATATACTTCGAAGGTAATGGTAATAATTTCATTAGTTACAGTGATGCTTCTTTAGGCATGACTGATCCAGATGGTTTGTCCACATCAGGCTATTTAATTCAAATATTTGGTGACTCAATAGCTTGGTGTACCAAACGACAAAAATGTGTTGCTACCTCATCTATGGAAGCCGAATATATTGCATTAAATCAAGCTAGTAAAGACGTAATATATTTGTCAACTTTGTGTTCAAAAATATTAAAACAAAAGGTTAGTCCTATAATTTTCGAAGATAATCAAGCTACAGTTGAAGCTGTAAAATCTGGTCAGTCCAAAGCATTAAGACACTTAGTGAAATTAAAATATAAGTATGTCTGTAAAGTATATTCTCAAAAATTAGTTGATATAAAATGGATTCCTACAAAGGAACAACTGGCTGATATATTTACGAAAGCTCTTCCTCGACCATTATTCGAAAGCTTCCATAACGCAATTATGAATATTACTAATTGAATTATTCGATGTGTTCTTATTTAATAGCATTCCAAACATCTAATAATCGTATGTAGTTAAGACGTGGTGAATAAAAGCTCAAGAAATACGGTTAGTTCCACTTCTCTGAAAAAGTTCCTGTTAGTCAACATTATAATTAACTACTATAAATATCGATGTGTTCAATAATACCTAATAATGTTGTGATATGTACATATATATGTTGGTTGTGAATAAACTTAATGTCGTTCATTATTATTACAATGACTAATTACTCTTAGTGAAAATTATTCAACTAAATAATTCAAGAAATATTCAGCTGTGTGCTAGGTACGTAAATATCTTCAATAATTTTCTCTTAGTGACAACTTTCTCTACGTGAATACAAAGTTACTTCGCTAGCCTACATATTAAAGAAGATGTCGACTACGATGAGTACCAGGAGGGAGTGTTAGAATTCCAGCTATATATGATGGTCCTATCTCGTCTCCACCTTGGTACACTCTACATTTAATAATACGTACTATAATATTTCTGTGTGACCTCACGTAATCATGTAAACTCTGTATGTCAGGAACTCACATTAAGATGAGTTCATTTCTGTTCTGTATCTCGTATGGTGAACATATAAAATATATGATTCTCGTGATTATTTACTGTTTTATTGAATCCTCCAATAATGAGTTATGAAAACTAAGTTGACGCATTCCGATAAGAAATCACAATCATTAGACCGTCAGACACAATTTGTCACCATTCGTCGCAAAAGTCATTTTGAAAATTTTGTACCACAAGTAACGCTATTGTCGTCTGCAATTCAATTCTCTTCACACCCCTGCACCGCACCTTCATTTCTAATCTGAAACGATATTTGATGTGAGGCGTACAGAACAAGGATCGAAAAAACTTGAGACTTTTTACTATAACGACATTTTATTGAGGACTGAAATATATTTTACAAACGAAATATGAAATGGCGAAGCAACAGCATTATCGGTTCGAGAAGATTAGGGGAAGCGATTCGTGTATGAGTGATTGTAAAGTAAAAAATGTGTCACACAAAGTATGTATTAAAAAAAAAAAAAGCAATAGCAGTCAAAATTGTTACATATAAATATCATATAAAAAATTGCTATAAAAATGGTAAAAATATTAGGTATGTCGTTGACTAGTATCATGATGTACAATTAAAATGTGTATAAATTTATGTATCAATTGTTTTATCTTATATATCGTGTAATTATTAACATGAGGTATACATTTAACCTTCTGTTATAGTGTCACATCTTATAAATATTGTGTGATTTTGATTTAAAAATATATATAAAAGGCAGGTCGGAGAGATCAATATCTCCTCATCGTCAGCTGTGGAGAGAAAATGTTATTATGTATATGTCCTTATAATTAGTTGTGTGGGGTTTAGATAAATATGCTATTGTTGGAATCAATTGAATTTATTAGGGGATGCTGATGTCAGTAAGAGAGGCAGAGCAGCGATGGGAGTTGTGATGTGAATTGTGAAACGAAATATGGACCGCTCGGTTTACAATAGGCGCTAAAAGACCGACGCCCATCCACAGTCCAAAACCAAATATCAAAAATTTTGAGGGTTATGTCAATTAAGACTATTGGCCAAAAAGTTGACTTGTTCGGAGGATTCTCGTAACGATATTTTGGAAGGTTTTCCGATCAAGCACTTTAGTTAATATAACAACAACTTGATCAAGTGACCTAATATCATTAAAACTTATTAATTTTTGTTGGAAAGCTTCCAACATTGCGTAGCATTTGATCGCGAGGGACCTGGATCATTTCTGGCCTCCCCCAGATGCAATACGGGAGGCAGATATGTTGTCCTCGTACACCTGCACTGGGTTGGTTACAGAGAAAACGCTTCCCATAAGTCTCCAGATCACATATATGTTGTCTAGTGCATCATTCAATGCAATTAACTCAGCTGCAGTCGACGAAGTTGCAACCGTGTTTTGCCAGTGAACGGCCCAATTTAACAAGTCTCCGTTTACAAAGATCATGAAGCCAGTTGTGGAGCACCCTTTTTCCAGGTTATTTATATCGATGGGTGAATCGTCTACGTCGGGTGCATACGACGCATCGACAAAAGCCTTAATGTGTGTTTGGTCGGAGTGGAAGACCAGAGATAAGTCCCTTGTAGTTTTAAGGTACCTAATAATACGACGAACGTAGTTTTTTATTTCATTATTGGAGGATGCCTGAAAACGTGATAAGTAATTGACGGCGAAGGCAATATCCAGGCGGGTCAGTCTTGCCACATATAGCAGATTCCCAATCATAGCCCTATATTTGGTGTCGTCCATTCCATTTGTCAGCTTATTTATCTTAAGTCCAGTCTCCATGGGTGTGGAAGATGGATTACATTCCGTCATTCCAAACTTCCAGAGAATCTTATCAATATATCTATTTTGTGTGAGTATTATTTGTTTTCTAGGGATATCTCGACTTATTTTGAAACCTACGAAGAAAGTTGGATTATGTTCTAATTTTAATGTGAAATTTTTATTGAAAGTATTTATTAAGTCTTGTGTCCACTCGTCGTGGTTACTAGCCAACAACATGTCATCCACGTAGACTATCAGGAGTGCCATTGCACCAATATTATCCTGTTTGATGTATAAACATCTATCTATCTTTGATTGGATGAATCCAGCTTGAATTATTGTTGAATTCAACAAGTCGTACCAACTCTTGGAAGATGTTATCAGTCCATATATTGACTTTATTAATCTCAGGCAATTATTTTCGCCTAGTTGGCATCCCTTAGGGTTTATTATAAATATAGGATATTTTATTTGTGAGTTAAGGAAGGCTGTCTTTATATCGAATTGTGTTATATTTAGTCCGTATTTATTTGTCGTGGATAGTATCCATCTTATTAGCCAATATTGGATCACCGGGGCATATGTTTCAGTTAGAGAGTAGTGAGTAAGATCTTTAAAACCCCTCGCAACCAATCTAGCCTTCGGTATATGAACCACTTGGTTGTTGGGTTTTGTGGTGAAACACCACTTTGTATCTACTAACCTCACATTTTTCTCCTTTGGGACAACTTCCCACACGCCCATATCAGATAATGACTTCAGCTCATCTGTAATGGCTTGTTGCCATTCTTCCTTAAAAGGATTGTTTTTGACATCCTCCCATTTTTGAGGGATGTGGTCCTCAATGTAATTTTTATATCTTGATTTAAATAGGTTTAAAATTACAGGAGTTTCTATTATATTATTATTGTCCTGTATTTTTTCATTATTATTATTTATATTATCTATTTGTTTTATGTTTCTCGTTTCATCAAATCTGACATCGCAAGTAACATGCGATTTGTCTATTAATGGGTCCCTTATGCAGTACCCACTGTTGGTATACCCTACGAATATTCCTTTATCGGATCTTTGGGTTAGTTTTGGGTGTTCACTGTTGGCTCTTTTTCTTTTATTTCTCGTGGCTTGTTGCTGACGGACCTCTATGGGGATATGCCTGTGAGCAAGAGACCCAAAAACTCTCATATTGGATAAGTCCAGCTTTGTGCCGTAAAACATTTCAAAAGGGGTCTTATGGTCTTTGTTGGCCCTAGTTGGGCTTCTGTTTATTACATAAAAAGCCGTCAGAACAGCCAATGACCAAAAGCTGAAGTCCAAATTGGAGTCAAACAACATAGCCCTTGTCCTTGCCATAATCGTTTGATTCTGCCTTTTGGCTATTGCATTCAACTCTGGTGAATACGGAACGACTGGCTCGAGGTTTACGCCATTTTCCTCACAAAATGTCTTCATGTTTGGGTCAAGATATTCCCTAACATTGTCACATCTTAAAGTGGCTATTGGGTGATCCGGGAATTTCGACTTTAATTTCATATATAATTTTTTAAAATCCTCGAAAACCATTGATTTTTTCTCAATAGTGGAGATAAAAGTGTATTTTGTGGCATGGTCCACGAATATCAAAACATACTTTTCACCATATATGCCTGGTGAAAAGGGGCCCATTGTATCCGATGAAACTAGCTCGAGTTTTCTTTCTGGCCTTGTGCGAGTTCCATTATGCCCTAATCTTCTAGAATTAGCTTTCACACATACCTTACACAGACTGAACTCGTCATCACGAAACGTAATTCCGTTTGGAATACCTCTTGAGACCATTGTCAAGAACTTTAAATTTTTTCCTGATAAGTGTCCCAATCTCCTATGCCATATCATTTTTTTATCTATTTTTAATTTTTCTATATTCTCGTTGACTTCTTGATCATCATTTATTATGTCATTATTATTTATTGTATTGTTATTAGTGTTTATACCTACATCCTCATTCATTTCACTTCCACCTTCATTCGTTTCATTATTTTGTGAATTATTATTATCATGTTCGTCATTAGGGTTTATTATAATATTATTATCTACATTATTATTAATTGTGTTTTTTTGTGTATTATTATTAATATTCTCTCCATTCTCTTCATTCTCCTCCTGACTTTCCTCGATGATTTCTTCTTCTACCTCATATTCCATCCATTCATCTTGGAAATTTATATTAGGCATACATGCCAATTTATTTGATTCGTTATTATAAGGACATATTCTATTTAATTCGTCTTCATTTTCTATAATATTAACGGTGGACTCTGGTACAATTTTGTACTTCACCATGTATACACCTCTTATTTTTGGGGCCGAAAAAATTACTTCATCCGTCCCACAGACGTATATGTGCGCTGCAGAGAAATTTTTATCTATGCCTAGCATCCTGTTTTCTGTTATTTTAATCCCTAACATTAGATCTACATTTAGAGATGGTACATAATGTACGTTTTTCAATCTTATTACTTTTTGATTTCTCTCAGAATTTTCCACTCTGATAAACATAGTACCTATGTGTGTGGCAATTAGTAAGGTGTCTTGAATGGCACATTCCAGCTCAATAGGCTTTTCTAGCATTATTGGGTTGGATAGTTCAGACAAATCTGATATTACGTGAGCAACAGCTCCACCATCTAACATTATTCTTTTAGTAAGAGGGACATAATCTGAGTCTGACTCTTGTTTTGTGTCTTTAGATGTGATCAAGTTTATTAATTTATTATTATTTGTGTTTTTTTCCAGTTCATGACCCTTATATCTAATCATCATGGACCATTGAACATCATTTTCCTTTTTATTTTTATTATTATTATTATTTGGATTGTTTCGTCCGTATCTAGTGTTTTGTGCAGGACCATCTAATTTATCTTGGGGTTTTGCACCCTCTTTATTTGACGGACATACCTTGGCTATGTGCCCTTTGCCATGGTACTTAAAACATACTAAAATATTCGAATTTGGCAAGTTATTTTGGTTTTGGTTATTGTTATATTTTTTATATTCATAATTATTATTATTATTATTCTGAGACATTTCTGACTTTTGATTATTATTATATGTCATTTTCCCCTGATCTACATTTTGACTATGGTTTTGATTTCTATTTGTGTAACTATATCTATTGTAATTTCCTCCATATTGAAATCTCTGATTCTTATTATTTTGGTTGAAATTACGAAATTTATTATTATTATATCTTGACTTTTTCTCGTCATACAACCTATCTGACCTTTCAATCAACATGGCGTGGAGTGTTTCAATTGTTTTTTGATCCTGACTTAGCCTTGTCATGTCATAGTCCATGTTCAATGATATTAAAAGTTGTTCTATCTCCTCCTGTTTATCTAAAGTTTTACCACAGTCCCTTATTTTTTGGGCTGATCTCGAAAATACATATAAATAACTTCTCATATTGCCATCACTATTAAATTTTAATCTTTGAAAGGCCTGCTTCGCGTTAATATATGTAACCTGCGTGCAGCTTTTGTACCTTTCCTCTAAAACTTTTAGTATTTGATTTATTGTTTTTAGGTCTTTTACTCTTTCAATTAATTTGTTGTTTAAGCCCTGATAGATGAGAGCCTTTCCGTTTTCCTGATTTTGGAAATATGCCATTCGACTGGCTGAACTAGCATCGCCAGAGTCAGGGTTTAAAAAATTATTCAACTCCAGTCCCAAAAATAGCACTTCGGTCTCAACATCGTGCATAACTGGATATAATCCCTCTGCATAAAGTGTTGAGACCATCGTGGTCCTCCAGGCATCATAATTCCTTCCATCGAATACCTTTTTTGTGTCAAATCGTGACATTTTATTATTAACTTTGGGATGTTCGGGAATTTAAATCCTACCTCAGAAACACGAGAACTTAAATCTAGAGGGTAACACGGTCTCAACCGCACGATAATGCACAACACGGTCTCAACCGCTCGATAGGGAATGCAAATTAAATACACTATAATATAACATTCAATAATTAATTAATATTTTAAACTAAATCTCACGAAATATTTGTTGCCGATGATGAGGTGATCTCTCCGCCGTTGTTTCTACTTCTTGAGCGATCAAATTACTCTGACTTTATCACCAAAAATGTTCGAAATCAAATTGGTTAAAGCTTTAAGTATTGCTTCAGAACACAGATGATTCTGTTAAACACGTTAAAATGTGAATTAATATTCAGTGCAAAAGTTATTCAACAAAAATATGGAAGAGATCACAGCTGAAAAGGAAATATTCTGTTAGCTTTCATCAATTGAAAAAATCTTTTATTGTTTGTGAACAGGAAAAAATCTGTCACTAATGTCAATGTTCATAAATGTAGGTTTTCTATTGTTGGATTCGATGAAACTCATCCAACAAAGATTTCCTTTTTCTACAATTCTCGACCAACAAGATAAAGTTTGAAACGCTATTAACACCACCTTTCAAGTTTCGACTTTACTTGAAATTTGGTTGAGAATTTACATGAAAATATACCGAAATTTAACTTTGTGTTATCGAAATTTTGATTTTTTTTGTTAATTTGGAGCAAAATCACACGAATTAATGATTAATTAATCTAAACTTTTTACTTATCTTTTATTTTTTCGTTCACTTTTCGTAGTTTTCCGATGTTTTTCTACTACTTACTTGCCCAGATGACACCAAACTCCGACGATTTTACTCTGCAACTTTTGAATTTTTGATTTTCTTACTCTGTTTTATTCTCCGGAACACAGCATGAACAATTGCCAACCGTTTTTGATTGTATGCACTGGTCTACCAAACCACAAAATCCTCTCGTATCTTATCTGCTTTCTCCAGACTCTCGACTTCGACGTTTTCACAGGCACCCAAGAATTTACCGTTATTTTCATTAAATTTCACTTTTCTTTATTGATTTACTTGAATTAAAACTTTTAACTTTTTCAGGATAGTTACTTTAATCACTGAACCAAACTTTTCTTTCACAAATTTTGCACTTTTCCTACCACTTTACGTGGAGGTATCACACGGCACTAAGCCTTTTCACTTTGCGTGAAACACGAACTTTTAATTTTTAACTAATTACACAATTATCACATTTTAATTATCGCACTTGTTTTTCCGATGCGCAGCTCTGCTAACATATTGAGGTGAGTTCTGATCACTTCACACGGAAAAGATAAGGACGGACTTCCATCTTAGAAAAACGATTTATTAACGACGTTAGTACAACAACTGACGAGCGGAGAACATTCTCCGTCGAGCAGTGGCGGAAAGAATATTGTTTTGGCGATCAGTGTCGCCATATGTAAAACGAATAAATGTAATATACATGTTACATACAGTGTTAGTCAATGTAAGGTTATGTGTTCTTGAGGGAGTGAGGGAATCGTATCCCAACAATATTTGCGCCAGCTTAGGTTATCTTATATTATATAGTGGCACCAGTGGCACAACCTGTGTCTCTCTCTGTGTCTGTGACTGGGTTTGTATTAGTTTGGAAAGGAGAAAGATTTGTAATAACGATCACGAAGCTATCGAATTTTCGAATTTCAATAATAATCTGATTGTAGTGTGTGCTGAACGTCGTGCTTCGTTGCCGAAAAGTGAAAAGCCTACGCTCTTGTGAATTTCCCTCCGAATAAACTTCGAGCTTTCGATTCCTTGTGGTCGGGTCGATACCAGGTAATTCGTTTTTTCAAGCGTCAGATATTTTACACCGTGTCTGCTACTGGCGTATGCCTTCAATATTATTATAATTAAGTGCTAGCTGCCGTATAAATTTGACCACGAATTAACACGATGCCGAAGTTTTCCGTCGTTTTGCCGCTGTGTTGCGTATTCGTTTTGACGACAACGATGGCCAAAAGGTACAAAGATGATGAAAAGCCAGCTTGGGCCAAAAAGGACGTCCGAGACTTTTCCGACGCTGACGTAGAACGATTATTCGATCAGTGGGAGGTTGGTAATTTTCGTTCCGTCTTCGATCGGCACGACGGCCATTCTCTTTTTTAACTTATTAATTCACATTTTTAGCCTGCAAGATACTCAAACATGTACTTGACGACTTATCTTTGGATTGTACATACGTGTATAATATTTATTGTTTGGATTGCCTCATCGCATTCGTTGCATAATCTTTATACTTAATCGAGACTTCATATCAAACTTCGCCTCCTTATCATTTTGACTCGCGGTGCGCTTTTCTAATCGTTAGAAGCGCGTATGTTTTGGTTTTTTTCTTTCGTTGTATAACTTTTTACTGAATGGCTTTTGTTTCAGGAAGATGAAGACCCTTTAGAATCAGACGAACTGCCGGAACATCTTCGACCGCAACCTCAAATCGATTTCTCCAAGGTATACGTCTTCGTTTCTCGGATCTAGCATTCCGTTTTTTTGCGCTCACTTCCATGAACACTCGCTCTTGAACCGTTTTTCTTGTGTGTGTTCGTTTAGATTAAGGATACCGATCCGGAAGAGTTGATGAAATTGACGAAGAAGGGTCGCACGTTAATGACCTTCGTAAAGGTAGCGGGTAATCCGACCAGGCAGCTCACTGAAGAACTAACCAAAGTGTGGCAGACTAGTTTATGGAATAATCACATTCAGGCAGAAAGGTAATTCCAAAATTGGTTTTAGATGGCGCTTATTCGCCAGTTAAGAAATATTTTCTGGTCTACGCGTTAATTGGGCTTTTTCTTTTGCCGTCGTCGTCGTTTCAGATTCGTGATCGAAGACGATCGAGCTATTTTTATGTACAAGGACGGCGCACAAGCTTGGGAAGCGAAAGAGTATCTGGTCGGCGAAAAAAGATGCGAATCCGTCACCATCGACAGTAAAATTTACGAGGGAAATTTCCATAAAAAAGTAACTACCGTGATGATACGTTCGAGTGTATTTGTAGACTATATTCGATCGGTCCTCAATCAAGTGCCTTCTTGTTTGTGTAATCCCACTCTTGCAATGTCGACGTCGTAGAGTTGGCCGCGTAAAATGTAGCCTGCGTCAAACGAAATGAATCTTTAAGCGAATTGACGAGTAATTGCATCGTTTGTCAGCAAAGGCGGATTTTTTTTTTGCCGCCCTAGGCCAGTGTTGATTCGTCGTCCTTCACCACAAATAATTAGGAAAAAAGTGGTACTATTTTTACCTAGTTTTATTACAAACAGAGTATTAAAATTGGCCTCAAGGAGCCAAGTAGGGATTAGAATTAGGGTTGATATGATGAAAATTATCTGTTTCATGAAAGAAAAAAATGATTGACACTATTTTCCGGTTTTGAATTTATTATTTTAAATGTATATGTTCATATATATATTTATATATTTGATAGTTACAACAAGAGATTGGGTTAAAATTTTCATGAAAGACAGTCCTCAGATGGAAGCAGATCTGATAGGAGTTTGTCAGTTTGACACATATTGGTTCGGTAGTTCTCAAGAATCCTGTAGAACAGAAAATTCTTTGAAAATTGGTTGTTTTATGATTCTGAGAAAACGATGGAATTAATAGGGCTGAAATTATCAAGATAGGTAGTCCTTATGTAGAAGCCAGTCTGGTAGATGTTTGGTGCCTATTGGTTTAGTTATTTCCGAGAAGTAAAACAAACATTTGTAAGAGAAAATTTGGTGTTCACAGTTTTGAGAAAACTACCGAGGGGCGAAATTTTGATAGTAGATGCATTTCGTGCGGCGGCAGGACTATTGAAAATTTTTCTCAAATCAGTACCTAGTTTCTGAAAAAATATCAAAAAACTGTTAAACGATGGAGATGTGTGGATTCACCGTTCAAGGGATTCGAGCAATTCCGCTTTGCTTAAATTGATTCTCTTTTCATATTACAGTGCAATGAGCTGTGCCCCAAGGAGTGTTTTACCTAGTTTGTTTTAATTGTAGATTTGGGGAGACAAGGAATTTAGGAATTTATTGCTTAAAATATAAGCCAGGTTTTATTTCGAAATTACTTTATCAATAAGGGGATAACGTAATTATTTGTTTTCACAAGTTTACTTGTACCTATATTGATTATGTTTTTGAAAATATTTTTGAACAAGCATTATTCTGTGAAGAACTTTCATTTAATCTAAATTGAGGTTAAATTTATGATTACAAAATTTTGAATGATGGATGAATGAGCAAATTAAGTTTTTTAGTAACGTAATGCAACACTGTTTTTTTTTTTTAATTTGAAATAACTTTTTTTTTTTGGGGGGGGGGAAGAAATGCGATCCTTCCAAAGTTTCCGCTGAAGGCTCTATTTGGAAAGCAATCGCTGTTTGTCAGAGTTAGTTTTCGTCTCGTCGATCGATTTTCGTATTTTTTCCTTTTTGTTTACGATTTAAAATATTCTATCCATTTCCGAATAAAATTTTTTCCGTCGCTATAACGAGGTGTTCTATCGATCTCGCTGGTCAAAATTATTTACACCGATAAACGGTTTCCAAATCATTAAGTTAGTCTCACTGAAGAAAAACCCAATTGCTAACGATTGCACCCTGAAAGAAATTCTTCTCACCTAGGAAAGTTGTTTTTTTGATGTGCGTTATTTTAAACTCGATCCAATTTTGAAAATGTTACTGATACGTACATATGTATTCGATACCAATCACTGTGACTGCAAAATCAGAAGTCAACAAAAATTTTAAATTCAGAAGTAGACCACGGGAGCATAGATAAGTAGTAGTATACTTCGTATAGTCATAACATTCCCAGTTGAAATTCGAGAGCCACTTCACGTTATATTTTTCAAAATGAATTATTCTATTCGATATTTCTGATTCTTTGTCAGTTATCAATTCACAGCCAATGATAAATATATTTTAAAATTGATAAAATTAAGCGCTCAAGGTAAAGCCCTACAGATACGAGTCCGGCAATACGCCATTTTGTATCCTACAGCTAAAAAGTGAATTCACTAATATCTATGTTACATTTAAGAAATTTTATGGTTTTATATTTTTTTATTAATTTTATAGATCTTTTTCACTGTTTTACTTGAAATCTACGTTTGTCCGACAGATTGAAGGGCCAAAGTAACAAGTCTCTTATCATAGACAATTTGTGAGATGAAACTATACAATCAAAGTTATCGAATGCGATTGTACGAGAACCATTGCTTGTAGAAAGCTGAAATTTTGATGAAACATTAGCATATGTTGGGTAAAGATTCTATGTGAATTTCGCTGAAATCGTACTATTGGTTCTTGAAATAAAGCTAAAATTTTGAAAGGGTTATGTGAATTAAACTGTTGATACAAAATGGCGTATTGCTATACTTGTATCTATAGGACTCTCTTTAAGGTGGATGCCGCCTCAACTATTCGAGTGTTATTTTTACCCATTGAAGTGCGGTACCCTTGCACGGGAGAACTGTCTTACGAATAAGAAAATCGAAAAATTTACAGTTTTAAGCAAGGAATATGAACTTTTACTTGGGTAATCTCAATTGTTTGTATTACGAGGATTCTCGTTTTCCTACGTGTGACGTATTTCACGCACACCAACGCACATAAAACCGTTTGAGTGTGAAGTAGAATAATATTTTATGTTATTTAGCTTCCTACCTGTGACGTCGTTTTACTCATATTAGCACACTAACAAAATGATTGAGCGTACCTAGTAATGAAGTAGTATTACTTTGATTTTAAGTTGACCCATTGATTATGAATTTATTATATTAAAGTCTAATGGCCAAATATTGTTGAAAACTCCATTTAGGTGTAGAAAATGAGTTATAAATTTCTATAGAAGCATTTGAGTATTTCTCCAATAAAAAAGCTGAGAAAATAGCCGAAGCTCATAGGTAAAACGTGAATGACATACCAAAGCATGGAGAAGGAGAGTAAGAGAAAATATTACTCATTCTATCGTGGACCATAAGAATATTGTTGGAGGCCTACTCGATATTTGTTTTTTTGAATTGTCTTGAACTGGAACCAGAATTTTGTGGAACTAAAAATTAATTTTCAAAAAATCACATAAATCTTTCAAAATTTTGACATTGTCTTATTACCATCCATTTCAGCGAACAAATTCTTATTAATTGCTGATATACGTACCAATAAACCTTCGTTTAAAATAAGCAACCCTTTTTTTTTTTTTAGAAAAATCAGTATTGACGAATGAACTATTCCGCGCATTGTTATACTCTACCGATCAAATAGAACTTCATAGTATTCACTACTCGGCAGTATACGCTACTCATTTCTATGTTGGGCTGGAAAATATACAGAAAAAATTTGTAGGCCAAATTTAAGTTAATGCTAACTGTTTTCCATAACTTTTGAAATAATGGAGCTTCAGCTCTGGGAATAAGCTCAAATTGAATTTATCGTAAAAAAATACATCATTTGTTATATGGTAACCTTGAAAATTTCGGCGTATTGTCATGGTACAGTTACATGTTATAAGAATGCAAGTTTTAACTCTATTTTTTTAATTTATTTTTTTTATTGAATTTATTTAATTATTTTATTTGTTTCACGTACATTTGTCAATAATGACTGCTCAGTATTTTAAATAATGAGTCTAAAACGTTATTGGTTTAGCAGTTGTGCCGTTAATTCGACATTTATTAATTCCTGTCTCCTCAAGTTACAATACATAATGTTCTATCGTTTTTGTACGATTAAGGTACCGTTATCCGTGTATTGATGTAGAATAACAGATTCAGCCCTGACCCTGTATAGTACATGCTCAACAGCATTTTGGGTAATATGTTGTCAAACGTACAGCTTACGCTGTGTAGCCCGAAAAGTGCCGAGTAGTGATATCTTGACTGAGTCACCCCAATCTATGTGTATTTTCTCTCTCCCCATCGGATCGACGTTACTTTGTTTTGGGCTGAAATATTCGCTGTTGAACGACCTGTAAACGATGAAAAGGTTGTTTATTATTATCATCATTATCATTATTATTATTATCATCATCGTCGTCGTTACTATCACTCAAGCGAGCGAGGTGAGGCCAAACGAAGATTCCTTATGTACTCACTTATAGAACACCGTTTGTGATGACGTCTGCTTTTAGATGACCCAACCAAAAATCACCAAAATTTTCAAATAAGTATATCAAGTGGAGCCCGATGTCGTGACGAAGCCTGATTTTTTGAATGCGATCTATTAAAAAAAAATTCTGTTCCTTTACCGTAATTTGAACCGTCGTCAAAAGAGTGTTTCTTACTCGGAAATTTCAATTTTTTCAGTTCAGATTCCGAACTTTATTAGGCAGAGGATTAAGAGATTGTTTTCTTAAAGATTGAGTGATGAGTACATCGTCGATTAGGTTTATTGAGGCGCTGAGTTCAAATTTTCAATTAATTTTCGCATTGAACCATTCATTGTACCCGGTAGAACCCGAAAAAGGTTGACTAGGCAAATAATCTACCATTTTATTGTGTGAAACATCTTCAGATGTGTTAATTAAATTACAAAGTTTCACTTCTAATATGTGTGATGTGGCCCAGGTACGCTTTGGGAATTCATTCTGGGTGACCAAGCTCGCTTCAGGCTTTGGGGTTTGCTTGCTACCCACAAATCCCACCTAGTTGTTGTTGTTGTTGTTATTATTATTATTATTATTATTATTATTATTATTATTATTATTGTTTTTATTATTATTATTATTAATACGTTGTTTATTTTTTTTATTTTCTTTATTTTTTTTTCAGAGTGAAAAATTGAAATCGACGAAAGCGAAATTGGAACTTTAGAGAAGCTGTGTGAGGGAAAGAGAGAGAGGATGTTGGAAGGTGCGAAGCGTAATCTGATTTACGCGATCTCATCGGCGGACATACTGGCGGTCAGTTTAATCGTGCCGCTCTACACGCAGTATCTGAAATCGATAAACTTTTCAAACGCGAGCATCGGCGTGCTCAATTCGTTGTATGCAGGCGTGCAGTTTTTCGCCAGTCCAGTCGTTGGCCACCTCAGCGACGTGTATGGCAGTCGACACATGATGATGGTCACGTTGCTGGTATGCGCGCTTTGCTATCCGATTATGGGCTCGGCCGTCTCATTCGCGGCGATCGCCTCCGTTCGCGTGCTAATCGGCGTCGTCAAGCATACGCAGCTGCTGTGCAAAAACTACATCGAGGAGAGAGCGCATTCGACTAACTGCTCGAAGGAGAAGGTCGACGAAGAAACTGACGACCAAGATGCGGTCGACGTCGACGATAATATCGCGATTGGGGTTGTGTGCGGCAGCAATAGCAGCAGCAGCCGCTGCCGCCGAAAGAACGACGGCAGCGACGCCGTCGACCATAGCTTCGGTAAGCTGAGCGCCTTCATGTCGCTTGGCTACATCGTCGGCCCAATGCTCGGCGGTCATTTCGTCGACACGCCGAACGGTTTCGCTACCATGTGCTGCGTCACCGGCACCTTATGCGTCTTCAACTCGGCCCTCGCTTATTGCCTGCCGGTCACGCGGCCCATCGCCGGACGGCGCAGCGGTGGCAGCGCTGGAAGCGCAAATTTCGTCGCCAGTTTCAAAAACATTCCGTGGTCGGTGTGCTGGGACCTGTTCCTGCTCAAGTTGCTAACCACCTTCGCCCTCTTCTCGTTCTACCTCAACTACAACGCGTCCGTCTCGGGCCGTTACGGCGTCTCGTCGGTGCACCTCGGCTACTCGCTGTCGTTGCAGGGCTTGGTGCGCGCCCTCACCGGGTTCGCCACCCGCCCCCTCTACGCGCTCTTTCCGCCTACGCTGGACGCCCGCCGCAAAATATGCCTCATCTACCTGCTGCTGGCCGCCAATTTGGCGGCGCTGTACGTGGCACCCAGCTACCGCGTCTACCTGGCATGCCTGGTGCCGTTCAACGGCTGCCTCTCCTTCCTGCGCATCGTCAACCACGAGGCGTTGGTTGAACGCGTCCGCCTGCACGACAAGGGCATCATTCTGGGCGCGTTCAACAACGTGACCGCCGTCAGCCGGTTCGCGTTGCCGCTGGTGTCCGGCTATTGGGCCGACCGGTACGGCCCGGACAGCGCCTACCTCGTTTCGATCGGGTCGCTGATGGCCGCCGTTTGCCTCATCTACGGCTGCCAGACGCGGTCGCCGGCTATGCGGCCAAAAAGCGATTGAAAGACGACCACCGATCGCCATCGCCATTTCTTCGTCTTCGTCTTTATTTTCCTCCATCCGATGTGTATTTCAACTTCTGTGATACGTGTACGTCATATTGTTTTCTTTACTCGTTATTATTATTATTGTCTACTAAAATTTCGCATGAATACTACCTTTTTTCTTATTCTTAACCTTTTTTGTTCGTCTCTTTTTTTCATGTTTTCTCTTCCGCGCGTCTGTCCGCTCGGTTACCATTGATGATATTACGTTTCTATATTTTGTAACCATAAATTATTATCATCGAGAATTTTTTTTTCTGATTTTTTTTTTTTTAATTTTACATCATTATTACGTATTATTTATTATTATTATTATTATTATTATTATTATTATTATTATTATTATTATTATTTCAGTATACTGCTTAATTTTATGTAAAGGTTACATTCGGGTAAGTGTGGGAAATTGACATTGGAGTCAGATCGGGTGATTTTTTTCTTAGAGATTGCGTTGAAACTCGTTCAATTTATCCAAATATACTCTCGAAATGTTCTTCCTCATAAGAAGTAAAATTTTTGTTAGTATTGAGAAAAGAAACATTTTTCTTTTCTTCAAAAACGACTCTTACGAATTCCATGGAATTTTAGTAAATTTTCAAGGTACTAAACGCATTTTTATTCTTTCAACTTTCACTCTGGCATAAATGTGGAGAAAAATTCCTAAAAACTTTCAAAAATTAAAAAAATGGTTTTGCATTCGAAAAGTGGGGGTAATTATCATTTTTTCGTCAAATATTCCTCGTATGTGATCGTAATATGTATTATCAATCTCAAAACTGTCAGATGAGTGTATTACGTCGAAAATTCTGACTGATATACACGTTAGAAACTTTTAAGATTTTGACGATAAATGAGAATACCGTCTGATTTCCAGTCAAACGAATGTTAACCTCGGTGGCTCAGTAACTGTGCACATTCGCACATAAAGGAATATCTGACTAAAAAATTATGACAGGGGCCAGCCTCAGGATTTACCTCTAGGAGGGGGTTGTTAAGTGAGAAAACAATTCTGCGAGGAGAGCGTAAAAAAAATTTTTTTAGCTGATTTTTGTGTTATAAAATATGTATTTTATTGTTTTTTTTTAGCTTTGGTGGATTTGACACGCAAATCCCTCCCAAATGGATCGCTCTGACGCTCTCTTCAAACATTTTCTTGAAAATTGCTATTTATTTCAAAATTTGGGACCTATTAGGCCCGCTGAAAAAATTCAGACCTGTCATCTTTGGTACCCTTCCCCCCTCAATTTCTGAGGTCCTGCTTCAATCCCATGTAAGAAATTAGTCATAAGATTTTTCAAAATTTAAAAACTTTTTTCTTAGCGAAAATAAACATTTTGAAGCTTATATTTGGCTAAATTTAATGTTAGCCTAAAAGCAGTCTCTGAAAAAAAATCAACCAATTTGACTCTCAAAGCAAATTTTTCATGCTTACTCGGCTATAGCCTTTTAAGTAGCAAACGTATTCCTCGAGTGATCAAAGAACTGTACCCGATCCTCGTGCATCAGTCGTTTCCGAAGAAGGCAGAAAAGAAAAGAATGGTGGTTTTTTATATTGATGTTAGTTGTACCAATGATTATTGAAGTCAATACGATGAAAATGACCAGAATTTTGAAATAAGTCCCATCAGTTGAACTAAATCAATTATTTATAACTAAGTATGTGATTATTTTTTTTGAAGCAGGAAAATAAAAATAAAAATATATACCCTCCTCTATTAAGGTGCTCCTTGATACGTTGCAGTAAATGGTATAATCTATTTGCATTTAAAAAGAGAACTTTCGTTGAGAAAGGCATTTTCGCTTCGCCGCTGTTACTACGTACTCCCGTGTCGAAGTATTATTATTGAAAATATTTACTTGTTTGAATGCTTTGCGAAGTAGCAAATTTGCCAATCCTGTTCGATTTGTGCCTTCGTTCTTATGGCTACATTCGCTAATCTGTATACTTACGTGACTGAGAACAGAAACGAAAACCGGTATAGTAGTTCTTCATTGAGGACAAACTAAGTGTGAAAATTTGGCAAATACGTACAGTACATCGAAATAAGAGCCAATATTCTTTTTGCTAATTATTCGCTGTAAATGCTGCGATTCCGTGACACGTAACTTTATTAAACTGCGTAGGAGACTGATAGGAAAATCTTAGCCTAAGTGGATCCACAAAGCCTGGCGGTTCTTGGACGAGGCGATGGGAGAAGTTGGAATGATCCGAGAGAAAGGCAGCGAACTGCGAACATTTTGTTCGCTTGGAAATTGATGAATTGCGTTGAAAATTTTGAACTGCATGCAGCCATCTCAATATTATCGTTGCAGAATTTCAAATCATTATATGGCATGTCAGACTTGGATTAACTTGCATGACTCAGCACAGACTACATCCGACAGATTATTTAGGATGGCTCTGCAAATTAGTCTCAAACGCTACGTACCTACATATTATGGGATTGAACGAATAGTACATATTAGTATTTAGCATCAACGGACAATTAATAGCAGCCACGAGATAGTCCCGTGTCAAATTTTTTAATGTGGACCACTTGCAGTTTTCATTTGAGCAAGCCAACCGATAAATTTCCTTAATTATTTGTGTGGAATTGATTATTTGAAGGGCCATCTATGTTCCAGTCGAACCAATCAGTTTGTATTTACAAATTTTCTGACGTACGTGTCTTCTTAACCCGGTCATTTATATTGTTTTCTCCCACCAATTCGGAGAAATTTCTCAAATTCTCTCACCTTAGAAATCGTCTTCAAAAATAACCTCTCAATATTCGATCAAATCTATTATTCTGAAAAATCCAAAAGGGTATTCATCTAATAAATTCTGTACGAATTTTTTTAGTATGTCTGGAATATGTATTAAAAATTTTTTTGTTTAAAAAAATCTTCCAGCTACAGTCCTCCTCGTCAATTCTTACTAATAATAAAAATTATTAAAATTGTAAAAAAAAAAAAAAAAAAAGATTAGCGAGTTACCTTTATTTTTTATGCAGCTACAAAAATTTTTTACTCGTTAAGAGTCTGCGGTATTTAGATGAACTCGGGGTATATAACTATATACCCGCGACGGCTCCATAAATTGTTTTGTTTTTATTGTTAGAAAAAAGTTCGGTTTCTAACCCCGCGAAGTTAAATCGTTTGGCAGTAGTGTACCTACCGAATAATTTTATTTATTTTTTTTATTTCCTAACCATTTTTTAACATCTTGGACTACAATTGTAGGTCTGTGATTTTTACATAGGTACTATAACTATAAGGTATGTCAATTTCTTATGAATATAGAAGCTGCAGTATCAAAAGAGATTTTTTATTTTCGTCCGATTTATCCGAACTTACGAAAAGAAAAAAAAAAATAATTTTTGTCGAATTTTGTTCAACTTCTCACGGACTCCCCGTCTTTCAGCCTCATTTTTTCGAAAAAGTTATTTTGAAGATGTGTCCGACTTAGGTATAGGCTATAGTGGGCTTAACCACTAGTCCGTTTAACGTCCAAGAGACTGTAAAACATGTAGTCACACTCCTCCTCACCGAAGTGTAACTGTCTGGCGACCGCCACGACTCCAGTACAGACTCCAGCGCCCTATGCGCTGTTGCCAAACATACTGCGCCTGGTGTATGCGCAGTAGCTCGTGTGTCTATATCACGATACTGGGGGCGGTGTACACCAAGCTGATCTTCTGAGACCAGTTTATCAGTTTTTGACTTGTTCTGAAAAAGAAATTTACCTTTTCAGGTAAAAACATACATATAATATAATTTTTATTAAAGAAAAATAAAAAACATCTTATACTATAAACTAAGACTTATAAAACAAAAGTCAAAAACAAAAATTATGTAAATAAAAAAATTTAAACTTAATTAAACTTTTTGTTTATTGATGACTCTTGTCCACAAACTGCTGGACAGTGATAAAGGAACTTTTTAATTTTGGCCGTAATGGAGCGATTCTGTGAAAGGAAGAGTAGGAATTAGCAAGTTTGTATTTAGAATTTAAAGTTTAGTTAAAAACTATTTAAACTCTAATTGGTTGGATCGATCCACTGACACTTATTGTTCGCTTTCACCTTAAGGGAGCTAGACAACAATAATGAGATATTACATACTCTTAAGTCAGTTAGAAGGGTAGTAAAAGGTGCCAATTTCCTTTTATAATCCTTCGGTTGCTTAGTGTAGTATGTATTTTCAGATCAAGCGATATGACTAAGTTTCAACCTGAGGTAGTTGGTACTTTGTCATTACTATTTAGTTCCAAAGGTGCTAAAAACTTTATGGGTCTTGTAACAACCTTTGAACTAGGTAGTAGGATATCTGCATGACGGACTTTACCATCACGAGAAGTGTTCAGGTTTACAATTTTGGCAATTTTGTAAATACCTGGTTTTGTCATATAATCCAGAACATGGACTATATCACCAATCTTTGGTTCAAATGTTACTGTTCGATATACATTATCTACACCTTTGCGAACTTTATCTCTCAGGTATGGGAGATACAATCCTTTCCAGGTGGCCCAAAGTTTGGTGAGTAAATCTTGATCAACTTTCCATAAATTATGTAAAGTTTTTGTTGTTGGAGTTATTTCATCCAAAGGTTTATCAAGATCTAATGTAAATACACGGAAGTTAGCGTGTAAAAAGTGAGCAGGGGTTAAAGTCCATTGTTCAGCGTCATCAACAGCTGGACATAATGGTCTTTCGTTCATCATAACTTGAATATTTTTAAGACTAGCTTGAAAATTAAGTTGATGATGAGCATGGTGACCCATTACTCGATAGAACATTTGTTTAAAAACTCCTATCAGTCTTTCAAACGAGGCACCATACCACGGAGCTTTCGCAGGTGTAAAGTGCCACGTTATTCCTTTTTGGTTTAGTTGATCGTGAACATTTTTATCTGAAATAAAGGTGTCCCAAAATTTCGGTAAAAATGTTGCAATTAATGTGAATTGTGCTGCATTGTCAGACAATATCACTTTTGGTGTGCCACGATCAGCGAAGAAAGTTTGTAAAGCAATCCATATTTCACTCGTATTTAAAGACGAGAGTGAAATAAAGTAGACTGCTCTTGTTGAAAGACAAGTGAATATTAATATCCACCTTTTGTATATTGGTGATGTTGGGGTTGCCAATTCCTTTTTCTTTTTTGGTAAATATTGGTCAAAGACCGCAAAAGGACCAAAAACATCAATTCCTGTATAAGTGAATGGATGTGAAAAAGGCATGAGTCTAAAATCTGGCATGGCCGAATGCGTTGGTTGCGCAAAAGGTCTTTTGTCATGTTTTTTACAAAGTATGCAGGCTCCCTTTAATATTTTTGGAAGAACTTGCATTGCACGAGGTACAAAATAAGTACGACGAAAAGCTGCCATCGTAAATTTGATTCCCGTGTGACAATTCAAAGTATGTACATTTAATAAAATTAATTTTGTTAAATGAGACTTTGAATGTAATAATACTGGAGATAGAACATCTTCAGTAAATGGTGTTATGGGTATATAATTTCTGAGTCTAAGTAATCCAGACTCATCCAAAACTATATGAAATTTATCATATGTCACATAATCTGGCGGATTAGGTGACAATAGTGTTATAAACAAATCAGAAAAATATTTTTTCTGATCTGCATATATAAAACACAATAAAGCAAATTGGAAATTAATAGGCAATATTGCATAGGGTTTTATTGATCTAGAACGTTTAAGTCTTTTGGTACTAAATTTTCTAATTGCTGTTAGGCAACTATAAAATGTTCTTTTTAGTTTTATTAAAGAATTAAATTTCTCTAAATCAATGTTAAAGGGTGTATTCATAGGTTGATGTATAAAACTATCAAATGGTACACTCTTTTTAATTAAGTTTGGTTTATTTGAAAGATCTAAAACTGAGTTAGACATTTCCAAATTTTGTTGAGAAACTTTTGTCTGTGTAGGAAAAGTTTTTACTTCACAAGCGAATGTTTCTTTATTTATCACAAATTTTGGTATGTGTAACTTGCAAGATTTTAATTTTCTATTCAATTTTGCAGTTTTGTGATTATCAAAAATACTATCTGAATTTTCAGGTATTAAATTTGATAATTTATGAGAGATTTTAAAAGATTCTCTCATAGTGTGGAACACTGGTGTGATTTTTTCATCTTCAGATAATTCCGGTAATGATTGAATTATATGTAAATCAGTTTTAGGCCAAGTTTCCGGATTTTTATTTAACCAATCCGGTCCTGTCCACCAAATTGACTGAAATAATTCATTCACTAAAGCACCCCTAGAGCCAATATCCGCAGGGTTATCAGCTGAAGGGACATACCTAAATTCTATATTAGGTATGCTTTTGATTTCTGTGACACGATTTAGTACAAATTGTGTTAAAAGTCTACGTTCTAACAACCAAGTTAAAACGCATTTACTGTCCGACCATAAATAAGTGGGGCAGTTGTGTAAATCTAGAGGTTTTCGTATATTTTTGATTCCTCTTGCTCCAATTAATGCCGCTAACAACTCCAATTTTGGAATTGTTATGGGTTTCATTGGAGCAATTCTTGATTTACCTATCAAGAATCGTACGACAGTTTTGTTGTTTTCTTCGTTATGTAAACGTAGAAAGGCTACCATTGAAAATGCAGTTTTAGATGCATCTACAAAGGTATGTAATTGACAATTATTCGGGTTATAAATTCCCGGATAAATTTGTCGTGGTAGGCAATAGTTAATACAATGGGATAAATCCTTAACCAACTCCGTTGCAACTGGTTGCAATGAAGTTGGTAAAGGTTCATCCCATTTGTATCCTTCATTCCAAAGTTGTTTAATAAAAACTCTGGAAGGTACAAAAGCTGGTGAGAACCATCCATGAGGATCGAAGAATTGAGAAATTACTTTCAAAAAATATCGTTTGGTCCAAGTTTTTGTATCATCTTGTTTTTTGGGTTGGCTAATGAAAATTAAATCCTTATCCATGTCCCAAGTTAAACCCAAAACTTTAATTAAAGGTTTGGTTAAAGCGTGATCAGGATCAAAATCCTGTCTCAATGGAATACAATTAGTACCCCACTGAGAAAGTTCCATAGAAATATCATTTATGAGTTTATTGGAACGTTTATGTAAATCTTTCATTTCTTCATATGTTGGTAAAGAAGTTACTAGATTATCTACATATAGATGATCGGCAAATTTTGTGTAAAACTCCGGATCAGCTTGTTGAAAATGATGCAACAAAGTTGCCGCGAGTAAAAAAGGTGCCGTTATTATCCCAAAGGGTACTCTTTGGAATCTATATGTAATGATGTTGTTTCTTGTTAATGGTTTTAATGGGTCTTTAATCCATAGAAATCTAGTAACATCTCTATCATCCGGATGAAGACCTATTTGATGGAATGCTTTCCGAATATCCGCAATGACAGCATATCTATCTTTGCGAAAAGTCAGAAGTATTTGTAATAAATCTGGTAAAAAGTTTGCTCCTTTAAACATACAATCATTTATTGAATGTTTGGATGTTTTTGTTTTGGCAGAGCCATCAAAAACAACTCTTAAAGGAGTGCTTTTTGTTAAATCCAAAATGCCTTTGTGGGGCATGTAATGGATTAAACCAGGTTTATTGTTTGGATTTACTAGTTCAATCATTTCTAATTGAATTAGCATTTCAAAGTATTCGGTGTATTTTTTGAAGAATTCCGGACACTTTCTAAATTTTGGTAATTGGCTTTCTAGTCTTTTAAAACATAAATTGTAATGATCCCCTAACGGTGGAGGATAATTACGATAAAGCCACTTGATTTGGTAACGATTGTTTACCAATTCAACTTCTTTGTAAAACAAATGTAATGCTTGAGCATCAGCTTGGGCTTCATCTAAGTTATTAGATTCAATGCCAATAGCATCAAGCTTCCATAAGTTTTCTACTTTCTGTGGGTCAGTAAAGTAGACTGGTGTAAACATATTATCAATAATAGAATTATTATTGATTAAACCTTCTAACATATACCCAAATTGTGTTTCAATAAGTGTCAGTGTGGGGGTTAAGTGATTAATATTTATAACGAACGACCACATATAATCATTACCAAGTAATAATTGAATCGTATGCTCATTCGTCAATGATGCAAATTGTATATCTGCATATTCAGGAAAATCTTTTCTGAATTTTGTTAAATCTGGTTGTTTTAAATTACAGGTAATAACATCAAGTGTTTTCGCTGTAATTGGAATTTTAGTTCCATCAGGTGTAAAAAGATCAAATTTAATTGTGTAAGATTTAATAGGTTTTGATTTTTGATATTGTAAGCTACTAAGTCTTAACAATTCATGTTCGTATCCTTGACATCTCAAGGATTCGAACGCAAATTTTTTATTAATGAAAGTGTCTATACTTCCACAATCAAAAAATCCTTGAATTTTTATTGGTTTTTGTAAATTTGATGATTGAGCATATGATTCAAACACCAAATATGTACTACTATTTTTAAGTTTATTAAAAATTGCAAAAGACTTACTGTCCATCGGCAGTGCTTCTTTCTGATCTTTGGACAGCGTTATTTTATTGATTACTTTATTTTCGTTTGTAGCCAATATTTCCTGTGGAATACAACATTTATTAGTTTTTTCAATAATTGGTTCTTGATTAGAAGAATCAATTTTATGCTTACTTAGTATTTCTTTACGCTCTTTAAGCGTCGTATACCAAGCGTCTGTGATACCCTTGGTTATTGGGTAGTTGGCGTTCGGACACAGGTTCGAATGATGGTCCTCCCCATAGCAGGTGAACCATTTACAGCTTTTGGCTGGAAGATGAGGGCATGGTGTGCCTTCATCGTGGTGTTCGGCACAGGTAATGCATATCGCATTATCTGCATAATACTCCAAACGCGATTCTAACGTATTTGTGTTGTAGCACAAATGCGATAAATGTTTGCCAGTACAAAAGAGGCAAGAACCCGAAAGAGGTGTCAATAAGACACTCTTTGGGGTCTCTTGCGCCCTTTTAACGGCTTCGCGTTTCTTTTCTTCTGAAACATTAGAAGATTTTACATTAGATTTATTAATGGGTTTTTTGTCTTCTAACTTTTTGGGTTGTTGAGGATTGGATTTATCCTTTCCTCCTTTTTGTTTACTGCTATCTTTGTTAAAGTTAGCAGCAGCGAAAATAGGTCTGCCTTTAGGCTGACCTTTTTTCGATTCCTGAAAATTTTTAGTGTTATTAAAAGTTTTTGCAGGATTTTGTTTTTGAGGACCTTTTCTGTCTTCAAAAAGTTCGTGGATTTTTACAAATTCACGAATTGCCGAAAATAAATGTGAAACATGTCTTTCCGTACTTTTTAAGTTGTTTAAATATGAACGTGGTGGGAATTTTTTAACCGCCACATTAAACAGCTGTTCTTCATCAACGACATGGGAAATAGCTCTATATCTATCAATGAGAACCGCTATACCATCCATAGTATCTTGTATGGACGATATGTTATCAATGGCAATTGAAAAAGCTGTAATTTGGTACCAAATTTCAGCTTTAACTTTAGATTGATCACCATAACGATCGTGTAAAAATTGTAATCGTTGATGGTAACCAATTTCATCAAAGGCAAAATGGCTAAATTTTTTAACAATTTCTTTAGGTATTGCACTCTGAAGAATTGAAATTTTTTGTGGTATAGCTATGTCATTACGTAGGTGTACGTATAATCTAAAGCTACGAATTAAACCTGGGTAGGTTAAAATTTTCCCGTCCCATTTTTGTAAATAAAATTTGGGGGGTTTTAAATTCATCAGAGGTTGTTCTGACTGAATTGAATTATCTGATTCCCAACATTTTGGTATCGGATTTTCGTTTACATTATAAATAGGGGAAGAATTTTGTGTTTCTCCTATTAAATTTGGAACCATGGAGGTTAATGAGTTTAAATTCGAATTAACGGGATTTAAATTCATCTGTGGAAGTACGGGCAAATTTGTTGATCGTACGGAATTTTCAGGTGAAGGATCAGTAGAAATTCTTTTGTTTACTGGTTCTTCATTTATTATTGTTTCAGGTAATGTATTACGTTTACGAATATTAATTAAATTAATATTATCATTAGTCTTACCTTTTCTAATGATTGGTTGTATGTGTTGTTGAGAAAAGTCCTCAAACGCGATCTGGAACGTATTCTCTATCGTCTCCTCTCGTCGTTTTTGTTCTTCTCTCATTTTTTCAACTGCTTTTTCGGCAGTTTTCAAATCAATCATTGCTTTTGCTGCTTCGTCAGCAAATTGTTTCATCAAAATTTTTTGTTGACGAGCAATTTCTTCTGAGCGACGGATTTCTTCCATCCTCTCTCGTGCTAATCTGTCTATCTCTTCGCGAGAGACTAGCAGTTGTTGTTGTTGAACTGATTCAGGAACCAGTTGTTGTACCGCATCCGAATTGCGTCTGGATGAGTGTTGAGGTTGGTCAACACTCATCGGTAGTGGATCCGCAAAGGATGGGAGAGGAAGGGACATCGGGGAATCCTTCGGGAAGCGTTCCTCGATTTCAGCTTGGCAGCATTGCAAATTACGAATGTACGTCCTTGCTAACACCATAAGCTGAAGGTCCGTTCCCCTCGGCATCCTCTGCAGTTCACTAATTTGGAAGTCGATTGCCGTCAACTGCCTTCGTGCTGCCAATCGTTGTAAATTGGGGTTGTTCAATAACGACTCCAATTCTTTTATGTAACCGCCTGCTGCGGTTACATTGCCATGGAAAATCTCCATGTCGACCACCTGTTCCTCCCAGGAACTGATACTCTCTTCCCGGGAGTTTTGTTCGTCGGGGTAGGCCCACTCCCTGTTTTGAGATGTTTCCGAATGCTGACGAGCTCTCCCAATATTGGGCGAGATTCGTTGGCTAGGGAGCATCCCAAAACCAGGAGGAGGTCCTACCCTTGATGTCGACGGTTGGTCGTTTTGAGACTCAAGGATTCTTTGGACATCCTTGAGTGTGGCGGTGCGTGGTTGCTGATTGGCATCCTTTTGTTGTACGACCCGTTGCTGTTCGGAATCGTATTCCATTAATTCCTCTTCATCGAGGAGATTAACGACCTCTGCAGGTTGTGGGTTTTCCTGAGGAACAGGTAACGGCGGCGGAGGTGGTGGTGAATGTTGCGACGATCGAGAGCAGGTAGATCGTCGAGAACCACGTGATGTTGTTGACATTTTCGTATCTGCATTTAAGAGATACGAAATTGTTATTAATTTACTACCATATATCATATGATGGAAAATAAATTTTAATAATAAATTTTATGAGAAGGAAAAAAAAAATTTTTTCATAAAATCTATTTTATTTACGAATCATGTTGATTTAAAAATCGGGCATGACCCGTATGCGTAATGACAAATTGTATAAATTTTTACGCAAAATTATGTAGTGTAAGTAAAAAAAAATTTTTTTTTTTTTTTTTTGCAATCATCATTCATTACGAGTCATACCGGTAAAAAATCGGGCATGACCCGTAAGCGCAATGACGGTTGATTATGATTTTTTTGTTCGATTTGCAAGAATTTCAATTTTTGAAAATTAACCATCATTTTTCACGAGTCATGCCGATAAAAAATCGGGCATGACCCGTGGGCGCAATGATGGCTTTTTGTAATATTTCAGTTCAAATACAAAAATTTTAACTTTTGAAAAAATAACCATCATTTTACACGCGTCATGCCGATAAAAAATCAGGCATGACCCGTGGGCGCAATGATGGTTTTTTGTAATATTTATTCACAAATATTAATCATTTTATACGAGTCATGTCGATAAAAAATCGGACATGACCCGTAGGCGCAATGATGATATTTGTAAATTGTACGAGTAAATTAGTTTATGCAAAATTAATTTAAAACTAATTGAACTTATGGGTCAAGCCGTAAACTTAATTTCAGCGTGACCCATAGGCGCAATGACGTAAAATAGTTCGCGACACTGCATATAGGAATAAAGAAAAATTTTGTTAAAATAAATAATTAATTCATTTCTGAATTAATTATAATTTATTTTCAAAAAAATATTACGATTTTTGATCGAATATTTTTACGAAATACGAAAAGCAAATTCTATTTCATTTTAAATTGCCGAATATTATTCACATTTAAAACGAAATATAATAATTAATTAAATAATTAACTATTATTAGTACTTACTTTTTTCGTTGTTTATTTGATTTCCTACACTTATACTGTAATTTTTAAAATCAAATTGAGCACTCAATACGTATGTAACGACGCACTGATTTCGTAAAAAACGTGGTGAAAATTTTTCGCGACACGCGGTTTTACGAAATAACGAATTTTTCGTAATTAAAAATTCGTTTTGTAGCACAAAAATAGTTAATTTAAAATTAATTATTTGGAATATATAAAAGACAATATAAAATTTCATTAAACACAAGAAAAAACGGCAAAAATACAAACGAGCAAACAAACAGACGACATACAAAAATCTTCAAATGACGAATGAATGTTCAAATCGGATTGAATCTTCAACTGCACTCGTAAATTAGGGGTTTTTACGCCTGTGCAATTGTTCAACCCGTTGTCTGTTTGCTACCGATTTCTTGTGTTTGTATTGGTTTTTCCCTATAATTACGATTGTCCGTAATAGTAGGGTAGCACTTTTGCCTTGGCCGTACAAAAGTGTGTTAGTGTGCGTGTGTAATTAATTCCTTAACTACACGAATTGCTTGCAGAGACCTGCAAAGCATTCTTTTTGTAAACGAAGTCATTTGTTTGACCTTCGTTTTATCCGTTTTGTGCATATTCGACACAATCTCTATTATTTTGGTAGAGATTGCGTCTTTTTTAAGAAACGATCGAAAATCGTATGAGTTGAAGAGAGATAAAATATTATATTTTTTCTCTCTTCTCTTCTTTTTTTTTTTTTGCAATAGTCCTCGTTCGTCTTAAAGGCAGGAACGAGGATTATTGTGTTTAGTGTCGATGATTTCCGAGAATTTTTTCGAAGTGAAAAAATTCTCGAATTATTATTTTCGAATACGTCGGCCATATTTATTCGACGTATTCTGTTATTCGAATGGCGGGAAAAATTTTGGCGACAAAATTTTTACCGCTATTGCGTATTACTGAGGGCGGCGAAAAATTTATTTTGTTACAAATAAATATTTTCGTCGTCCACATTATTGCAATATACGTACGGAAGTTCGTTTCAAATCCCGTATTATTATTCTTGTGGAAGCGTTTTTTCTAGTTGGGAGAAATGGTAAAACTTCGTTTTTCATACGAAATTTTATCATTTTGAATATTGTTTGTTAATAGATTTCATTTTATTGATACCTATTTAATTTTATTTTAATGAGATGTTATTTCTAACACCTCATAGTCCGAAGGAATCTTTTTCTTTGCTCTTGCTACCATATAGTGGGCTTAACCACTAGTCCGTTTAACGTCCAGGAGACTGTAAAACATGTAGTCACACTCCTCCTCACCGAAGTGTAACTGTCTGGCGACCGCCACGACTCCAGTACAGACTCCAGCGCCCTATGCGCTGTTGCCAAACATACTGCGCCTGGTGTATGCGCAGTAGCTCGTGTGTCTATATCACGATATAGGCTATGTATAAAAAAATTCAAAAATTTTAATTGGTCGGCGGTCAAATTTGTTTCTTATATTTAGGGAAACATTTCGTAATTATTCGAAAAATAGATATTTAGATTTTTATCAACTCGAAGATTGATGCGGTGAGAGGGTGGATACGTATAAGTTCTGAAAATAATTTCGTAACAGAATTATCTTTCACTCTCGATTTCATTCTATTCGAAATGCATGATGGGTGCTGCTGATTAACGTGGAAAAGTATCGAAAACAATTAGGATTCTATTTACATTATTTTAGTGCAGATAAGTACCTACCTATTTTTTAAATTGAAAAAAAAAATTTCTTGGTAATTTGAATACCAAATACACGTAGTTTGGATGTATGTATGTTATAGATATATACTTTTCTTTGTCGGGAGCGTCGAACTGGAAATTTTTTAGTCCGATCAAAAATCATTGTAATGCTTATAATTGATCAGGATGATAAATTTTTGAGATTTAATTCGTAAAGACTAAATTTCTACAATTAGCCGGAGAAAGAATAATCGTAAATTCGTATGTCGGTTGTTAGAACTTTTCTGCTAATATGCCACGTTCAATGAAGGCCCAGGTGTAGTGGAGGAGTTTACTAATATGTTCGTTTTACGTCACAAGGACGAATAAAATATGTTTGTTGTCACACACCTTAGCTCGCGCCTGGTTATAAGACAACTGTTAGCGTTGCGTCAGCCCAGTATCTCCAGTCATGTCAAGACCTCTGCGCATCGCTAGTGCGCACAGGACTCGTGGGCGTAGCCATGACACTGGGGGCGGTATTCCTGGGTGGCCATCGGTGGCCACCTCCGAAAATTCCCCTGAAATCTAGAATAAAGATTAGACGTACATGTTTATATATAAAATGTTATTTTATTATTAAAAAACAATATAAACAACAATTATAATATAAGTACATGTTAAAAATAGGTATTTACAGAAATTATAAGAAAATAGGAACAAAATTTTTCTTCTTTTTCTGGTGTTACGATGTAACAAAGTGACAAGAAAACGAGACTTTCAACGAAAGTTCGTTTCGACCACAGGATGCTGCTGTTGAAAGGATGGAACGAGTTATTGGCCGTTGATCACAGATTCTGTAAGGGAATATTTGGGAATTAGCAAGTCGTAAAAACATCAGTGATGCTAAGTTAAGTAGTGCACTCTGCCACCTATTACCCGTAACCTTTTATAAAGCACATGACAGTAATAGTGGGTGCCGAAAAATCGTAGTTATACCGTTTTTAGGAGTATAATGTCCAATTATGGCGTACCCTAAAGTCAGTAATTTGGTTTGTCAGACCAGTCTATTTTTGTCATAATCAGGGGGTCTATCGGAGGTACGATACTATGTATCGAGTTTTTCTACATTTCTGTCGTCTAACTCCAACGGAGCCAAGAACTTCAGAGGTCTTGTAGATGTTTGCTTGCTTGAGAATTCTATTTTTGCGTGACGGACTTGGCCGTCATGAGATTTCTCTAAATCAATTATTTTTGCAAGTTTGTAAACGCCTGGTTTGGATGTGTAGTCCAAAACATGTACTATGTCATTTACTTTCGGTATAAATGGTACCGTGCGCCCTGGATTGGATAGTGCAGTTGGTGGTCAATCTCTTAGGTATAAGAGATATTGTCTCTTTTAAGTTAACCAAAGGTTTGTTAGGTAATTGGTCGAGTTTCCAAATGTCCATAAGCTGTTTTGCTGTAGGAGTTAGATCTTTATTCGATTCATTAATCGGATTACTTAGGTGGACTAAGTTAGCCCGCATGAAATGTGTGGGTGTTAATGTAAACTGTTCTAGCTCATCCGGAGATGGGCATAGTGGTCTTCTGTTGACCATTGTTTGTATATCTTTCAAGCTCGCTTGAAAGGTATGTTTGTAGATTGAGTGGTGACCGTGGACTTTATAAAACACCTGTTTTATAATGCCAATTAGTCGTTCATAAACTCCACCATACCATGGTGCTTTAGCTGGGATGAAGTGCCATTTAATGCCTCTTTCATCTAAGCTAGGTTTGATTTTTTGTTCTTCAGTGAACGTTTTCCAGTACTCTGGTAAGTACGTTGCAATTAAGTGGAATTGCGCCACGTTATCGGATAGGATAACTTTGGGTGTGCCTTTGTCAGTGAAAAATGTTAAGAACGCTGTCCAGATGTCCTCAGTTGTCAAGTTTGACACTGAGAGTAGGTGTACTGCTCTGGTGGACAGGCACGTAAAGATCAACACCCAATTTTTAATGGGTGGTGTAGTTGGTGTTGCCAATTGTGCTTTCGATTTTGGCAGGTATTTGTCAAATACCATAAATGGGCCAAAGATGTCCACACCTGTGTAGGTGAATCGATTTATGAAAGGTACCAGACAAAAGTCTGGTAGTGTTGAAAAAGTTGGTTGTTTAAACGGTCTTGTTTCAGCTTTTTTACATAGTGTGCACAACTTCTTTAGAATTTGAGGTAACACTTTTAGTGACTTTGGCACAAAATAGTGTCTTCTAAAGTCGGCTAGGGTAAATTTTATACCAGAGTGTACGTTTTTCAGATGTGTATGCATCAGAATTAATTTTGTTAAGTGAGACTTAGGATGCATAAGGATTGGTGATAGCATGTCTCTTGCGTACTCGATATCAGGTACATAATTTACTGTACGTAATATCCCGGATGGATCAATCAGGATGTGGAATTTTTTGTACAAGACGTACGGAGGGTGATTTCTTTTTTCTATTACTTCGAGTAGTTTTCCAAAATATTTCTTTTGGTCAGCTCTGATGAAGCAGAGTAGAGCAAAATGAAAGGTGAAATCTAACGATGCATAAGGTGAAATCTAACGATGCATAAGGTGAAATTAATCTTTTCCTCTTTATTCGTTGTTTACTAAATTGTCGTACAGCTTCTATACTGTAAGAATGCACCTACAGGTTTAGATAGAGTATTGAATTTTGTGATATCTATGTTGAACGGAGTGTTCAATGATGGATGTATGAAACTTTCGAAAGGTATTTCATCTTTTGGAATATAGCATGATTTGGTGATGGTCAAATCAAGTGGCTGACTTTGGTTCGGTGGATCAGCTATCCACTGTTGAGACAGAACCTCAGGTTCTGGTAGTGTGAGTTCACATTGATCTGTGTTTGGACCAATGAAGAAGTGTGGGATGAATCTTTTTGCTGATTTCATCTGCCTTAAATATTTGGCAGGATGACGTTTGTCAAAAATTGATTCATCGTCCATTGTTAATGACACTGACTTTTTAGAAGTCGAGGATAATACTTCTTTCATTGTGTGAAATACAGGTGTATTTATTTTGGTTGGTTTGTTTGGTAGGCTTTCGATTATGTTCAAATCGGTTTCTGGCCAAGATTTTTCATCTTGAGATAGCCAAGTTGGTGCAGACCACCAGAGTGATTCGGAGAGTTAGTGGATAGAGGAACCACGTGAGCCAATATCAGCTGGGTTGTCCGTTGATGGGACATATCGATATTCGACGGGTTTTATACTTTTTATTTCGCCGACTCTATTTTTTACAAATTGTGGGTCGACTTTTCTTTCTAATAGCCATGTGAGAACACATTTGCTATCAGACCATAAGAATGTTGGTGCGTTCTGTAAACCGAGTGGTTTACATAGGGAACGTAGTCCACGTGCGCCTGTGAGTTCTGCAATCAATTTGAGTTTAGGAATTGTTAATGGTCGCATAGGTGTTACACGTGATTTTCCTGTTACAAATCTTACTGCATGGCAATTTGATTTAGTGTTGCTAAATCTGATATATATTGCCATGGAGTAAGCTATCTGTGATGCATCTACGAATACGTGTAATTGACAGGTATTCGGGTCATAAGTTCCTAGATAGAATTGTCTAGGAATGCAGTAGTTGAGACTGTTGCTGAGATCAGTAATTATCTCAGTAGCTGTTGGTTCGAGATCGTCTGGAATTTTTTGATCCCATTTCAATCCCTTGGACCAGAGTACTTTCATGAACGTTCTTGATGGAACGAATGCTGGTGCAAACCAACCTAAAAGGTCATAGAATGATGATAGTACCCTAAGGAATGTGCGTTTCATCCATGGAGACGTAAATGGTTTTGGTTCGGGCATGTAAAGTACATCATTGTCCATATCCCAATACAGGACAAGCACTTTGATGATGGGGTTGCTTAACGCGTGTTGTGGGTTGAAATCTTTTCTTAATTGTTTACAATTGGTGCCCCATTGGGCGAGTTCCATGAAGATATCGTTGAATAATTTATTGGATTTTATGTATAATTCTTTTGTTTCTTCGTACGTTGGTACGGAAACAATTAAATTATCAACGTAAAATCGTTATAAGAACTTGTCATGGAACTCCATGTTGACCAATCGAAAGTGATGTAATAGCAATGCTGCAAGTAAGAATGGTGCCATTATGATTCCAAAAGGAACACGGCAGAATCAAAATGTTACTAAATTGTTATTGGTCATACGATTGTTAGGATTTTTAATCCATAGGAAACGTGTGACATCTCTGTCATCTGGGTGCAATCCAATTTGATGAAACGCTTTTTTAATATCAGCGATTATTGCGTAAGGGTTCTTACAAAAACTTACAAGCATTGCTATTAGGTCGGCTAACAGTACTTTTCCTTTATGCATGCAGTCATTTAGAGACAAGTTAGACTTTTTGGTTTTGGCCAATCCATTAAAAACTACTCTGAGCAGAGTGCTTTTTGTTGGATCGTAGATACCCTTGTGTGGTAAGTAATGTACCACTTCTGCGGGTCTATCGTTTTCGATAGGTTCGATCATTTCTAAATCGATTAGTGAGATAAAATACTGATCGTATCTTACAAAAAATTCAGGATTTTTCTGCAATTTAGGCAATTGTCTTTCTAATTGTTTGAAGGCTAACTGTCTATTGTTGACTAGGGGTGAGGGGCTGTACTTGTATAGCCACCTGATTTGGTATCTATTGTTCACTAATTTCATATTTTTATAAAATAAGTGCAATGCTTCAGTTTTAGCATCGTCCTCAACTAAGTTCTTGGTTTCGATACCTAATGTATCCAATTTCCTGAAGTTTTCTATACTTTCTGGGGATGTAAAGAATGATGGCTCGAATGCATCACATTTGGTTGTTTTTCCTAAGAATCCTCCTAACATGTTTCCAAAATCAGTTTTGATTAGGGTTAGGGTTGGTGACAAATGTTTTATGGGCTTTATAAATGACCACATATAATTATTACCAACTAATAAATGTATCGTAGATTCTCGGTCCAAGCCTGAAAAGTTGATATTTGAATATCGTGGGTAACGGTTTTTAAATTCATCAGAATCAAATTCGGAAAGGTTATTTGCGATGTGTGGTACCATATTGGCTTCCATTTGAACTTTAGTTCCATCGCGCTTAAATAGTTCAAATTTTACAATTTGGGTGCGAATTTGTTTTGACATTTGTCCAGCTAGGCCACAAAATTTGATTGTTTCAGCGAGCTCAGAAAATTTTTGTCTGAGGTGTTCATAGGCATATGTGTAAAACATATAGCTATGTTTGCTTCCACAATCAAAAAAGCCATTAATTCTCACTGGTTCTTGTGCATTTGGAGCGAGAATGTATGATGAAAATGTTAAGAAATGAGCATCAGTATCTTTAGTACTAAAAAATGATAAGCACTCACTTAACACTGGAACTCTGGTTCTCATCCTCTCGGTGTTGCTGCGCAACGATATTAGCGGTGTCTCCGCTTGAAGCTGCAGTCGTCTAGTGGTAGATATTGTTTGCAGTCTTTCAACTGCTCGATCCATGCAGCTACTCTGCCTTCCGTGATCGGGTATTTGATCACAGGGCAGAGGTTTGAATGGTGGTCAGTGCTGCCGCATTGGAACCATTGGCAGTTGAATGGTGGTAGCGCCTTGCAGTACTTGGTACTGGGATGTGATTGCGTGCAACGTGTGCACAATTGGTGGTGCTAGTAGTGCGCACAGAGTGACTCCAACATGCTTTTCTTTCTGCATAGAATAGCGTGATGCTCGCCTTTGCAGAATAGGCAAGGGGTGTTTAGAGTCATAGGCGTGTGGACCGTCGATGCTGGTATCCGCTGTCCGGATGGTAACTGGACCCATACGATCCCATCTTCATCTGTATTAGATAAATTTGCATTAGTATCCCTATTGTTTGTGCGATTTGAACGTTGGGCTGGTCGTTTGTGAGGATTGGATTTATTCTGTCCTCTTTCGTTTGGTTTCTTATCTGTAGAAATAATTGTGAAATTTCTCCTGCCTTTAGGTTGAGAGGGATTTCTAATTTGTGGGGGTGGATTAGGTTTATCGACCTTTTTTGGTACGGAAGTACAAATAGGCTCCGATAACTCCCTAATTTTAATAAACGATCTAACTGCTTCGAACAAATGTTTAACATTGTGTTCTCTACTTTTTAAAGTGTTTTGGTAAGATCGAGGGGGAAATTTTTTAATTACTATGTTAAATAATTGCTCCTCGTCGATTACTTTTGCAAGTAAACGATATCTATCTACCATTATGGTGAGGGTGCCTTACGAGTATAATATTGACATTGTATAGTTAGTGGTTGTTGAGTATGCAGTTATTTTTAACCCCTACTATCTAAAAATTTTAGGCGTTGGATGTAGCCAACGTTATCTGGGGAGAAATGGTTAATTTTCTCTACCAAGAATTTTGGTAGGGCCCCTTGCAGTATGTTGATTTTTTGTGGGATGGCGATATCATTTCGTTTATTAACATAGTTATTAAATCCGTTAATAAAGCCAGGATAGCCTAAGATGTGGCAATCCCATTTTTCTAAATAAAATTTAGGCAGTTTGAGATTTGCAAACCCTGCATCAACTTGATCTTTTGGATCGTGTTCCCAGCATTTCGAAATATAATTTTCGGATGGTGGTTTATCCATGGTGTTTGGGTCCATCGCTAGTGCTGAGGTGTATTATTTTCTACCGAGTTTTGCGGTAGCTCACGACACGACGTGTCCGATGTTTGGGAATTAATTTGAGATAAAGAGAGTTTGTGGGAACAGAGCCTTTTTGGGCTTGGTTCTCCCTCATTAATTTCCAGGGATGCCACGTTTTTGGATGAAACTGAATTTTCATTACCTGTGACCATTCTGGCCTGGCCTTGTTCACCTCTCGCCAGTGTCCTTTGTTCCAGAACCAGTGGTGCAGGTTGTTGCGAATGCTCACATTCGGCTGCTTTTGTGGTGTCGGGAAGATACTGGAGGATAAACTCCGCTGGCTGTATGCCCAGGTCTTCATGGACCAAGGCTGAGAGTTTGCAAACTTTTTTCTGCGAGGTGGTCAATGCCTTTCTTGCATTTGCCTCCTTGCGTAGAGCGTCTCCTAGCTCTCTGGCCAACTCTAAAGCCCTAGCGTCCCAGCGAGCTTGCTCCTCCTGATGGCGCTGCTTGTCAGCATCTTCTCGTACTATGGGTACGGGTGCCGGTTCTTCCATTTGGTGCTGCTGTACATTTGTTTTTATGGCAGCTTGCTGAACCAGTAACTTTCTTTTTGTCTGGGGCCCCTACGCAAGATTTCCTTTGCAAGGCCTCTCGGAACGTAGTCAAGGTCCTTAATTGTGGCCTCGATTGCCGCATCCTCATTTACCAGTCCATTAATCTCATACGCTCGTACGTTGGGCCCCTCTAATTTTCTCTCGTGGGATTGAGCGTACTCTTCAGCGTCTTCCAATATGACGAGGAATTGCTGTCGCTCGTCCTCGCTGTCCGTCGTATCACTCGTTGTGTACGTGGACACGCGACTACGTGGCTGCACATCCATAGGTACGGGTTGGACAGTGCGTCCCAGCGATGGCTGAGGGATTGGAGGTCTGGCTGCTGCCCTTTGCAGCTCCTCTTCCTGGTTGCGTCCTGTTGGTGGGACGTCAATGCCTCGTTTGACTCCTCCTCTTCCATCAACAAAGCTTCGGGGTTGAAGAGGACTTCGATGTTGTCGCCTTGCAATGTGCTTTGTTCTTACGGGTTCATGTTCTAAAAACAGGATAATAGAAGAAGGGAAAGAAATTATTTCTCTCTTTTTCGCTATAGGTATTATGCCTATCAATTGAGAATGGAGATAAGATCGAATAAGAAACGATTTTTGCGTTCGTACTGTTAACCTACATTCGAACGAAGGTCAATGACACTTTTTGTGTATTGGTATTACAGTGGTTCGTTTTTATAAACGAGCGCCGTATTTACCGGTGTTACGAATTTTTACCATGTATTATGCATTTTAGTTGTTTGGTATGGAAAGAAAAGATCGTAAATTGCTTTTTACGCGATTTTATCGATTTTTGGAAATTGTTTTTTCAAAATGTTTCAGTCTTTTTGACAAATGAAAAATCGGGCGTGACCCGTAGGCGAAAGAGTCTTTTCAATTTTTACATAAATGATAAAAAATTATTTCCAAGTCTTTTTTGAGAAATGAAAAATCAGGCATGACCCGTGGGCGAAAATGTTATTTTCGAGTTTCAGAGAAGAGATTTACGGGAAGTAATAAAAAAAACTTTTTTCTGAGTATTTTTCGCAATATGAAAAATCGGGTGTGACCCGTGGGTGAAAACATCATTTTCAATTTTCAAGAAAAAGCTAATGTTTTTTCAAAATCAGTCTGGTTTTCAGGGTCTTGCCTAAAAAAAATTTTTGGGGTGACCCTGGAGCTACAGACTGTTTTTGATTTGTAACTAGATTACGCACAAATAATATCTTAGAATTTGCACTAAGATCAATATGCGATCTTTGGCTATTAGAGAAATGCCGGACTGACTATTGAATTTATAATAAATTATAATAATAATGCACAATAGGAATAAATTATTTGAAGTCCCAATAACTAAGATTTATTCTCGTAACAATCTGTTACAAATGCATATTCCCAATATGGCGACGCTTTAGAAATTTTACTAAAGGTTACAATAATGCGTAAGTGTACTTATGGTTTTCCTTTTGAATAAATGGCTGCACCTTGCGGAAACTTCGCCACTACACTCTGGGGGGAATGTTTAAGAAAAATACGTAAATAATTACGAAAAAATGCTTATAAAATATCACTTAATTACTTCGTAAAACTGTAATTAATTATGAAGCACACAATGAACTCTATCAAAATTTGACAACAAGTGAAGATGATCGGCTATCTTTTTGTACATCAGGGGTACGTCGTGTTGAACACCGTTGTTGTCAGGGTGAGATAGCGCATGCGTGGGGTTTTTTCTCTACCGTCGCTGCTGTTGCAGCGGACTGCACAAACTTTGTTTGTGTGTGTTTTTTGTGTAAGGGTTACGATCTTTTTTGCGTATGTGTGTATGTTCACACAAAAACTCATACGATTGTTCAATCGTCCAGCGGCTGGTGAAAGCCGATTGGATGAACCAATTCTTTTGTATTCTGCACGATCGTCGTAGTTTTTAGGAATTTCAATTGGTTTTTTATGCTATTTGTGTCTTTATTAAGAATCGTTTTTTCAAACGTATGAGTGTGAGAGAGATAAGACTATTCCTAGATTTTTTTTTCTGTCTCTCTCACATTGTTTATATTTGAAGGACAAAGACACAAATGCACTATCATTTATCGATCTTTCTGTATTTTGTACAGCCTAAATGTTGTGTAGACAAATTTGTAGATTTGATGTATTTTATTTACACAAATAATATACATAATATTTAATGCTGGGGGTGGCGGAAAAATAATTATGATTTATTTTTTCGTCGGCTCTCTGACAGCAGTAATTACGAGAGACATTTTTAGGCTGATTAACAATTAGAAAATGTTGACTATACCTAGTATAGGGAATTAATAAAGAATAAATTTCAGTCTCCAATAAGTCGGACTATTTAAGTCTGAGTGTAATTGTCAGGCTAATTCTTACTGAGACTGTTAATTGCGTACGATGTACGGATGAGAGTTGTTTATTAGTGGAAGCGTATTATTTCAGTTCAAGTCAAACCGTATGTTGGGCCGCAAAAAATTAATATTTTTGTTTTTTGCGATCAGATCCGAAATTAATTTTCAATTTCCGAAAAAAGATTTCGATGTTTGAAATGGTATTTCGATTTCCGAAACTAAATTTCGAGCTGCGAAATTAAATTTCGATTTGCAAAATCAAATTTCGATGAAAAAGAATTATTAAATTCGAGGTCCAGTGAAAAACACTGTGCTCCTGCTACCATGTAGTGGAGGAGTTTACTAATATGTTCGTTTTACGTCACAAGGACAAATAAAATATGTTTGTTGTCACACATCTTAGCTCGTGCCTGGTTATAAGACAACTGTTAGCGTCGCCTCAGCCCAGTATCTCCAGTCATGTCGAGTCCTCTGCGCATCGCTAGTGTGCACAGGACTCGTGGGCGTAGCCATGACACCAGGCACCATCAATGAGTCAACATGAATGATGCGTATTTCGCGTTTATAAAAGTATTACATATTATATTATTATGTTCACAATTTATACTGATCATTCTACAAGCACCCTGTGCGAATTTACCAGTGCAGCCACTCGAAGTGATGGACTAATTACTATCGCCACGTTTTGTGAACCAAAACTATTTTTTCAGTGACAGTGAATACCATCGAAAAAAAATTCAATTAAGTACCGGTAGTGAAAAATTAATATTCGTTATCTTTTCTAATTTTTTCCATTTAATTAATGATATGAAAAAAAAATACGCAATTTTTTTCAGTTCTCTCGTTTTTCCACGAATTTTGTAAATTCCTCGCAGTCCATAATGACAAAAAATCAGTTACAAAATGGCAGCGATATAAACTGCTCTATCGATCCGCCGACATTTTGTTCCAATTATATTTTGAATAATTTTTGATGTGATTGAAGCAGCAAATGACATTTTTCTACTTATAAATTTATCAGAGCAGTGCGGTGATAAATAGCAAGGCGTTAAGCTTTACCAATGTTTGGGGGAAAAACTATTTTTGAGATTTTTTTGGGGATATGATTTTATTAATATTTTTCATAATTTGACTCCACTGCTGAAAAATATTTCCAGGTATTTTTCTTGGAAATTTGAAGCACTGAACAGCCGTTTAATATGTTGCCTGCGAGGAAATCCTCTCCAAAGGTGAAATGTGTCAATTTTACAAACTTAATATGTGCCAATCAGCATTCTGTTTGATGAGAAACTATTAAAAACTTTGAATCTCGTATGGAACAAACAACTCACAAACGAGCAGGAAGCTCTATAATTGACAATTTCAAGTTGACCTATCATAGATAGGTCGGTATGTAATGTGGGTGTACTTTATTAAACAATTCTAACGCCCAAATAATGTTGAAAACTCTGACATTAAGACGTATAATGGTTAAAAATTAATATTATTAGATAACAAATTTCTACAGAAGCCCTCGACTGTTTTTTCCAATAGGAAAACTGGAAAAACAGTCGAGGCTCAAGATAAGAAGTGGTTGAAAACCTTCGAAAGGGGAAGGAGAATACGCGTAAAAATGTTACTCATTCTCTGCTGCCGGAAGACCATAAATAATTATTGTTGGGCCTCCTCCGGAACTTTTTTTTTCTTTTTTTATCGTTTTAAACTGCAATAGTCAGATCTATAAAAATAAATTTTCAAGAAATCATGAATTATTTCCTTTAAGATTTTGACATTGTGTTCTACATTAGGTACCGAAATCCATAGGCTATCAAATAATTTATAACATCATCATTCGTTGGTTCGAACCACAAATTGCTGCGAATGAATAAGCCTTGGTCAAACATAAGTTACACTTATCTAAAAAAGCTATATTATCACTATGGAAATGCAATCTCCGGTATATGCGTGTACGTAGGTATACTCTTCGGTGTGTGGCGCTACGAATTAAGAGGATTTTTCTTATGCATCTGAGCATCCAAGGTTAGATAAAAATTTTTTCAACATCAATAAATTTTTGATTAACATTAAACTCGAGATTACCTGCACAGCAAAAACGCAAATTCAGGTTCCTAAAATACAAACCTGGTGCGTATTCTTATAAATTTTTGAATTCTTTAATTTCACATCATTATTTCAGTTTCCTAAAAAGGGCAACAGTAATATATATCTTGATGGAAAATTGGAAAAATTTCACATAGGTACTACCTGTACCTATACTTTATTAATGAACTATTGGAATTTAATTTTTTTTAATTTTCCGATTCTATAGTTTTGGAAAATTTAAGAAATGGGCCGGATCGCTCCACCTATTGTCATTAGTCCATCATCGAGTACCCAATACATTTTCTCATATTCTCTCAATCAAAATTGTTTTTTGAGCCGCAAATAATTTTTTAGTTTTCCTATTATAGAGAAACAAAATGTCGAACGCTACCTCAGAAATTTTCCAGGTTAGGTACCTACCCACGCTTATATTGTCACCAACTACCAGGAATAAGAGTTTTCATTTTTCACAAAATTGTTCGGACAATAGAAATAGATGTTTAATAAAATATATATTCTTATCGTTGGTGGTCATATAAATCGATTGGAAATTTCTTGTAAATTCCTGAAAGTTCTTGTTCGTTAATTGTCCTGTTCGGCAGGCTATCGAAAATTTTGAGTTTCTATATTATATAGTTTCTACTTTCAATTTGCAGTCACAGCGAATTCCGATGGTACGTCTATACCATGAGTCAAATTAGGTCGAAGATCTTCTGTAGTGGTTTGAAGTTTAGGTATAAGATTACACGATGATGTACTTTTATTCTGAAACATAAGAAATCCAAAGTAAGAGGTGTATGCGTGTCTTCTGAAATTTTTCTCTCAACGCAGACGAGAAATTAAGAAGAATAAAAGTTTTAAACAGCCTACGAGCATATATCGTGTTGTCCGCTTCCAGAATGGATAAACTAACGTTTATTAGCTTTTTTCGTTTATCGTTAGCTACTATTCGCATCGAATTTTCACTAAATTTCGTTTCATTGACGAAAGTGAACTTTTTGGAATTTCTCCAAACTCAACACAACAACGCAGAATCCATTCGTGATTCGTCTGAGGTTACCTACTGAAACAAGAGAGACGGACGTGAGCTTCTCTGACGCTTATTTATTCTTGTTCTCGTTTTGTTGTTCACATAGCTTCTACGAACATATTATACATCAAGTACATGAGCTCTCCTCGTGTTCGTGTAATTTGTTCGCTATCGAATTACGTCTCGCATCTTAAGTAGAACGTTCAACGTCCAATCACTGCGACTAGCAGCGTACTTAATAAATTAATTGACTGAAAAAGCTATGAAACAATGTGATAGTAATATCGATCTGTCTTTTCCGATGTATCGATACGATTTAGGTGTCAAAACGTTCGGGAAAAATGAAAATTCATGAAATCGATGGTGCGAAATCGCATCACACCAAATCGATACTTTGTACCATCGATAGTGACGTCATAATTTAACGCCTCCTAAACATTTTTATCGTTCAGGTTTTCAGTGTAATTGTGGTGTTGGATGATTTTGTCGAGTCGCCATGTTCTAAAAGTTCTTGCATATGAATGGTTGATGAAATTTTATGCATTTCACCCGTGCGGTGTGCATCGTAGAAAAATTTAATTTGTAGAATTTTGTTCGCGCTTTCTTCTTGTTTCATTTGGAAAATCGTAATTTCGGAAAATTCTTTTGTGTTCGTGGCATTTTGTGTGTTCGCGTGTGTGCTACATTCGAGAAATAAATAGAAAATTTTTTTACTTGTCTTACTTTTTTTTTTTCCATTTTTTATATTGATAAACTATCGATTTTCCCGTTCGTGTATCGTTGTGAATGGGTGCATGTTTTTTTTGGGGGGGAAATAATATATTGTGTAGTCATCGGCATTGTGATTACCCGAAGAAATACAGAAATAAAATAACAGTGATTTCAATTTGGTTGTAAGTTACCTTTCGTTTGCGTTTTCTATTAATTTCTGTGATAACAGACCATCATCAATATTACCGTATTGGAATGGAGAAATGAGAAATATGATTCTTAGGCGAAGTAGGTCAGAATACTGGCTTCAATTTGAGCTTCTGAGCTTCCTTCACTCTTGATTGATAATGCTATCATGAGGAGAACTGTGTAATCTGTTGAGAAATTATACTCACTTCGTGTGTTTGATCACGAATGATAATATAACTATTCATTTACTAATTTGTGTTTCATCGACCGACGTGTTGTTCCGAAATTTCAGTGGTACGCGATGAATTGATTTCTGCCACAGAACTATTTACTTTAAATTTTTAATAAAATTATCATTTTGTTTCGTACGATAGGTAACTCGATGCTGTATCCGAACAGCTGTTTGTCGTAGGTACTGATCGTACGTATGATTGCGTTTAATTTCTTTTCGTTTTCAGAATATGTTTTACGAAAAATGAAATTCAAGTTACGCTGAGAAATGCTTTGAGATACCTATATGTACGTGTATTTTCTTTTCAAACATTCATTGAAATCGATCATTCCTTTCTGTTTCGACGATTTTGACCGTGGAGGCGCTACAGATGTGGTTATTTTTTTGGTGAAGTGCTCCGCGGCTCTCTCACCAGCAGTCATGTCGTTTCTCCTTAAAAATTCTGTGTGAAAAGTTTTTAGAAATTCGTTTTCTGGTCAAAAATCAGTGGGTATTCCGTAGTATGTATTGTTCTAGTCTGTTAATTAGCGTTTCTCAAACTCCACACTCGGTTTTTTTATGTGTTGATAATTTTTAATGAACCTAAAATTCCCAAAAGTTTGTGTTGTTTATTGATTATCATTTGTTGGGCTGTACAGTTAAAACGTAAACCACATCTGAAGTTCCGTGGTAATTTGAAAATTATAACTTGAAATGTTAAGTACCCACCAATCATTGTGCCTGCAAAATTGAATAAAAACCAGCGAACATTTTGAATCCGGAATAGGGCTACGAACAAATGAGAAATTTCAAAGATTCAATTCGTTTCAAGTTGACCTACTGTTGAGTTTATTAATACGGCGAATATTTTTACGCCTACATAATGTTGAAATCTTTGATTTGTTGGTGAAAATAAGTAACAAATATTTGAAAGAGTATTCAATTATTTTATCTCCAACAGAAAAACAAAAACTCTAGCGCAGCAAGCCTCGCTAGAAAAAGAATTATGAATTTGGATGGTCACATTAATTGTCTGCAAGTTTATATGCATTAATGATATGTTATGATTGTATGAAATGTGTTAGCTGCTGACAAAATATTAGATAATGTGAAGTTTAAAAGCATTTTTGCTTGAAATGAAAAATTAATTATGATGATTAAGTATGGTAAATACCTAATCATATGATTTTGAATAAAATCAAAAGAAATATAATAAAGTTACGAAATAAAGAAAAAAGAAAATATGAGCATATGTGGTTAATTTTTGTAAAAAGAAAAGTTCATGCAAATTAGAAAAGTAAGAGGAAAAAAAGCTTTACCGGAAGTACCGTCCGGCCGATCTGCGCCAAAACTGGTAGCGTGCTACAATAAATTATGATAAATATTTTCTCCGAATTTCGTGGCTATTGATTCAAAATTGAGTATTTAATAGCCAAAATAAAAATAAAAATGGTGGTATCGGAAGAACCGTCCAGCCGATCCGCACCAAAATCAATAGGTGTGGTCCTTGCCTTAGTACTAATGTTCGTATCAAATTTTGTGATTATCGGACAGAAATTGAGATCTGTACCGCGGGAACAAGAAATTAACTTTTTTATATACCTATATATGAATTTGGGTTATTGGTTCGAAAATATTTCTGAGGTCGTGAAACAAAAAACGCCCCAACCCTTAATCTTGGAGGCTAATACGACACTAAGCCTAATAAGTAGATTTTCTAAAGAAAACCTCCTAAAAAAAAAAAAAAATTGAAAAGTGGTTGAAAAACTTGAGGATGGCGAATGAGAATATCTAGGTAAATATGAGAAAATGTCGCATTCTTAATAATCAACGTTGATTTTTCAAAAGAAGGGCACCAGTTCGAAGCTGAAATAAGTAATTGTTTCCAATTAATTTTGCCATCAACGTGATTGATACTCAATATGTAGAAGTAGCCTATTTATCATATTTTAAATTACCCCATAGACCTCAAGAAGTCTTTTTTTCTTTCGTTACTTGTGCGCTCTTCAGGGCGATATCTGATTGGTGAATTTCGATATTTCTGCTGTAAAAGTGTTTGATAATCTATTCTTTATACCAGTAGACTGGTACTTTCGAGAAATGAAAATACTGCAATAACCCAATTAGGATTTTGAGGTGAAAGAAATAAAGTCTGTATATCTTCCTCGAATTTTCCGCGAATTTTCTGAGTTTCGCAGAGCAGACATCGTATGGTCAAAAAAGTAACTTATGACCGCCGCAGTCTTGACTTCTAACACTCACGACGGCCGTAAATCATAAGTTTTGGAAAAAACAAATTTTAGGAAAAATTTCCAAGTTAGAAATGAAACTACAGCGTTTTCGAGAAATCAAAACATTCCAAAATAGTGAAACGAGATGTCAAAAACATCGAAAATTGAGAAAATCTGATTATTTTTAAAGAGGCCATAAAGGCTGAATTTTTAATAGTTTTTTTTTAATTTTCCATTTTTTGTAGCTCCTTTAATTTTGAGAATAGGCAAAAAATGGTAATGTAATTTTTTTCTTGTCTCAGCTGGTATTACCATTTCCCTTAATCAAAAACTGAAATCTGCGAATAGACATTTCTACTGTCGTGGGTTGAAAATGATTTTCAATATTCGAAATACAATAGCGCCTTCAATTTGGAAATATGCAACTTCTGGTGCATGAATTTTTTATTCTTGTTTTAACGTGTATGATAAGGGGAGGGAGGTTTACACCTCGTAGCAGTAGTGGCACAGACTGATTTGCAATCATCAAGGTGGGATTTCCATCGTTGGTTTGGTTCATTCTATAACTTTGCCGGATTCCTAAACTTGATATCTACTTTCGGTTTTGATGGCCGTATTGTTCGCAAAATTTGCTGTAATGATATCTCTTTGGGTTTTGTGTTACACCTTTTTTATACAGCAGATGTAGGGTAAGCCTAAGAACATTACTTTGTGGCACTTTTGCTGTAATGGATTGAAATACAAACAGCATCACTGTACATCACACGTTAATTTGATAGATACGACTTGAGAAGCTGATCAAATGTAGTAGAATAATCTAGAATATTTATGAAACGTTTTTATACCTTTGCTGTGGAATAGCAGCAGGGGAACTATTTTTCCTTTCAATCTGTACTAATATTATCTTCCTCATAGGCTTCATCTTTTCGCTACCATCCTGCCGTGTCTCAAAACTGCTTTACTTATTCGTTCCCTCTTTTTGGGTGACTAAAATAGAGCCAAGAATAACACAATAGAAAAAAGGGATGCACCAAAAATGCTATTTTTCAAGAGAGTGAAAAGATAGTTTAGAATGTTGATATTAGTGTATTTTCCAAAGGAAAATACTACTATTGCAGTCAGTGCAATGGCGGAACCTGTGGAAAAGCGCCGATCCTGAGTCGTAGATCACCAGTACACATGTCACTCAAATTCTTCTATACACTATATATATTTCCACTTTTTGGTAGTCTGTGGAGCCTCCTCTGTTTGATCTATGGGAGTGAAACTTGGGATAGTGTTATAAGCTTTCATGGGCTACACATTCGTGTCAAAATTTTTTAAATTCATTGGCTAGTTTCAGAGGAAGAGGTTTTCAAAGTGTTCCAAATATACAATGTTGTCATCACGATAACTCCCTTAAATTTGAAGATTTTGGCATGAAATTTTTATAGCAGTTGGAAACGATTAGGGACTGGTTTGGTAGTGAATTTGAGCCAAATCGGTCTGTTGGTTTTTGAATGGCAGCCACTACAAAATTTTACACTTGGAAAATACACTTACCACGGTTGAGGCGTAGAAGAGGTATTTTTCAGTTATTGCTGTGAGATGTAATTTGTGAAAATAATTATGCTATATTATAGTACGAGCAATAATTTTTTGTATATATGTATATATGTAACTGTGTTTTGAAGAACTAGACCAACAATGTTATTGAAATTTACAGGAAAGAAGTTTCTGGGTATGAAAAAATGATCTAGATAGGTCTCAAGTTTAAGAAAATCAGTTGAACATTAATATGAGCATCTTGAATTATCCATCACCGCAGTAAGCGATAATAACGAATGATAAAAAATTTGCTTGGCTAAAAGTAATAGATAGGTAAGGATTTTTTAGCTAATTTTGGCAGGCCTAGACTGTGTATGATTATTATGATTTATGACTAATGAAGTAACGAGTTTGTAGTTGCAATCTTTGATTTTATTTTCAAGAATTGAGATATGTTATAAAAATATATTTATGAAATTCTCCAGCTTGAATTAAATTTACAAAATTTTTTCCAATTTGCACATCTGGTGAACCAGGTACTAGTATATTGATAAAAGGAGCCAAGTAAAGAAATTCTTCCCAAAAAAATTGAAATTCTGTTATTTTCCTCCAAATTAAGGAATTTATGATGTAATATTGAACAAAATTATCTTTTAGGTGTATCTTATGTCCCACATAAGCTACTTTAGCACTGTGCACTGAAGAAAAATGTTGGTGCAAAAGTAGCTTATCTTGGATTTGAGATAGTTTTACACTAATCAATTAATCAAAAAAAGTGGAGTTAAGTTACTTCTGCACCGACTAATTCTTTCATCCCAGAAAATAAAGTAGCTTAAAAGACTGGAGATAGTTCTGCTCAAATAAATTAGAAAAAAGTGGATTTAAGTTACTTCTGTACGAACAAAGTCTTTCACACCCCAACAAAAGATAGTATGCATTTGATTTTTATTTCAATTTCTAAGCAGTATGAACTTGAGATAGCTTTACTAAAAGATAGAAGACAACACAAGAAGAATTTTGATATGCATAACCTAAAAATGGCATTTTTGGACTTAAGCTAGTTTCGTTCTAAGGTGACGATTTTATTTCCTAGTTTTGTCTTTCGAAATTTGTAAAATATAGTTTTCCAAGTATGTAGTTAATGACCGCCTCTGAACCCTCTTAATAAAAAATTATTTAGTAAAAATTGCAACGGGAGTAAGTTTGATGGCCAAACTTACCTTCACAAAATTCAGCGATGCTAACATTGTCGACTTTCGCAGAAGATTTTATTAATTGCTTGTCAAGTATAACGCAACAACCAGAAAAAAATAATGCTCTAATACGAGCGTATGGTTCCATTTATTGCATTTTTTTTTTCAAATTATGGTTCAAAGGTTCATACGAATAATAATGAAATGAGTTTATTGCATTCTTGTCGTTCAGAGAAAAAAAAAACTTAACTATATTACCTAACTTCTCAACACTATGCTAAAAAATAAAGTTGAAATTTCGGACGAAATTCGGCAAAAAATTTTCAAACCAGACGTAAAAATTGAAAATTTTGCCTCGGAAATAAATAATCTCCGTATAATTTCACCCTAAGTTCACCATGAGTGACTAGAAAATCAGATGTTGAAAGTAATAAATTTTCTTATGATAGAATTTTTGTAGGTAAAAATAAATTTTTATGAAAAATAACAATGATACTGACAAACATTTGAAAGTTTTCTTGGAAGAATCGAGTGTATGTGAACTTAATTTATATAAATTAATATGTTTTTTGGAGTCAGTAGTGACTCAATAAATGCTACCAAGAATCTAATTCGTTGATGAAATAATTTTCTTTTGAAAAATTTTTGAAATAAAATTATGAATTTTCGATATAATATCGCTAAAATATCTGTTTAAGATGTGTTATATTATGAATAGTCATCTACAAATTACTTATTTTTGTTCATAGAACTAAGAGATGAGAGTAATGTTTTGAAATAGTTTTTTTGCAATCTGTCTACGAAATACCGTATTTTCGGGGCATGTAGGTATGGCATGATGAAAGTTACTTTGAACTCGATACAAATCGAAATTCGTATCCGATACTTGTGAAATTTAATAATGCTTATTTGGATCTACTCGAGGAAGAACCCTACCGTTTTTGGTATAGATCAGTTCTATGGTTCGTCTATTATGAACCTCTCTAAAACGCATCATTTTCAACCAATAGGCACGTAATTTGGTACCGACATTGAATATATTATGCATATTCAAGTTTAAGTGAATGGTGAACAGATTTTTCAAATTATTTTAGTATATACAAGTATATATGTTCCTAATTTTTAGGCTACTGTTTGAGGATTGAATGCAGAAAGGAGGCCAAAAACACTCAATGAAAAAAGTACATTGAATCCTCCTATAGTTCCAACAACTACAGAACAACCAAAACCCATCAAAGCTAACGTAAAAGAGTTCATCAATACAAAATGATGCACCGAATTTCACCCCAATTAAAAAAAAATTGTAACCTGTGTATTGTTAACAAAAAATTGCTGAAAAATAACACGAAATCAGACGTCACGCACAGCCAGTGCGTTCGACTGACAACAAATTTCAACCTTGACGTATAAAATTTACGGCTGAAATTCGTCAACAATAATATACATATATTTATATCTTAATCGTGCTTTTGCTAATCGCTACACTATCCATCAGGTGATGGAATAATTTCTATGAACATCTAAATCAGATTAAATTATGCAAAATGGCCGAAAGACTTTCTAAAAGTTGACAAAGAAGGCAGATAATTTCGCAGTGATTCTACGAGAGTGAACTACTCAGAGAGTCGGGGGAGGGCGATTGTCGTAACGACCTTTGAAAAATTGGGAGGCCCTGTGCGTATCTTGCTAAAGACATCAGAGCCCACAAATCGATCAAGATAATGGGCCCCAGTATTTTTGTTACTGAGTCTGGCTTCTATCAGAGAACAAACTGAAAAAAGAAAGAAATTTAAAAAGAAATGAAACTAAAACTAAGCAAAAAACCATAATCACCTGTAGGTATATCATGAGCTAAGGTTTAAAACCGAATGAACGCCGATGATGAAGTTGTGTTTAGTTTGATGCTTCATTACTTTTTTCCACGACAGCTTGTTTACGTTTTTCTTTTTACGGAAATTATTGGTGAAAGATTGGGAGGGTTGAGAGAACGATGAAAGCGGATTAATTCTTTTGAAGTTTTCATTCATTCAATTGATACGCGTTTCAGGGCTTTCGGTTATGACAAGATTTTTCTCGAATAAGTCAACAAGTTGTTCGGGTCATCGAATTTTGTTGTATGGGTTTACGACTACGTGATAGTCGAAAAAGTATGGAACGTCTGCTTTACAACTTCTCAACGATAATTGTAATTTGCAGTCAAATATTTCTTCGATGCATTCAAAGAAAACATCTATTCAACAACATAAAAATAAAACTGTATGTTACATTTGATGTACGTTCGCACTTCCCACACCAAGAATTTAGTCAAATATCGATGGGCCAAAAAGGGGGAAAAACGAAATTGTCCACTTTTAATCGTAAATAATTACTTCGAAAAAACAACATCTGAACAGCGATCCGACATTCCGATTTTCTCTCGTTTCCTGTCTTCCAACAATTTCACACATCATTCCGTATTCTGAAGATTTTTTTCTTTGGCATGCAGTTCCACGTTTTAAGATAAATTGAATAGTTTTACGTTTGGTCCAACAGAAGAAAATATCTTGTGATACGAGTTAAAATTTTTTAAAGAGTGAAAGCAGCGATGGAAATTCTCTAAGTCCTCTCGAAACAGACTATAACAGATACCCCATACAACTAAACTTCTGGTGTTGTAGTTGACTCTACAGTGGTTATAATTGAGCCCAGCCCACTAAATTTGGGGATAATTATCTTGGTTGCTATCATGAGGTTCCTCTCATTTAAAAACAATCTACAGCATAAAGGCAAATCTATGGTATGAAGATGAGAAGCTGCCGAAATTCGATATCTGTCTGAAATCATGGAGAGTACTTAATGCCTGTAGCTCACCCTAGATAACATACCACGTCACAGATCCTTGGGTGGAATAGATCATAAAAAAAACTTCGAACAGAAAAACTGGCTGTCAATCGACGAAGGCATAGGGTACATTAAACCTTGAGTAAGAAAATGGCGAGCTTTGCGGTATAATGTTGAATTAATAACGCAGAATGATAGAGCTGAACTCAAACAGCACTCGACACAATCTTCAAAACTAATTTCATCCCATTAATTAGTGCACTAATTTTTTTAAATCAGCGAAAGTTCCAATTTCATTATTTTGAGGTGTGAAATTGGCTACAGGAGAGTTTAAACTATGTTTAGAAGAAAACAAGTGACCAATCGTACCTATCATAACCATGATGCATTTTTCTCACAGTTATTCACGAATACTCTTCAAGACGAAAACAATAACAGGACAAGAACGATCTTTTCATCTTTTTTCTAATAAGTAGATTTTCTTTGCTTAAAAATCACCTCTATCACCAACATTCGGCTAATGAATTAACATATAAAATATATATATATTCTTTGGAAAAAATTAAAAATATCACACTAATATGATACATGCCTTAAAATATACTGATTCAATTATTTAATTATAAATAAATTATTTATTTATAATAAAAAAATATACAATAACTTTTTATTAAATCTTATAAATATAAGATCAATATAAATTAAAATATAAATTAAATTAAAAATATACTTAAATAATAAATAAAAACTTTCAAATTCTTATTATTTTTAATATAAACATATTTTTAATTTGTATAATCAATGAATTTTAAATATATGAATAATTAAATCATTATAAAATTTATAATAATTATTATAAATAATATAAATTATAAAAATTATCATGTTTTCAAAATATTTTAGGAGTAAATTTTTAATTTTTGGGTCAAAAATTAATATTTTTTTGTGAAATGAAAAATTATTTCAAATTCTAATTAATACGATTTTAGGAAATAATTAGATCGTTCTCTTTCCGCCAGTGACGAGAATTATTGGTTATACAAAAAAAAAAACCTCAATTTTTTGTGAAAAAAATTTTCCACATTGTAAAACGAAGTACGGTGCAGTTTCCTACGTGTTTGTTACGAAAATATTAGCGGAGAATTTAGTTTCCGTATTCAAATCTAGTGTATGGAGGCGAATGGGGGTAGGCTCAAATTGATCTTTTGCTGAGATCGGGTTGTTTTTAGGCTAAAATGAGTATTTTGCTCGATGAAGCCTAGAAAATAAATTTTTATGGACCATTATCAGAAGGGTAAAAGAGGGAAAATCACACTGAATAGCTAATAAGTTGGGCATAAATTGAACAATCAAAACCAAAATTGGTTGGTCTGGTCCTCGTATAGAAGGTACTGACTATACCAAAGTTCGTGACTATTGAAAGAGATTTGCAACTTTTATTGAAATAACATGAAAAATTAGCCCCTCCAACAGCTGCATTGAATGAATCATAATACCAATCGGAACCAAATTTGTAATCATGTTAGATATACTTCAAATCAATATCTGTACCAAATTTTTAAAAGTTAAACAAAATCGTCCCTACCAGACATATCGTAAGGCCTATCTGCACCAAAATTGATAGATATTGTCTTTGACCTAAAGTACATATGTTTACTAAATTTCAGACCTATCGATTGAAAATTACGACCTGTAAGCTGTTCCATAAAAAATGTATATAAACTGACCCGATCCGGACCAAAAATAGTTGGGTTCTTCCGTAGGCAGATCCAAATATGTATTTCAAATTTCGAAACCATCGGATCAAAATTACGCCTGGAAATAAACTCGACGCAAAAGGGGCTACATATAAAAGAAAATGAATTCTCAAAAATAGTGCCAAAATGCTCAGAAGATCATGAAAAGAAAAACGCACCCACTCCCATATCTGAGTCCGAATACTCAGGTAATTTTAATAAGTAGATTTTTTTCAAAATTCTACTGAAAAAACGACAGAAAATATAGCTTTATCTGGTTTCAATACTTTCTCCCTTTTTTATTCCATACTGCCTTCTAAATTACTTCATATTTCATACATTTTTAAACAGATGTAAAAACTTTATTTTTTTGTGAAGATAGGCGTACAATTTTTCCAAATAAGCATAAAATTTTCCCGTTAATTCGATGACTTTCAACTATTATTTCTGCTTTGTCCCGTCCAAACACAATACCCAAATTTTTGATCAACTTAAGTTAAAATTTCAAAAAAAAATTAATCAAAAATTTGTAATAAGCGGTAATTTTCTTTTATTCGAAATTTTGAAAACACAATACAAAATGCAACAGTAGAATGCGGGATGTTGCATAAGTATGATTTTTCTTAAAATAGTATATTACGCAACTAGAGAGGAAAGTGAGCAATTTCTCAATGAATTCAACATCTGCAAGTACGATCTTTATGCACGAGTTGATGAATTGCTCTCTCCAACCGAGTTCCATACTCTACTTTTTGCAACGAGTGCATGGAATGCAGTATTTGAGTTAGGGACAATAAAATCTGTGGATTGCTGGATGCAATCTCCCTTATGACGGAAAGAATTTTAAAGAAAAAAAATTACGCCAGAAATTGTAGGTTTTCTTAGTAATAAAAATAAATAAATAAATAAAATGAAAAGATGAAAAGAATTTTGAAGAATGCTGGGTGAAAATTATGTTTACAATAAAGTGTCAAGGAAATTCACAACGAAGTAAAAGAAAGAAATGTATTGCGAAGTTATAAAAAATGTACCCAAGTTATCAAGTGATTGCTTCGCAAATAAAATAAAATCAAGCCTTCTTTCGACTAGCTTTTTTGGTTCATCTGGAATTTATCTTCTTTTCTCAGCAATAGTTCAAAATTTTTTTAAATCATTTTTAACCGTTCAGCCGATTGAAACAAATGTTTGTAGAATGATGAAATACAATACTATTGAGACCTAATGCAGATATGTTGACATCTGTTGGCTCAAAATATGCGAACTATTAGGCATTAAAGAATGACCCTTCATTTGCTTGATTGGGTTCATTAGGGCTAATGTTACAACAGAACATTATAAATAAATTTTTTTAATAATTACTTTTTCTTTTCTTTCAAAATAGAATAAGTTTGAACCTAATTAAGGGCTTAGAACTTTTAAGACGTTGCACGTTATCAAATTAGCCCTCGTTTGTTTAATTCCATCTGTTTAGATCGAAGTTAGAATAAAGCATATGAAATTAAATTTCTTAATTTTTTAAACTTTTCACTCGAAAATAAGAGCATTTAGAGACCTAATGGAGCTACAGTGGTGTACATGAGATCGAAACATTCGGGATATTTTGAATGGGCCCGTATAAAACTTCCTTGATTTGGTACATTTGGATCAAAGTTCTGGTGGAACATCTCAAATGTTTAGAAAAGCCTTGAAAATAGGAATGTTTCATAAGATTATAGCGGACTTGCAATTCCATGAAAGAAAATTTCTGTGGACAAAGTGCTGTAACAGTGTAATAATGCATGTACTTTTGTTCAAAAGAAGGCAATTTCCATTCCATTTGGTTTTCCATGCAATGATGAATAATGCTGTTGGCTAGACTTGTGATCAAATCAGCCTTTATTTGTCAGAATCTGTTTTCAATCATGGACAGCATTATATCTTGAAAAAATTCTTTCAAAGGCATATGGCTTCTAATAGAATCAACTGTTTGTTTGGCACACTGTAAATGTCAAATTATAGGTCGGTGCCAGTGAATGTTTCCAAAGAGCAAAGATTATCATGGAAAACAATTCCATCAATTTTGTTTCCAATCGCACTATTCATGGGAAAGTTGTAGGCAATATTTACTAGCCCCTGCCTACAGATGAGGGTTGGGAAGTCTTCAAATTTTTTTCATACGATATTTTGTACTTTTTTGCTTTGATGAATGCATCATTATTTGGAAAATCCTGCAAAACTGTTACATTTTATACGAAATATTTTATTTATTTATTGTTTTTTGAATTCTAAACAAAAGGGCTACTATTACATTACTCTCATGGTGGAACCTTTGTACATGCACCTATATGTAAGTGTGATTCTTTGTTTCAATAATAGTAAAAACTCGAATTCGTTATCACCGATCTCCAAAACCGTTGAGATGGACAATTTTGAGGAATTACTAACGAAATTATTCCTATTACATTGAGAAAGTTAGCCATATTCGGTCCGACATTTAGAAATTTAAAATTTGGATATCAGTTTTTTAATTATAGACAGAATTCAATAATTTCATGAATTTTATTCAGCCTATACAATTTCATTGAAAAAAAAAAAGAAAAGTGCCATAAAAATCAGTTGTTGCAATGTGATTGAGTAATGAGTGTGCATTAAGAGTGGACAAATTTTGATTTTCAAGTTTTTTGTTGATATTCTTTATAGTTTCCATGAAATTCATGGAAAAAATGTTTTTTCTTGAAATAAAGTAAGTTTTCAAGCTAGTATTCTTTGGCTACTGGTGGAAGAAGAAGGTATAAAAAAATCTGGAAAATTTCTCCGAGAAAATTGTGATATGCTTTTGGGGGTTTGAAAATTCTTGTAAAGTGTTTTGTATAGCGAAGGATACAAGAATTTTGGTTAAGAACAGCCTTCCTATTCAGGTACGACATCGGGATAAATACTTATAACTAAAATGGGTCTGTATCACTCCTGTGGTGGTTTGTCTATAAATAATAAAGACAAACAAAATGTTACTCTACCTCCTAGTTACTTTCACTCCTTTATATAACTCCTTAATATTACTTCTCTTTAGTTTATGTGGGTGTGGGATCAATGTCATCCTTTGCATTCAGTATATGTTTGGTAAATTTTGAAAAAACCTATTGGCAAAGGTTTAGTAAATTTATCAGCCTCCTGATCCCCCAATGTAAATTTCACTAAATTTACTTCACGTGTTAGTAAGTATTGTCAAATGTAATCTTGACCTGTATGAAGATATTTCAAGCTTGGTGCTCCTACCATCTGAGCTCAATCTGTAGTCGATTTGCTGTCACAATAAACATTTGCTGGTAGATGTGAGTAGCCTATAATTTTCTTTGAAATTTCTCCTTGTGTCGTTATCTCCATAGCCTGCAGATGAGGTGCATGTGTCTGAGCAATCTCCCCAACGGGCGTGTTGCTTGGCTTGTATTCCTCAATAATTTATTAATGAATCGTGTTTGTTTTAAAAATAATTTATTACTACTCGTGTCTCTTTCAATTTTGATATTTAAATATTCTTTGAGTGTACCCTTATGAGTGAACACAAATATTTTTCTGAAATTCACTTTCAGTTTTTCTGTTGACTACGCACAATTACCTACTATTAGTATGTCAGCAGCATATGCAAATAAAATGATAAATTTGTCATCTCCATGTCTCCAAGTGAATACATTCGTTAGGCCTAATTTCTCAATTTTTACTGTGAACAATACATTCCAACTTTTGGGACTTGTTTGTTGCCCATATTGATCTGTTGAGTTTACAAACCTTATTTGCTCTCCCAAAAAATTTATGTCTATACTTTCAGGAATCTCCTTAAAGATGAGAATTGTCAACTCTCCATGTAGAAAGGCATCCTTACACCTAACTAAAATACCTCCAAATTGTACTTACTTACTATCGCCAGTAAATGTCGCACAGTAGCCAGTGGTGTAACAGATGCATAAATCTCCAACCAACTGTACTCCTGTCCATCTTAAAAGCCTCTACCTACTAATCACATTTTATATCATACTTCTGGGTGTGGCTCAAATTTGACTTTAAATAACCATCTCCAATCAGCAATTTTTGGTTTTCTCCATTTTCATTTGCAGATGGTCAGTCTACAGTGCTTCAGACCACATGCTTCTGTAATGAATTGAGTTCCTCCTGTATGACTTTTCTCCACCCCTGGCAAGCTTATGAGTTCACCACTTCCATACAAGTTCTTAGATTGTCATTAACCTTAACCATTTCCATACAAACAAACTCATCCATTACTTACACCAAATTCTCCAATTTTATCCTACCTTGATCTTCTATGTTGAATATTTCAACTTTTTGTCTCTTCACCTGAGACAGTATCTGTGACTTTTTCCATTTACAACTTTTATTAGCAGATTTTTCCTCCTCCTCCACTTTTTCCCACTCCTAATTTACTTTAAATTTACTAAACCAGTTGTCACTCCTACATCCACTTTTCTTTTGTAGTTTATATTTCTCCTTATAAAATACTTCTTCATTGAATCGTCCTTTAATTCTGTGAATGTTTTATTCTCTATGTAATATAATAGGTATCCTGACTGAGTATATATGATCATTATGGTGCATATTCTTCTACCAGAAAATTTTATCTTTGGTTTGTATTTTACCATTACATATGCATTATAACCAAACCTGCTTATCTAGTTGAAACTGGATTTTGCAGTTGGTGAAAACTTTGTTTTAGGTGTTTCTTAACTCACCGATTTATGTAGGATGCAATTATACACAAATATAGCAACTTTCGCTGCTAAATCCGACATATTCCTTAGTCACTCTGAGTTCTGCATTAAGGCTGTAACTCGACGGTGCAATATACAGTAAAATCTCTCCGATACTCCATTATATTGAGGAGTGTCAGTTGGTGCTAATTTTGGATCTATTTTTTTCTGATCAAGTACTTCCTTTGTATATCCTTCAGTAAACTGTACCTTTATCAGATCTAAAGAAGTGAGTTTACATGACTCAGGAATTTCTCACATGTAAACGCTCACTTTTAAACATTATTGTGTAATATACCTTTTTTTTTTTTTATTCAAATTATACAAGCGTATTTTTTAAAAACGAGTTTCTGACATACATTTATTAAATTGTGGACTTTTTAGTTTCATTTTCTTCACACAGTAAGGAATACTTTTCACCACACTCGGAATAATTTTACTTGAAACAAAACATTAATATTCCTTCATTATTAGTAATGAGAAAATTTATCGCTCTTGAAGACGAGTATCTCGTTATTGTTTTTCCTTCCTCTGGTATACAAGTAACTCCTCAATCTCGGAAGCTACTGGGCGTGTGTTCATCAAGTTCTTTTATCTCCTTCCCCTCGCTCCTCCGTGCAGCCCATACTCTCCTAAATGGATATACTCTGCACTGTACGTGTGTAACCATCATCATAACAGTCGCTGTCGTTAACCGTTCCATACTTCCGCGTTTTCGCCAAACCGTTAGGCCTCGAATGTTTTTTTTCCCGTCTTTATTGTATTTTTCCCCCTTTTCTTCTTTTTTTTTGCTTCATTTTTTTCGTACCTTCGGTCTACCGTTAGTTACTGCTTTTCTCATTTCAAATGCGAAATTTTTTGGATGTTTTTGTATTTCTCGTTGAACGAAGTTGCGTGAGTTATTGTCTGTTTTGTGCAAGTCAGTAATGTAGGTCATTTTATGCGTCATTTCCTGTAGGCTTCATTCTGTCGAGGCAACGCACTCGAGGTTTCCTTCTGTTGACTTCTGTGGATTGACTAAAGATTGGCCGGCTGGAGGTGATGGATGACAGACAAACCAATGTCCCGTATTTATGGGAGACCGTGAGGAGACGAATCAACACTCCCACTTTATCGTAAAAGTATTAATTTAACTACGATTTTTGCAAATTTATGTGTTAATTCTTCTTGCCTCTGTACTTTTCTGGAGCGAATCCTCTTGAGGGAAGTTGAAATGGCGAAGATTTTAATCCTTGAATCACTCGAAGGGATCGCTGGGGTGATTCGAAAAGGTATTCAGCGCCAATCATGGTGATTGCAAAATCCTTAAGAAATCCTAAAAAATTTTGAATCCCGAGTAAAACTACTCACAATCAAAATATTCTTAGAATGTATAATTGTCAAAACTTGGTCCAGTTGATGAACGCAAGTAACAAATTTTCTAAAATGCACTAGATTTTTTCTCAAACAGACTAACTGAAAAAACTGCAGTTATCGTGAAAGTAAGAAATCGATGACGACCATGGGAATGGGAATGAGAATATGAGAAAATGTTGCTCATTATATGATCCATTTTAAGAATTATTGGGGTGTACTCAGCCCTTTTGTTTCGATTGGTATGAACTAGAATTGGACTACTTTGAAAATTAATTTTCAGGAAATGTTGAATAAACCTTTAAGATTTTAACATTGTCCTATGGTATGGCCCAAATCCATGAGTATCATTGAATTACTTTCGTACTAATTTCCAAGATATGAAGCTGAAAAAACAATATTATACAGGATTTTTAAAGTAGATTTTCCATGAAGGTTTACTTATTAATTTCGTTTTCATGAAAAGACCTAAGGTTGAGACTTCGTACGTTTTTCCTTTTGGCCCAATTTTCAAAAATTCGTATGCCTATGTATGTACAGATCTTTCCGACGCGGTATAGATCGCAATATTTATTCTGTTGTTATGAAATTTAGTACGTACATTTGTATTAGAACAAGAACAAGACCCTCTGACTTTGGTAGTGATTGGCTTTATGGTATGTCCTGTAGATGCGATTGTGTTGCATTTTTGCAGTTTAGTGGCTCTAAAATGGCTAATTATTAATTTGAAACAGACATTGATTTTCCACTATTCTAAAATGATTTTAAATTAGGTTGCAATTGGTTTTATGATTCATGCCTTGAAACTGGCGGAGAGGGTAATTTTTTATGTTAACTCAGTAAAGATTGCAATCCTTATTCAATAGTTCCAAATTTTGGTACAAACATTACCTCTAACACAAAGACCAGACTTACCAATTTTGGTTTCTATTCATCAGTTTGTTCCCGAGTTATTCGTTATTTAGTGTAATTTTTTCACTTTTTACCTTTAGATAATAGCCCTGAAAATTCATTTCTGGATGATTTGTCACCTCAATGATTAGAATTTCGTGCAAGTATTCGTTTATCTTTCCTTTTCTGTTGAGCATATTTCTTCGGCGGAATTTATGACCAACACGAATTCATTTCATCGAGAGTCGGTAAATTTAGACGAATTAAAGGAACTGAACATTCGGCTTATCCATAGATACTAACTTCGTGGGTGCTCTGGAGTCTGGGCCAACTTGAAAATTTCAAAACTGAAGCTTGGCTTCCTCGTGAAATTATGAGTTTTTTTTCTCCAAAAAATGTGTTTAATAAACCCTTCTTTTCTCACTTAGTAATGAAATTTTTTGGACAAAATATTATTTTTCTGTGAGACGCAACTGAAAAGTACGACTTTTTGTGCGCCTTACCGAACGAAGAGTTCGAAATTTCAGTACGAAATAAACAGGTATGTGAGTGCATGCGTACTTGCAAGTTGACTTTCTTGCACAGATAACTTTTTTTATTAAAAATAGTAAATTTTTATTTTAATAAAAGCGAACAAAGAAAACAATATATTATTGATTTATGATCTCATTCCAGTAATATTGATTTGTTTCCTGTATACATAACCTTTTTTTTGGAGTATGTGGAGAAATAATGAAAAAGTAAAAGAAAATTATGATCGAATTATAAAAAAATTATTTGTTTTATTTCTATTGAATTTTTTGGGGGCAGCGTGGAGGAAGTAAGTGATTACTACTTTTCGCACTTGATTCATGAGTAGGTAACTATTTTTTACATATAGAAAGGTGAATTTTCTATGATGATGACTGTAAATGGGTTTATGTAACAACAAACTTTGATATCGTTTTTCTTCAAACTATGATTGTTTAAAACTTACGTTGAGGCACCCCAGACCGTAGCGCTATTCTTTTTTCAACTCGAACAACTCGAATTTCAGGCAGGATATGTGGAAAAATGTTTTTTGTGTTATTTAGGGGAGGTTTCCCATTTTTTCATTCCACTCAAATATTTTTAGGAAAATGATGAATTTTCAAATTTTGCTTGCGTTACCCACGCGAGAGGTACAGGCTTGAAGCATCCCTAACTAAAAAAAGGGGTGTCACCTGCTAATCATGAGCTTGCAGTTCACAAATCACACAGCACACATTAGTTTGGTTGTGTCCTTACATATCGAGCGATCAAGCTTACTAAATCAGGGTGACTTTATTTTTTATGAGAATTATTTATCGATTCGATTCAAATAATTGAATTTTGTGACGTGCAACAATGACGGATACTGTTAGTGACACTAATAATGATACTAAGAGTCGTATTGCGATGGTGGGTAAAAGCTAATAGAGGACTGTAATGAATTTTCATTTTGAGACCTCAGGTTTTCAAAGTAAATTTTGTTAGAACAAAAATGGGATCTTTTCTGTTGAACGGGTCTATGATAGACTACCCCTTTCTCAACGTTTGTTTACTAAACATACTTTTTCTCTGATCAAATTTTAATCGGTATCAATGTGGGGCCCATTTGTTACCGAGACTTCCCCTGCTAACCTTCATTTGTTTCACCGCTCTCCTACTGACTGTGTTTTCTTTGTGAAAAATTTGTGTTTTTTAATAGAAAAAGTTACTCCGGGAAAGCTTGTTTTGGAGACATAAAGGCATTGCAGTATAGAAAGCAGCGATAGCCAGGAAACACGAACTGCTAACCAGTGTCCAAAGCGGTAGTCCACCAATCCTGTAAAAATTTTCACTTGAAACCAAATATAAAGAAATAAAAGAGGAAGGCAAAAGATTCAAAACAGAAACAACTTTCTCTATACTACGATGTATTTCTTCAGATAAAATTTTCGAATAAATGGAAATAATTTACTAGTTCATAGAAGTTAGTGAGGGATTCCCAATTTACAGTAAAAAATTTGTGAAGACCAAATAGGTACCTACGCTATAAGTAAAAAAACAATAAAACAAAAACTCAGAAAATTAAATTATGGTTGTATCTATCTGTCGAAAAAAAAATTTCCTGTAATATATTGAGGCGTCCAAAATTAATTGGCTCATAAAATCAACCTTTAATGTATGGTGGTATTTAAATTCTAATGACGTCACAATGTCCTAAAACTAGGGCATCATGCAGCTGAAACACTGATTCAAGGGGTCTTGATAGTATGACTTCAAGACATTTTATTTTTTGACTTTGTCGATATCCTACGGCTGAATTCTTCTTGATGAATTAAACTTCTTCGGACACGATGGAACACTGCTTACATTGTCTTCATATCTCAGCAAATTAATATGACAAATCAGCAATAAGCTGGGAGTGTGGACAGAAGGGCCTAATGAAGTTTTCAATCCATAAGAAGTTTGGAACTTACAAAAACAAACAGCAGGATTATTTTGTTAAAGACTATAATTATGAAAGAATTACAGTGTCGACAAAGCGGATAAAGCAAAGTGTATAGCGGGAAAAAAATAAAAATAATAAAAAAGCTATTGCAGACAACAAGTAGGGGAAACCATTAGAAAGTTCTTTTGTCTTCACCTAATTGTTTGTCTTCATAAATGATAGTTGTGGTGTAGTGTAAAAGACTCTTATCATGAAACTTTAGGTCTCGGAGCTTTTGGTGTATGAAAGGATGAGATGAGAAAATAAACAAACATAGATGAAATCAAATCCATTATGCGTGAAGGAAGGCTCTACATGGCCTGTAATTGACATAGCAATGCAGTTATCTCGAACAAAGCTTCTCTTGAATTTGTCTTCAACACACCAAATTTCCCTCCTAACAGATACCAGGAACTTCATCTGATTGTATTGTCGACTGAAACTTCACCTCTTAGGTGTTTTTAAAAGATCGCCTTGAGGTGCGATATAAAACTGACAATACTAGAAATGACTTATATGTCGTCACTACTGATCCTTTATGACGAAAGAACATTCCTAATCTGTCTTTTGTCTTCAGTTGAACCTATCCTGAATATGAACTACCATCCTAGTTTGTCTTCAAAGGTAGATCAAGCTGAAGTATCTCTACATCCGCAGATAGTACATTTATAAATTGCCTACAAAAGGACTTTAATGTGCAACTTGAGACTTGGACCTGCTACTATCCACCTAAACAAGAAGGACTGCTTGTAAAGACGAACCTAGTATCGGGTATTGTCAGAACAAGAGTGAATTAAAATTAGAATTTGTCTTTACAAGTAAGCTTTTCTTGTCAGCAAGATTTCCCCACCTATTGTCTGCTTAGTTGCTTTTAAAGATGCAATGTCGATAATATGTGAAAAAAGTGAGAGAAATTAATATATATGCAACCAACAAAGTGAGAGATAGCAAATATACATGTCGACATACAATGGCTAAAGCATGAGCGTGTTCATGATAAAGCAAAAATAAAATAAATATAACTGCAAACTGTAAGCAAAGTGTGGAGAAAAAGATAAAGCAGATGAAGTTGGCTGCATTCACGTCCTTTGATGGGTTTTTACTTTCTATTCAATTTGTGTTCATTTTCATATATTTGATGGCGCCAGTCTGTCGGATCAAACCAAATTATTTTGTAGAAAATTGTCGAAATATGAATGAGGACGATACTGAAATAAAATGTATTAGAATTGTCTGAAAAAGAATTGAATTCTATTACTGTCGTCATGTCTTCATCTGAATGTGAGTTTGAATCCGGACAATTTAATGTAAGAGTTTGTCTTTTATTTTTCTGATGATGTCTTCACACTGTGACGTCATTACTATTTCAAAATAATTTTTATTTTAGGTCCAAAAAATCTCGGACTTCTCAACATTTATGAAACCGTGGTGAGAAAATTATCAATAACAGCTGGTAATGGTTCAAACTAAAAATAAGGACAGGTGATGAAGAATTTTTATCATGATTAAAGCGGTCAATAATGTGAAGAAACATACCGAAAGCATTGGGTTCGAATACACATTGTATCCTAGTAGTTATGGATTCTTATATGAAGTGAACTACCTCAAACAAAAACCTGTGAAAGTTTCTAGAAAATATTAGTTACCCTCAAAAAATGAAATTTCAGATCCAGGACATTTTGAAAAATGAGACTACAATACTTTCTCATTGTGTATATTCAAGATTGTTCTTTTCGCCAGTATTATTAGGCTTTGGTTCGACTACATTCATCAAAACATTGACTCAGAAACTCATCAACTCGCTATCAAACATGGGATGGTATTCCAAATGAGATTGCGTATTCCCTACCCTTTGAGGATCTTAAAAAAGGAGGTGATGAATTTAATGATAGAAGTGTGTATAAAAAGGATGATTCGTGGGGTAATAATCATGATGAATGTATTTTAATGATATATGAACTAAATTAAATTTCTTAGTCTCCATAAAGTGCATAATTTTATTTATGGTTAAGTATTTTATCTTAATAAAACCGATCATATCTTTATAAAGAGTGATTAAATCGACATGAAATTTATTTCATTTGATTCAACTTAAAAAAAAATGCATATGTTGAAATAAATTTGAATATTTTTATTACCTAATAGGAACGAGTCCATTTTTACTTCAAAACAATTTTGGCAAAAAATGAAACATGTTAGAGAAACAATATGTTCTTGATGTGTAAAAACATCTTGGGGCTCCCCTACCTAAAAATTTGTGTGATAGTGAAATTGAAAAAATGTCATGTTTTAACATCTGGGTTACAAAATTGCTAATGGGTACAGGTCGGGAAAAATCACCAATATTTTCATTGGACCAATCACAAAACACCATTTTTGTTTAAAAAATGATTCAAATTCGAATTATGAATCATCATTAGTTTAATTAAAATGTTTTGATACGAATCAAATTTCTTATTTTATGATTTAAGCCACGAATTCGCTTCTGTATATAAATATTTAAATCACGATTCGAATAGTTAAAATTATATTCGTACTATTTGATATCCAGTGACACTTAGACCGATTGCAAGATCGATGGTTAATATCAACAGTAACTTCAAAATTTCGTACGTGTATTTATTTTAATATAAAAGGAAGTGGCTTTCTTTTTTTTACCTCATCACAACGTTTATCTTGCATGAATCGACTTCAAATTTTCCGTGCAGATTCACGTAAATGCCTAGAGTAACTTGAGCCAAAAACAGTTTACGAAAGTTCGATGCTTTGGTCGTGATTAAGCTTTAAACCGTGTTGTTTTACACATTTAATGACGTCATGCGACTTGACGGACGTTTGCAGAAGTGCAACTGGTTGGGCAGTAAGGAGGAGTCCTACCTTCAAATCCCATCTGATACTTCATTGTTGAATTTTATTTTTATTTTTTTCAAACAATGAATCCGCCGGTTTAGGTCTTTATGTTAGGTGCCAGAGACAAGTTTTTTTTTTTTGAACCTGTCCAGATGAAAGTTAGCTCCCAGTTCTGCTTTAGGGTTGTAGTGTGAGTTATAAACCAATGAGAAATGGAAACCCAAAAAAACTTATGGCTTGAAACAAGTTGAAAATTTTTCAATAAAAGTTTTGGTTCTGTACCTGTTCTTTTAAAAGATAGCTTCCATTTCTGTTTTGGAGTTATATTGTCTGTTTTAATGTGAAAACTCAAAAAAACTAAGAGCTTTGAACGAGTTAGAAGGTTTTCACTAAAATTTACAGTTGTGGACCTGTTCTGTTGAAAGTTAGTTCTAAGTTCTGCTTTAAGGTGGTGGTGTGAGTTCTGATCAGAAATGAAAACTCCAAAAACTGGGAGTGTAGGATAAGTCAAAGAGAGAAAATCTGGATCCAGGGTTTATATAAGCAGCGTTATTCCAAAAAATTTTTTTAGGGAAAATCACATTTTTGTTAAAAGTAACGATGAAGCAATTTTGTAATTGAAAAAAATATTTTAGATATTTTTTATATTCTGGAAAATTATTATATAATGAATATAATAAACGTTCAAACCATTTTTTAAGACAAAATACGACGAAAATTATTAAGATAAAATTCAAGATGCATGCGCTACTACCCACATAACCACACACATACATGAAAAAAATATCAAAAGAAAAAGAATTTTCGTTGCTTCCGCATAAACATCGAATTCTACAGTGTTACCCAACTATGTCAGCAAAAATCCAAGGCAGGCACAAGCCAAAGCAACACGAAGCGATGCTTCAGAGCTTGTTATCATAATTTTATATATATATATATATATATATATATATAGATAAGTTTTTTTTTTGTTTTTCAAAGTTTCTTCGAAAACACTGCATACGCCTCCTGAAAGTACCTTAGTGTATTTCAGCAAATAATCATTCAGATTTTTCTTGTAGGTTTTTTGAGGAATCTAAGAAAATTAGGGCCATGGGGAATCACCCTTTTTTGCTCTCTCTCTCTGACCACAGCTGCTGGCTAATTATGTTTGAAAGTTTTCGTTAAAAGTTATCTTATTTTTTTTTTAACTCTCGTAAATATATTTTTTTACTTTTTTCAAATGAATAAGGGATGATATCTGCTAGTAAAGTTATGTACATTTTATTTTTAGATATTAATAATATAACTGGTAATGGGAAAATTGTGAGAATACTTGTGTATCGGTTAGCATTCATAGCCCATGAGAGTTACAGTGAAAAACCACGTTGAAAATGTAATAATTTTCAGCCAAGGTTTAATTCCAGGAAAATGTTTGGGACTCTTCTCCGAGTGCATAATAAAAATTCCTCATCTTCTACCTCTTGAGCATCCCCCCATGCGGCTGAATATGGACTGTTTTTATTTTTTCAATTTTACTCGAAAGTGAGAGGTTTTGTAAGAAAATTTTGGTAAAATAATATTTTTCATAAAATTTTATACAGAAAAGATTCTCACCGAAATTTACTTCAGTGCCATAGGTTAGGTATTGGAAGTTCGCAAAAATTGGTTGTATTATGCTTACATCTTTATAGCACACTTAATTACAGTGTGTTGACAGAGTGGATCTCAAAACTTCTGGTGGTGGTAGAGTAGATTGAGTACATACATGTTGGAGTAGTTTCATACCCAGATGCAGCTTTGTATTCAAATTCATCTTAAAAGTATTAGCCTAATGCGTCATTCCAATATTTCATTGGAAAAAAGTCAATCATAATATTAATTATGGAAAATGCTTGAAAAAGTGATTTTTTTTATAAAGCTTAGTACTTTTTATCTCTGTCTCGATTAGTTTATGAGTTTATTTCAGTTGGAAGGGCAGAAAATATCAATTTTTCTGAAAAATTCTCACTGTTCTCCGTTATCGTCAATTTTTCTAAAAGCTACTGCTGGATATGCAACTACTCAAACACATACATACTTGATCTACTCTATCACCATCAGGAGTTTTGATTTCCACTCCGCAAACACCGTATAAACGGGCTATACATATAATGAAATTTGGCAACAAACTGAAGGGTGTATTTTGTTACGGATTGAAACAAAAGTTGGTATGTGCATACTTTGGGTCTATACGTCGGCCAAGTTTGATGGGCCAGATCTTCCCATTAGTTTCCAAATTACAGCTTTTTGAAGTTTTCATTTGTAACTAACATTTAGAAGCCTCCAGCACCTCACCTATGGTGCTGAGGTAAATTTTGGTAAGAACCTTTTTTGTAGAAAATTTCTTGAAAAAAAATTTTCTACTTACATACTCAGAGAAGGATCCTAAACATTTTCTAGTAATTTTCTAGTAATAAAATTTTTGCTGGAAATTATTTAATTTTGAAATTGTTGATTCTCCTCGGCTATCAATCATTAGTCAAGGGTTTAGAATGGACTATGAAAAGCAACGGAATAAAGTACTAGTTGAATTCGACCATTCATGACTCCTGGATAGTTTTGGCTCGTTACCATCCTATTGCTGCCAATTAACGTCGAGATTTCCCCTGTAACTCTGGGCATGTCCTAGTAAAATTTTTAAATTTTCAAATTTTCAGACATTCATTGTTGTTCTTGTAATCATATTTTGATTTATTAATCATTCCAGATAATTTTTTCTCAAAATGAAAATCAGTGGAATCATTTCATTGTCTTTCGTAAAATTATTTATTATATTTTCAAATTTATTTTGCGCGGGTTAGTGGGCCTTATCATGTTTTAAGGAGGCTTAGCCCTGTACCCCCTTACCTTCAATTCCAATCCTCCCACTATTTCGCTAAAGATATTTAAAAAATTGAAAAATATGTAAATTACATTTTCTAATCACAACAAACGCCCCCATCACCCTCATTGTTCGATCTTTGCTGAAAGCTACTGGAGTACGCTTTCAGTCTTATGAGTGCGTGCATCTGTAAATGCAGGTGTCGATCTCGAATCTTCGTTACTGTCAAGTGCCAACACACTTAGTCGTCGTATCTTTTTGTTTCTGACAGTTTTCGTTTTGCGTTACTTCGATTTTGCGAATTTCAAATTGATTACAGCAGGCCCTTCGGCGTGAGTCTTGCGAATGTGTGGATGACGTCAGAAGAGAAAATCGATCTCGAGCAGCAGTTTCGAATATCTGGATCGATAGACCAACGGGGGATAAATATGAACCGCCACCTCATTTTTTGCGCTAATAATTTGTCCTTGAATTCGAATTCTTGAAAATATTTACAGAACAAATTTTGCGTCGCATTCGCCGTCGTGGAAACTCGACAATGCGATCCGGATTTAGGTGCAGAACGAGATGGTGGAGTGCAGCAGGTTCAAAGAGGGCTGATTAGATTACTATTCTTCACGTTGACGTTTTACTTCGTCGATAATTTTATGAAAAAAATGAACGTTTTTCCCTCGACCTTGTCGTATTTAACTCGAACGAATGAAATTAAATGTAAACTTCGTCCTTGTGTAGAGAATTTTTACGGAGAAAAGGAAAACAAGTTCGTTTCGTTCAGTAAAGATGCTTTCTTACACTTGGCGCTTGCAAAATAACGTACCTAGGTACCCGTAATAGTAATTTCAGTTGTAGCGATGTTGTAAAGAGCTTAAGAAAACACAAATCTTATTTCAACTTGTAACGAATTGAATAATTAACATTTTTGTACGTTTGGCTGATGCTTTTGGCTTCAGAAAATTAAAAATTTTGTTACAGTTTTATCAGAAGTGATGTATCTTTGAGTACATGATGTCCACTAAGTATAGAGGACAATATTTTAACAGTAGGTAGTACCTTAACGCCGAGTACGTAAAAATATATTGTTGGTCAGGATGAAATAAAAATTACAAACGGTGCATCATAAATTGACTCATCAATCATTTTTCATGTGTAAGTCATTTTTCAAAGTACCATTGGGTCGTGCTAATTACATGTTGAAATATGAGTAAAACTCTTTATAATGACAAAAACAAATGACGCGCTTTTACAAACTGGAAATAAAGTATGGGGAAAAATTTTAATTCTGTGTTCGAACTGCCCTTCATTGGTTTGTCCCTACACAATAATACTCAGTCGACCATAAAATGAAGCCTGCACGTTTTGTAATATTGAATATGAATTACTGTTTTGTAGCAAAGCTAAATTTCTGATCTGAGGTCTTCATAGTTGGCAAAAGACCCATCGATGGTAAATTAAAAATATGATGTGACCCCGGAGAAAAAAGTCCCACGCGCTGATTTTTCTGGTGCGTGGAATAATAATCGGTTGCTTTGGTATTTTAGAAATAGCTTGATGAGTCAATTTTTGACGCACCGTGATAATTTTTTTGTATGGTGCGTCAAAAATGACTCCTCTTATGGATACATTGGGGCCGATTTTCTAATAGGAGGAAAGTGTGTGTACTTCAGCTACCTCTGGGAAGTTGATCAAAATGTGGGGTTTAAACTAGAGGTGCGTTTAGTCAGCTTTAAACTTCGACTTTTAAGTTGTAAGCCGATAAATTTCTACTCTTCGAACCAAGCCGTAAGCTAAGCCAAATAATTCTCAAGTTTTAGAATTTAATTTTAAGCTTTACTTTCTTAGATTATTTTTTGGAATGAATGGCAATTTAAATAAGTTTAAGTAAAAATGAATTTTTAAATGAAATACATTATTTTCTCTTAAGGTCGTACCAAATGGTTGAATTATCAATGAATAGGGTTTAACTTTATTTTACCATGTGTCTTATCAGTTAAACTTGGTTTATTCCAAAGTTTAAAGTTGGTACAACTGGTCCTAAGTGTAATAATAATGTGTTAAACTTAGCTCACTCACGTAGACACACTCACGGTAGTAATAGGTAAAATATCGATACATCAAAATAAATCGTTACTATTTTTTTAAATTGTAGCTTCTGTCAATTTATCGATGCATGATTTTAAAAGTATCGAAAGTATCGATACAATTAAAACTTCAAAAAGAAGACAAGTTTTCACTTTTCTAGCAAATTTTCCTAGATGCTGTTCATGCTGAAAGAAAGAGAATTTCATAAAATTACTAATTTCATTGTGCACCTTTTTAAATTGGGAAAAATCAGATTAAATTATGAATTCATCGAAATTAAATTTGTCCTATCTCCAATTTAAAAATTGATGAAAACAGTACCGATGTATCGAAGCATAATTTCCAAGTACATAGAAATATCAACACATAGTGTATCGAAAAGGAATATGTTCAAAATTTCAATCTTGGTTGTTGGTTCAGCAACCACGATTGATGGTCATGTGACCAAAAATGAAAAACAGTTGTCTATTTGGCCACACCTTTCCCAAACACTTTAAGATGATATTTGGTTGTTCTTTGGTTTTAATTGACAACCTAGTTAATTCTGAATGCATGTAATTGATAACCATTAACCAAAAAAGTAATAATTGTAAATAACAACACCCCTTCACTGATGAGAATGTTGATTTCCCAAAATACAATCGACAACTGTTTCATGAACTGGGGTGACAATGTTAACCTTCTCCAGAATTGATTGATGGCTATCCACACCCACTGTCAAGCGAAGTTAATTTCCAAACGCAGTGAGTCCATCAACCCCTATCAACCTCTTTTGTGGACAGAGTAGGGTTAGTTTCCAAGTGGTAGTTTTTTTGGTTGTTAATGTGGCTGTCACTCCATGTGAATTTCTGAATGCCCTCAAGTATGGATATGTTGTAGGCGCTTTGAAAAATCAGTCATTTTGCAAATACCCTATGTCATTTTAGAAAGAACCGGCAATTCAGAAAATGAAAAAAAATTGTTTCAACTAGCCTGTCAATTTTAGACATTTTCCAATGAGCCCAGACTGCGTTAGGCTAATTGGAAAATCAAAGATTTTTGGCCTAATTAACTTAGCACAAACTAGGCTTGATGTAATGAGCCCAAACCCATTTATGCTATTGAAAAATTGTTTCAATTAGCCTAAAATCATAAGGCTAATTGAACAATTATAATTTTTTATAAAATGCCGGCTCTTTATTAAATGACAGGTGTATTATAGGCATTTCACAATCAGCTCAAACCACTTTAGGCTAATTGAAAATTGTAAAATTTATTGCTCAGTTAGCGTAGCTCTAACTAGGATTAATGGAATGAGCCCAAACCTAGTTAGGCTAATTAGAAATTGTTCCAATTAGCCTAAAATCATCAGGCTAATTGAAAAATTTTTTTAAATTCTACGCTGAGGTTTATTATATTTAATACTTATCTAATTTCACGTAGCAGTATATGAAAAAATAATTTTTTTTGATTCGTTCATTTTTTAATTAGCCTGAATTGCATTAGGCTGATTATAAAACGGCGGCATTTTATTAAAAAAAATTGTTCAGTTAGCCTGATTATATTAAGCTAATTGGAACGATTTTTAATTAGCTTGACTAGGTTTGGGCTCGTTCCACTAAGCCTAGTTAGAGCTATGCTAAATGAACAAGAAATTTTACAATTTTCAATTAGCCTTAAGCGGTTTGAGCTGATTGTAAAATGTCTAAAATTGTCAAGTTAATTAAAATAATTTTTTTTGTGCTTTTTCAAAAATGTCAGTGACGTTAAGAAAATGACAGATTTTCCAAAGTGCCTTCTACAGATACATAAATAATTGATGCTTCCTACCTCTGACTCACAGTATGACGATCATAGCACTAAAGGAATAGTAGGTACTACACTTCTGTTCTCATAGTGAGTATTATATCCTGTTAGTTCCCATAAAATCTAAATTCTGTTTTATAAGACTGAGGATGAGTTAAATAAAAGCTCATAAAAAAGACAAGTATTATTTTTCAAATTTGACTTGTGGTCGTGTAATGTGACCCATTCCTTGGTTAAATTGGCTGGTTTTTTGAAAAGTCAGAGGCTAGCAATGTTTCACTGGATAGAGAAAAGAAAAATCAGAATTTAAGTCTTGTTCGTACACAAAACGTAAGACTTAAACTTTATTTACACTTGGCTAGTTTTCATGCTACTAGCCAGCTACTTGGGGTACTACTCTGTTAAAAGTTAAAGTCAACTTCAACTTAGCAAATTACCACAGGAGATACTAATGAGATTTTTATAGACTATCCACTAAGTTAAAGTTAATTTTGATAACTGAAACCCCGTAGTGACTTTAACTGTTGACAGAATAGTGCTTCAAATAGTTGGCGAGTAGCTAAAAAACTAGCCAAATGTAAACAAGGCTTTATACTGGACGTCATTGGCGCAAAATTTTGATTTGTTAAAATAAATTAAATTATGGTTCCCTTATCAGTCCAAAATTAAACTTGAAAATTTTCGGTAAGTATGGAAAAATAAAGTATGGCATAAACATCAAATTAATAATAAAGTTCAACTTCTCAATTGTTATAAAGTTATCAAAATCAATGTTGATTATAAAAAGCTGAAATTTTGCAGAGACATCAATGTATGTTAACTAAATATTGAAGGAAAATTTGGCTGAAATTGTACATTAGTTTTCGAGGTATTGCTGAAATTTTACAACTAAATTGAATTCATATCATTTAAATCACATAACCCAAACAAAATTTTAGCGATGAGCCAAATGTACAATTTCTATCCAATTTTCAAAAAATTTTCAGCTGTCATATCGTCAGGTCTCAGCAAAATTTCAGATCAATCGTTTAGTTCATTCTCAAGGTATCGCTGAAAATCTGATCAGATTGTTGATTCAAATGATCGATACGAGGGGCATTCAAAAAGTGACTTTCCCTATTTTTTTTATCCTGTATATAGAGCAATAGTGAGTATGCGCATGCAGCTTTTGCGTACAGGATCTTACAAAAATTCGGAGTATGTATATTCTTAATCGCTGCGATATGTGTCGTTGACGTTTATATCACTCCTTTTATCACATTCATGTTCGTATAATATTAGTTTCCTTCTCTCGTTTGCAGTTGTGGATCCAGAAGGTCATTTTGGGGTTGGAAGTGACAAAATTTTTGGGGAGTTGGGCTTTTTTTATACTCTTTTATTTAACTCACTTTGCTTAGTTTCAGCGCGCCGGTTCCCAGGTAGCGCTACTTGACAACGACCTTTATAATTTTGATGTTGTGTTTTTCTTTATCAAATTCTTTGTGAAATAGTTTTTTTATTTATTTTTGCTCAACTAATTTTTTTTCAGTTTTTATCTCAATTCTACGGTCGTATTTCATTTTTTTTTTTGGAATTTGAGGGGAATGGGGAAATTTATCCCCTTAGATCAGCCATTGCCTATTTATACCCTCTCCGTCCCTAGAATCCCGAACTTTTTCACTTGAATCACCATATATTTTAGTTTCTCCATCTTTACATAATTATGTCAATCCATATTTTTTCATCCACGCTTATTTTCAGTCTGCATTTTACATTTCTCGCAGCCTGTTCTTATATTGCAAATACGAAGTGCCGTCAACTTTCTATGCTTTTTCTATTCTTCTCAACGAATATACATTCAAACTCAAGTAACTTAACTCGGGTGGTGCAAGATGATTCAATGTCCCAAAGCCTGTCACCTCCTCCTCCTGAAAATATAATTTACTGTGTCGGCTGCGTGTTTTGGGAGGAATAACTTTGGCATTGTTTTTGCTTTATTTGATTAAAGGTTTTCTCAACTTTTAGCTTTGAAATCTTATCGGTATATTTTCCGAAGTTCATTTCTGTTTTTGTTTCATTTTTTGCGAGTAGAGTCGAAGGACATGCGCTAAATTTTTGAAACATTCTCATTCGCGTTGGTTTTCCATCTCTAAAATGGCCTTTTCGTTTTTGTTTTCCCAATAAAATCGCTCCGTTTTCTTCGGAAGCCACTTGAAAAACCAGGGCCAGGGCGGCTGCGAATGGAAACTATTTTTATCCTAGTCGTCAAATTGCAAATTCTGCGAAGGCACCCCTCAAAAAGTGTAGCAGTTCGTGACGAAAACGCCGTCGATATAAATCATCGTTTAATGGCCAAACGTAATTATCATTTTAATTAGACGAAAGAAATATACAAAAAGCGCCAGTTAGGCGTGTTGAAGACCGGTGGCGATGGGGTGAAAAGAGGATGGTTGACGAGTGAAAAGGAATGAAAACGTATAAATTGCCATAAGTTCCGATTTTCTCTTGTTTTTCGTGTTTTCGAAGCACGCGCTCTAAAATTATTTTCTAACCGTATCCAAAAAGCTGTGGCTGTGTTCGCTGTAATGAATTTTAAACAGAGTTTGTAGTGTGTACGGTTCTAATCGAACGAAACGAACGCCATTATTTTTCATTTTCACTTCGTGGGAATATCATTTGCATGCAGAAGTTAAACTCTTTTCGTACGTATAAACGATGAGATTGCCAAGTTTCTTACGCTCTTTGCTTCTTTGTAAAAAAGGCATTTTTAATTCCATCTGCCTACAAGTAAACTCATACATAAGAACAGTTGGTTATGGAGGGGGGCTTGGAGACCAGTCCCCACCTCCCATGAAAAAAAGACGAACATTAATTCAGTCACGTGTTTTCTTGAAAATAACCAAAGTTAAATGAAATATAGCAGTTTTTAAGTAGGTTTTCTATAGAAAATCTACTTATTAGGTTTTCTATAGAAAATCTACTTATTAGGCTTTTTACGGTATTATCCGCAGTGTTGGGGTTGGATACGTTTTTCGTTTCATGAACTCAGCAAAATTTTGGCACCAATAATCAAAATTCATATATATATATATATGTATATATATATATATAAAAGTCAGTTTTTGTCCCCGCTGTAGAGGTCGTAATTTTCGTCCGATAATGCCAAAATTTGGTACAAACATTTGTACTAAGCCAAGGACCAGACCTATTCATTTTGGTGCTGATCAGCCCGACGGTACTTCCTGTACCGCTATTTTTATTTTTGTATTGGTCCTAAAATGCGAAAATTTAGGAGCATATGTACGAGATTTGAGACAAATACTGATCATAATAATTTATTGTATCATGCTACTTATTTTATTGCTGATCAACCGGACGGTACTTCCGGTAAAGCTTTTTTTCCTCTTTTTTTTCTAATTTGCATGAACTTTTATTTTTACAAAAATTATCCACATGTTCGTGTTTTCTTTTTTTTGTTTCATAACTTTATTATATTTCTTTGGTTTTATTTTAAATTATATGATTATTTACCATACTTGATCATCATAATTAATTTTTCATTTCAAGAAATAATGCTTTTAAATTTCAGATTGTATAATATTTTGTCAGCAGCTAACAAATTAACATACCATTAACGCGTATAAACTTACATACAATTAATGCGATCCATAATTCTTCTTCTCGAACAACTACTTTTTCTTGCCAGGCTTGCTTCGCTATTTTTTTTTATTCTTTTTTTCATCCCGAAATCTATATTTTATAAGGAATTAGCTGTTGGTTACCAGCGGTTTTCGCATCCGGGCAGCAGTTTAATTTAAGAAGTGTAATCCTCTTAATAAAAGGCTCTAGTGAAAGTGAGCGTAAAATTGAAAAATTTTTACACGCAGAGGACTACAGACTCTCTATAATTTAGAAAATTCTATATTAAAATATCGATAATTTAAATTATGATATTGCAGAAGTGTTTAACCACAATTAATTAATTCGCACATTAGAATAGAAAAAACGGATTATAATTTTAATTGTTATATCACAGTATTGATCATCTATCGACGTGTACGAGAGAGAGTGAATTAGTGACGGGTAGTTCGTTCACGAGTTAGTTCTTTTGAACGAATCCTAAAAGTGAACTAATCGATTATTTAGTTCATTTTTAAATGAACTAGTTCATTAGTTCTTTTTTTTTGATAGTTCTCAGTTCTTATCAGTCTACTCTACTCGATCTGTTGATTGAATTGAAGTTGAAGTAACTAGCAGTCGATGAGTGGGTCAAACAATTAACCAATAGTTCTAGCATGAATTTATGAATACGAGTCGATTATAATATCATATAATAAAATAGTTGATTTAAATGATATGAGCCAATCATGAATCAGCTGATTAAGTGATCGAGTTGAAAAATTTACTGAACTACTAAACTAATTGAACTAGTTCATTTTGGTGAAGCAGACTCAATGAACTAAATCCGCAAAATGAACTAAAATTCCCATCTCTAGAGTGAATTGACAACAAACAAACATATTCTCATCGAACTCAATAACATACTAGAACAAACACAGGAGATAAAGGCAATGTTATATTTGCGAGCCACTATGTTAGAAAGAGAGAGAATGAGGCTGGCGATGTTTCTCTCTTTGTTTATCAGCTTCTATGCATATGTTTGTATGATTGTATCTTGTTTTTGGTTTTTTTGACCCTTATAACCACATTTTTGTATTTTTTTTTGAGGACAGAAATTGAAGAAAACGCAAATAAATATACAATCGAACATTTATCTTTTTTTCATTTTCATAAATTCGAGAGGAATGCATAATTTTGGATATGAATCCCAACTAAATTTCATACAATCTGAGTTATCGAATGTAATTACAAGACAACCGTTATTCGCAGAGAGCTGAAATTTTTATGACATATTTTAGTATGTTTGTTAAAGATTGTGTGAAAATTTCAGCTCAGTTGTACGTTTTAAAGTCGAGATATTGCTGAAATTACGCAAATCCCCAACTAGATTTAATCCTTATCACATGAATCACTCAATCTGGAATTTTAGCGATATCTTGTAAATAACATGTAAAATTTCAGCCAAATCTTCTCAGAATATTGACAACTAATGTACATCAATATGTATCAATAAAATTTCAACTTGATTTTCCATTTGCTTTTTGAAGTATCACTGAAATTCTGTTCAGGAGTAATTCATGTGATAAGGATTCAATCTAGTTGGAAATTTGCGTAATTTCAGCAATATCTCGACTTTGAAACGTACAATTGAGCTGAAATTTTCACACAATCTTCAACAAACATACTAAAATATGTCATAAAAATTTCAGCTCTCTGTGAATAACGGTTGTCTCGTAATTACGTTCGATAACTCAGATTTTATAGAATTTAGTTGGGATTCATATCCAAAATTATGCATTCCTCTCGAATTTATGAAAATGAAAAAAGATAAATGTTCGATTGTATATTTATTTGCGTTTTCTTCAATTTCTGTCCTCAAAAAAAAATACAAAAATGTGGTTATAAGGGTCAAAAAAACCAAAAACAAGATACAATCATACAAATATATGCATAGAAGCTTATAAACAAAGAGAGAAACATCGCCAGTCTATTTCTGTCTCTGTCTAACACATTGGACCGCGTTTTACGTCGTGTGTTCGTTCCCGTATGTTATTGAGTTCGATGCATATTCTAGAAGAGTTCACAACATTTTGTTTTTGGGCTTTTTGTAGATAGTGACAGTAAAAACAACTAAAATTGGGGAAGTCCGATACAATATAACCTGCACCCGTTAGACTCGGAATAGATTGATATAATAATGATTTAATTTTCTATGAACCTTATTTAAGGTCACTGTTTTAATAATGTTTGTCTGACACACGACAACAGTTTTTTATTTTTTGTCATAAGCTCTTATTTTATGTTGTATCAAAATTTGAAGTTCTTAGCGCCACTTTCATCTAGGCACTTCGATAGCTTGAGTGTTGAATTCTTACATTTTAAAGTATGGGTAAACTGTGAATGCCTAATGCAGGGCTTTCAATAAGAAGAAAATCATTTTTTCATCCTACCCTACTTCCCGTTTGCTGCCTAGTTTGTTCCCTTCAGTTGTTGATTTGAAATTTAACCCCACGAGTTCCTTTAAAATCGTTCGTAGATTTACGAAATTAATGAACGTATCACGAAATGCATCATTTTATTCGAACGCATTTCAGTGATAAACGAACAGATTACGAGTTGGGATTAGAATTCTGACGCAGGCTAATTATCAACTTTTGAACGTTAAATCATACGGTTTATCTTTCGACATTCTTACATAGTACGTTTTTATTTAAGCTCTTAATTGATGAAAACTTTTTTTTCTCTTTTTTTTTTACTACACAATTTTCAACATCCTATGTTTGTCAGTTTCATGTTTATTTTTCTTTAATTTGCTGGAATCAATTTGGCGGAGGATCTTTGAGTGAAATGCGTGAGAAAATATTTTCTGACTGTACTTAGCCAATTGAAAATACCTTTATACGTCTGCGTTTATTCGTCAGTTATTGGTCATTTGGTCAGGAACCCATTGCATATGCGAGTGGATAATTAATTCATTTTTGTATTTGGCGTTGCAGGTAATGCGCACGTAACAGTGACACATGACCCGAATATTCAATTCGAGTAGCACACGCCGGTAGTCGTCAGCGATAGAGTCAGTCTGTGGAGAGGAGTGCTCTTCGACGTATACCGCGTTTTCTCTTCGATTTCCACTCTTCTTCTTCTTCTTCTTCTTCTTCTTACTATTACTATTATTATTATTATTACAGTGCGAGAAGTGTAGATCAACGAAGAGATGATCAGCCTTAAAAGGTGAAAGAGAGTCAACCCATGACTCGAGTACGTCGTGTACGTCGTTCGAAACGGTCTCTAAAAACTATGCGTTGATCAGTCGGCGGCCTCACGTAGCGTGTGCCGTCTGCGATGCCCAAGGCATTGCACACCGAAACATGTCGTTTTGATACGAAAAAAGGGTGCGTCCCCTCGACTAGTAGCAAAAAATCTTCACCCCTGAGTACAGTTGTCGCCACTACCTGTACCAAAGCGGCAGTGGCAGCTCTTTCGGATAAAACGACTGTTGCTATCACCAACAACGCCTCTACTAGCGCCACTACCTCCAGAAAAAAACTTTCATCGTCGTTCGCGAAGACTAAAGTCGCGAAAACGTCATTGTCGGGCAATGAAACAAAGCTGAAAGGGTGCAGTCGAAAAAACGCGACGGTGGTCTGCGTGAAAACACGAAGTGGCGTCGGTGTGCCGGTTAAGGACGCGTCCAATGCGCGGACCCCCTCTGAATCACGTTCTTTATCGCTGTCACTCCCTTCAAAAATGAAGGACAAAGCAAAACTAGTACAGCAAGTGTCTCTACCATCTCCTAAAGACGTTAGTAAGTTAAAATTCAAAGAGCTTTCTGCTACAAAGCGGAGTTGTGTCAAAAACGTAGCCAAAAAAGCAAAAAGTGTACCGACGAAGTGTGGCGCTGCTGCTGGAGTCAAAAATGAGCCAGTTGCCTCAACAAGCACCATGGTGCCGCCTAAAAAGGATCCCAAGAAGCGTAAAGAGCAACCACTACTAGTGGACACTATATCTACTGTGGTTGATGGGAAAGATCATGTGAAAAAGGCGGCTACCAAAGGTATGAAGAAAGTGACAAATGACAGCGTGATTGACATGAGGAAAGAATGTCCAAAAGCTGCCTCCTTGGATGAGTCCATCAAAAAAGAGTCAAAAACTGTGGATGAGCGTTGTATGGCGCCGAAGAAACGCATCAAACACAAATGTGTGGTTGATGGCCTGGAGGTGAAAAAAGAGCCTCTCAGAGATGAGAAACAGTTAATCGAATCTCAGATGCCCGAATTAGGAGTCACTGGCAGTTTGAATAATTCTACGACAAGTCCAGTACGGAATGTGAAGTTTTTTAAGTCAAAAAATAAGAAAGGTGACAAATCCAAAGATGTCAATACGCCATTGTCAACTGTCAAAACCAACAACGAAGCATTTTCAGTGTATGACAATCTGGACGAAGATAGCGAAGAGTCGACGAACAAAACTACCAAAAATAAGAAGCCATCTAAGCAGAAAATAGAAAAGGTTGGCTCTGTTAACAAAATGAAACAACATCTTGAAGAGTTTAAAAAGACCAAACCAGTCAAGGATGGTACTAAAGCAAAAAAATTGGAGGATAGAAATGAGAAGCGTAAACGAGAGAGTGGTAGCGAGGCAGAATTGGGTGTCCAAATGAAGAAAATGAAACGGGTCACTATTGTCGAAGGGGATTGTAACAAATTGCATGTTTCTGATGACGATGCTTCAACAGTCTCTAAGAATGTTGCCAAATTGCCCAGAAAATTGAGAAAAAAGCCAATTGTTTCAAAAATGGACGAAGACAGTGGAACAGCATCTTCATCTTCTGACAATGCGCCCCTGAATCGACTAATTGCTAACAAACGAATGAAGGTGGAGAGTGTTGCTCCCAAAGCCTCTAAAGCATCTCTTAAACGAGAAGCATTGTCTGATGAGAGTGACGTTAATTTGAAACCAAAGAAAACGAATTGTAAAAACCCTTCTCAGAAAACAAAATTGTCAAAATCATCGGCTGTGGAGAATGCACAGCCCAAAACTTTGTCCAAATCCAAGAAAGAGGATATGAAATTGTCAAAACCACCGCCTAAGAAATCAGTTAAATTTACCAAAGAGGTTACCAGTAAACCGTGTGCCAAGCCAATGCCTCAGCGCAGCCAACGTATGGCGTCGCTGAATGCCATGGCCATGGTGCACTGCATGTATGAAAACGAGAGCAAAAATGTGTCTGTCTCATCTTTTGACAGTGCTGAAAATTCAGATGATAACAGTGAATCTGCCACCCTGTCAAGCGCAACAAACTCCAGAACTTCATCGGTGCTATCAACCACTGTCGCCTCTGCCAAAAGTAGTTCAGCCTTGCCTAAAAAGTCAGTGTCGTGCCCTGCCGATTCTGACTATCACCAGCCAGAAGTGAACGAAAAAGAGCTTAATAAAACAAGGGCAGCTGCACTGGTCAAGTTTGAACCACATTTTGACAAACCCGTTGATTCAGTTATTAGCCGCGAGTCCTTGCGGATGGCACCTGGACTACGTAGCGTGGGCAAGCACTGGGACATGAATGGTTCCTCTATCTCCTCGACCTTATCCGACGATAATGAGGCTCTGACCATGGCAGCGGCAGCAGCAGCTGCTGCTGTGGTCGCATCAGCGCAACCGTTGGTCATGAAAGATTGCAGTGAAAAGCCGCGGTTGGAAAAATCGTTGTCGTCGTCGTTGTCAAAAAAGAAATTTGCTCGAGCTTTACGTCGTCCATTATCGGACGACTCATCCGAGGAGGAGAAGCATCAGGCTATACTGCTGAAGGAGAAGCAGCGGATGATGCGAAGACGTCGTCGCCAACGCAGCAAGGAGATTACCATGGATCTGAAAGATATGGTTGTATGCAAACGTATGGCCAGCCTGAATGCAACCGCCATATTGGCAGCCAGCTACAGCAGCAGCAGTAGCACCACTGGTCGGCGCACCGTAATGGTAAAGTCATCATCTGCATCCACGTCCGCGGCGACAAGTGGCGCGGGGACTGGTGGTGGATGCGGAAGCAGCCGCAAGTCCGATGAGAAAAGTCTTCGCGAGAACGTTGATAACTTCGAAGAGAAGACCACAACCGATAGTCTAATCAATAAAATGAAGGGCGACCGCAGAAAGCTGCCGTTCATTCGTAAAAAGTTTTGCTCGAGTTCAGACGCGGACGTCGAAGACGAGGCGGATCTGTCCGGCAGCGAGGTGGTGTTGAAGACTGCCTCCACCAGTGGAAAGCAACAGGTGTCGCTAATTGTGAACCAAGATTCGGGCGTCACCATCACCGGTCTCTACTTGAACAGCACCACCAAATCCACTCATCACCAAGGATACTGCAGCATATCCGGCATGCAGTACCGTATTTCGTCAACTAGTCACACGCAAACTGAGGCGACGACGGTTACATCCGAAGCAGTCGTCAGGGCGCCGCAAGAACCGTTACGACCATCGGTGAGTACAGTTTTCTGAATCTTGTGGTATTTTCTCATTGCGAGAACGTCTGAGAAAATAATTTTCAAAATGGTTGAAAGCGTGAGTATAAATGAACGAATAGTATCTGCGGCCCGTAATCGAATGATTCCTTGATTCGAAACGGGTTTGACTGAGAGTGCATTTGGAGGATATATGTCAAGCGTGCGCAGATACGTTCCAAACGGGGGGATGGGAAATCTCCACTACCCAAAGGTTTTTGTCAGTCGGCTAACTTGGCAAAAAACTTGATACAGTCGACAAAATAAAATTTCTCTGGAAAGCCTAATTTGCCTATTCATTCACGATTCTAAATCTTAAGTTTATTACGGCATTGAAAACACAGTCGAAAATTTACCAAAATTATAAAAAAACTTGTAGTTCTTAAAACTCTCAATAGTTGTCAACATCTTTGACAAAAATATCGATCTATCGATGTTTTATTGCTACAAACCGATTTTCCAGAACACTTTTGTCTTTTAGTTTTCTCGGAAACTACTGAACTAATAGGCATCAAACTTCAATCAGACTTGCACATAAGGATATTCTTTCCTGAAAGTTTCAATTTTTTCTCAGAACCTGGGAAAAACAACTTTTCCTGGAATTTTTTGTTTTTTCGTTTTCTCAGAAACTATCAAACCGATAAGAACCAAACTTCTTTCCGACCTGCTTCTATATTAATAACTATCTTCCGTAGAAATTTCAGCACTATCAGTTTGGCAGTTTTCTCAAAACCGTGAGCACAAAATTTTTTTCAGCAATTTTTCTTCCTCAGTTTTCTTGAAAACTACGGAACTATAAGGCACCAAATTTCTATCAGACTTGCGCCAATATGAAAATAATTTATCGTGAAAAATTTTTTTTTAAGAATCCTGGAAAAACGAAAGGAATTTTCTGTTTTCTACTTTTCTCAGAAACTAATGAACCGATTGCCACCAAACTTCTTTCAGACCTGCTACTATATGAAAAATATGTCTCGTGAAAATTTCAGTTCTAAATTGATGTAACCCAAAAAAATATCCTAATACCCCACCACATTGGTCTATATCACTCATCCCAAAATGAAGAATTTATTCATTGGGGCCAAAGTTATAATTTTTATTAAAAATTTGATGAAAAGGGGTATATCTTTCCTTAGGGAGGAGTAGGTTCCTCCATCAGGGAGTACCTTATGATCAAGTTTTGAAGAAAATCTGAGTCTGGGACCAAACTCACTATCTTACCCGGTTATACCTTTTTGATTGTGAACGTGAAGTTCAGGTATTGGAATACTTTTAAATTAAGAGCATGGAAGCAGACTGTTGGAACTGTGTTCTGAAAACTTCATATGGAGTTTTTTCCTTTCATTTTTTCTGACTGTTATTCATTCATTTTGCAGATGACCGCAAGTACGAGGCAGCAAGACGCTGTCCAAGGTGCTGCCCATCCGTCGCCTGTGAAAACATATACGCCGTTGGGTGCTTTATCCAGCATGCAGCCCCCTGGCTCCCCTCATCACCTGCACCACCACCATCACCATCCGAAAACAGTGGCAATCGCTTCGGCTACGCAGGAATTGTCATCGTTAGAGAGACACGGATGCCCGAGTGCATTTTCAGCGCCCACCGTTTATGGCCCTCCGCCACCACCTCCACCAACCTTGGCGACTGTTGCCGCGCGACCAGCGTATCCATTACTGCCGAAGACGCCGCCTGAGCCTGCATTCGTCGCTGGTAAGTAGAAATTTCTCTTTTGCTTTTTCACTTACCTTGTCGCACATTCGTAGAAGCCTCTTTACTGAGGGTTTATCTACTTTTCATCGAGTTATCTGAATTACTTTACAGAATAGTAGTGATAAATTTGCTATGACTGATCATATTTTGGAATTGAAGTTGACTAGAAAGGTGTCCAAAAATACCGTTGAATGCCATGTTTGGCTTCTAAAAACTGATTGCAGCATGGAAAAATAAGTGTAAATTAAGAAAGCAAAAATTCAGGGAAAGGAGAAATGATTAAGAAACAACTGAAAATATTTGCAAAAAAAAATCGTCGCCCGATTGAAGTCTGAAATGTCCTTGAAAATGTCCGTTTCCATTGCCATTTTCGTACGAGACCTAAGGGAAGGGCATAATTCAAAGCAGTCCAGTTGTTCTTTTAGCCGTCTGCTGATGATTTCGCTTTTGGGCGATGAATAACTCAGTATTTTGCCTCGAAAGGAGTGAATGTCCATTTCTACCTATATTTGGTTACATTTACTTTCGTACCCCTCCCATTAACAATTATTAATGTAGTTTGACTGTTTAATTTCGTTTGATGAAACTTCTTCGTATAAAGTATCTATTTTCCAAATTTTTAATCATTCGCTCAGATTTTATTTCATTAAAAATTTGATCTTGACGACTGTTTTTAAATTTTGTGGAAGATGAATAATTCATGATTCAGCGCGCCGTGAATTTTTTTTCCTGTTGGGTTTTCAGTCGAGTCGTTTCGATCAGTCTTTCGCGTCAAAATTCATTTTTTTATTACTATATGACGAAATAAATATCATGTATTCAATTATTTCTTCAGATGGGAGATTGTGTTTCAGTCGTATTCTAAAATTAAGAGTAATGACTTCGTATAACGTACGTAGAAACGACAGCGTCATTGAATCACAGATGTGATCGTAAGTCACCGTTATTTTTCATTTATATTAGCAAATTTCCCCCCTATTCTGTGTTAATCGTTAACTCGTTCGTCTCATTCATCGAACAAAAGTTTCACTGCCAATTTCTGTTGTTCGTCATGATTTCTCATGAAAAGATTATGTTGCAACGTGTCTAAAGTTCCTTCCGTAACATCGTATGCAACCTTACATTCACCATGCGTGGAAATTATTCTACGGTGTAATTTTATCCTCGTGAACACAGACAGACTTGATTTTTCTGTTATTCAATTTTGAGACGAATGAAAAATTTCTTATAAATTTCAGTTAAATCACGAGAATCTTATTTTTGAAAGTTTTCTTCTGAACCGATTAAGAACCGCTGAAGGTCAATAACAAGATCTAATAAAAAAAAGTTGAGTTATGAGAATCTGTGTTTTTGTTTTGTTTTGCGCATTTATCGTCTACGCAGTAGGCATACCATAATATTAATTTCAGTATTTAAAGAAATGAATTCCTCTGTTTGAAATTTTTAGGATTACTTATTAATCGATTATTAAAAAATTTTGATAAAAAAATTCTTCTAATTTACGAGTGGTACCTACACTACTGTTAATCATTAATATAAAGAAACAAAAAAACAGTTACTTACTGTATGTACGTCTATTAAATGATTTCTCTTTGTGCTTTCCCCTACTCCCCAGAAAAAAAAGAAAATAAAAACAGAAAAGCAGTCTCCTGTTAGAATTAGTCTCATTTAACTTCAAGAGAGATCACATTTCAAAGGTTGTAGAACTCATGGAGTAATGGGAACAGCCTAAATAATTTTCAGCGCACATATAAAAAAATTCAACTGTAATCATCATCATCATCATCATCATCATCTGGGTGATATACATATAGAAAATACATCCCCATTAATTGGTAGTTTAAGAATTGGAGACACCCCTTCTTGCTATTAATTTCGCCAAGTTTCAAGATCATAATTGTTCCAACCATATACTTGCATTCAAATTCCCATGAAGACGCCAACCATCCAGTTGTCTGTTTCAGCTATTTCAAACAGAATTTAGATTTTAGTTAACCTTTTATCAGATAACTACCTATCTCCTTATCTTATCTTTGAATTATTATCAATCCGCAGCTCCAACCTTTGCAAATATATCTATCAGTATATCAACTCTATGAATAACAAGGTACCTTTAAGCATAGGTAAAAGTTAGTCTCGTTTTCAATAACTCCCCACTCTCGATAGAATGGCTGAATGTCTTACTTTCAGGATGAAAGTGAACTGGATCCAGGCAGTTTTTCATCTTACATCGAAAAAAACACTGTGTTATTAAAGAGTAGAATTTCGGTCCGCCTCCGATCTTCTTGTGTCGGATTCGAACCCAGAATTTCTTGTTAACTAGCAATACTAGCAATAAATAATCGTGCCCTGACGTTCAGTTGTAATAATTCGCCATACTCATCCAGGTTTATAAGTTTTATTTTGTTTTAAATAATTTTAGTTTTAAAAGAACGTTTTTATATAAAAAAAAATAAATAAAACGAAATGAATTTAGAGAGGGGGAGGAAGAGGAGAATGAATATATGAGAAAACTACCTATCTGGAAAAATCTCGACTTCGTGTTTCCGCAATAATGAGCCGCGTCTAGTATTTTGTCGTCCTCTTTTTCGCGCTTACTCGTCTCACAGGTGTGAAGCGGGAATATTGGGTGGGGGTTGGAGTGGAGTACGTCGTAAGAGAGAAAGCCGCGCCGCGTATACCCAGAATGCCAGAGTGGACTCACTCGAAAAACCCGCCGATCAATATTTTCGCAATCCAAATTCGTTTGGAGATCGTCGTCCTTCCCTTCCGTGTGGCGCCCGTCTTTCCTCCGCGTTGCTCTACTTTCACTGCTCCACCAAGTCTTCTAGTTGATTAGTGGTAGTGGCGATGAGGTGGTTGGTGACGATGGTGGTAGTGGCGGTCGTCGTCGTGGTTTTTTTTCCTCTTTTCACTGCACGTCTTTTTGGCGGTGCGTTTTAACGTCGACAAAAAGTTTAAAGTTGGGGATGGGTGAAGGCGTCGTGCAATATTGTTGTATTCAACACAAGACACTACATTCGTACACAATCGCCGAGTGTCGCCCTTCCAGTGCTGCTGTCCAGAGTAAACCACCGACTTCACCATTTCTCTCCGAACAAATAAAGCAGATTTATTTCCGATATATTTTTTTCTCTGAAAATTAGGGCGCACTGAATACTTTTTCAGTCCCATAGAGTGTAGTCGGTGAAGTTTGTCTCATCAGTGCGAGTTAGCTCTTTCCGAATTGCTCACGACTGGGAGTTAGTTCGAAGAGTGGATACGTTTTATTCATGGGCCCCCCAAGGTTGCTCATCATACTCGTTTCGCTGATCGTATCGAATTCTTCGATGAAGGAGATACTGTCGACCAACAAATAAAATGCCAAACGTGCATATTTTGAATCTTAAGAAGTAATTCCGGAATAATTTACGAGTTGGTCTAGTCCATTCATTAGTGAAATCGATTTTAAGTTGAATGAAACATCTATTACATATGTAATTAATTTAGTAAAAATGAATTTTTAACGATACATTTTTATTAAGGGTAAAAGTAGAACGGTGTGTGAAATAGCGCACTATTACACATTACATAGTTGCAGACACACATTCACAGTTCGTCGATTGCAACCTAAACAAGACAAACATGGTGGTCTTCCTCGTACTATACTTTTTTTCTCGATCCAGTTATCCTATAAAGTCTAAATTCACACCCACAGAATAGTGAACCTTCGAGAATATATATATATGATGGAGAAGACACTTAATGGTTTTGGTGTCGCACCTATGGATAGTCCTGCCGAAGTTACGTGTTTTTCTTCCTAAAAATCTGATTGGAGGAAAAAATCACCACCTGCATTTGTTTATAAACACTGGCGTAAAAATTACCCCATTCCAGAGAATCTGATTATTCTGATTGGTCGATGTCGATTGATGAGGGGTAATTTGTACCCCAGTGTACACTTTCTCGGTGTAGATGTTAACAACAGTCGATCCCTTGCAAAACAGCAGCATGTTGTCTCCATCATATATATATATATATAGATCCTCAAAGTGGTGAACAAACAATTGTAGTGAGCCAGGGTTGGGTACGAATCCACTAAAATTGGATTCGAATATGAATCCACCAATCCAAATTTTGTTGGGGATTTGAGTATGATTCAATTCATTATCACTTTTTTTGGATTGGAATCGGATTTGAATAAAGTAGGTGGATTCGTGGATTTGAATCGACAAATCTGATTTCTAAGTTCAGTGGGTATTTTTTTTATTGCTATGATCTAAATAGAAACTACTTTAAGAAAAATTCGAATTTAATTGATCTCACATTCAGAATTGAATACACATTTTGTTTTTTCAAAAAGTTTTAAAATTTAAACTAGCTGAAATGATTTTCAATTCCAATTCATTGAAGCAAAAATCGAAATGAATCCTTGATCACTGGAAAATCATTTGAAAATTTTGGATCCCTAATCCAATATTTTTTTTGATTCCAATTACTTATAAGAATCCAATATTTCAAAGTAAATTCGAATGGATTTCCCAAATCCCAAAAACTGATTAAAATTATGCTCAACCCTGTAGTGACCACAGATGTAGACACTATATTTAACGTAGAAAAGTAACTTAGCTGTTTTCATTACATTGAGCATTCACCCTCATAAAGTGTCGCAGTATTGCGTCAATCCTCCTATTGGTGGACAAAACAATGCATTTAATGTATAAGTGTGATATAAATGGGTATACTTACGTTTGTAAAGTGCCCACCAGCTTTTGTGAAGCGTAAATTGCTGAAAACGGGTAAATTACTTAACTAGATTATATATTATGTATACATCTGTGGTAGTGAGTTAAACGAAAGCGTCTACTAAAAATTATAGAAATTTTTTTCTGTCTAATGGATTTGAAGATGAAATTTTGCCTCAATGTGGGTGCTTATGTTTAAAGGTCTTTTGCAAAATTTTGTTTCAAAAACTTCACCCTGAAAGCTGTAATAGAAAGTTTCAATCATCTATTACACATATAAAATGATGAAAGTTTTATTTTTGCTGCAAAAATTTTATTTTTCAGGTTTTTTGGGAAATTTGGTTTTGAAAGTTTCCTCTAGAATGCTGTAATCATGCTTAGAAGTTTCAGTGATATATATTATGAAAAAATGAATAATTCACTTTGAAAAGTTTCATTTTTGTTTCAAAATGTATCATTTTGAAGGTCTTTTTGAAATTTTTCTTTCAAAAGCTCCACCCTGAAACGTGTAATCAAGTTGAGAAATTTAAATGACGTCACATATAGAAGAGTCAGGGTTTAAATTTGAAAATTCTAATTTCTAGAATATTTTGGGAAATTTGGTTCTGAAAAGTTTCATCCTAAAATTTATAACGAAACAAAACAGTTTCGGTAATGTCACATAACATAAAAGAATCATAGTTTAACTGAGGAAAGTTTCAGTTTTCTTCAAAAGGTTTCATCTTCAGAGTCTCAAGATTTTAGTGTACAAGAAAATAATGAAAAACAAAGAAAAAACCAGATGATCATGATTTTGAGGCGTTCTCTCTTTGATTTGACAGTCTCGTCAATAGAAACATCCATTGAAAAATAATAACATCTTTCCTACCGTACATTTATTGTTTAATAACTCACGTTAAATTATTAACATTTTTTTTTAGGGTGGCTGGAGTCAATTTTTTCCCATCACATCTGACTGGGTGCTAGCCATTCTTAATTTAAAACATTTTCCATTGTTACAGTAATGATAACAGGTGATTTTCTGTTTGTAAGTTAATTTTTCAAAACTCACAAATTTTCAAAACTTTTAGGCCAATTTGCAACAACTTTTGAAAACTGAAAGGCAACAACATGTTTGTCATCTTCAAATAAAAACGTGGTCCATCGTTCTGGGAGTGGTGAAACTTATATGTATTTCAGTTTGTAAGCCAATTTTTCAAAGCTCAGAAACTTTCAAAACTTTTGAATCTATTCGCTACAACCTTTGAGAACTAAAAGCAACAAATTTGTAATTTAAAACATTTGTCTCACATTCCAAGCATTGTGATAGGGGTTTTTTAATTTACAAGTCAAACTTTCATAGCTAAAAAGTTTTTGAAACTTTTGAATTTACTTGCAACAACCTTGGACTACCGAAAGGCATCATCTTTTCTTGCAAGCCGGTTTTAATTTAAAACATTGCATCAGTCTTTAACTACATACTATAGTACTGGACCAGTAAAGAACAATGATTTCTGGTTAGACACACCGGCGCTAAATAGGCAACCACTGTTTACCACATACTGTACTTTAAACTACCTTTATGTACACTATTTTCGTGAATTTAAGGGATGACCCTTATCAAATGTATTCTAAATTGGTAAACTCATGTAAAACATCGAAAATTGAATAAATTAGGTTCTTTTGTTCTTGCAAATAAATGATGATGGTTGCATGATATCATATGTTACAGATTCTTAGGTTTAGCATCAGTCAGGGTTGAGGAGGTGTCTTCTAATTTGTAAGTCAAACTTTGACGCATTTAAGGCATCCGTTTGACTGCAAAAGGAAGAGAAACGAATTCTTTTATTAATATAGATAACAATGATCGCCATATTTTAAAACTGGCAGAAATCATTAGATTTTTAAAAAGTTGTTTAAATACTATTTATTAGATTATCATTTTATTTCATCAAATTTTAAAATTTTTTCTTTATGCACTGCTTTCTGGAATCAAAACAATTCTCAGAACTTTAAATTCAAATTGCGAGCAACATGCAATAAACATAAATATGAAAAAGCACAGATTTTAAATTCAGCGTCGAAAAGCACATCTGATTTTAAATCACTGCAATAAAAATCCGAGAAAAACCAATTTGCGTTTTTTTTTTAATGGAGCACGCTGTAATCCTTTTAGCTTCTTTTTCATCAGACCCCCATCCTCCCTTGCTCATCCTCCACCTCATCTCTATCGTCATCCTATGAGTACGTTTTTCCTGTTTACAATCTGTGTGCAGAAGGATATGAGGAAGGGGATCAGTGTTTCCTTATCACGTTTCCAAATGACGTGGATTCCAATCGAGGAAAAACACGAGAATTTACATTATTATCACGGGATTTGAGAACATCATGGAGATGATCTAAGTGCAAGAAAACGACGCGATAATGTTGTCTTCAAGGTTACATTGGGCGAGTCAGGAGGAGAAGGGGATAGTTGTAATTTGTGTGAAACCGAATCCTTAATTAAGCTCTGATAATTAAATCGGAATTCGGAGCGAGAAAGAAGACAAAATACGCTAACGAATGTTTTGATTTCTTTCATTTTCGTTCGCATACTTATACTTACTCAGTACTCGTTAGGCTAGCCTCATAACCGCCAAAATCGAAATTTTTGGAACAATTCACGAACATTGCTAACATTAGTGAATAGGTCCAAACATAACCTACTTCTCTTTTTTTGAGGTTTGTTAAAAAATTTGTAATTTCCAAATTCCTGAACAATAATGTATCTATTCAGTTGAAAACTCAATAGTACTGGACCAGTAAAGCTCCATAAGCCCAATGTACTTTGTAATTTCAAGATATGACGGCATAAAAATAGGCAACCAACGTGTACTTGAAGCGTATTTTCGATGTTTTACATGAGTTTACCAATTTAGAATACATTTGATAAGGGTCATCCCTTAAATTCACGAAAATAGTGTACATAAAGGTAGTTTAAAGTACAGTATGTGGTAAACAGTGGTTGCCTATTTAGCGCCGGTGTGTCTAACCAGAAATCATTGTTCTTTACTGGTCCAGTACTATAGTATGTAGTTAAAGACTGATGCAATGTTTTAAATTAAAACCGGCTTGCAAGAAAAGATGATGCCTTTCGGTAGTCCAAGGTTGTTGCAAGTAAATTCAAAAGTTTCAAAAACTTTTTAGCTATGAAAGTTTGACTTGTAAATTAAAAAACCCCTATCACAATGCTTGGAATGTGAGACAAATTTGTTGCTTTTAGTTCTCAAAGGTTGTAGCGAATAGATTCAAAAGTTTTGAAAGTTTCTGAGCTTTGAAAATTGGCTTACAAACTGAAATACATATAAGTTTCACCACTCCCAGAACGATGGACCACGTTTTTATTTGAAGATGACAAACATGTTGTTGCCTTTCAGTTTTCAAAAGTTGTTGCAAATTGGCCTAAAAGTTTTGAAAATTTGTGAGTTTTGAAAAATTAACTTACAAACAGAAAATCACCTGTTATCATTACTGTAACAATGGAAAATGTTTTAAATTAAGAATGGCTAGCATGGTGTTGCCTCGCAGTTCTCAAAGGTTGTTGCAATCAGATTTAAAAGTTTTGAAAGTTCCTGAGCTTTGAAAGTTGGCCTCACAAAATGAAAGAAAAATGCATCTGTTGTTACTACTATAACATCGGTACAAAATTAAAAATAGTTTGAAAGTTTATGTCTCAGTTTTCAAAGGTTGTTGCAAACAGACCTTGAAGTTTTGAAAGCTTGTAACCTTTAAAAGTTTGATTTACAAAGTGAAATACATCAGTTATCACCCTGGTAGCATTGAGCTATGTTTTAAATTGAAAATGGCTACCATGTTGTGCCTTTTAGTTATAAAAGGTTTTTACAAGTAGGCTTAAAATTTTTGAAAGCTCGTGAGCTTCAAAAGTTGAAAATTTAAATTATACTCTGCAAGCTTTTGCCCAATTCTGATCGTTGCTGTGAGTAACTGAGTAAACTTAAGAGTATGTAACATGTGTGTGGGGACAATACTCGTATGAGGTAATAGGGGCTTGCACCCCTCGACAACAGTTGCCGCCCAAAAGCTGGCAATAATCGTCTTTATGACGTGAAACAAATATACACTGGTGCGTTTGTATGTTCGTACATGTACGTACGTACAGGTAAGATGCATTGCACGGGCCAAGATCAATTACCAGATAACAATCTCGGTGATGTCACGGCCCGGTACCAAACGCGCTGCGTCATTTCTTATCACCTCGACGCAGACAAGAAACGACGTAACGCATGACATAATTACGTACATGTACGTATGCATGTGTATCTGTGTGCGTGTACCAAATCCTGTATATAAACTCTCAGAACCGGCTCAAAAATGGCCAGTGTTTGCCGAGGATTTGGCTCTCCCATACTTAACTGTATGAAGTGGCAGAACACGCAATTACTATTGAGAACCTTCTAGTGTGAATATCTCTCACAACAAGGTATTCCACAATGTGAAACTCCAATTATTTATAAGAACTTAATAAACAATGATGGTCAGTGGAATGCGAATTATTTATTCGCTACAGAAACACCTTGTCTCAGTTTAATTTAGAAATGCAAATAAGTTTTTCTAACAACCTTTACGAAAGTCGTGATTGGTATTTGGTAATATGTTTAAAGATGTTTCATCAAACAGGATATTGGGGAAAATACGGATGAAATGTACCAGTTGGTTTTCAAAATATTCAAGCCAGAAACTCTATTGGTTCGAAAAGTTAGCTAATCTCGAGCTATGATTGAATAATAATGAAAATCAGTTCCTCATCCCAGTTACTAGCTTCACTATTTTAGCTTTGCTTTATGGCTTGATAAGTGAAGTTGGCTTTGGCTGGAGCAATCAACTGTAGTTTTATGTTTGAAGGATGTGAGCTTTAAAACTTTTTTAGTCGTATCTGCTACTGGATCCATTGACAATGAAACTTGAATGACTGTAAGAATCGAAATCTCTCGTTTTACTATCTTAATTTCAAGCAAAAAATTAGTTTTCAAAATTTTAAAGATCATAATTCTCTTTTCAAAAGTTGTGATTATCGTCTTGATCCGATATCGACATTAAATTAGAAATATTTTTATATCTTCTATTATACTAAACAAAATTCCATTAAAAATCTGACAAAATTTCAGCCACATCTCAGTAATGGTTCAGAAGTTTGAATTTGACCATAGTACTTATTTATGAATTTCGGGTTGCAATTTATTATAAAATATTGGATGCAGCTGAAATTAATAAAATTCCCTTTTTAATTCTGATTGAATCTGTTTTTGTTGGGTTTGATAATTGTTTTTTGTTCTCTTTTCGTACAAATTTTTCATCATCCTACGTTTAACTTCAGATCATGTTATCTGTTTAAAAAGACGCAATTAAAACTCGACAACTTGCATTAAATTGCTTCAAAGGGATGATATCGTTTGTCGAAAGTTGAAGAATCATTATATTGGAGCGAATTGCTTTTCAGTTTTTTTTCGATCTTGACCTACTTTCTGGTGAAGCAGTACGGTGGTCTGTGGTATATTAGGGTGGTTTTTTTAGTCATCGATATTTTTCAAAACGACGCTATAGAGAAAGAAAAATAAATGTTCACAAAATGCTACGTATTTCAATTGTTATATAATAGGAGAAAATCATATGTGAAGTTAGTTTTCAACTCACAACGGAACTATTATTTGTTAGAAACGATTCAGTGTGTGTTATCTTCGGTTGAGGGAATTTCCGCCGAAGGCTATTTCGAAGGGAAATAAAATTGAGAGATTTCGGTTGCCTCAAAATGAGGAATCTTAATGTTAAAATTCACAACGATTGTACACGAATCAACGTAATTAATCAATTAAAACCATCACCTTTAACTTGTGGTCGAATCAGAATTACTGAAAAACACTTCGCTTTTGTGCTCACAAAATGATATTAATATAAAAAATTTTGAGATTTTGAGATGTTAAACGAAATAGAATAATTGAGATATTCTGTGATCAGCCCTCAGTCAGTAAGTAATTTCTGTGTGGAAATGAATTTTTGACGTTGGTTCCAATTTGGGAGTTTTTTCAGGCCAGGTGTGGTGGCTTCCGATAGTAAGCCAGGCAGTCAAAACGCTGATTTAATGGAAATATCTCCACGAATTTTGGCACCTTGGGGGCAAATATTGAGTAGCAGAATTTCACGGGGCGCCAGTAGATACATGTACTTCTGGTTAAATTACAAAGAAATTAAGAAGGAATGTACTCGATATTCGAACCTATCGAATTTAAACTAACTTTTTATACACTATTTTTTAGTGTTTACCTATATTTGTATTATTCCAAAAATATAGGAAAAACATGAAAAAACAGTGGGTTCTGTGGTTAATTCAGTAATCGAAAGTGTTGGTCTAGAAGTGTCTAACCTGACAGTTACGACCGTTATAAAATGTCCATTTTATTGCCCTCGATAAACTGAAGTACAAGGTGAATTAAAGGTAAGGTACAAAGTAGCAGCTGCTGTGGAGATATATTCGAGAGGAGAGAGATCATACCAGGAAATTGTTGGGAGCTTAAAATATATACGAAGACGTGTGTACAGGAGGATGATTTAAGGAAAAGAAAAATTTCTCAGCAATTAAAACAGTTATATCCAGTATTGTTATGGGAATACAATGTCCCTTCTCATATGCATGACGTGTCTCACTAAAGTGGATTAACAAGGTTTCCCTAATAAAGTGTAATGGTGAAGCGGTTGTTGAAAGAATCATACTTGGGAAACTCTTATGGAAAGAACAAGGCTGCTATTTTTGTGCCTATTGGGATCTATTAATCTCCACTCTTCAACTTTGAAATTTATTTTACTTGACTCCATATGTCTGTTTCATTTGCCAAAAAAATTACCCTGGGGTGACAACAAGGTAAGCTGATACACTACTTTGGAATCATTTTTGATCTGTAATTAATGCATTTATCTTGCAAGAGTGGAACAGAACCTCTTGGAGTTAACTGGTGTTGACACTTCGTGGAAAATAAAACAAACCTCATGTTCTATAAAAAAAGATTCATGCTCAATTACTGTAGCACTGCAGAGATTTGATGTGTCAAATTCCTTTTGAATCATGAATGCTATTCGCATTAAACCTGAGGTCTATAAGATCCCATTGTAGATAATGTCATTGTACCACCTTGATTGAGAAAATATGGGAGTATAAATCTGTACATATTATGATACATCCTTGATGCCATATTAGGTATTATGAGGAAAAAAAAGTTGAAATTTTCAGTTTAATGAGAGGAGAAAGCGTGATTTAGGGCTCCTCTGATCAAAAGTGTAATGCTAAGGGACAAATTTCACTCATTCTCCTGTATAACCCCTATAATACGCTACATATATTGAAATTTGTTTAAAAATAACAGATTTTTGTCGTGAAATTTTTGAAGCAAGGTTTGGCAGTTGAATAAATTCGTTGGAATACGTCACAAACGATGAAATAGTATGATGAGAATAAGTAAGAGATGACAGTGAGGGAAGTGGGGTAGGTAGTGTATGTTTGAAAATGGTATTTTGTGGCGTGGTTTGTGTCATATGAACCAGTACTTGCGACATTATTTTGATGTCACATTTTTATGAAAAATGTCAACATTTTAACCACTTTTTTGGAATTCTAGCACAAAGATTAGTGTAAAAAATAGGACTCCCAGTATTTAAAAAAAAAATGTTGTGATGTAATTCAAATATGACACACTTGGAATCGAGTGCATACTATACACACAGTGTGTATAAAATACGAGATTTGTGTTATGTCCCATCTAATTATTAGTAACTCATTACCATCGAATTATTTTATAAACAAAAAATAAAAGCAATATTTTTTTACCAAAATTAAACTCACACATATAGCAAACAATGTACGTAATCTGCTCCCTCTTGTTTGCAATTTTTTTTGTCTCTTTTTATGAACTTCTGAGCTTCTAAAACTTTACTCCACTCCATTCACCTGCTTCCCCCAAAAAATTAAATCTAATTAAATATATTGAGTTACACCCTGCAATTGTCTAAGTAGGTATACCTGTACCGAAATAATCTACAAACTCTTTTTACCATTCCCTCAAACTTGAAATATTATGAAGTTTTGGTTTAAAATCAGTTTTTTGTCCCCTATTAATTGAAATAAATCAGTTAAATGGGTATCGATATTTTGCATAACGATACAAAAAAGTATCGAAAAGTATAGGCCCCTTCCCAGACCCCGTGGGGTCCACACACCACAGTTTGAGAACTGCTGACCCGGGTGATAAGAGTTTGATATATTTCAAGTGCAACGTTTTTTATTATGTGAGAGACATTATTTAACATGCGTTTAATATTTTTTTGAAAAGAGAGGGAGAGAGGAGGGAGCACTAATTTGTAATTCATTTCAGGATTAAAGCATTTTTCGCCTCTTATTGTTCTGAAAAGGAGACTAGAAACAACCATTCCTAAATTATGATGCATAGAACGTGGATATATTTTTTGAGGCACTAAGTTTGAATTTCGAGTCCACTTTTAGATTATACTACTATGGGTCAGAACCAACTATTTGTAATTATCGAGCTGTACATTATGTATCGTCGTATAATTATGTTTCTTGAGGCTCTGGTTTGAAATTTACAGTTCAGTTTTTGATTGAATAATTTGATATTGCATTTCGCGCACGCATGCACGCATACATATACACACAATTTTCACTTCTGCTGAATGAGATGAGCGAGTTTTTTATTTTACATTCGATCGTTGTTACCTTTCAGTGCTACCGTTACCTTGCTTTCAAATTACGAGTGGTTGTCGGCATATACGGCATCTGGCTGGCTACATAAACGACCACCACCTCCACCCTCGTCAATTACCCTTACTGGGTAGAAAACCATTTTTGTGTGTGTGCCTGTTTTTGTCGAATGATTGCATTGAAAAAGGAAAAGACGCCTGTAGAGAGACTTCGAGTGGCAGCTGGTAAAGTCGCGTGCCTGAGAATAGATCCAGGTTTCTTTTATTTTCTTTTTTTTCCCTCTCCTTTTATTTTGTTCTGCTCGGATTTTGTGAGACAGCAGAACGGCTGAAGAATATCCGACAAAATCATTCGAGATAGGGTTGCGGTATTTTTATGTAATTGTTGAAGAGGATTTCTAGGTATTTTCCGGTTGAAATTGTTGGAAAGTAGTGCTTAGTGAAGTCGGGTGTTGCAGTAGGGTTGTGAACGAATTCAGATTTGGCCCGTAGTATTTTTCGAAGTTTTTCTTGAAATTTTTTACGCTTAGTTCAACGGAAACTGAGGCTTCGTTCCTGCTTGACGTGGTTTCTTCTCGAGTTCTCAGCTATACCATATGCTGACCAAATAAGAAATTCGAGAAAGATCAATGCATTGAAAAAAACATTATTTTACTACGGAACGCCCCTTAAGTGTGGCGTATGAAACCCACAGTCACTGTATTACTGATCCTTCATATTGTGAACTACGCGGCCTCGAACTTACTTTTTTCTGAATGTCTTAAAGGATATTGAAAGAAACATTTCGTTGTATCCTGGCCTAAAACGTTCATGAAAATGCGACATTTTTTCATCTGCTGTATATATCAGAAGCTGTTGTCCAAGTGGTCAAAAAAGACGAAGAAGCTTATCATCGAAGAAAATGTAGAATCCGGCAGATTTGTTTTTTTTTCCCACAGTTTAGATTCCGTTCCTCAAGTCTGTGTAAATTAACTTTTGACATGACTGTTTTATCTTTGTGTCTTCTTTCAATATCTTTTCTGTATTTTATGTTTTTGAAAAAATTAAGTTCGTGAAACTTGATTTGTGTGTTGACCGTTAATATCGCAGCAAAAAATTCTAAATCATCAAATTTTTCTTTGGTTTTCTGCTCAACTTCATTTTTCAATATTATTTTCGTGCTTTTCTATGGTACCGTTGTAGTTCCAGTTTTTCCAGTTCATAGGATGATAATAACTTCTTTCTTTCATCGAAAAAAGTTTCGGAATTTCTTTGTTACATATGTCATTACTAGCCCTATTGCAAACATCATGAATCAATACGAACGTTAATTAAATACTTCTTCAATAAGTGCCGTCAACAAAAAAAGAAAGAACAAAAAAAAAACTGGAAGGAAAATATTATCCTTTAGTTTTTCCAATATTGACCTCCATCCGCTTTGAGCTTTTCTGGCTTGCTCGTAATGTCGATCAACTTTCTAAATAACTTCATTTTTTATTGTTATCCTCGTTGTAAAAGTGAAAATTTATCTCGTTTTAGTAGTGAAATATGCGACAAAGAATTCAGTTAAGTGGTTATAGTTAGGAGGGGGGATTGAATGAATTTTTTCCTTTTAAATGCATTATATTTTAAAGTACAGTGTCGTTAATTCGAAAATTCTTTTGATTTGGGTTTCTTTTTTTTCACTTTGTTTCTTCTTTTGAAAACATAAACTAGCTAAACCTGTTTTTTGTACCTATGTTTCTTAGATAATAATAAATGACAAGTGCGAAAAGTAGCAATCAGCTGCTTCGCACGTGTATCCCATACTTTGTTTTATAAAGTAGATTTATGAAAAAAGAGACACAAAAATGAATTTTTATAAATACGCTCCTTATATTTGTATAAGTTTCTTAAAAGTTTGGTACCTATTCGTCTAGTAGTTTTTGAGAAAATTGAAAAAAAATGGCTGAAAATTTTGTGTTACAATTTTAGAAAAACTACAAAAGGGATAAAGCTGAAATTTTTATAAAAGATGGTTCTTCTGATGGTTTGATGCCTACTGGTTTTGTAGTTTTTAAGAAAACTGGAGAACAAAATTTCCAGGAAAAGTGATTTTTCTGGGTTTTTGAAGAAACTACAAGACGGATTGGGCGGAAATTTTCACGATGCTTTGTTTTTTACGTATGTACAAGTTTGATAGATGTTTGGTGCCCATCAGTTCAATAGTTGCTGAGAAAAATAAAAAAAAAAGTTATGGATGAGAGGTTTTTTCAAGGATTTTGAGTAAATAACAAAAGAGGTAAGGCTGAAAAATTTGATTGTAGCCAAAAATATCAATTTGTTAATAACAAATAGAATTCAAACCATTAAAAATAAACACAAATCAATTTCAACGAATTTATGTAACTTGAATTTTGTTAGATATGCTTCATATTATGTCATGATTGGAATAAAGTAATAATATATATCACGACTATCTCATAAAGCAAATTGTTAATCCTTTTTAAGTACACTCAACTACAAATCTTCTTAATTCCCGTATTAAACTGATGATAGTGTCCAGTGTTTGGTTCTTGAAATTCCTCATTCTTAGCTTGTATTTAATTTTTCTTGGTTGACTATAGAAAATTAAATAAAAATAAAACCCAACGAGAGAAGCAAACAATACCTGAAAATATATTTTAATAAAATTATTCAATTTTCGAGAAAATTTTTTTTAATCAATTAATTCCGTTATCACATTGAATTCTATGAAATCTATACAGAAATGAAAAGGTGTTCTGTAGCATTAAGAGATTAGCTACTCATAGCAAGTTGACCAAGCAAACCTCATCCGCCTGCCAAAGTTTCTAAGATTAAAATTTCAAATTTCAAATACTAAAACTTTCGTCTTTCTTCGTATGTAAGATTCAGGTCTATGCACAATTTTCGCTCTTTTCCCATATACCACCTGTCAGCTGGTCATTTATACAATTTCTAACCAATTTTGGCCAGTTTAACCGTATTTTGGGTACTAGACCCGACATAGACTCTGAAACATCTATTATTCTATAGACCTATTTCTCTTATTGTTCTAATGTCCATCAATCATATTTTCTATTGTCCCTTATTTCTGTTATTCCGCTTTTTGAAATTTCTGTAAGTACAGGATGGTCTCATCCCCCTCTTCCCCTTATGTATCCAAAATCTCTCTCTGTCTCTCTCCTCTCTCGCTCACATCACATATTGATATGTATACATTAAATATGTTTTTGAGAAACATCTGTAGTGTCTTTTACTCTACCACATGTTTTTGTCACATGATTCCAAATAATGGTTTCACAAAAGGTGTTCCCAAAATGGGGTATACTTCTTTCCTTGTATGGGGTGCATATATTCTAAATATACTCCATATACCTTACATGGGATACTTGAAAATTTATGCAAAACATCAAAATTCGAGTTATAAAAATTAATTATTCTGTCTTACAAAAATTCCAAATGCCACTTACAACATTCTGATTACAGTATTTGTTATAAATAATTGGTACCCCATATTATGTTTATCCTCTAAATTTTGATTTGAAGAAAATAGAAAATTCCTAAAACTGAATAAATCAACTTACCGGATTGACAATACTTGGAAATAGAAGCCAAATGTTCAAATGTTCTGTTGATAGGTATTGATCATATTTCAAAATATCAATCAGTATTTTGTCCAAAAGTTAGTAAAAATTGCAAAATATTTGATAGAACAGTGATAAAAATTAAAAAGAGAGAAAAAACTCATTTTAGAGATGTTCTTTCGACTTCTTTTGTTCACTTCAAAACTATGCAATTTATTAGTCATGTAGGTCTACTATGTTAGAAGGGTTTTTGTATTCTCAAATCAACTATGCAGCTGTTTTTGTCCTGATTATGTGCTATTTGTCAAATAATTAGAAAAAATTTTCCTTTTACAAAAATGTGAGTTCCATATGAGGGGCATCCACAAAACCTCATATTGGGGACAATGCGTTTAAGGGGTTATTCAGTTGTATTAATTTTGTGAAAATGTGTAGAAATTAAGACAATTCTATCGATAAGATTTAGTTTCTTAAATTCATGAAAAAATACAAACTTTCAACTACTCAGAATCAACTTTGTCTTAAAGGTCATAAAAAGTTAATTTGGCTCGTTTTTTCTCTAGACAAATCATATGTAGTTGTTTCAGCTATTTTGCCAGCTAATAGTTAATTATGTTGTTCTTTGGGTCAGACTATGCATAATTAGATTTTTTAATGAAAATATATTAATCTTGGTGTCATGAAAAGACCTAGAGTGAGGGTGGGTACGTTTTTTGTTTTTTAACTCAAGAAAAATTTTGGCCCTATTAACTCCAATTCATGTATATACTCGACAATAACCCTGTCTTCACCAGGCTATGAAAACATTATGACTAAATTGTAAATTGAAATTATAGAGATTGAGAGTCCATGTTTATCAGAACATTAGCACCAGTAAATAAAATTTCCAGGAAATCCTATCAGTAAGAATATATTTGGGTCAAAAAATTTTTAAAAAACTCTAACATAGCAGCGTGACAAAAAGTAAGTTTTTGAAAAATGTAAAATTAGGTAGTCACTAAAAAGTTATCAAGAGATCGTAATGAATATTTGTTCCAAATTACATTCCTATTGGTCCAAAATTAGCCATTTTATAGGCAAAATAAAATTAAAAATAGTGTTACAGAAGTACTGTGTGACAGATACATGCCAAACTTCATAACAAATTTTGTAGCTATTGATTGAAAATTGATAATTATAACCAAACCAGAAGTACCGTCTAACTGATCCACTCTAAATTTATACCAAGTTATAATGTTTATTACAAATTTTGTTCTTGTTGATCAAAAATTGATAATTTTATAGCCAAAACAAAAACAAAAATAGCGATACTGGAAGTACCAGAGGGTCAATCTGCAACAAAATCAATAGTCAGATCTGTAGCATAGTACTAATATTTGCTCCAAATTTCATACCTATCAGATAAATATTGCAATCTTGTATCGTGGTAAGAAGAAATTGGTTATATGTATATATTGAAGCATCCGAGATTTGCTTGACTCATAATGTCTGACCTTAATGTATGTTGGTATATAAGTGTTGATGATGTTGTATAATCTTAAATCTAAGACAATAAGCCACCAAAAATACCGAGGTGTTATTACTTTTGGTTTAAGAATAACTATCGATTATAGTAAGGTTTAATTCCATGTATCATGAGTCTGATAAAACTAAGCTATTACAATCATATTAGATTTAGAATACAGATGTTCGTGGGCCTGGAATTAAAAACTTAGTAAGAACTTTCAAAGAACTGAATTTGAGAAAAGTTTCATTTTTCATAATTTGTAATTTCCGGATACATTTCTCCTAATTGAGAAGATTATGGAAGATCTTAATTTTTCCACTATACTTATCTGACTAATTATGTGGAACTAATTTAGATGTAATAAGAATTTCCACAACACTGGTATTTTCATCTAGAATTCAGGTGTGAAATTTAGCATTGATTTTTATTAATAGACTATAGTTTTTTTAGATTTTATTTCGCACTACATTTGTGGTTTCCTTGTTTTATAATACGTGGTGATAACCAAATTGGATACTTTCCAGTCGTATGCCTGGAAAAATTCTGTAATCATGCTTATATATGCATGTTTATGAAACTGCATTCAGGGATGTAGATGTTTCACAATTATTTCCAGTTTGATAAATAATTAGAATGAAGTCTCACATTGTTTTACAGTTTTCAAATTTTAAACACTATTCACTGGCATGAAACAAATCTATAGTCCTCGTTGAGTTTCCCCCTATAGTAATATGTATTTTTCAAACGGCACTTCTGAACCAAAAATTTTCTGAATCCAAAAAATATAATTAGTTTCTCTTCATTTAATAGGTCTATATATGATGGTATGGAACAAAGTTAATGTTTCTTTTTTATTTCTTACCTTTGAGAATAATTTTATTCTGATGACAAAATGAAGAAATAAGATTTTTCATAATTTTGGTTTTTAATTTGAGTACTGTGGTGATACTTTTTTCATATTAGTTCCACACACTATGTGATATGAAGAAAGAGTGATGACTGATAATTTTGTTAAAAGTAGCTTTGTAACTCCTAGTAAGGTCCTGTATTTCACAAATCTTAAAATTTTAAAAGTTTGTTATTTCATTGAAAAGTTTTTACATGATAATTCTCTAATTTCATAAATTTATATAATTAAGTGGAATAAATTTCAATATATGTAATTAGTATCTCTCAAACTGTTTCATCTCCATTCAGTATGCAAGGGTGAAGTTTTATTTGGATTTGTGGTAAAAGACCATTATAATTTCGGGTTTGGATAATACTGGTAATGAAGTCTTGCAGGGTTTTATAGTTTTTGGACTTCAAATTATAAACACTGATATGGAACAAATGTACTTTCCTTCTTTTTTTTTCTTATAATATGAAACTTTGATCTAATTGTAGTTCCAGTCTAGAAAACTGTTTATCCTAAATCCAATCTGTACGTATGCTCTACTGTGATTACTGTTTATGGTGGTATGTATCAAAGTTTAGAAATGGATTTTGTCCAATCTGGACGGATTACGTAAAATCAAAAATGGATTTTCAAGTTATTTTCAGATTTTCATATTTGTTTTAACTGAGTTGGGTAATACTTCATTTGTTTCATGTAATGGTGTTACATACTCATGAGATAAACATAATATTCGGAGGGCAACCCTGGAAAACCTCTAATGATTCCCAAAATGCAGGTTTTTTGATCACATCAAATTTTGAAAATTAGCGTATTTCCAGGCCCGTTTCATCATATAGATGGTATTTTGTAGGCTGAAGATTTAGTCGTTACATTAGTGCAACTAAGTATGTGAAATGAATTCATCTACCTTAACTTTCCATTTTGTGGCTACTTAGATATTAAGGATTTTCCTCGTTGATCTAATTTTTATGATTATATTACACCGGAAAATCCTTGTGCTCTCTATACCAGTTTTTGTATAATTTGGTTGTAGTCTAAAGTAGAGCTCGCAGAAGTTGGTGCAGTCGGTAAAATATCTAATATATATATTGCGGTCGCATCTATTTCACTGTCCATCTAAACCATACTTATCGTTATCGAAAGTCTCTTCGAATTCCAAAAATTTTTACTATACTCAGCTCGAAATGAGGGTTCATCGGACCTCTCCGAAAACTCTGCTTCATTTCTTATTTCATGAGCTTTAAAAAGTCCAATCCTTCTATTTTGTTAGTGTTCCCAAAAAATAGGGAAGTGTCCTGTATAATCTTTCGAACCTTTCACATATTCTTCGCCTTCAGTTGCTTGCTGAATTTATTGGCATTTAATATTCCCTCCGGCGTGTCGCCAATGTTAAACGATTGCATCAAATTTACGTTGTAATGTAGTTTTTTGTTCCGCTCAAGGGTGAAAACAAACGATAATTTTCGCAGGCGACAAATTCGAAAATGAAAAGCCAAAAAATAAGTTTAAAGAGATTCTTTCTTTCGTCTCGTCCTTTTTTTGCTTCTTTTTCAGCAGATTAACCTTCGCTTAATTTGTTCAACAGCTATCAAGAACAGAATTGCAGACGATTATATCGACTGTTTAAGTTGCTCGTCCCTTCTGCGCCCACCGGCTCTTTGCGATCGTTGTTTTCCTTATTGGTTGTAAAAATGTAACTAAAATCCCTCGTGCAACGACCCACCCATTCTGTATCTTTGGAAAAGAAAGGAAGACAAAAGGGGCCGAGAAATTGATGAAAAAGGAAGACTTTTTTGTGTTTGTGGTAACCGAGAAGAAAAAATGAAGATTTGCTGGCTAGAAGGGCAGGAATCAAATTACAAAAGCGTTTTCGACTTCAGAGAAAGTCAGATTGAAAATGGGCCGAAGACAAGGACTGTAAGGAAAATGTATGTTAAAAGGAGGCTTATTCGTTTTGTTTTTTTTTTTTTTTTGTTTTTTTTTTTCGTAGCGAGTGTAAAAAGTAGGTCAAATTTCCGAACGTTGAACCAGTCAGTCGTGAAATAAAGAAGTGGACGTTGTGAATAAAACGAGAATAATTTGAAGGCGTAAATTTCGTTGAATTTCTATCGGTGGATTTCTTTATGGGTACTCAGACAGTGTAATGTGATTGTTTAGCCGAGTCGAATAGTTTTATTTCTTATGAAAAATGTCGAAGTTTTGTGAGTTTAGTTGTCAAAAAATCAACGTGTTTTTTTTTATATTTACTTCGCCTTTAGAAATTGTCGAAAATTTGTAAAACCGAAGAGCTGAATGAGAAAGTAAAAAGTTTTTCAACCAGTTTTTATTTTCAGCTGCGTTTTTCCAAATTTTCTTTCAATGAAAAAATCGAGTGCTTCTTCAGAAATTTTTCACCTATTTCGGTTCTGCCCAACTATAGTGCAAGGGTTTTAAATAGCTATACACAAAAATTAATAATTATCATTTATTTAGGTCATTTATTCATCACCGAAATTGAAGTTGTAATACTTGGTAATACCCGCCTTTGCACCATTAAATTATTTTAATGAAATATTTTCTCTTTTTTCCCTCCATTTTTGCAGGCACTAAGAGAAGTATGATTTCCGGTGATGAAAGCTGCGGTAATGAGTAGTATTAAAGCACATTTCTTTGACAGAACGATAAAATTATTTTACTCAAATCATTTCATTTTTTCTGGGTTGTGTTTCTTTTTATATCATTATCATCATATTCATCATCATCATCACCATCATCGTATACATATATTAATAGCGTAAGGTCACGCCATTTATTTATCCCTTTTGTGCCTGAACGCATGACTTGGTTTTTATGAAAAAGGTATATTTCATTGATATTTTCCGAAATTAGAGTAGGGATAATATTAAGGAGAAAAGATTGAAGCCTGAAGGCATCTTGGTGGACTTGGAGTGAGTGTTAACTTGAAAGGTTATAAGTATTTAATTTTATGTAGTTAGCACCTTGATACAATACATCTCCAAGGAGCAAACAATATCTTCATTTTTTCCTGAAAAAAATCGGGATGGTAATGTGGCGGACCAAAAAGTCTGCCACATTACCTGTATAAATACCTATATATATATAGATACACACATTCAAATGAATTTCAGCTAATAGTGCCAAAATTTTCTTAGGGTCATGAGACGAAAAACGAACCTATCCTTACCTCTGGGACTCGATACAAAATCGATTTTAGTGTGTAGATTTTCTTTGAAAACCCACATAAAAATTCAAATATTACTGTCAGTACTACTTAAATAACTGTGCAGTATTTTCTTTTTTTACTCCATTTTTTCACAAACTTGTTAACTTTTCTTCCTTGATAATGCCACAGAAAGGATTGGATTTGAGTTTTTTAAATATTAAACACGTGCTTGCCTTCGAGTTTCAATAATTTTTCGTAAAATACTCTTCTTTCGAGTGAAACCCGAACAGTCCTTATTCCACCTTATGCTACTAACATATTAAATTTTTCTCCTTTCCTTCTGCAAAATTCTTTCGTGCCAACACTAAACCATATTAATGTGAGAAAAACTGAACAACAAAAACTGATTTTTATTCTGTTCTACTGTGGTTTTAAATAGTTTGAAGAATTTTCGTGCGAATTAGCTATGGCCTCACATTTTATGCAGAAAAATAAACGTACTGTAGGTACGAACTAATTTTACCATTAGAAATTGAACCGTATTTTGTTTTATTTTTTATTTTTTTGGCTCGTAAGTAATTTTTAGCTTATGCACGTAAGAATTCTTAGATCTTACCAGTTTCGAATCTGCAATTCAGTCAGTTAGTGTCCCTGAAGTGTTCTCTGTTCGCAATTGGGTTGATAAATCTGTTAAAATATAAGGTACCGATGCCAACTTTTGGAAATGGCAATGCCAAATTTGTGAGAAAAATATTTTAGTATTTACCTTAGTTTCCGTGTGCAAAACTACTGATTACAAACTTTGAAGAACGTGTATTTTTGTGTCCTCATTCTCCTGGTTGTTTCGAGAAAACTGTCTCCGAAATCTCCCATAAGTCAATATAGGGTGTAGAAATGTAGGGAATGCGAGAAAGCCAAAAAACTTGAAAGGACAAAATCCTACAAAATGTTTGCTGTTCCGACTACAATAAACAGTAGCTTGACTCGATCATACACAAAGTGGCTAAGAATATTTTCTGATAATTACAAATTCCATTGACGGGAGCGTGGTAGATATTAGAATAAATGATATTCGAAACTTCAATAAAAAAATTTCGCAAGTTTTGAACTTAGTATTCTCTTGGATAATTTGTTTTATAAATGTTTATGAAAGTTATATCAGAAGAGTGGCGTCGCGCGTCGGTAGTTTTCGAAACTCGTGTATTAATTATAGGAAATTGCTCATTTAGAGTAAATGTGGAATAATTATTATTTCACCATTTCTCAGAGTAACTTATACGAACCATTGAGATTCAAGATCGAGATTGTAGAGCGCTTTGTATCCTCTGTTTTTATCGTTAATCACAAAATTTGATGAAATGCACTTTATATATTTAGAAATCACACTCGTTCCTGGCGAATTTTTTGCCGCTAACTGTTACCATTTATTGCTTGGATAGATTGAGTTTTTCATATTTCTGTTCAACGAATTTTCTCAAACTTGAGACCTATCTGTCTAAATAATTTTTTCGTTCCCAAAAACCTCTAATCTCTGAATTTCAGCTACATCGTCGGTGTAGTTCTTCAGAACGGAATTACGTATGTGCATACAATTATTGCATAGGATACTTCTCAGTTAATGTGAGACTTTGTAAATAGTTGGCGTTTCAGTTTTTTTCCATGTGATGCTCAAATTTTTCTTGAATGCAGTTACAATCGATTTTTTTGACAGGAGGAACAAATTTTTTCAAACTTGTAGAAAATGGAAAAATTTTTTTGTAAATTATTGATTTAAATTAGTTCCGACTTATTTTTCTAAAATATTGATTTAAAATGAATTATTTCAGATTTTTGTCCCATGTGGTGCTCGAGCATGTGAGCATCATATGAAACGCTATCGATGTTTTCGTACCTATTTGCTACATAACTGTGAGTGAAGCCACCAGTTGAGGATAGTTTATTTATAAAATTCATAGGTAAAAATAATATCACAGAAAAAATTCAATTTCTTGGGCCGTTCTCTCAACAGAACCAAGAGGATTGAGTGGATTTAGTAAAAGAAGAGTGTGCGTGCGAACTGCGAACAACTTTCGCTGAGGGAAAATCGACACTCCTGTATGAAAGTGTTTTGTGGTGAAGGCAGGCACAGGGGGTGGTTTATTTTCCTTCCATATCGGATTGTCGGCGAGTTGCGGCGGTGGCCGCCCCGCCGAATATAAATTATAATTTTTATGCGCGAAAATCGTTATCGTTTTTCTTTGTTTGCTAATTTTATTTTTTTCTTGTGTTTCAGGTAAGTGTTTTCATTCGGTGTGACGAGTTTTGTGGCAATTATCGCGCCAAATACGGTGTGTGACGCGTAAGTAGGTATGGCCATAAAAAAAAATCCCATTATTTTCATGCATTTATCCTCTTAGTAAACGTCATATACCTTTACCAGATCATCTCGAATGCTGATAAGCATTATAAAATTTATTGCCGATTTTGGATGCTTGGACGCTTTTTTAATGAGAATAAGCTCTGGTTGGTCGATGGATTATTGCGAACTTGTTTAAAATACGTGTCACATGATGTGCGAGGGTCGAGACAGTTGCCACCAGCTTATCTAAAAATTCGCAATGAACGTAGAGTTTGATATCACTTATTATAGGCTAAAGTTCATTTCCGAACGTTAAAATGTGAAAAATTGTTGTCATAATGGGTTAAAAACGTAGGTGCAATGTTTTCGAAATTTAATGGATTATATTGTGAACTAAATGAGCTGGTGGTGTTAGAGAGCAGAGTAAACTTAGATCAGTAGGAATGGAAATTTAAGGTACATTCCGAAAATAATAATAAATGATTAAAAGTTATTTCAGACCAACTTTTTGTCCGTTTTGTCCCAAATTTTGGCTGTAAGCCTACTTTTTGTTTTTGTTCTTGCTATGTTCGATATGTTGAAAAAGGGCTACTTCTTAGTTCTTTGAGGGTGGTCCATATCTTTTCTTTCGTCTCTTCTGATTCCTTTCCTCGGTACAACACCATCACCACCAACAAACTCATAACTTAGTTATGTTCAGCTTTTACTTCGGAGCTGTAAGGGAGTTACTGACCTTCAGGATAATCTCTGTTTATCTAAGCCTCTGTAGTATGCCCCAAGATGAAGTTAGCTCATAGAGCCTACGTGATTTGAAAATCCGTGAAATAGCTTCTCTGATCTATTACTAAAATGTCAAAATTAGTGTTTTTTGTCAATTCTAACACTGTTAATAAAACCAAAGTATGAGTAATACTTCTTTTTTTTTAATTGAATATCAGCACGGTGGCCTTGTAACCCAGTTCTGAGGACTATTTAATACCTTTGTGATGGAAAGAGAGTTTGAGTGAGATTTAATATGAATTTTTCAATCACGTGTGGTAGCTTAGTTTAAAAAAAAAACAAAAGGCAGAAGCTTTAACAAGTTTTTCCATCTTTAAGATAAACGTCATTTTTATATTTTTGGCAGTTTTTCTGGACCTAGTTCATCAGTTTTCGATTCTTGTTAAGACATCTAGTCCAATGATTTAGTTGAATAATTATAGTTATCTAGAACTCCTTGTGATCTATTAGATACAACTTACTCAGAAACTGTACTTTTAACATTCTAGGTTCTTCTCATTTTCCTTTTCGAAAATAACTAAAAATCAGCTATTCTATATGAAAATTCTTGTTTTTCTCTTGAAAATAACTGATAAACAATTACCCTATGTGAAAACAAGCTAAATCGATCGATCATAATAGACTATGGAAATCATTTATTCAGTTACAATAGCTGTATTAATCAATAATAGTTGAAAAAACACTACCTACATTTAAAATTTGAGTTTTGAACAACTTCTGTTGAAAATTACTTCCCAGTTCTACCATGAGTTTATAGTTCTGTGCTGGTTCTGTGAAGTTGAAAAAGGTATGAGATACAAACGCACTCATATCTTGTAAGGAGAACTTTTTATCAGAACCTTACTCGCTTGAATCGGGTCATGAAATTCGACATTTTTTAAAGGAGAAAAGTGTTTTTTTTTTCGAATTCTATTTTGGAATGAATGGACTTTTCAAATCCAAATCGGACAGAAACACCCCGTTTCATTTGAAAGAGTCAGCACAACTACAATCATGGGGTAGAATTAATAATTAACGTCTTACAAAACTTGTTCAGAACTAATACCGTCAGGTATCTCAGTGCACACGTCCCCAGCTATCAGCAAACAACAACTTCAAAACAGTATAACCTCACGTATATGCTTATAAACTCCACCAAAGAATGATGTGAGCTGCAAATTTGCTATTCGATGTGGAATATGAAGATAAGTTTATCCTTTTTAGTTATGAATATTTTTCGTATTTTCATCAATAATATTTCAGTTGAAATTTTCACAAGTTTATTTGCTGTCCCTGCATTTGTTTTTTTGTTTTTGTTTTTTTGTTTTTTACTGTTGATTACGAGTATACAAACGTACCCCATGTGTTACTCTTATTTGCCTTATAAAGCACAGGTAATGTTGTCTCAGTTTTCTGCACTTCGAAGTCTCGAAGATTGTGGCGCATACTGAAAGGTGATATTGATATTTTTGATCGATATCAAAAACTGTCGATAGTGTTCTGTTCTCATTACTTTCGTTTAAACACACAAAGAAATATAGCTGAAAATATGTAGAAACACCCAAATAAAAGCTAAAAACAAGTCATTTGGTATATTAACGAGCAAGAAAAAAAAAAAACGCAACAGTTGGCAAATATAATTTGTGTTATCTATCAAAAAATGATATCGAAAGAATATGGGTGATGAAGGTGATGAAATACCAATGTCTTAAAAATTGCTACAGATCAGCTTTTTCTGATTTAAATAAAAATATAACCTCGTGAGAATTGTTTTTCTATGGTTCTATTGCCTCAGTCTTATTCTATATTAGTTATTGATTCCACCAGTGTAGATGAGACTACATTTAAACAAACAGGGGATGGGTAAGATCTCAACTGTCGTAAAGGTCTTAATGTGTCCGGCATTGTGCTGTGATTCGCCAATTCTAAGTAATAAAATGTATTCGATATCAGACATCTGCAACTGATCTTAGTTGTTTTTTAACTTGTATCACAAAGTTTTACTCCGAAAAGATCAAAAGAGCAAAGCTCTCGTGTAAACACGACATTTCTTGTAAGTACAGTAGAACCTTAATACAAAGAGCATAGATACGAGTATAACGAATTACCTTAATATGTTGAAAAGGAAGTTCAGTGCCTGAACATTTCTACACTTACTTGCATATTTTTACCTCAGTACAACAAATTTTTAAAAAATTACAAGATATTGTAATTTAGATATAACAAAATTGAAAAATTGGGTAGCTTACCTCGAACCACTTACATGGACTAATTATCTCTATTTGGAATTGAAGAGATTAGTAAATCGCATTGTAACGAACTGATACCGAATAAATTCTAATATGTGGAATAAAATTAAGAGCCATAGAAAGAGAGAAAGAGAGAAAAAGAGAAAGAGAGAAAGAGTGAAAGAGAGAGAGGGGTAAGCGCCTGAAATCAGTCAAGTTGCTTGACACGTCATCATCGGCTTGAAAGAGCGCCTCTTGTGGCGTAGTAGGACATTTAAAAGGACGGCAGATAAAGCTGCTCGATTCATTCTGAACAGAATTTTTTTCTCTTCTTCTAACAATGAAGCGAGTAACGGTACCGATGATTAAAGTTCATTTCTGTTTCTTCCGTACCAATTCAACGACTAAAGTCTGAACGATGAAGACAAATAAAGTGAAAGAAAACAGAAAAAGAATCGTGCCTTGTAATCGATGAAATTATGTTTATCATCTAAGCCCAGGTCGACTTTTTTCCGTTACTTGTTGACGAATTCTTGTTCCGTAATTTATTAGTTTGTTTATTTTTTCCCTTTTTGCGAATATTTTTGCTCGTAGTTATCGCGGAAGTAATTCATGAAGCCATTGTGGTCTCGAAAATTGGGAACGAATAAATGTATCTCTCAGCGTATATGTACGATATTAAATTCGATGTAAAACCGAAATTGAACTATACGGTCTACGAGAATTGTTTCTTCCAGGAAGTAAATTTGACTAATTGAGTATAAAATGTAATTAAACCAGTTCGTTTTCTGGTTAGATTTTAGTGTTTTCTTAGCAGAACTTTGATTTTGAGATCACGATCGACGGTTATCAGCGATGTTACGGATTTTCCTCGTGTTTTCAACCATCTAGTTTTAGTATTTATTCACTATTAGCAAGTTTTCGAGAAAAAAAAAAGAAAGAAAGTGTCCCAGCAAAATTAACCTCATGGTGAAATTTTGAATCAGTATCTTGATAGTTTTTACTGACTGCGTACGGAGGAGGTTATATGTTTGGTATTTCTATCTTCGGAACTAATGGAATTCCGGTCGCTCAGAACAGGTGTCTTACATTATAGATTTTAATGAAAGTTGCTACTCACTTCAAAATGTTGCTGACCATCCGGAGAATGTGCCAGGCTATTCATATTTGAAAATTAATAAATTGAAGGGTGTAATTGAAGAAAATTAGAATTTAAATATTGAAAAAATTTTTGTCATAAATTTGGGCGTATCCACTGTTCCGTCACCTTTTTGCAGATGATTCAGTTTGTCTACAAAAATGTGTCGAACAAAAATATAGACAACCGTCATTCCCAATTCTTGGAATAATAACTGTCATCATATTTAGCAGATGTTCCGATGTCACGCCACCTATTTTAGATTTGCCATTTTGAAGACATGACAATGAAATTACAGGCAGTGTATTCTCTTTTTTTGAAGACAAATTCATTCCTGTGTTACCAGTCAAACAATTAAGTTAAGGTCCATACTAGTTGTTATGGAAGTACCAAGTTTCAAATATTATAAGTGTAAAAGTATAGTGATTATTAAAACGTGATGTATTTTGAATTGAATTAAATAAAGAGATAAAACAGAAAGAATTATCTCATTTGTTGAAATATTCTAAACATAGAATATGTTCTACAACATCCACCAATCAGAGATTCAGATTAACACAGTTCTTTTTTTCTTTTTTTTTTGTTAATATTTATTTATTTTAATTAAGATAGGAAAAAACAAATCTTACAAAATGTCAAATTTTATCGTCCTTTCTTCTTGGTCCCCAGCTCCCCAATAGTTTTTCATTTTCAGCTGTACCAAATTGTTGAATTAGGCAAACATGTTCCCCCCTCTACGTCATCTTACAAGTTCATCTTATTTGAACCTAAAATCATTTCTTCTCTTTCTCCATCAATTGCACTACAATTTTTACTAGCATGTTTACTGGCAGATGCAGACCCATAGCGCAACCACATTTTCAACACTGGCAGCTCAAATTTCAGGGAAGACATGACTATTGTGAAAAGAATTTCTTTTGCATTTTTTAGGGGAAATTTACAATTTTTTCCTTCTGCAGAAATATTTTGGGAAGAAAGCTAAATTTTAAAATATTGTTACCATGGATAAACGAGCTAGCACCTGACTGCGGCCTATAGCAATGATTTTCAAAATTTTGAAATATTTTCGTAGATTTTATATGAAATGAGTGTTTGATCCGACTAGCCACATTTTGAGCAATTATTTTTACTAAACATCCAATTAAATTGTAACAGTATTTTGGGGTGGCGTTAATTGCGGTAAATTTAGATTCTTAAATTTGTGTATATTTCTCAATGTTTTATATTTTCTGTTTTTCAATTTATCTCATTCATTCAGAGGGCCTCTTAGAGAAATTTTTAGCCCGAGGTGGGGCCTGATATATTTTACTAACATAGATGGAATTTTCTTATAGTTCACCCTTGCCAATGTAGTTGCGCTTCTCAGTGAGTGAATGTACTTTTTATCCCAAGTTGTATATCTATTATCTACAGGTATGTATTAATAATTTTGGTTCATTATAGAATTTTCCCATCCTAATAATTTTTGCTTAGGTTCAAAAAAAAAAACGAACTAATTACCGAAAATGATTACAGATATATAATATGTAAGAACATTCACTTGCTTAGGCTACCTGTATTAGTTTTGATAATTATATATTCGCTTGTGCGCATAATTAGCATAAGTAATATTGATAACAATAAATTGTTGATCATTTCGTCTGTTCCGGCGCAATCAGTCTGGGCACACCTTTACTCTGTTCCCGCTCATATTCACACCCCAATTTTAGAAAATATTAATGGCATTCCGCTATTATGTGCATAAAGCCCTTTCCATTGATATATTTTTAATAAAAATCCATCCATCTATTCTGGCGCCAAGGGGAGTAACAGGAGCTGTGACCTTTCCATATTAATAAATATAATGATGATGATGATGATGATGATGATGATGATGATGATGATGATGATGATGATGATGGTGGTGGTGGTGGTGGTGGTGGTGGTGATGGTGGCAGTGGTGGTGGCGGTGGTGATGGCGGCGGTGGTGATGGTAGTGGTAAATTAGTAGAAATGTTACTCTATGTTGGTTATGTATACTCAACAAAGAGCCTGATACCTTTGGTGCCCTTCCGCTACTCCGAGGATCTGCTTACACATTCATAAAGACTTACACACCCGCCCACATTATTCATACGGGTTCCTTTTCATACACGTTCTTCAGTAATTGCAAGCTGTCCGAGTATTCTCATTAGCAATTTTGCCTGTCTGTATGATTTCTTCGGGTTTGTCTTTCTTTTTGCCCTTTTCTCATATTATTCTTTCTGGATCTTTCTATTCATTCCGTTTTTTTTCCTAGAAGTTTGCTAACAACTCTCCCTTTCTGATTCTTTGGTAGCATTTCTTCCCTCTGTGTGACACTGGTTTCGCCACTCATCCTACCCCATATTAACTCATTTTCTGTCGCTTATTATTCATTCTATTATTGATTCTCTTACGGTAGTTTATAGCTTTTGCTGTGTTCAATAAATTTTTTTCTCTGTGTATATTCGTGCAATACATAATTATCTCTCGTAATCTCGAGTGTTGATTTTGTGATTTGTGAAGCAAGCGATAACTTGAGTTTGGTTATGGTCTTCGCCGCCGACACTCTTGCTCGAGAGGCTCCAACAAGTGATCGGGCAAAAATGTTAGTTAGGTTGTACCTACCGAAAATAACTGTTACAGATTTTTTTTTTTTTTTTCATTTCAAGGTTTTAATGGTTTTTTTTCGTGAAATTCTAAACCAGCTTTTTATAGGGGCCTTACGTTGAATTTGAATCAAGTTTCGTACTCGAAAAACTATTTATGACTGTTCAAAAATTGTTATTAAAGTGGTATGAAAATGATGTCCAAGAAGTCGCAGAAGTGTGCTGTTTCATCGAATGATTTTTACTTTAAGTGGCACATATTTGATTTAGATGAAGCACGAATGCTGAAATGTGTAGAAAATCGAAGTAGAGTCGTTGAGCGTGATAGGTGATGGAAACGGGTAGAAAACAAATTAGAGAATAAGGAAAGCAAGTGTTTGAACTACAGACGTTAAAAAGAACATCAGGGCATGTTTTGGGAAACCTCTAGTATTATTTCAATAACGTTTTCTTACATTTGTTCTTTATTTGTTTTGCTCCAACTGTTGCAAAATTTCAGCGTAGAGTAAAACATTTCTTCGTATCTAATGTGGCGTAAATGAAATACTGTACTCTCGATATTCTAAGAAACTATTGGACGTATTTTTATGTGATTTAGAATTTGAAATGCGTTACATGCCGTTCGTCAACTTGGCTATGAAGGCAAGGTGAAATTTGAGTAAATCGAGAATATATCTATTAATAACGTATTCATAACTTCCTAGAACATGTATATAATCTCAAATTTTATTTTTCATGTTGGTAAGATAATATTAGTGCGCAAATTTTTCGTAATGTCTGGTTTATTTTTAACAGACTTAAAAAAAAAGAGGAAAAGGTTATCATTTTGATACTTTTTTTTATGTTTATTCCGGTATAACTTCTGAACCTGGGCATCGATTTTGATGAACTTTTCTTTAAATGAAGGAGGATAATTCCTCCATGGTGGTCCCATTAAATTTTCTTCAGAATCGATGAAGTAGTTTATGAGTTATCTTTAAATAAAAAAGGGTTAGTTTTATTATCTATCATGTTTTTTTGTCGTTAAAAGCACTCTTTCGACTGTTCATTCCTGGGGAACGCCCATATATCACTGTATTTCAAAAAGTCGCCTTGTGTTTTTATACATTCGGTAATGAAAATAATTTTTTTTGGCAAAAAGTTGACTATTTTTGTCACAGTTGGTGCCAACAAAGAAAATTTTTTCAGTTTATATAGTTACGGTATTTGGCTCTTCTTCTGTTGAATGCCTTAGTCAGAAATAAAATTTATATTGTTCATTTCACAGTTTTATTCAAGAAAAAATTTTCCTCGTTTCATTCGATTAGAAAAATAATTTCAATTTTCCAAGCCATATTTACCGGGTTGAAATGATGAATCGAATGTGTGCATTTGGGGAATTTTTATTTATTTTTTCTGAACTGTAATTTACTTTTCTTCATAACTTTGATTTTGAATCTAGTATTTTGTAATTTCCGTCTCATTTACGTGACTAAATATTCTTATAAGTATCGTGCTTTTGTGTGGAAAAATACCTTCAAATTTTCATTAACTCTACAATAACGTACATTGCAAAAAATTACTATGTTTGCATAATCATAACTGACGAAGAAAAGCAACTTGAAGTCAGTTTATAAAGACATAGACAATTTTTCCTTATATTTCAAAAGTGCAAATCGCAAACTCAAAGCACTTTCAAGGATTTCAAATCTTTTAAAAAAAATTTACATCTTTGTTGTACGTTGACGAGTACCTACGCGTGGTGAAAAACAATAGAAAATCTTCTTTGTCCTATGGGTTGGAAAAGAAATTTGGTTAATGTCTGACGTGATATATAGCACGGAATTTTATTGATTTCAAAATTATTATGTCGTTCACAACATGGCAGATAATTTTATTTACTTTATTTATAAAGTATATTTAGTGTGACACACTATTTCCAGTATAGATTTATTTTTATTGGTTTGAAGAAAAAAAACTAGAGGTCTATCATAATCTGCTTGAAGCATTTTCCATTTCATGTGAAAAAGTAACCCCAAAAATTGTGAAAAATTTTTGTTTTTAATTTGATCCAAAAGCAGTTCCTGTAATTTTTTCTGATAATTATGTACTACTTACTTAGAGATTTTTTCTCATGATTTTCTGGTAGAAATTCGAATCCTAATTTTGAGTAGATTGTTGAGAGTTTTTTTCACAAAGTTACGTCTAATTCTTTAAAAAAGTTCCAAACAATTGAAATTTCCACTTTCATGAAACTTCGCAAAAATGGAATTTATATGTTTTAAATTTTGAGACTGAAGTATACCTAGTCATGGTTATTCATGTTATCACGCACCATAATACACAAATAAAATAACAAAATTCACAATAGAAAACTGTAGAACAAAAATAACTTTCTGGAGAAAAGTAAGTCACCTCTGTTGCTTAGAGTATCTTTTCCGTATTTACGGCGCAAGGAGTTATTTCACTTATTCTACTTAAAACTTGAACAACAAAATTTCGATTGATCGTTATATTTGCTGAATATCGATGACTATATCTACAAATTTTTACAATTTTTTCATGCATTTGGAATTCTGGATTGTTTGTTGAATTATAAATGTAAATTGGTAAACTGGGTTTTCTAATGAAGTATTGCTGGGCTGATTTTTTAATTTTTTATTTTAATTCATGTCAATAGATGTTGTGAAGTAGTATTCGGGAAATTTGATTTTCGTTAAATTTAATGTGTCGTGAAAATGGCTGTCGAAATCATTGGAAATATACCTCCTGTTTATTTTCCTTCTGCAAGAAATTAGTATACAAATATGTTATTATGTAGAACAAAGTCTTGTTTATTCGATTTTTGTTTTTGAAAATTCAGGTTTCGTTTTGTTGAATCATTCTAGAGAATGAACTGGTTGACCAAGAGTATTGGCCCTTTGAACACAAATACATGATTTTAATTAATCCTAATACTGGTTACAAAAATGACATATGAGATATAGGAGCGCCACAGAGATAGGTATTCTTTCCAAAAATTTTTTCTACTTATTGTTTTTTTTGTTTTTTTTTGTCGGTTGGTCGGTTTGTTAGAATACGAATACCCAAGCTGTGTAGTGAATTTCATGTCGTTAAAACAGGATTCAACGTATTACTGACGTTACATGGTCACCCATGTCTCTCATCCGTTTTATAAGAAAGTTGAGTTTAATTCAGGTGGATATGCCCAAAATACAATGAATCGCTGAAGAAATCAGAAAAATTAATAAAAGTTCTATAAAACAGATAAAATGAAATACTTACAATAGAAATGAAAGTAACGAGTTTACAGTCGAAAATTTATGCTGGAATAAAATTCCGAATACTAAATGAGGGGTTGTGAGTGTGTAGCCAATTGGTGAAACGTTCGGTGAATGGAAATGAAGCAATGGAGTAAACATAGTCTTTGTTTTGAAGGCCTACTAAATCATTACCAGTAGCGTACATAATTTTACTTGAACCCCAAAATCTGTCATGTGACTAAAAAAATATGTATCATTTATTTATTTATTTATTTTTTATAATTTTGATTTTTTATAGGTAAGTACTGAGTTGGTATTCTAGTTTTTAACCGACTTCGAAAAAAAAAGGAGAGGTTATCAATTCGATCCGTATATGTTTTTTTTTTTACTTTTATTTCAGCATAATTTCTCAATCTGAAAATAACCTTTTTTTAAATGATAGAGGATGATCCCATTCAAGTTTTTTCAGAATCAATGAGGTAGTTTTGAAGTTACCTTTAAATAAAAAAACTGCTAGTTTTAAAGTAATATCGCCACAAACGCTATAAACGAAAAATCATAGAAAAATTTTTTTTTCAAAAAATAGAACTGACTTAACAAAAAATAAAAATAAAATATGCACTAATAATTGTAAAATAATTTTTTTTAAATTTCTTCAGCAAGATCTAGGTCTAGGGACTGGCATTATTGAAGTAGATGTTCTTTACTATTACCATGTATGTTTTATACCTTCGTCAGTTCCTTCCAGTTTTATGACAAAACGTTTTAATTAGCGCTGACTTGAATAATTCCAGTCCCTAGACCTAAATCTTGCTTAAAAAATTTAAAAAAAATTATTTTTCATTTTTTAGTGCATTTTTTATTGTTTTTTTTTAGGTTTGTTCTATTTAAAAAAAAAAAAAAATTTTACTTGCTAAGAATTAACAGTAAGCAGCTCTATTAAAAAAAAGTATGTTTTTGAAAAGTAGAAAATGAGTTACTAAATATATTTTTGTGATACAAGTATATAAAGTAGGTGATTTTAAGTTGAGTGATTTTTGCATCACTAGAGTATCAATCAACCTACTATATCACGCTGTTTTTTGCAACAACTCCCTAAAAAAAAGAAGAAAAAATTAAAGTTGAACCAAGAAAAAATTAAAATTTTGTTTTTATTCCCTTCAACATTGAACATTACAGCGGCACTCTGCTTTACACTGCGACTTAAGTTCTTGATAGACTGGCAAGACCCATGTTCAAATCCCAGCCATGATACTGCTTATTATTATTATTATTATTATTATTATTTTTTTAGATATCTCTAATGCTGTGTAAAATAACGCATGTGTACGTGGCGATGCATAAAGTAATAAAAACCAATGCACAAAGAATTAACATTATGCATTGTTTGAAAATCATTCACTTTATAAACCTTCAAGAAGCATATAATTGTCTATTTCATCAACAGGTATTGCAAAACAAAATGCTTGAGTTCCTCTGGCAAATACTAATGAAATATTGTTCCACACTGCGCACCCACACAACCACAAAACTATACATCATATAACACACACAAACAAGATTTATGATTGTAAGAGTTACAGTTACGCAAATCTGACAATCGTAATTCTTATTTAGCCCCTACCGTAGACAGAGAGTGCTGAGATGTTTTCACATCAAAAAGTTATTAATTGCTCATAATTGCGATGATTGTATTACATTTTGTTAACAGTTTACATACAATTATGCAGTTATAAACAATTACCTCTTTCCAAATTGAAACAAACAAATATTCTTTGGAAGTACCTTCTAGCCAATATGCACCAAAAATTTTATGATTTAGAGTTAGACTGAAATGGTAATACAGTACAATTTGTATACTTCAAACGTGTATAAGTCAAATTTGTGGCTTATTCAAACATTTGTCCTGTTCCACCCTAATTACTATACAAATTCATACAAAAAATTTTGGATATCTAAAGTGTTTTGTGTATATCTTGAACTTTTAGTAAAGAAAAATCTTGCAGAAAAGATAAAACATAATAAAATATAAGATTACTAGACTTATTTTTGATCGTAGCATTCTTATTACCTTACTGTACACTTCATATTTCAGCAGTACGTAACTGTTCTTGACAGCTGAAAATTCTACGTTTTTTTAAAAAGTACTGTACATTCTTCTCATATTCATATATAACACTTGAAATTTCAATGTGCTTATCAGTAAATTTTTTCATTGCAGTTCTATTTTTATTCAACTTCCTTAAGTCAAATTTTTGGATAACTCGAAGTTTTTCCCCGTCCCTTCAACTTCTCCAAGTTGTACTGTTTACTCATTACTAAATATATCTGTAACTGTGATCATGTGATGGTGTTGCATGAGTGGCTTTTATATCAGACTGAAGCCTACTCTATGCTGCCACACAGAATTAATTCGTAAATGGATACATCTTGCAGTTGATATGTGGAGCAACGGTGTTTTTTCTGTTGTTTTTTATCAGTTATCATATAAGTTTATTTGATTTAGGATTGAAAGATGTTCTCTTTATTTTTTAATTTGTATGTCAATTGCAGATGGACGGGAGTGCATCAAAATTCTAATGCAATGAGAATCATCATCTAAGTGGGAAAGCAATAAGAATGATAATCCAGCAAATTGTCCTCAACTTTTCTGATACCTAGTTTAATCGATTAATCTGCTTCAGTATGGACAGATTGTGAGCTTTATTATTTAACTGGACATGACATACCCAGGTTATCATTTTGTTCATGAATATATTATAGAAAACCAATAATCATTTTAATTATTAATATGCCAAATGCCTATAAGGAAAAATTTATTGAAAATAAAACGTTCTGAAAATTATTTAAAATAAAAAAGTATTACTACTTCAGTATCAGTACTCAAATACAACTTTCAATATCCTATAGGGATTATCAACTCTGTATGAGGTAAGAGGCTTAGCCTCTCAACAACAGTTGCCACTGAAAGGCTGGTCATTTTTAGTGCCTTATACTTTGAACAAACACACCTCATTTTTTTATAGTTACTTGTAAATTCAGGCAAGTAATTTACAAAGCTCGGACCATGACTAATTGATAGATAATGATCTTGATGATGTCACTGACTGGTACACAAACATGTACATTGTCATTTTCTCAACACTACATATGTGTATCTATGTGTATGTGAGGAGTCAACTTTATAAACCCGCTAAACTGGCTACGAAATTTCCAGTGTTTGCTAAGGCTTTGGCTCCCTTATAGATTTATGTACGAAATCCAGAACACGCAAATAGCTGTTGGCTACCTTCTTGTTAAAAATCCTCTTCACGACAAGGTATTCCACATATCTGAACAACAAATATTCCAATAAATTTACCATATTTATTAATTAAATTGGAGCAACAAATCAATTTCTTACAAGTCTGTGAAGAACCAGATGATAATTCCCACAAATATAGATTATCAAAATGGATACAGATTCCTTTAACTTGAATTTAACCCACCAAAATTAACGAATCAAATTTATTCACTTGTTAAACTCAGAGATTACCATTCATGTGTCTTTCCCATAATTATATTCGATGATTTTTCATTATATTTTAATTTTGATACTCAAGTATACTCCAGTCTCTTGGCTGTTGGCATTTGGTATCAAATTGAAAAGTCAGTGGAAGTGATTGTTCATTCCCTATAATATATTCATTAACAAAATAATAACCTCTGTAATGAATACCTAGGTAATTAATAAAGCCCATGATTGGTCCATATTAAAGAAGTATATACTTCAACATATGAAACAAATTGAACTATCAATGGGAAACTTTTTAGATTATTATTCTTCTTAATTCCCACATAAATGATAAGTTTCATTGCATTTGAATTTTTGGCGATTTGCATACAAATTGAAAAATATAAAGAAAAAATCTTTCAGTTCTAAATCAAATAAACTCATATGATAACTGATAGGAAACAATAGAAAAAATTCTAATACGAGTTGCTCCACATATCAATTGCGAGATTTATCAGTTCATCGTTAATTCGCATAGACCTACATAAATGTGTCAGAATTATCAATTAACTAGGGTGATTGATATGATATTTGGAAGAAAAAAAAAAATTTCAATTTGAACTCAAATATGCTTATGGTCAAATCTATTTATATGAATGGTCATGTGATAGCGTTACAGTTACAGGGGAGCTATTCTACTAACGCTTTACATCGTTTTAGTCACTTACGCCATTCATATATCCTTTTACATGGAGTAAAATCCCAAAAGAATCTCACAAAACTTTCTGTCATTTTTAAAAGTTTACTTGAATGATATAAGTGGCTGAAATGTCATAAAGTGTTAGTGGAATAGCTCCTCAGAAGTGGCTAAAGTTATATAGACTATTTAGACAAATTGACCCTTTCCCATAAAGCCAGTGCAATAAAATTGACATCAGTTTATAGTTGAGACAAATTATCCCACCTGCAGCGTACATATGTTAGCTCTTTGAACTGAAGGGTAGGTGAAGGGAATTGAATCGCAAATGATACTAACCCTTATTTAGTGTGATAAAATTTTCCAAATCACAATTGAGACGATTTCTTATCAGAGTTAATAAGTAGATTTCTATACAAAACCTGCTTTAAAATGCATTTTAGTTTTAGGCAGATTAAAAAACTTTAATTAGAAGGCATTCTATTAAAAAACTCTTGCGCAGTTCGTTGTGCTAGAAAAGCAGATTTTCAATGATCATCCAAAATCTTTTAATTTCATTTTACATGTCTTTTCACATCCATTACCTGACGTTTTTTAAACTTTTTTTTTTACATCTGTCTGTATGGTTTTTGATTTTGTATCAAAAGTTTTATTTTTTTATTTTTTAAAATCATTTTTGCATTCAGTATATTTAGTACTACCCATGTACTAAGTTTCACCCCTATAGAATGATAATTGCATCTTAGTCCCATTGATGGAACTTCTAACAGCCTACATGGCTAAACCAATTGACCAATTTTCATTTTGCACGAAACCAGTTTTTATTAAGTTCAGAGCTAACTACTTATCAAATTTTAACCATATCGAATGGTAACAACGCCCTAACCCCCATTGGTGAATCTCTTGACCGATTCTCTGAAAACTCTATACAAATTTAAATTAGGTTTAGAACCAGCTACCTACCAAATTTCAAGTTTCTTCAGCCCACATTGCTAAACCGCTTGACCAATTCTCATCCAACTCTGTACAAGTTATAATTGTTTAAAACAAGCCAACTACCGAATTTTAGTCCTATCTAATGAAAATTACATTACACCTTAACCCTCACGGGTAGAACTTTTGTACAGAAAAACTATCATCCTCTCCACCCAAACTTAGCTAACTCACACGATCTTAAATAGCAGGTTTAAACCGGCTAAAAATTACTTATGGTAAGAAGAAGATCGTATTTGTATGAACTTCAAAAGTATCGTTCTTGCATTCGGCCCTCAACTTATTTTCAAAACATAAGGCTACCTTTGTATCAATGAAAGTGTGATTTTCGATGGTAGTTTCTTTGAATAAACTGAAGGCACCGGTCAATTCTATAGCCTTGAATATATTGAAAATATCCTAGAATGAATTTCATTTCCTTTGGCATTTAGCAAGTTTTCAACATGACCTATTCAGTTTTGAGGATAATAAAGGAATACCTAGGCCTCAATTTAGGTACCGTCTTTTCCTAAACTCGAAGTGTTTCTCGACTTTTATTTTTGTAATTTTTCGAAAGACACGACTCAATTTGTGGACGTGCATCAAAGTTTTGTGAAACTGGGTACGAATAATGTGGTCGTCACCTGTTGGCATCAAGAAATGCGAGACGAGCATTTACCAGAAATGTGCTAATGTTTGCTGGCTGTCACTGGGGATACTTCTACAGCATAATATCCACTCTATCGATTGAAGTTTCCTGCGTGTATCGGATAGAACCTTTCTTCTTACTCTTTATTTAGCCTATAGATAGGTCGGTCGAGCTTCAGTTAGTCACATTCGCCCATAGAATGTCTCGCGATGATATTTTCTTCTTCCTGCTACCGTCGTACCTACGTCTGTTATTAATTGTTTGTAGTTTTGCGCCTTGAAGGTAGAGGAAGGGAAGGGGGCAATTGCTCTGTTCACCATTTCTGCCTTCTGAACAGAGGTCTCGTCATTCGATGTCGAAGAAGATGATAAGAGTGGGGGAAAAACGGGCTCCGAGAGTAGACGATGCGAGTGAGAGAGAGAAAAATTTTTCGCTCGTTGTGAAGTCAGAGACGATCGCAGATTGCGATTCGCGAAAGCAATCGAAGAAAAAAACCTCTAAAACAAAATAATGACAGGGTCGCCGTGTAAGACGTACGTCGTGGTTCGTGCGTTGATCGAACAGTAGTGCTTTTTCTGTGTGGTAGAGGTGTGCGCACACACGATGCGTTGGAATGCAATTCAATTCAGCCGAACCGTACGAGCGCGAATTAATAGCCGACGAAAATTATTGCTACCGATGGTTTCGGTGACGAATGAATGAAACGAAATTTATATTCTGAAGTAAATGTGGCTTGTGGCTTACCCGAAAGAAATTATCGAAAATACAAAGTATATCTGGAACGCGAATCCAAGTGGGCCTAATGCTGCGAGTATTATCATACTCGAAATAGTAGGCGAAAACATCGAGTCTAGAATAATATATACGTATATATAGGTACTATAGAGGCGCGTTCGAATACAGTTTGGCGCGAACGAATGTTCTCTGCCAAGGAGCTACACTCGACGATGAAATTCTGATAGATTATGAATTTTATACGGCCTTTGAAGGTGATTTAGATGAAATTTTGTTTGAATCCGTTCGTTGGTACGTGAGTCAAGTCTTAGTTAGAAATACAGAACTATCGAGGAATTACGGAATTCTTGAATGCATCATTCTATAGGAGATAATTTCATGATAATTTTCAAAATTTCCATATTCGCCCTAGTGTATATTATGTTAATGTTCAAACGAAATCGATGATATTTCGATATTATCATCGTCTGATTACACTATTTACTTCCTTATCTGAAAATTTTGTTTTGAAAATGTTTTTAATTTTTCATGAGTCCAAAGTGTACGTAACTAGAAATAAACGCTTCTTCGGAGTAGCGCTTAATGTCGCCTTACTTCATCTTACGAGTGCTAATGAAATTAATCTATAATAAAATCCAATGTAAGTATATTTGTTCCCCCATAACTTTAGAACCACTTGGCTGATCGAGGTGAAATTTTCGGTATTTATTTGTGTTATTCCGAGGCATGTTTGAAGCCGTTGTCCAAGTATCTGGCTCCTCGGGAGGCAAAGTTGTCCATTTTCACCAAAATTCGTCACTTACAGTATAAAAACGAACGAAAAGGAATATATACACATATATATGGAAAATTCTTGCGCATGAGAACTTCTCATCAAGAGTGGTTTTTATTATTGGTATGCTAGAACGATTCTTACGTGAGATATACTTAAATAAGTAATCGATAAGTTCATCTTCCGTCTCTTAACAACTGATCTGACCAGTACCTATATATCCAAGTATTTCTTAAATTTTTGTGGTAAGTAGGTAACGTTTCTTGCATGACATATTTTGGGGTAAGAAATTATTGTTGGTGAGAATATGACGCAGTTACTATTTATTCTTCCATTCGACCTTTAATAATTAAAACTTTGTGCGTTTTGTTCTCATTCGCTGTATGTATGGATAATCTATCGTAAAAGTTTCCGACCCATCACTTTTGTAGTTTTCTCAAAACCCTGGAAAAACAAACTTTTCCAGAAATTTTTCATTTTCCATTTTTCTCTGAAACTACTGAACTGATAAAAACCAAACTTCTTTTAGACCTGCTCTTATAAAATAACTGCCTTTCATGAAAATTTTAGCTCTATCCCTTTCGCAGTTTTCTCAAAACCGTGAATACAAATAGGGAAAACGCATAATTGAAATAGAGAAAAGCAGAGAGAGAGAGTGAAGTTTTTCAATTCTCTTGTATTATTGGCCATTTAATTTACGTAATGAAATGCTTATTTTTGATTCACTTACTTGTGTGTGCGACGAGACGAATGAGTTATGAAGAGAGAGATAACAGAGAGAAAAGTTTTTTCAATTTCCTTTTTCTGGTCTTTGCAGCATTAGGGACATTACATTAAGGATAGAGCGCTTTTGCCTATCTTATCTTATACTAGCAGCCCTTGGTGCCAGCTTCGCTTGGCTCAATCACGGGTCATCTTTATCAGTATAATTTCTAACATTTTTTTCATTTTAATTTTTTTATAAATAAGTATAAAATTATAATGTGTATCGTAATCTATCTAATGCAAATTCGAAGCTAAAATTAAGATATTTGCAATACAATGATTGGAATACTTTTTTTCCAGATTATTTAGACGTTATTTTCATTTGTTTTCAAATCTATAAAAAAAAATTAATCGTTTTCAGTATTCAATAATTTAAACTGAAACCATATTAAAGTACCCATTATCACCTTTTCAACTTCTGCCAATAAGGAATGTGGGTCTTACTCGTACCTCAATGATCACCCATTTTTCCATATTTAATCTTGAATTATAAAAATTCCCCCTCCCAAAAAACTACCAATTATAGAGAAATTATTGGCAGTCAAAATCTGTCCAATAGTTATTTTAATTTGAAAAGAAATACCAAATTCAAACTGCAATATTAGGAAAAAGAAAAAGATTAAGTAGAATGAAAGGTGAGACAGAGATGGAAATAATTTTTTCCATTTGTCTTTTGTTTCATTTTTCTTTAATCCTTTAACTGACGAAAATTGGAATAATATAATGAAAATAATGAAAAGTATACGTATTTTATAGTACTACTCAGGTAATTATGAACGGATCATAATAATAAATCGCTTATTTTACCAATAAGAAGATGAGCTTGGTGATGATAGAAGAATAAAGAAAATTGGTTCAGTAGTTTTACAGATTACCCATTATACACATACATACAGAACACTTTTATATATTAGTATAGATATAGATATAAAATCCACTTCTGTAACTTTACCATGTGATCATAGTTATAAATATATTTGTCTATGAGTATAATTCAGTTTCAGTCAAACTAGATAATTTTTTCTCTTTATTTTGCACCTGATTGATTAATTGATAATTTCTGATACTTTTATGAAGATTCGGTAGTACGAGCAAATGAGTCTATGATTGATCAGTTTTACATTTTTATAAATATGTGAAATATTTTCGAATGATGGAATTTCGGCTTTGCCATGGCACCTTTCTGTAAACTTCACTGTGGATTTGTGGTTGGATGGTTCGAATCTCACACGCAGAATATTTTACTAATATTTTTTTTTTTTGGACAATGTTTTTCAGTGATAGGAAGAGTTACAATAAGTATGTGGTTCATTCATGATATAGGTGGTGAGATCTTTCAGGCAGATGCAGGGAGGCTAGTCCATGATATCCCACTTTGGGGCAACAGTGATGGGTGTTGAAGCAGGTGGAGCAAAGTTTGAGACCACCCCGCTATTGATGATATTCAAAGTGACATGCATTGGCCAAGGCCCGTTACATCGCCCAATAGATCCCTCCACTGGTAATGTGCTGGTGTGTAATTTAATTACTGGCGACGTAAGAAACAGAAAAACTTTAAACCAATCAAATACTCGTTGTTTGCTCCCGCTACCAGATTATCATTCATGGTTCATTTTGAATTGTGAATTATTGCTGGTAGCAGTATTGGGTTCTCACAAGTATTATATAAAAGCCACCTCTGTAACAGTATCACGATTTGGCTATGCGTATATTTGAGTCTAACTAAAAATAATTTTTTTTTCTTCGTAATGTCATATCAATGCACTTGGTTAATTGACAATTCTGACTCATTTATGTAGAGCTGTGTGAACTATTGCTGGAGAGGAGCAGCGTTGTGTGCTTGCTAGTTACATATATTATTCGTGTAAATTTTGTTAGTGAATTGCGACACATAGGTACACTTGATACGTATCTAGAAGCATTTTGAGCCCCTTAAATTGTATATTCTAGTGTAGTTTTGTTAATATTTGTTGAATGTTGTTGGTAAACAGTTGATCGCAGATGAACCTTCGGGTTGCGAGGCTGAGCACCTGTCCATTGCTTTAGGTATGGTTTACATGTGTTAAGCCCAAATGTGAGAACTTGACGTCAGTAATTTTTACATTTTTTCAATTATCAGTTATATCTATACATTAAATGTATCGATATAATTTGATTAAGGTACGTAATTTTTAAATCGCTGTTGATACTTGAGTATCGTTCTTGTGCATTCGGACCATAGGGTTGCTTTTGGTGGGTAGTAGGTGTGAGGAATGAAGGCGGTGGCTGGTCTTGAAGCCGGTAGCTTTCACAGCGTTCTGGGTCACTGTATGGTTAATAATACTTCTCAGTGATTGATCCAGGGGGAAATGGGAAAATTTCTCCCCAAATGCCAAAAGAAAAAGAAAGAAAAGAGATAAATTACGGAAAAAAATGAAAATACAACCGCAGAATTTAGATAAAAACTGGTAAAATTAGTTGAAGAATAAAAAAAAGCTCAAATCCACAATATTTTTGTCAATCTCTCCAAAATGACTTTCTGGATACGCCACTGGTACCTACATTATTGAAAGTGAACCACCTGGACCGTTGTACAGTAGGGAGGTAGCAAAAAGGAGGTAGAAAAATTTCACCCTATATGGTTTCATTCATTCCAAGTACTTGGTCAGTTTTATAGAAGGATAAAATCTGAGATCTATCCTCCCACTATTGACTATACTATACGATAGAGTCATAGAGAAATAACTTTTTCTTACTGAAAAAAAAAATCCTAGCCCAGCATGATCCACTAGATAAGTCGGTTTTTAATAAAAAATCGTTTGTTTAAAAATCCTAGCGCTGCAACTTTCTCTAGTAAAACAAGTTCTCAAATCGGGAAAATTTTAAAATTCTAGATTAGCAATGTCTGTTAGAAAATATAGTTCCTGTTGAATTTCCAACTTAGGGCACAGCAAAATTCCTCAAATTAAGTTTAGTGTTGTTTTCCCTCCTTTATTTACTTGTTTTTTAGTTTGTTTTCTTTTTTTGAAAGGCAGCTAAATCTTTTCGTTACGTAATGAAACATTAATAACATTTTAGCCAGACTTTCTCCCCCAATAGACGTATTTGTTTCATACTAAATAGAAAAATTATCAATGTTCTAGTTAGATATACTTCCTCTGTCAAACGGCACATTTTTTCTTTTAAAATAAAAATTAAGTTCCTATTTCGGTAATAAATTTTAGTCAAATTTTCGTCACCAAATGACATATTTTTTTCATTGTAAAATTGAAAATAGATTCTAGTATGATTACTGTTATATGTTAGATGAGAAAGAATTAATTGGTTTTAGTTCAAATTTCATGTTCAAAGATTCTTGTCAAAATTTCACATTCAACTACTGTACGTATATTTTTTTCATAAAAATTGAAAAATAGTCTGAATTTGTATTAAACTATCCACCTCTTGGCAAAAAAAAAAAGAAAAAAAAAGTATATGTATATTAATTGTGGGGACAATACTCGTATGAGGTAATAGGGGCTCGCACTCCTTGACAACAGTTGCCACCCAAAGGCTGGCAATAATCGTCTTTATGACGTTAAACGAATTTACACTGGTGCGTTTGTATGTTCATACCTGTACGTACGTACAGGTAAAATACATTGCACGGGCCGAGATCAGTTACCTGATAACGATCTCGGTGATGTCACGGCCCGGTACCAAACGCGCTGCGTTGTTTCTTATCACCTCAACGGAGGCAAGAAACGACGTAACGCATGACATAATTACGTACATGTACGTATGCATGTGTGTCTGTGTGCGTGTGCCAAATTCTGTATATAAACTCTCAGAACCGGCTCAAAAATTGCCAGTGTTCGCCGAGGATTTGGCTCTCCCATACTTAACCATATGAAGTGGTAGAACACACAAAATACTGTTGAAGACCTTCTAGTGTGAATATCTCTCACGACAAGGTATTCCACATTAATAAAAAGTGATACGAGTTTTAATGGAAGTTGCAAATAAACCGAATGTCTAAGAATATTACCCTCAGTCTAAATTCAAAATCAGTTGTTTTTTTTTGGTTTTTAAAAAAAAAAAAAGTTAGTGAAGGCGGAAAAAATAAACATCGACCTTATCTCAGGAATTACGCTGTGCCATAATTTGGAAATTCTATAGAAACTTTGTGTTCTTACAGAGCTTGCTGGGCTAGGGTTTTAAGACATTCTTACGACTTTTTAGGTAAATTTTCTTTTTCTGATGATGCATTCCGGGCTAAGATTATTTTAGATTTTAGAGTGACTTGCTGCGCTAAGATTTTGAAGCTCCTGATTTTTTTAAACCTGCTTTTCTGGTGGAGCATAGTGCGCTTGAATTTTTTACCCAGTTTGCCTGCAAAAGGATATTAAAATTGTTTTCCTTTTAAAATTTTCCCAAAATTTTCGGTAGGTACCTTATATTTTTATGCAATCGTTGCTCCTTTCATTCCATATGACTTGATATTTATTTAAAATTTATTATTGGTATACAGAGAGAGAAAAAAAAGTAAATTTTACGTGAATAATTCATTTTGACCTTTTGATGTGAAACTATTCCGTTCAAAATATCTGAAAGTTCTACTCTGGTATAGGTACAGTAAAGCCATAAAATTAGGCTATGGTTTGCAACATTATTGCACATAAAATTGAATTTATTTCCTTTTTTATTTTCTATAGTACAAGTATTTGTCATATACATTCAAAAGCTCTCCTTGCTGAAAAATTATAAGCAATCTTTTTGGCGTCAAAGTTTATTTAGTGGAATATTATACCTCTTAAAATAAAAAGTAATTAACTCATTCGTTAGTGAAAATAAGTTTTTCATCAGTTGAAGGATTGTGAAAATTAAATTTTCTTCTCCCTCATCAGTGACTTTTCGATCCTCTTTGAACCCAGTGACTGTGATGCGAATAAGACAAGCTGCATTGCTTATCTTGTCACAGAATTTTTTAGATTGGAACACTGGAAGCGACGACGTATACGTAAAATATTAACCCCGCCGGTTGCCCCTCTACACATTTGGTAACCTTGTAATATTTCTTCGACTCAGCATTCAGTGTTGCTTTTGTGCGAAGTCTAAAAAGTGTAGTTAACTCTTCGTAGCGCGTATCGGAGGTCGTCGTCGACAACGAGATCGAAGACAACATCGTCAGTGTACACACACCTTTCCATACGCTCTTCGGTCATCTTCCTCCCCCTCCCCTCCTTCATATTGGTTTCATTTGGTTTCAGCATGTGTGCGTGTGTATAATTATGTGTGTACGTGTGCTTGTGTATTTGCGCTTATCGTTCGTGTCAGTTGTACGTTCGTAGCAATCCCGAACTCTGATTCGTCGATTCTTTTCGTCGTGGAAATAAAACAACACCAACAACTACAACAACAACAACAACACCAACACCAACAACAACACAATTGTCGATTCTTCTTCTTGTTCTACGTGAATTTGTCAGTCTGCAAGTTCGTGTACTCGTTGTTGGTTCGTCATTTGTCGAATAAACCATCGGCGTATTTTTTCGTATTCTTTTTTTATCCTCTTTCTTTTTTTTTCTTTCTTTTTTTTTTTTTTTGCTTCTTTATAATAAAATTTGTATCGGCGTTACATTATTTCGTCGCTTTTATCTACTTTGAGCGTGTAAAGTTGAAACGAATTGGTCGTTTATTTTGGGCGCGCTTTGGCTTTTTCGAGCGTCCAGCTCTTCGCGTTCAGCTATTTTCTTACGTATTCAGCTATCGTCGGTTTCTCGTCGCTCACGCGCCCTTCATGTTTTGATTAATTTGTCGTTATTAATCGTATCTATTTGAAGTGATGTGACCTCTCCTAGTCGCGAAAATAGTGCGATTATCGGTTGTGGAAATGATGTGCCATGTTGAGTGAAAATGTTGTGACGTGTGTCTTACGGCGCCTTCTTTCGTCGGTCATGTTATCCGCCATACACTGAGTGTGCGCGCGCGCGCTACCTTGCCCCTTTTTCTTTTGCCGGCAACCTCTCTCCATTCGTGGGGCCCAGTGTGCAAAATGTACAGCACCGACCGGTTCGAGCGTCTGAGCAAACTGTGCGCCTGGTATCCTCCACCCCATCCGTGGCTAGTTGGAGACAAAAGCTGGCCTCCAACGTTTTTGGGCGGCGGCGGTGGCGGTAGCGGCATTGGGGCTAGCCATGCCGCCTGGGAGGACGTCTGGAGTAGCGGTCGCGCTGGCGGCAACAGTGGCATTTACTGCGGCAGTCCATTTAGCAGTCGCAACATCGGCAGTGTCGGTGACAATAGCTCCGTGAATTCGCCTTGGCCGTTAATTCATCCGTTATTGTCGTCTTCGTCGTCGGCTGCCGTAGCGGCAGCAGCCGCTGCCGCCGTCTTCGGCGGCGATTACGATCTGCCTCCTATTTTCGCTGCACCGTCTTGCGCGTCTCCGACCGCTGCTTCACTGTCGTCGCTCTCGTCTTTTCGGCGATCGTTGACATTGGCCGACGACGATGTGTCCAGTTGTTCCTTCGTGGAGGCGACGACGGAGGCGGCGGCGGCGGCGATGACAACCTATACCACCACCACCACTACCACCACTACCACCACTACCATCTCCACATGTACCGGTGCAGTCACAACTGCAGTCTCTTCGTCTCCCTCGTCCACGTGCTTAATGCCGAAAGCTTTCTTCGGAAGTGATGTGCTGCTGTCGCAATACCTTTTCAAATCTGGTACGTGCTAACAATCAAGAAAAAAAAAATGTTATGTCGTGTAGCGCTGGTAAACCTTGAAAGCGCGCATGCATTTTCGCCCCTGGCCTACGCCTGTTCTGTTGAATAGTTTATTTTACACAGCAGTTCAGGTGAACTTTGGTGCCTCTAATGTTTGAACATTTTGCGAATCCGCCGTACTTGAGTTACGCACTGCGAATATCGTAATATTCTGGTGTTCTCTCCTGCATACGTTCAACTGCACTGCGCCCCCTCACCCCTTTTACCTATCGTCTCCCCGTCCCACCAAGCGCGCATCGAGGCTTACGTTACGTCGAATGCGTACGTACACGATTTCAATGTGCGACTGGATTGTGTGTGTGTGTTCGCGCGTGTGTGTATGTATGTGTGTGTGTGTACACGAGTACGAATGAAATGGCGACGAATGTAAGTTGCAATTTTACTAGCAGTTAGCAAAAATTATGATCCAAGTGTTTACTCGCACCCTTCCTCTTTGGTACTTCTTTTTCTTCTTCTTCTTCTTATTCTTCTTCTCCCTCCACCCTTTCCCTACGTTGCATCGTTTGTTAAAATTCTAACGTTTGTGTAGTTGTTGTTGCTGCAAAAAAATAGAATTGTCTGAGGGAAAAAATTGTCGCGATGAAGGTTACCCATACCCAGCTTTGTTTACGCGACGATATATTTTGGTGATCACGTCTGATGTCACCGTTTGGTTGATTTCTATTAAATTTTTTTTTATTTTTTTATTTTTTTTATTTTTAGAACATTGGTTTTAACGAGGGGGCACGTGATTAATTTGGTGTGAGGGAGAAAGCAAACTACTACAGAAAATAATAAAAGTACTCTTTCTTGTTAAATGTGTGTGTCGATTCTTAATGAACTGTATGAATTGTCATGTCACAAAATTCCAATAAGTTTACTCACCTGAATACAATGAAACGAAAAATAAGGGTTCATAAGTTAGTGTTTAGCGAATGAAATAACGATAAGCCTGCTTATGGTGCAGCTTCTTCGCTCCGTCTGGAATTTCTCTTTGGTGGAACCCATTTTGACCGCTTTCGCCTCAACCACTTGACCGATTTGCACCAAAAACAATCCCCCACGAGATTATACCCAAATCTACCTGTATATCTTATTTCAACCTTCTTGAACTAAAATTCAGACCTCTCGTACTTTTAAGAAAAGTGTCTAATATGCATACTCACACAAGGTAACATGTAAACGTATGTATATAATTATATATACGAGTATATTTATATTTACACGAGACAAAATCTTATTTAAATAACTGGAGATTTGCTGTCTCGAATATTGTGAAGTACTTATCCGTGCAAATGTTAGAAACCCTACGGGAGTGAAGTAAATTGAATGAAAGAGTTATATTTTTGAAATTATTATTAAAATTTCTTTTTTTTTTAAAGTTTCAAAAATAAATTTTGTCAGAAAATTGAATTATTTTATATGAAGATGGTAAATGAAGAAATTATTTGACCTTGGAACATATTTTACCCTCATTTCTGATGAAAACAATTTTTCCACCAATATATGATTAAAATTTTCTTGGTAATTTATTACAGTCTCTGTCCTCATTCATAGCCTAAAATTCAGCCTAAGACACTTGTTTTCATTTTCTTCTTCTCATATCAAGACAATTTTCAAAAAATATTTTTTAGATTTTTCAAAAAACAAAAAAACAAAAACCAGTATGAAACAAAATAATACATGTATGGAAATAAATTGGTCAATTATGGGTCTGAGAAAGTTTTTTAGAATTACTGCACATTCTAGCAGTCGAAAAAAAAATCAATTTGAGTAAAACTGGTATATAATTAACCTTAAATAGCCACAAAATGGAAAGTAAAGGTAGATGAATTCATCTCACATACTTAGTTGTACTAATATAAGGAGCAAATTTTCAGCCTCTAAAATACCATCTACGTGATGAACTGGGCTTAGAAATAAGCAAATTTTCAAAATTTCATTTAATCAAAAACCTGCATTTCTGGAATCATGAAAGGTTTACCAGGGTTGCCCTGTGAATATTCTGTTTATCTCATGAGTATGTAACACCATACATGGAACAAATGAAGTATTACACAACACTGTTGAAAACACATGAAAATCTGAAAATAACTTGAAAATCCATTTTTTTTCTTATTTAATCTGTCCAGATTAAAGGAAATCAATTTCTAAACTTTATTCCATACCATCATAGACATTAATGGCAGTCTAACACATACAGATTGGATTTAGGATAAAGGTTTTTCTGGACCCAAAACTGCGCCTGGATCAAAGTTTTATATTGTTAAAAAAAAAAAAAAAAAAAAAAGGAAGGAAAATAAAACTTTACCCTTGAATACCGAATGAAGATGATACAGTTTGAGAATTTATTCCACATAATTAAACAAATTTCTATAATGTGAGAATTATCATCTTCTAAATACTTCTCAATTTGGTGAAATAGATCTGGAAATGAAAAATTTTTTAAATTCCAAGATTTGTGAATTATGGGACCATAACAGGAGTTATAAAGCTACTTTCAACAAAATTATCAGTCTCCAATCTTCATATCACATACTGTGCTGAACTATTGTTAAAAAATGTTCACCATAGTACTCAAATTAAAAACCAGAATCATGAGAAATTCAATTTCTTTATTTTGTAGTCAGAATAAAATTTTTCTCATAAGTGAGGAAAAAAACAACATTAACCTCGTTCCATATCATCATACATAGGACCTATTAAATGAAAAGTAAATAATAATCAGTTTTGGATTCAGGAAATTTTGGCTCTGGAAAGGCCTTGTTTGAAAAATCCCTTTTACTGTAGGGAAACTCGATTAGGACAATGGATTTGTTCGATACCAGTGAATTGTGCATAAAGTTTGAAAACAGCAATTGGAAATTATCTAATTTGGTTATCACTGAGTATTATAAAACAAGAAAACTACGAATTTAGTGCAAAAGAAAATCTAGAAAAACTATAGTCTGTTACTGAAAATCAGTTCTAAATTTCACTGAATTCGTAATAAAAATATCAGTGTTGTGGAGATTCTCATTACATTTGAATAATTAGTTACACATAATTACTCAGATAAATATAGTGTGAAAATTAAGATCTTCCATAATCTTCTTAACCAGGTGAAATATGTCAGGAAATTATGAATTATAAAAAATGAAACTTTTCTCAAATCCAGTTCTATGAAAGTTCCTACTAAGTGTTTCATTCCGAGCTCAGAAACATCTGTATCCTAAATTCAATATGTACGTTTGTTTACTGTCTATGGTGGTATGAAACAAAGTTTAAAAATAGATTTTGTCTAATCTGGACAGATTATGTAAAAACAAAAATTTGTTTTCAAGTTATTTTCAGATTTTCGTACGTTTTTTTAACGGAGTTGAGTAAAACTTCATTTATTCCATGTACGGTGTTACATCCCCATGAGATAAACGTAATATTCAAAAAGGAACCCTGGATAACATTTGATGGATTCGAGAAATGCAGGTTTTTCATCACATCAAATTTTAAAAATTTGTTTATTTCCAGGCCCGTTTCATAATATAGATGGGATTTTAAAGGCTAAAGATTTGGTCCTTACGTTAGTACAACTAAGTATGTGAAATGAATTCATCTACCTTTACTCTCCATTATGTGGCTCCCTAGAGATTAAACTGAATCTGTATAAATGCTGGGATATCTCTATCTTTGTGCTACCCAGGAATACAATTCCCTTGCATGCTTGAAATTATGTGAACATTATTACCCACCATGAAAATATAGGAAAACGTTGTGAGACTCGATATTGAGTCTCGCAACGTCGAAATGGGTCTCCCATATTGTTTTGTGATTTTCAGAAATATGTCTAGCTATAGTGTACACATACCTACGTATATAAAGACATACGAACTTCTTATTGTTATGCCAAAAGTCGTCATTTGTCACGAAATGAAAAACTGTCATGGTCCCAACCCTAACTTCGCCAACTCACACAATTTTAAATAGCGGATTTGAAAACCGCCAGAAGTTCGTAGTGAATGAAGTTGAATCGAACTCATCCATGGTTTAAATATTTTGTGAAAACCGAACCCCTGCGTTTAAATAACATATATGAGTAGGCTTACATGACTGGTTTGTTCATAGTATATGACTTATATTGTTCTCTCCGAAAATATTATCTGCATAAAAGTCTATAGTTGTTATTTATTGAAACGTTTATGGCTGACTCGAACAGATATTGTAATTCATTTTGCCCTACATTGTAAGTCCAGTAGGTAACTGCGCTTCATAAAAAGCTGAAAAAATTTGAATATTTTGGAGGTAATGAGATGTGAATGGTTTCCTACAGGATCTGCCTACATTTCATGAAATTTCTGGACTTTTCACGAAATTCTAAACTACACCAAGTGGCGGCGACGTATGTATTATTGAAGGAAATGAGACATCTCGGAGCCCGGAAGGACTCGAAAGGATATTGAGAAGCAAGTTGAGCGCGGATGTATTAAACGAAGGGCCGAAGGAGAATTATTGGAGGAAGGTGGGGAACCGGTGTGTTTACTATCCCAATTCGGGGTTTCGCTCATCCAAAAATGGACCAAATATGCCGCTGGTAGAAACGTTAGAATTAAGGTTTCCTCTATGTGGGCTGCTTACCTACATGAGTAATGATGATTAATCATTTCGCATGGCGTAGACATTTTATATTGTAATCTAGCCAACGATTGATCGTATCGACGAGTATTAATAAAAAACTTGATTCAAACATGCGGTTGTTGTTAGTTAAGCCTACAAGGTGGTCGTAAGGTCCTGTTAAGTTGCTTTTGTAACCGCACTGGTCGACAAACAAGTATCGAAACTCATGACAAAGTAGAAAAATTTGTATTTCAGTTTTTCCGAAATCGAATTTAACGTGTAGACAAGGCACTGGCACTCGTGAAAAGATAGCGAGTTACAGAATAAAAAATTGTCTCTCCCCCCATCAATTTTCTTTCGTTCGCCGTCATTCTTGGCTTCAGTTCACGCTCTAAAATCGTCGGTTCAATTTCTAGCCGGAGAAATTATCATTACTCTGTGGCTGTACGGTCACGGGAAAAAAACGAAGAAAGTCTTAATCATCCCTTAAAACATCCCTTCAAGAACAATCATGTGTAACGCTGTGGATACATAATTAACGCTGCAGTCGAAAATTGTAGAAAAAGTCAACTAAAAATAATGTTTTGTTTGCATATTTTTGGACACAGGATAGGGGGCTCTCGCCGAAAAAAGGAACTCTGAAATTGACGTAAAGATACCGATAGTTGGATTTTTATGCACGATTGGCAATATTACTTGAATTACTTATTGCCCTGCACCTCAGCATCGAGATCGAGGATGCATTCGAAATACCCGAAATTAATCGGTTGATGGAAGTTGGATGGCGGAGAAAGAAAAGGCCGAATTTATTATTGTTCGCATCAAATTTATTGTATGCGTTCGGTAATGATTTGAAAGTATAAACGTGCGCGGATTTGTGTGGAGATGCGAAGGGAAAGCTGGTGAAAGTAATGGCGGCCAACAAACTCAGCCGTATGTATTCGAGCACAAAATCTTGTATAGAATAAATGGGGACAAACGTTCGAATATTACGTTTTCTTCGATTGCCGTGTAGTGTTCGAAGCGAATCGCATAGAATGGTCTACGAGTGTAAAATGATTTCGTGGACGATTTTTCATCGAGTAAAGGCGAGCAGAAAGGCTTTACAATCTCCCCCCCCCCAGTTTATGTTCGGTTAAACGTTCATCACGATTGCTTCAATATCTACTTCGGTTTTACAATCCTAAGTTGAGAAATTCGTCGTGTTATTTTAATTTTTATTAAATAAAATTATATGTTCTTCGAGGCTCTTACCAGTAGTTATTTCTACTCTTTCTTCGCAGTGTAAGATTTTGGTTATTATATTGGTCGCGAGTTGCAAATTAATTGATCCATCCTTATCACGGTCATCGTACCCCTGTGTCTCCTTTATCTATCCTATCTGCATTTCTGTAAAATTTGCACACACTGGTAGATGTATCAATTTTATATATATATATACACATTCCCAGATATCACCTACAATTTTAAACATCAGATCAGATTTGTCTTCCTCGTTGTTATTGAAATGAGCTTTTAACATTCGGTTTCGTCGATTAGAGGGACAATTACGTCGTTTTCAGTGAGGTCGCCATCCCCACCCCATCAAACCCAGACCTGCCATATGAAATTCATGGAAAATACGCTGTTTTTCACGAGTTTTTGGTCATAATTATTTTATTTGCAGAGACAGCTACTTTTTTGTAATAAATGAAATTATAAAAGAAGTGTGGGGACTCTCCCATATGAGGTATAGGGGCTCAGACCCCTTGACAACAGTCGCCGCCCCAAAGGGCAGGCAAACAATCGTCCTTGTGACGTTAAACACACAAAATACGTTCGATCGTAATTACCTGTACATACTTGCAGGTAATGTACGATTACCAAATTGTGACACACTAAGATGATGTCACAATTCGTACACAAACCGGCCAGCCATCTCTTATCTCCATAGGGGATGATGCAACCTGGCCGTTTTCACTAACGTCCGTATTATCTTACGTACGTGTGTTTGTGTGTGTGCAAATAAGCCGTATATAAACCACCCGAACCGGCTCTAAAATCGCCAGTGTTCGCCTTGGTTTTGGCTTACCCGTACTTATGTACGAAATGGTTGAACACGCTTAAATTCTGTTAAATTTCCTTCTGGTGAGAATATCTCTCAAGACAAGGTATTCCACAGTGGTGACCCCGATGTGATATTTGGCTACGTCGTGAGGTGTCCTTAGGCGCGTTGCGCTTTTACAAAAATTTGGTGAAGTGCGCTGCCAAGAAACTCGCTTGCTCGGCAAATACAAACATTTTTGAAAGACTAAGACACCTTTTAGGTCGTCGAAGTAGAGTCTGCTGAAGTGGGAATTTATACCCCTCTCCTTTAAATATATAAACAAGGAGAAACCAAAAAAATACCAATCAAGATGGAAACATTTGACAGTAGACCTGGAGGAAGAAAGTTGTACTCATCCCCCAACTCCCCCGACTTCGACTCGACACTCTAAGAATTTACCAAATCTGGAAGAAGGCCTTCAGCACCCAGAATTAGCACGACTGGGAGCTGCAATAAATAAAGATCAATTAGCAGTAAAAACGTTGAGAAGTGGTCGAACTTTAAGCCAAAGTTCTGACCCAAAAACACCTGTCCTACAAACATAGGAGCCAGTGTTTTCGACCAGCAAGGAAGGAAGTAGTTCTGTGGAATACGCTTGTCATCAGAAAGACATAGCAATGGTCCCACCACCAATTGGAAATGAAAACCCACAACCATCGCAGGGAGGTAGTGCTCAGCCACAGCTGATGCCCGAAGTCTTGGCACAGATTATGCAACTTTTGCAATTGCAGCCAGGACAGAACCCCAACTTCTACAGACATTGGATAGAGATCCCGGAATTTCTCCCCAATGAGGTAGGATTATGGTTGACCCTATTAGAAGGCAGGTTCAAGATGGAGAATATAACCCTGAACCAGCGGTATCTACATATCTGTGGAGGCATGCCCCCACAGATAATCCGCCACATTCCAGATATCATGGAATGCCCTTCGACAGAAGAGAACAAATATGCCTGGTTTGTCAAGAAGATGAGGAATGTGTTTGGTAAAACTAAAAACCAAATCATTGACGATGTGATGGGTGGTATGAAGATGGGGGATGACAAACCCTCAATCTTCATGGCAAAATTGAGGCAGAAGGCGGATAACATCGTAGCCCCTTCTGTCATAGGCAATCAATTTTGCAAACAACTTCCTCAAAGTGTTGTGCAATGCCTAGCCGCCGTAGGTTTGACCGTGATAAACACATCCCCAGACTTGGACTTCCTTGCGAAATCAGCAGATAATGTGCTCAAATACACCAGGTCAAAGCCCGTGGTCAGTGCAGTATCTGCAGAGACTGGAGAGATTGCTCAACTTCGAGCTCAAATAGCTCATTTGACTGATGAAGTAAAGAGGAACAAAAGCCAAAGCTCCACAAAATCATATAGTAGCTGGAAACAAAGATCTAAAAGTAGAAGCAACAGCAACAACAGTGGCAATAGCAAAGGACGACGGTCCCGGTCCAGAGACCTCAGATCTAGTTCCAGTAACAGGGGTCAGAGTTCAACTCCCCCGAGAACATCATTTCCCAAAAACCAGTCTCAAAATTGGGATGATAAATGTTGCTTTTTCCATAATAGATTTGGCGCAGAGGCCACCAAATGTAACAACAGATGCAAATGGTGGGGCAAATCCTATACCAAGGAGGCGTCAAACTAGAAAGAGGGGCCATCTATGCGGCCGAAGACCCCTTGGAAAAATACTCATGCCGCCTGTTCATTAAGGACAGGACAAACAGGAGAAGGTACTTAATCGACTCGGGAGCAGAACTGAGCATATTGCCAGTTAACAAAACCCAAAAAGTACTCCCTCCAAAATACTATCTCCGTACTGTGAATGGTCAAAACCTTCTAGCTTACAGACTTGAAACCAGCAAAGTGGACATCGGACTCAAAAAAATCATGACGTGGTCCTTCAGGGTTGCAGATGTTCCAAACCCGATCCTGGGTGCAGATTTCCTTGCACATTTTGGCCTGATCATTGACCTCAAAAATGGCAAATTGATTGATAGTGAATCAAAACATTGTGTGGATGGCAAAACGCTAGCTTACAGACTGGACACAAATATATCCAGCTGTACCAAAGTCAACGGACAACTCTTGCGGATCCTGTCTGACTATCCTGGAGTCACCCAACCATCAATTTGCAGGCATCCTACCTATAAACATGACACAGCTAATTATATAGAGACTAAAGGACCGCCTTGCCATGCTAGAGCACAAAGGTTACTGCCTGACAAACTCAAAGCGGCACGGGAGTACTTCCATCGCATTATCAAGGAGGGCGTATGTTGCCCCTTGGAAAGCTCATGGAGCTCCCCTATCCACATGACCAAAAAAGCAAGTGGAGAGTGGCGAATTGTTGGAGACTACAGGGCCTTAAATGCCAAAACAGTTCCTGATCGCTACCCAGTCGCAATATAATGGACTTTAACGCGAATATGAAGGGTAAAACGATGTTCACCAAAATAGACATCAACTGGGCATTCCACCAAATTCCTATGGCTGACCAGGAGGTACCAAAGACAGCTGTTATAACCCCCTTTAGACTATTCGAATACCTTCGAATGCCTTTTGGACTTCGCAACTCAGCACAAACTTTCCAAAGATTTATCAATAGACTGTTTAGGGAATTGCCATTTGCATATGCATACTTGGATGATATTTGCATTTGCTCTGAAGGTGGTGGGCAACAGCACGAGGAGAATGTAAGAGCCGTCGTACAGCGTATACACACTGCCGGGCTTACTATCAACGTAGGTAAAAGCTTATATGCACAGACCAAAATTGACTTCCTCGGCTACAAAGTCTCAACCGAAGGCATTTCCCCATTAAAGACCAAAGTAGAGCCAATATTAAACTTCCCAAAACCCTCAAATGTCGCTGAACTTAGGCGTTTCTTGGGGATGGAGAACTTCTATAGACGTTGCATGAAGAATGCAGCAGCCGAACAAAGTAAGCTGCTTGCACTAATTAAGACAAGTAAAAAGAAAGATAAGACTCCACTCGAATGGAATGAAGAAGCCAAACAGGCCTTTGAGAAAATCAAAGATACACTGGCAAATGCAACTCTATTGGCTCATCCAGACAAAAGTCTGCCATTATGCGTGAGTACCGATGCATCTGATTTTGCTATTGGTGCAACCCTGTACCAACTTGACAAAGACAACAAAAAGTTACCGCTAGCTTTCTTCTCGAGGAAGCTCTCAAAAACAGAAAAGAACTATAGTACATACGATAGGGAATTGCTCAGATTTTTGCTGCGTTGAAGCATTTTGGGCACCAATTAGAGGGTAGATGTTTTTCTGTGTATACTGACCATAAACCCCTAACATATGCCTTCACACAAAAAGCAGAACCGGCATCTTTGAGAAGAGCACGACAATTAGACTACATTGGTCAATTGACTACCGACATTCAGTATATAAGTGGAGAACTTAACACTCCAGCTGATTCCTTGAGTAGAATCGAAGCTATCTCGGCCCCTGTCCAATTACCTTATGCTGAAATAGCTAAAGCACATCTTAAGGATGCAGAATTGCAAGAGTTGTTATCAAACGATGATACTACTCTCAAATTGAGACGGCAAAAAATTCCCGGTACTGATGTTTTATTAACATGTGACGTCAGTACAGGTAAGAATAGGCCATTTCTACCGGTAAAATATCTCATGTTGGCTTTCAACAGTGTACATAATCTGTCACATGCTGGGCCAAAATGTAGTGCTAATTTAATTTTGGCAAGGTTTGTATGTCCACGAATGAAGTCTGACTGCAACAAATGGGCTCGCAGTTGCCTGAACTGTCAAGAATCCAAAGTAGGAAGACACACTCGCTCACCCCTCAAATCCTTCAAACAAACAGAGTGGTTTAAAACTGTACACATGGACTTGGTAGGCCCATTGCCACCATCTCAAGGACACGGATACCTGTTAACAATAATAGACAGGGCAACACGATGGCCAGAAGCAATCCCTCTACAGGAGATGTCAGCTCCCACAGTAGCTGCAAGGTTATACGATACCTGGATTGCAAGGTATGGCGTACCAGAAGTCATAATTACAGACCAAGGTTGCCAACTTGAGAGCTCGCTCTTTAAAGAGCTGTCTAATAAGCTTGGTGTTCAACACAGTCATACCACATCTTACCATCCTCAAGCCAATGGCAAAATCGACAGGGGTAGATGTACTCCCTACCATCCTCTTAGGCCTTCGATCTGCCCTACAAACGGATACAGGTCACTCTGCAGCGCAATTAGCGTTTGGCGTAGAGCTACGCCTCCCAGGGGACTTCTTCACAAAATCAAAGGAAGTTAGCCCCGAAATTATAATACAGAATATAAGAAATGATGCCAACAATTTCCTTGAACAGGCAGCTCGCCATGGCCAGCCCAAGGTTTACATCTCAAAACACTTGGCCAATACCTCACATGTATTTGTTAGAGACGAAAAAATGAGATCTGCGCTGGAGAAACCATACGCCCGTCATTACAAAGTAGTATCACAAGATAAGAAAAACTTTGTGATACTCATTGCAGGCGAACCTAGAACAATTTCCATCGACAGATTGAAGCCTGCATACATGGTAAGCGATGACAAAAGAATAAAAAGGATACCAAGAGAAAACATAGAAAATATCCAGACAGATTCACCAACAAACATAGAAGAATCCGTTGAAAAATGTGAAATAAAAAATTCACAATTAGAGAAAACACCAAAAATAAAAAAGTCTGTGAAGTTTTCGGACGATGTTATTACCAAAACATTCGATCTTGAGGCCCCCATATGCCCACAAGAAAGAGGCAGGCCCCTAGGCAGTAAAAAACGCAGTAATTCCCACCATTGTAGCATGTCTGAGAGGTTAATGCAAAAAAAATAAAATTTACTCCCGAAAAAGTAATATCCGCTATGTAAGTTGAAACCCGCTAAAAAATATGTTACGAAAATCGGAACTCTGTGAGACAAAAGAAACTCCAGAGATAAGCAAATGAGGAATGCCAACAAAAAGAAAACGACAGGAATAAACAAATCCACGTGTGATACAGAAATAAACATCGCAACGTGCGTTTACCGTTAAATACAAAGATAATCTCAACATCATGACGTTACAAACGGAGATTCCTTTGTTATAAAATTCGAATTAAATATTCTGTGAGTTTATTTCAGGCATAACTTTGCTTAAACTGATCAGAACTTAACCAGAAAACTTGCATACGGTTGAGAATTTTAAGCGCTATCCCCTCTGCATGCTGATAAGAAGATCTGAAAATAATGAAACGGATTTGTAATGGTAAATCGAAAATAGCAGTAAATTCACCCGTTTCAGAACTGTCTTAACTCTCAGATGTGTTTTCTGAACGATATTTTTGGCTCTCCATTTTCCTTTACATCTATTCCAATGTCACTACCAACCCGAATCTTCCTCAACACGACCAAGAACCCAAAAGTTCTGGAAGTCGCCAAGAATACTGGGCAAATTCCGGAACAGAAGTCAGAACTTGATCAAATTGAGGAGGAACTCCTGATGGATACGGCATCAGCCGTGGCGAATGTTCTTGTGGAGATGACAACTCTGCTTCCACCCATCATCTCTCCTCCCCAGACTCTACCAGAACCGACTCCGACGATGGAACACCCGATGCCGGAGCCAAAGCCAATGGATACCAGGGAACTGATGAGGTTCCTGTTTACGGCGGAGATGGCACCCAATGGAAAGGCAAAGATGGCCGCCTTGGCAGCGGGGAATTCAAACTCCCCGATGCTTAGGCAGCCTCAGTTTAGACATCCGCTGCCCCCTCACTCCCATCGTCACCCCTACACCTTTACCAAAAACCATCCACCAAGGCATAGGGAAGAGGACAGCCAGGCAAACTACTTGGCCCAAGCACAGGCTCGTAAGGAATCTTACGAGTGTGTCGGGGCTGCAGTAGGTAGCGCCCTGGCAAAGTGGGAGGCCGATCAAAAATGGCATTAAACCCGCATGTCCCCCAGGCCTTGCACATTTCAATCATTTTTGCCGCACAAAAACTAAAGGGAGTAGCTGTGGGGTCTCTCCCGTATGAGGTATAGGTGCTTGGACCCCTCGACAACAGTCGCTGCCCCAAAGGGCTGGCAAACAATCATCCTTGTGACGTTAAACACACAAAATACGTTCGATCGTAATTACTTGTACATACTTGCAGGTAATGTACGAGTACCGAATTGTGACACAATAAGATGATGTCACGATTTGTACACATACTGGCCAGTCATCTCTTATCTCGATAAGGGATGATGCGACCTGGCCGTTCTCACCAACGTACGTATTATCTTACGTACGTGTGTTTGTGTGCGTGCAAATAAGCCGTATATAAACCACCCGAATCGGCTCTAAAATCGCCAGTGTTTGCCTTGGTTTTGGCTTACCCGTACTTATGTACAAATTGGCTGAACACGCTTAAATTCTGTTGAATTTCCTTCTGGTGAGAATATCTCTCACGACAAGGTATTCCACAAGAAGCTTCAGGGAATAAAATGAGCGTAAGAACAAGAAGTTTGAGCCATTAAAAGCCAATAAAATTCAAGATGATACAATTGCGCATCAAATTGGTTTAATTTAATGCTAATTCAATGTTATTTGTAAACTTAACCTTAAAGACAATTAATGATTAGGCCAAAAAAACAGCGAATTATAGGTATTTATAATTAGTTTTATGAAAAAAGGGTAAAGTTTACCAACAACATAAAATTAAATCAATTTGATGCACAATTTCATTGTCTTCTTCAATTTTCTCGGCCTTTACTGGCTCAAAGTTTTTGTTCTTAAGTTCAATTTATTCGCTAAAGCCTCCTCTAAAATGTCATTTGTGACAAAAACGTAGCTATCTCTTCGGATAAGATGATTACGATCAAACATTTGGATAAAAACGCATATTCCCTATGCTTTTCTAATGGCAGGTCTCGGTTTCATGGAGTGGGGGTAGCTGGCTTCGCTGAACGCCAGATAAAACGTAACTTACTGTGCCTCCGTTATAATTTGTATGCTAGTTGATAGCATCGTTATTGGTATACTATTTAAAACGAGTTAATTAATCCATATATTTGGCAGAGGTTATGAATCCGACCGCAAAATTACCGTAAAATGTGTCGAAGCCAAGACGCTTGAAAATCGAATTGATGGGCGATTCAGTATTTAGGTACCCAGCGTATCGTCTCCATAAACAGCTTGAACGAAAGATATTGAATTTTTCCCTCTCAAAATTGCTTGGCTACATCTTTTAATCGAGGGTAGTTAACTGAAATAATAAGCAGCTTTTTGAATTTCTATAAATTTGCGAAAACTTTCGTTTAGGTACGCGTGAAAGAAGAGCTTTTAGAGACTGTAACGATAATTTCGGGATCGTCGCGTAACCCCGCTTCACCTACAGTTAACTATCATACATTTAGTCATTTCCTACACCCACACGTCCCAATAAATATCGCATTACCGAAGTTTCATCTATTTTCCTTCATCATCCACCTTGCTAAAGTGTGTTCCGAGTAAGAAGCGCCAGGTGGTCCAAGGTGCTTTCACACTATTCTCCGTTCCTACCGAGATACGCAAAAATTCTTGAAGGCGCAAACAGGCGCGGCCTCCAGTAAATGTTTCCGAAATTGAATTGAATAAGGTGGGAAAAATTATAAATTTTAACGAACAGACGTTACCTCCCTTTCGCGTCCAGTGTGAATTCGTAGCGGTTCCTCCCCTCCGCGATGTCCACATGCCGTGTGTATTGCAGGTGGTGGTTTGCGTTTCTCTTTTGGAACTGAGTGTGTATGGTTGACAATGACGAAGGTAAACTGCTGCAATCAGAAATCATTGCTAGCACATTGGTACATCGGTAAATTGCGTCTTGTCGTCCAGTGTGAGAGCGTTTTCCGCGTTCCGCCCGCATCCCAGGCCAATTTGCGTGTTGCGGTTAGTAGATGGCACTTCTAATTTTGAACAGACAATACGTTTCTCATCAATTGTAATTATATTGTTTTTCGTGCTTTCACTGTGATGCTTCTCTTTCACCCTTGGAGACAAACTACCCGCTTCCTTACACGTTGGTTGGGTTGCGCACCTTCGCTCGCTACGCTGTTTCGTTGCACACGACGTTAGTTTTAAGCCTGATTGGCTAATGGCGTATTCTTATTTTTGTTTTCGCAGTTATGCTAACAACTTGTGTGATGTATTGTCTCCTAGCCTCCCTGCCAAACTGTTCTTGAACTTTTGATTTACATTTTTGGTTTTTGAAAAGAAGAAAACTCGTAACGCAGCAGCAGCTCCGTAAGGAAAAGTAGGTTTTTGAAAAATGTAAAATTAGGTAGATAATGACCAAAAAGTTATCATCGTAACAAATATTTTTTCCGAATTACGTTCCTATTGGTCCAAAATTAGACACCTTATGGGCGAAATAAAGTCGAAAAGAGTGTTACCGGAAGTACTGTGCGACCTATCCGCACCAATATTTATAACGAGGTATAATATTATTTTGTTACAAATTTTGGAGCTGTTGACCGAAAATTGATAATTTTGTAGTGAAAGCAAAAATGATAATAACCATACCGGAAGCACCGTACGGCCGATCCGTAACAAAATTTATATCAAGTTATAATATATCATAGTGAATTTTTGTTTTAAATTTCGTAGCTATTGGTCGAAAATTAAAAATTTTATAGTAAAAAGAAAACCGAAAATAGCCATACTGAAAGCATTGTGCGGCCGATCAGCAAAAAAATCTCTACGTCAGGTGGTTGGCTTAGTACTAATGTACGTTCCAACTTTCGTGACTGTCGGATAAAAATTGCTACCTATACCATGGTAACAAGAAATTGGACAATATATATGAATTTGAGTTATTGGTGCCAAAATTTTCCTCGAGTTATGAAACGAAAAACGAACTTGCCACCACTCCCTGGTCGTTTCATGACACCAAGATTAATAAGTAGATTTTTTATAGAAAACCTACTTAAAAATGAAAACTTAATGCAACGCTTTTCAATGCATAGGGTACCCCTTCAATACTTGGAGTACTACTGGGGTATACCTCTCCAACATTTTGCAGTCTCAAGAAATGTTTTTCTTAGTGTTTGCAAAAATTCACTAATCGTGACTTTAGCTTTGCTCGCCATCGCAAAAAATCACTACACCAAAAGAAACTTTGTTTCTTAAAATGTGCCGAACCGATTATCTTGACCCTTCTCAGTGTGTGGGTTTCGAAAAGAGGCTGAGATTATTATGGAGAATACGAAGTACTTTACAGCCAATTTTATTAGTTAGCTTTCGTGAAGACGAAAATTTTATATAATAGTTTAAATTTTAAATTTATATCGTCGAAATTATATTTATATCATTTATTTTAGTTTCTATTTAACACTTACAAGCTCTAATTTTTACTATTTCAATCACAAAATCCGAACAGAATTTCAGTGGTATCTCCAGAATAAAATCTGGGATAGAGATGAAATTTTTCTGATGAGTTGCATCGATATATTTTCGCTTAAGATTCTGTGACAATTTGGATGAAATTGCACGGTTTGTTCTCAAAGTATCGTTGAAATTTCTCGAACAAGATTGAATTCATTGTTTAAATCACACAATTCAAACAGAATTTCAGAGATATGTTGAGAACCAAATGTAGGACTTCTTCGAAATTTTTACAAATTGTTTAGTGAAAAGATGTCAATTTTCAGAAAAATTTCTGCTTTCTACAACCTGTGGATTTCTCGAAGTTGCTAAGCGAGAAAAATGAAAACATTTTTTGCAAACTACACGGTTTTTGCGGAATATTGTTGAGAGTGGTCCCCCAAAAAATCAGATTGAAAATCCCCACTCATCTCGTGAGATAATTTTTTTTAGGGGCTTCGAGACCCAAAAAAATAAATTTTTATGAAAAATCTCGAAAATTAGGAGACATATGAAAAAATTATTCCACCAAACATTTTTTTGACTCAGTTTCCTACAAATTTATTCTTTAGATTTTTCTTTACATGAGTCAGTCTTCACCCAAAATCACCCTAAAGTAAAGTACATTTACTGCATATATGACTTTTTATTATCTCGATAATTGCTATAGATTTCAGCCGATAAGGCTGAAATTTTGTATGTGAAGACTGGATATGTTCTATGTTAAAGGTGAACTATCTTAAATTTTCCGAAAACTAAAGGCACGATCAATAAGGGATATCGAATTTTGTGTTATTTTTTGAGGTGCATCTTATCAAAATAATAGAGTGAGTTATTTTTCTTTTAATTCAAGCAAAGCATGGTACAAAATTGTGTGAGTATTGTAATGTTGTGGAACTCAATCTATTTCGATTTTGATAACTTAATTTGTGCTCGAGTTATTATCAGCGAAATCTGGTCTGGCAAACAATAAAAAACCACTGTTGTTTAGGTGGAACATTGTTTTGTTTGTGTTCCCGTAAACATCTTGTTGCTGACACATAAAACTAGTGTACCTTTATTGATGGTAGTGGTCCTGTTAATTAGTCTGAAAATTTTTTCGATGTCCTGTTATTTCTAAAATTTTCTGGAAAAACTAATTTTAAACCAATGAAAAAGAATTTGTATTGTTTGTCCAGACTAGATTTCGCCAAATTGCTAATAGTTCGGGAACAAGTCGAGCGATCAAAATCAGAATTGGTCTACATTATAATACCCATTTAAATACCAAATTTTACCAAAATTGAAAAAAATTACTTCCTTTTTCATGTTGGAAAGATACAGATTCAGACATAATACACAATTCAACGTACCGGAAGGACAGTGCGTCCGATTTAAAAAAAATTTAATAAGGTTCATCTTCGGCGTAGAATATATCTACGTACTAAATTTCAGCCTTTTATCGACTTAAAACTACAGCAGTTAACGAGTAAACGAAGTCGTATGTACATTCAGTTAATGTTCTTCACTTAAAGGTAACTTTAGCATACTTAAGATTCACTAAGTGAAGAAATGTGTGTGGAATAAATGTGTGGAAAATTGAGTCAGAAAAATGTTTCGTCTAAAAAATTTTTGTTTGTCTCCTATCATTCGAAATTTTTCAGAAAAACCAATCTCCTTTAGGTTCGAACACTTCTGAAAAAATTTATTTTAGAGATGGGGTGGTATTTTTAATGCGATGTTTACTTGTTTAAGGGACCACTATCGACAATGTTTTTCAAAAAAAGTGCTGTTTACGAAAAAAAAATTTTTTTATTTGCCTAGATCATAATTTATTATGTAATCTAACAGGAATCATTATTTATTGTCTATGATATATAAATACTAATTTATTTCCAATTTTGATTGTAATCGGATGTTGTTGTAAACCTATATTTTCTAATGAAGCAGCTTCTGCGCTAAGTGTCTTTTGTCGGCTAGCGTACTCTTATAGGTAAGCGTATCACAGTTGAAGAATCGCTGCCCTAGAAAACCATTTTTTAGCACCATCTTATCGTTGTCACTCGTGGTACAGTCCAAAATTCGTAGGTTGCTACTCACTCAGCAAACGTACGACGTTGTGTTAGCACTTCAATGCTGCTTAAATTTTTAATCGACGTTATTATTTGCGAAAAAAAGAAAAAAGTGTAAATAAATAGGACACGACTCCACGGACGGGAAAAGTTTCAAGGCCATCGCAAATCAACCCCCCAGTTGTGTCCTATTAACGTTGTTTTTTTTTTCACTTTCTGTCTTCTCCGTAGCACGTATACAAAATTGTTTTTTTACATTTTCTATGACGACCGAAAGTGTTTTTCTCCATTCATGACGACAAAAACATTTGACTGTAATTTATTTGTTTTTTTCATTTGTTTTTTTAGTATAATATTTTTCTTCATTATGGACGAAAGATAGGAGCGAAGCGTAAAAGCGGAAAGGATCCATGTCGTCAGTTGGTGGGGGAAGAAAACAAAATTCACAGGTGTTTACGTGCCTACGTGTATTGTTTCAAAGATGTATCGATAGGGTGATTGAGTGAGTAAGTGAGTGAGTGAGTGAGTGAGTGAGTGAGTGAGAGGGAGCGACGATTTTTGGTTAGTAAGAGGTAACAACTCAGGAGTTCGAGTGTATAAAAAAAAAGAACTGCAGCTGTAAATACGATAGTTAGGTGTTTCGATTTTTACGTTTTGCCACTCTCCTTCACTGAGACAGGTGATTTTTTTTTTTTATCTTAGTTTGGCACGTGAATACACAATAGTCTGGCAAGCCGTGAATTTGATGATATTTTTTTTTAATGGAAATTTTCCGTGCCAGAAACTATAAATTAATGCGAGAGTGACAACCGAATTTTGGGGAGTGGTGGCCGACGTGGGTATAATGTGCATGAAGTTTCAGAAATAGAGCCTGTATTTCAAGTCTACCAAAGTGGAGTGTGTGTTTGCTGTTAAATCAAGACGAAGGGATCAGGCGGAGGGATGTTCTTTGTTAGTTTGTTTGTTTGTTTGTTTGTTTGTTTGTGGAGAAAACGAACGAAAAGTTACAGCCAGACAAACTCGGAGTCAGATGTTTTTCACTATGAGTGGAAAACGAAAATCGGTGGTCGAATCACCGTGAAACACCGGCAATGACATTGGAGAATGTTGGGTCTCAGTTGAGCTGCGAAAGCTATAGCCAATACTGCTCTACTGGCCAGAAACTCGAAAAGGAGAAACCAAACGATAATTGGTTCTCGTCTCAGGAATTATCAACTACAATTAAAACTTGCAGATGAATGTATATGACTTCTTAAATACGTTCAAAATTGAAATATACTTAGAAATTCTTTCTTCCACGCATTAACTGTCCACAATTTGTCATTTTTTATACGCTTTTCAATTTATTGAAGTACCCTGATGACCAACTTCAGCGCTGCTTTCACGTGTTGCGACACACGCACACCTACGCTTATATCCGTTTTTATCAGTTGTTTTTTCAATTTTTGTTTGTTTCTGTCTCGGAAAATAAAAGTGAAAAATTTCATTTACCCATTTCGCCTTATTTTCTCCAAATTATAAAAGCGTATTTTTTTAAAACTCCCTTTTTTCATTTATTTTATCGTCTATATGTACATCTTGTAGTGGGTAGAAGCTTATAATTAAGTAGTTTAAGGTCCAACGGACCATATAAAGTTGGTTGGAGTCACACACCTGCATCGCACGCCTTGTAACTCACAACTGCCTTGCCTCGACACCAGTATTCCTACATCACTCTGTTAGGAGTGTAGTAGGGGAACCAGCGCACAGGCTATGCAATGCACCCTGTGTGCGGAGACACTACACTGGGGGTTGGAGCCTCCCCATGAGATACACCTGTAATCTGAAATAGACAAGACATGACAAGTACATATAATTTTTTATTTAAAAAATGTAAAAGCACAAAATTGTAGGTATGTTTTTTACAACGCAAAAAGGCATTTTTGAGAAACATCGTTTGTGGCAATTGCTGGATGCCTTAGCAAGAGGAATAGAGGAGTTAGTGGCCATAGATAATGGATTCTGTAAAGGAATACTCAGGGAATTAGCATTTTGCGAACATTGTTAGTGTTTTATGTGAGTACTCTGTTGCCTGTCATCCGTGATCCTTTGTCAGGTAGCTAGACAACAATAGTGGGTGCCAAAAAATCAAAAGTATACCTTTTTACCAGCATAGTATTCAATTATGGCGGACCATAAGGGCAATAAGAGATTATTAAGTGTAGGTATACAACTGTCAAGTCTGAGGTTTATCTAAATCAAGAATAAAGTTTAATTATTTCTAATCATTGTTATTCCTTGATTTGAGTATGAGGGGAGTTAAAAATTTCAGAGGTTGGGAAGACTGTTTTTTGCTTGAAAATTCTATTTTTGTGTGTCTGATGTTTCCATTATGCAATTTTTTGAGATCAGTGATCCTAGCGAGTTTATAAACTCCAGGTTTAGACGTTTAATCTAACACATGTACTATGTCATTAACCTGTGGTTTGCAAGATACCATTCGATATGCATTAGGTAAAGTAGAAGGTGGCCTGTCTCTAAGATAGAGTAAATACTCCCTTTTCCAAGATAACCACAATTTTTTGAGATAATCTTGATCAAGTTTTCACATATCTAATAGCCGTCTAGTTGTAGGAGTTGATTCCTGTGACATCTGGTCAGGTGAGACTGATAAAAGTCATAAATTTGCATGTAGAAAATGTGTAGGAGTCAACATATGTTGACCTTGATCATCGGATGATGGGCAAAGAGATTGTTGATTGACCATAGCCCGAATATCTTTCAAACTAGACTGGAAAGTATGGATGAAAATGGAAGTATGACCATGTACAAGGTAAAAGACTTGCTTTATAGTACGTATAATGCGTTCATATACTCCACCATACCAAGGTGCCTTTACTGGTATGGAATCCCATAGAATGCCTTTCATATCCATACTGTCCTTTATCTCCAAGTTTTTGGAGAAAGTTGTCCAGTAGTGAGGTAAATATACCAAAATCAATTGAGAAGCTCTGATTTTTGATTCATTGCTGAATCTACTGTATAAAAATTTCAGACGCTAATGATAACCAATTACATCAGGCAAAAAGTGACTTATTTTATCATTAATAAATTTAAGTAAGGCACCTTGTATAAGATTAATCTTTTATGGGAATGCAATATCCTTACGTTTATTTATGTATTCGTTAAAACCATTAATGAAACCAGGATATCGTAAAATATCCCCATTCCATCTCTCTAAATAAAATTTAGGTGGCTTGTGATTGGTGAAACCACTTTCTACAATATCTTGAGCTTGTTGTTCCCAACATTTAGGAATGTAGCCAGAAGAAGTGGGAATTGTAAAAATTGAAACGTTAATTTCAGAAGATGATTCTGGAGGGATTTGAGGTCCCTCATTATCTAGTACAGGATTGTTAATCATAGATAAAGTATTTAAAGATGTCAATGAATTTTCATTTGGAATCTGAGATGACTCACTTCTAGATTTTTTAGAACTGGTCGTATTCTCATTTTCCATAGAATCTTCATTTGACATCATAGCATGCGTACATTTATTAGTATTATATTTTTGATTACCCTTTACAAGATGCAGTGTTTTTGAACCTTCACTCGTGGATGGATCCAAGTCAATGTCTTCATCATCTGAAGGTGGTAGGTTTTGAGAACCTGCAGGTGCTTCCTGTATGGTCCTGAGTTATTTTGTCTCAAATTGAAAAATTTTAAGATGGAATTCTTCCATAATAGTCTTCTCAATATCTTTAATGGTTTTCTCTCATTTTTGATATTGACAAAGAGCATTATTCAATTCATTTTGAGCCTTAGTTAGAGACTTGCCAATTCCTTTGGCTCGAGCAAGCTGTTTGGCTTCAAGTTTGGCTTGTTGTTTTTGCTGTTCCTCCTCTTCACATTGGAGGGAGGTTAAATACCAAAGAGGAACAGGTTGTGGCGCAACTGCAGATGAGTCTTTCTTAATTAAGCAAGAACGCTTAACTAACAAACCAATTTGCAGTTACATGCACGGATGATTAAATCCTTTTTGATATTCATTGAGAGATTTTTTGAATCTTCGATGCATGAATCTATGGCTTCTTTCTCTGAAAGAATTGCATTTTAGTTGAAGTCTTGGATGACTGGTGTTTGAAGAATTTCTTCAATACACCAGGTGTAGGATTCGCAACCTCAATAAGGATTGTGGCGATGAATGTATCATCTGAGGATGTTGAGTCCAATGATGATTCTTCATCTTCACTTAGGCTACGTCATTACGTGTATTTTGGGGTATCAGAAATTAATTTCGACCTTTTTAAGGAGTTCAGCTTCCTCCTGTTTTTCTCAGCCTTTTTGACTGATTCTTCAGCTAAGTGTTGCTTTTCAGCTTCAGCAGCTTTTTGTTTTTGAGCTTTGTCAGATTTTTCTTTTTCGACTTTGTCGGACCACGAAAGATCGTTTGGATCTAACAAGTCGTCTTCTTTTTGAGAAGAGATTGGGGAATCTTGATTTCCTTGATCAGTCATATTTAATTTAGTAATGAGAACAGAAAAACAAGAAAGAAATTGTTAAGATTTCATCAGCATATTATTACTGAATAATTAATATGATGTGTGTGAAACGTATTTATGAAGGTGAGGAAAGGTGCAGAGAAAAATTAAATTTTTAAGGTATTGATGTCAGTGACACAAACTTCTTCTCACTGGTGTGAATTTATTGTTTTAACATGTATTAAATGATAGGTATCAATATTACGTTAAGTGGAATTTTAGTGCAATTTTTATAGTATTTTTAGTACTGAAATTAAGAATATTTTCAAGTATTTACAACTAAAAGAAAATTGGGCGTGACCCTAGGATGAAAATTCAATAATTATGCACAAGAATGATAAGTTCTAAAATTATTAATAAAATTTCAGAATCAAGAGTTCCAAAAAAAATCGGGCATGACCCTGGAGTGAAAAAAATATTTCTATTTGCGACACTAATTGAACAAAAGTTTACAAAAAAAGTTGAATTTATAGACTTAAGATTAGTTACATCTAAGACCTATAATATTTTTTGTAATTTGGATGGTGAATCTGGTAAAATTTCAGACAAAAATAAAGACGCTAAAGTCTAATTAAGATGTAAGAAATCAAAATTCTATACAATAACACAGTTATATTAGAATACAAGGATATGGTCCATATGATTGACTTAACAAAATTTGAGTAAAATTAAGGTTTGAAGTCGATATTGAAGTAGAAGATTCTAGCTGCTACCTCTTAATTTGTAAATGTGGGTAATTATTCATAAAATTGATGAAATTAAATCTACGTAATAATTTGCGTAAAATTGTACGTATAAAAACATGTAATTAGTAACAAAATAAACAACATTAATTAATAAAATCAAATTAATTCAGGGAAGGCGCAACAACATTAAAAATTCATAAGGGAACTGGTAAAGAACCCTGTACGAATGCAGATACGTTTGCAAAAACTAAGCAGTGTGCAGGCATATGAGTCAACGTGGTTGATTTGGTTCTTCCCTTGCTGTTGTTGCTGAAGCATCCTACAACGTCCATTTTTGTTTGTATTAGTAGGGTGTGTCATATTTACACAAACTCGTGTATATAGTAGTGAGATTGTTAATCTAGATAAGAGTCAAATCGATGCATGCATCGACATTATTATAGGTGAATTTGACCTTGGATCTGCAATTTAATGCAGTGACACAAATTTTCGTCTAATTTTAGACAAAATTCGACCGTTTTTAATTCCTAATTGATGAGTAAACATTTTTGCTCTCTAGTCCGCTTTCTTCTGGGTGTAAAAAAATATTAGATATGAAAAAGTTGAGATTGGATAAGAAAACAGCATGGCGCACTGTCCAGTTTTGAATTCTGTTTGTCACATAACACACAATCACTAGCAGACATCCGTGGCGAGCTGGTGGCGTGATACATGCACGCACACATTCACACACATTCTCTGTGGCACGTGGTGGCATGACACCTACACATACAAGCATTTTTTTGTCCTGGTTAATGTTAAAGTCATGAATGTTTACACATTAAATATGTGAGGGGTACCCTCGCACGTCTTTTTTTTTTGAGCGTATGAGTGAGAGAGAGAAAGTTATATAATTTTTTTGTCCATTTTCATATTTTTTATGCACTCTTATATACGTCTATAGACATATATGTAGCATATTATTTGCAAAGTTTTTTAGAATTAGTCTTTTTAGAAATAGCATTTTTAGTGCTGTATATTGCCAAAATTATTTATTTATTAAACAATACAGAAGATATTATTATTTAGCCTAGATTCATTGTTAATGAAAAGAAAAAAAATACGTAATATTTTTAGAGCAAATAAATGCTAGGGACGGCTGAAAAATTAATTTTATTAATTTTTTTGTCTGTATTACCTGAAATACGTGAATAAATATTCATGTATAGTAGAATGATGAGTTCTTTGGAAGTTATTCATTATTAATTGGGGCAACAAATTTTTAATTTTAGCCGCTAAGTGGAGAATTGTTAGTTCTATGTTTTTTCGAGAGAAGATTATTAGTCTTTATTAAATTATTTTCTGTTTGTTAGACAAGAATAAAATAATACGAAGTGTTAATTCGATGAACTATTTAACTAGAAAAGTTAAAGTCGAGATTAGGATCTTTAGTCCCCTAAAATACAATATATTTTTGTTTGAGAATTTGAATAGTGGAAGTGTTTTAGGCTAAGAATTTATTTAAATTCAGGAAATTATTAGTTCCAAACCACAAGACCATTATTGCTCTGCTACCATGTAGTGGGTAGAAGCTTATAATTAAGTGGTTTAAGGTCCAATGGACCATATAAAGTTAGTTGGAGTCACACACCTGCATCACACGCCTCGTAACTCACAACTGCCTTGCCTCAACACCAGTATCCCCACATAACTCTGTTAGGAGTGTAATAGGGAAACCAGCGCACAGGCTATGCACTGGACCCTGTGGGCGGAGCTACGGCACACCTCCTCTCTCTTGCAGATAAGTTATAAATGTATAAAAAAAATTATTCTACTTCTATCGTACGTTCCCCTATGCCACCACATCACGTGTCTTGGCACATTATTTAATACGACCCCTTATCCGAAATTCCTAACTACATTATTGATTTTACAAACTATTAATTTTAATCGACAATCGTATTTTAATTACATCGTCTGTTTTGGTAGTACCTATACTCGTGTATGAATCTTGAACACTTATGAACTGATCCTGTTTTCTTACTTTAAATTAACCGAAGTTTAAATCAGTTTTTTGATAAGTGCCTTAAATTATTATCTGATGATTTTCCGAAATAGCCGTGTGCCTTCGTTTTTGCTGTTAAATTGTTTTTTAGGAAATTCACATCATTTGTTTCAAATATTCTTTGACCTTTATACAGTTTTTCCCCTCGTAATTCGGACTGTTGTTCAAATGCTTATCCTGCAACTTAATTGAATCATTGTTGCGTAGATGTTCAAAGAAAATTTACGTATTAAAATTTATCTCATGATCTGATCTTCAGACTCAGGAGTAGGGGTAAATTCGTTTTTCTTTTCATGACTCCTGGAAACCTGTAAGTATTATCTGAAATTCATGTACATATATGTCGCACTCAAAATCAAAAATCAAAAATCAGGAAACTTCGCAAATTTTCAGTCAAAAGGGAAAATGCCGGCAAAGAGACTTGTCCCCTTTTCTTATATTTGCCAGGATAATTTTAGTCATAAATGAAAATTTTTTAATTTTCCGCCGTTTATCGAATTGACGTTCTTCCTTGAAATTAACCTACTCAAAATCGATATTTAGGTAATGTCCACAATTCCTAAATTTGCATGAATTCCTAGAAAAATACATAACAGCCGACAAAGGCAATTAATTCATAAAATTATATTTGATTGAAATATTTAGTCAGTTATGTATATAATTCTTAAAACTGACTGCTTTAGCCCTTAGGTATTATAGGAAGTTAGGTGAGGTGGATTATTTAAAAAAAAAAAAAAAATTAAAAGAATTCATCTTACACCTTTAAGTATTGTGGGTAGTTAAATGAAGTTGATAATATTTTTTACCTTACACCTTATAGTGTAGTAGGAAGTTTGAAATTTTACAAATAATTGCATTTCACATCATTTATATTTCTAACTAGGCATTTATATAAATACCGAAGGTGCATATCCTAATTATTTTCGTAATTCCCTAGACATTTACAAAAATTACTAGAAGTTTTCAAAAAATTGAATTCTCGTTTTTCCCTAGTTATTTACATGAATTCAGGATCACAACAGTTCCGTGTATAGGCAAAAATACCGACTTTTCTCTATGCCAGTTCCGTGCGGAAAAAGCCTCTTATTTACGCCACTTCAACGCTATTTCGCTAATTTTTACACACTTTTTCATGTATAACAATTCTGTGTGATACATTCGACGTATTTTCCAATACAAGTAAAAGTAGTACAGATAATAAAATATTAGTTGTTGGAGTATTTCAAAGGATTAAAGGGATGAAATAATGTAGTTCTTCCTCCGAGAATTTGAAAGGAGGACGTTGGAATAGAAATTTTTTTGGTAACTCATGCCAGTGTTGAAGACAGTGAAATATATAGTGATTCAGATCACCATTGCTGGGATTCTCTGGATGAAGCGAACATCTGCCCAGAAATAACGGTTCAATTCTAAAGATGTCAATCAGATTTATTGACTCCATAGTATTCTTTTTGTACGTAAATTTTAAATGTGAATTTGACGTTAAAACTCTGTTTTGTGATCGCTCTATTTATAGAGTTAGAGCACTATTAGGAAATTTTGGTCGTATTTTTGGGTGCAAACATTTGGCAATAAAAAAGGTAACTTATTTTTAAAATACATTGTTATCAATAAAGGAAACTGAACCACATTTATGTTTTGAGAAAATTATTTTAGTTTCTACGTTTTTATCGTGTATAATTCATTCGTATGCCTTTATGGGGTCCCTATAAATGAAAATTGTTGAACTGAATGCGCGGCTACCAAAAGTGAATGCATTTTCGACAAAATTGGTTCTTGTATGGTTATTTTTTCCATCAATATATCGACGATTTTTGCTTGTTTCAAAATCACAGTTTTCAATCTTTTTCTCCCTCAATATTTTTGATACCTCTGCACTGAAATTGACTGACTAACGCTGGTAAAAATTTTTTCGATTTTTGTTTTAGTTTTGCAATTTGTATCTATCGGGGTAGAAAATCAAAAATGAAGTATGTCAACGATGATCAGTGAATAATGACTTACACCAATAAGCGTGATGAAACTCCGAAAAAATATCCCTTTTCGGACATCCTCTGGTGATAGTTGACATTCACCGAACAGTTTCAGTAAATGTTGTAAAATATTTGTTTTTAATTTTTTTTAGTTTTTTTTAGACGTTTTCTGGATTTTTTTCTTTAGATCGGGGTGGGGTTGGGTGTGTAAATTTTTTTAGGTAAAAATACTCTCAACTGGCAACTTGAAGGTAGTATTGTATGAAAAAAAAATTTAATTGAAAACAATTAAGGTAGTTAAACCGGGCGTAGCCCTTCCATATAAATTGTGTACCTTTGCATATGCTGGAGTAACCCTGTTTTATAAAAAAAAAAAAAAATTGGCTTATTAATATTTCCATTGAATGATATTAACATTCGCCGTTACCTCTTGATGCGTGTCAGCAACCACCGGTGAATGTTCGAAAAAAGGATTTCAATTCACCCTTTTCGGACTTCCACCCCTCAAGTCAGTGTACTCGTAAATCAACATTCACCGGTGATTATTGATATTCATCGCATTTCAGTCTTTTACTTCAAAATATCGATATATGCTATTTGATAATTTTATTATAGTTGAGTACTTTTTCCAAAACTTATCTAAATTTGCTAATATCTTAATTTTTTTCTTTGTTTCAGGTAAGTTTTATCGTGTTTTGTTACGAATTCTAATGTAGGAACAAGTTACTCCGATAGACCAGTAAGTAAAATTTTTCCCATCTTACGCTGAATTTCATTACCTATAAATATTCAATTAAAAAAAAAGTGAACCCGTGGAGGATAAAATAGATCCAATCGTTTTTTTATTTTTATTTTATTTTTTAAAACATTCAAAAATATTTTCTTCATCGTTGTTTTCGTATATTTTTGTGCCTCCTAACACACACACTCACACTCTTGAATCGTTTTCTCCCGGAATGTTGATGTTGAGTAAAACGAACTATGACTCATTTCTATGATAACTATGTTTCATCACCGAAAAATTGAAATTCATGATTATTTTTCTTTCGTACTTCGTTCGCAATTACTGTGTACGGTCTTTATGTTTTTAGCTGAAATTTACATGAGTACACTCGGGGATAATTATTTTTAATGTTCGTATAAGTATGTTCATTTTGGGATTTGTCAGCGGTATAAAAAATACCTCTGAGACGAACATATGATTTTTTTTATACGCTATTATTCTACTTATTCACTTTCCACAATTCACAATTTCAATTTCCAATTTTACCTAGTATTTCATGCGGCCACCAAGCGCTACAGTCGTGATTACTAGTCACTGTTTAATGTTGTATAGCGTTTTTGTTCCGCATTCTTTCATCCTTAGCTGCGATGCCTGAGAAGTGTGGTCGTTCGTCATTCATGGAGTTGCGGCTTCAAATCCCGGGCTGACTGTATTTTTTGATATAGTTTCTTTTTTAAATTAAAAAATTTTTTTAAACTATTTTAGACACATGCCTACACTTTTTGCAGCGTTATTTTGGATATCGTACAGATAAAATGTATTCAACTCGCAAGTATGACTTTGTTTAATGTAGAATAAAGTACAGCATATAAAACATACACAAGTTATAAGGCATATGTCTACTGAATAAACTAAAAAATAAGTTTACGTTAAAAACGTGTTTTTAAGTGATAAGCTTTTATTTTTTTTGGCTTTGGCTTCATGCAAAATAAATATTATTTCGTAGCGGAAGGTTGGCTGCAGTATTTTATTTTAAAATCGCAGTAGTTAGTAGAATACAAGCTTAAAAAAAATGAGACTGAAGTACAACCACCAAACATGGTATTATGTTAGGTCAGTGTTGTGGATGATTCGTGTTGAAAGGAAAGGAGGGAAATGATAGTTTGGGAATAGAGATATGGTGAATATGCAATTACACACAATTTGTGAGAACAGTCAGAAAGAGTTATTGTTCAAAAACATATGTTCTAAGGAAATTTCTGAATTAGAATAAATTTAATATGCGCATGTAGGAGTATGACTACGTTATGTGGGAGTGTGCATTCTGGGAATTTAAGACTGATGAGAATATTGTTCGAGAGTTTTTAAATAAGTGCTGAATGTATAAATACGTGTATTTAAGATTAGGTGAATATTTGGTTGTATTTCTGAATTTATACAATATAATACGTTACAGTACTATTTTATCGTGACACTTTTGCTAAGTTTCATTTCACTGTTCATACAACGTTTTATGCTTATTGAAAGCATATTTAAAGAAAATTATTTTTGAACATAATTACTGTAAAAATCAATTCAACGAACATGGCTACAGCAAACTACCGGCTGCAAAACACAAAATTTCTAGTTTTGATAGAGTTCCATTTATTTTTATGTTAAGGAGAATTTTTTTTTTTTTTCTTAAGTATATAAAGCTTAATAGTGGAGGAAGGATATTTTGGATGATGTGGGGGGACTTGGCCAATACGTGCCACTTTGTATGTCACCAATGACCGGGTTGTCCTCATAGAGCTGAGGCAAAGCCCCAGTTGCTTCAGCTCTCCTCTGACATGGTTGCCTACAATGTGACATATCATGGATGAGTTCTCCCACATTTGCTCAAAAGATCCACCTACTAAGTGAACCACTGATTTTGAAATTCGTCGTATTAAATAAACATAAAAAACTTAACATAGAACATGAAAAAAAAACCCACCTCACTTAACCTCGCCTTATATCCTTCAACAAAGAGGAAAAAAATTTAAAATAAAATTACCATCCTGAAGGTTCAAACACACATTTGCCAAGTGATGAGCCATCTCTCTTTCACTGAGACACAGATATCCAATCAAACACAAAATAAAAAATACAAACTTTTATACAGTAGAGAGAATTGTGGTAATGGCACGCATCCTATTTATTTTATAAAAAATGACTGTGGGGACAATACTTGTATGAGGTAATAGGGGCTCGCACCCCTTGACAACAGTCGCCACCCAAAGGCTGGCAATAATCGTCTTTATGACGTTAAACGAATTTACACTGGTGCGTTTGTATGTTCGTACCTGCACATACGTACAGGTAAGATACATTGCACGGGCCAAGATCAATTACCTGATAACGATCTTGGTGATGTCACGGCCCGGTACCAAACGCACTGCGTCGTTTCTTATCACCTCGACAGAGGCAAGAAACGTCGTAACGCATGACATAATTACGTACATGTAGGTATGCATGTGTGTCTGTGTGCGTGTACCAAATCTTGTATATAAACTCTCAGAACAGGCTCAAAAATTGCCAGTGTTTGCCGAGGATTTGGCTCTCCCATACTTAACTGTATGAAGTGGCAGAACACGCAAAATACTGTTGAAGACCTTCTAGTGTGAATATCTCTCACGACAAGGTATTCCACAATGACTACTTATGAAAATCGACTACAAAAAATCCAGTTACACGAACTGACTAACAATTTTTGGGACCAAATCAAGCCAAGAAACCTTTTTCAACAAATTGTTTCACCTATCTTTTCCTAATTTCTTTCGTTCAATAAACCATCTTTTCCATTCAATCCAAATATTATTTTAGTGCTTTTATGCTTCTATCAAATACCATTTGCAGTTTATTCAGTATACAGTTGTATTTTAATGACCAGTGCAAGTAAAAAGTAATGTATTGTTGATGATTAGTACTGATCAATTTTCAGTCATCATTATTTTATAGGCCCACATATCCATTACAACTCGGTTGCAGCGATCAATTTATTATTATTGGCAACAACAAACAAATTTCTCAGAGGCTCAGAATTTGTTATAGCCAGTTTCTTCTGTATTATTTCCATTGAATTTTTGAAAGCTGTCAAATTTTGGGGTTTTATCTCTCCTTGTTCGTAATTTTTCACTTTTTTTTCTTCAGTTCTTTGATTTTTTCACTCATTTACCCTGTCATTTTCCTCCAATCACAAATAAAGCATTTTTACACTTGTTGTAAAAAATATTTACGCTACTTGGTCAAATTAAACAATTAACAACTTGTGCGATTGTCACATTTGCCTGCAGCTCGTGCTGGAAAACATCGTAGTCATTGGGAATTCTCACTTTCTTCCCATGTTGCATAATGTATGATTTCATGATCTTTTTTTTTAGGTGGGTTGTAAAAAATAGGGTGTGACACGTGTACAAAGTAGGTGATAGTTAGGAGTGTAAAATTTGCTACTCGAGTCAACATCACCTACTTCTCACCCTCGTATCACAAATATCTATTATTTTTGTCTTTCATTTTGGTTGACATTAAATTTGTCGTGAAACTAGTTTAATAATATTTTTTTATCAACTCATGCTTCAAAAAGAGGTTGTTATCAAATCAATTTTGGTTAACAAAGTTAGAATTTCCTAGTTAATTCCAAATGGTCAGTAGTGATTTTCATTACTTTACTAGTGTAGTAGTGGAGTTTTTACGTAACATTTTTTTGTTTATTTCTTATCAGTGCCATTCAAACGTACTCAAGTGCCAAAATGTCGCTAGGAAAAAGCGCCGTTTTCCATGGTGATGCCTGCAAACAACCAAGTTCACCTCTCCATAATTATTTAATTATTGTTTAAAATTCTGTTCATGAATGAAGTTCATCTATTTAATCTAGTGAATAATAACCTTTTTTTGATGAATTCGTTGAAAAAATATCGTACTTACTCAACTATTTAGCTACTCGTAATGATCGACTTATTACGATTACAGCACTCGCCCAACTAGTTGAGTAAAATACTATTGTTTTTCAAAAGCTTGTGATTGGTCTAAGGACAGTTTTAGCCTCTTATTCGAATCGAATAAAATAAAATAAAATAAAAATTTTTTCAACTCCTAATTTCTTATAATATTACCTAATGAGAAAAAAAGTTTAAAAAAGTGTAGTAATCAGCTCCATTAGAAAATTTAGGTTTTCAAGCACTGGTCAGTTACAACTGAAATTGGCAAAAAGATATTGTAGATCATAAAATATGATTGTCTTAAATTTTGTATTCATTGAAAATTACGTATTTTAAAACTTTAAATTGGAATTAAATCGGGCGTATTGGAAGTACGGATCAGAATCCGTACCTAGCATATTAAAATAGATGATAATCAATATTTTTCTCAAATTTCGTAGGTATTGGTCAAAACTTGAACATTTTATTACTAAAATAAAAACAAAAATAGCAGTGCCGGAAATACCGCCTCGCCGATCCGCACCAAAATCAGGAGGTCTGATCCTTGGCTTAGAACTAATGTTCGTACCTACCAAATTTCGTGAATATCGGACCGAAATTGCGATCTGTACCGTGATAATATGAAAATAGAATTTATTAATATTTATTACACATTTTAATTTGAGCTTTTAGTGGCAAAATTTTTTTGGGTTTTGAAACAAAAAACGTAACTACTACCATCCTCTCAGGTCGTTTCAAGTGATCGAAATAAAATTTAGATTTTCAAAGAAAGTCTATTTAAGCAGCTTTTATCAGTTTTCACGTGCAGCGAACCGTATGTTGCAAATGAAATTATTGTATCTACCAACTCTTTACTGCAGTAATTATTGGAAGGAATGTTGGTTGTGAAGAAAGCAAAAGTTATGTTTTCTCTCTTCATTATGCGATCATCTAACGCTTTTACTTTGTATTCAAAAATTAAGAACTTTTTTTCGTTATCAATCGAATGCTAGTACATTTTGTTAATTGTTACTAAGCCTTTTCAGAAGAAATGTTTGCCTTTTTTCCTCGGCTCGAAAAGAAGCTACAGCATTCGTACGTACGTATGTATAGTTGTAAACTGACATTTTGAAAATAATTAAAATCTTCAAGGGTTGAGTGATTGTATTCTTTATACATATTTATTTATTTTTTGGTGGAGGAGAATTAATAAATGTCTTCTTGAAAACTGTTTTCTGAGTTTATCTCGCCCAGTTTAATTTTAATTTTACTGTCAAAAATGGCATACTTATCTTTGGTTAACCGCGTTATCGTCAAGAATTGTGACGAGCATTAAATGTAAAGAAAATAATAATATATTTTCTCCCTATTTTGCAGTTGCTGTAAGTATGCGTTGAACTTAGCAAAGGGTAATAACTTAGCTTATAAGAATTGATTATTGTAAATTTTTTACGCCATTTTGAACTGAAAGAATGGTTAAGATACCTACTAAATATTCCTGAAATAATATAGTCAGCATAGTAACCGGACAAATTTATTTCCAGTTGTTTTTATACACTTTTATTTTACTTGCTCCCCTACCGTACCCACAAAAGTTACGAATTTCCTGTGTTAAAGTTTCGAACGGTGCACTCTCCAGTCCTCGCACTTGCAGCCAAGCGTTTGCATTGCCTATGTCATTTCACTTCACATGTGGGAGTGGGAAATTTCAAACAATTTCACTGATTTTGTGAGCAGCATAACAGCAAAATCAGAAGTTCTGCAACAGGTGGTCGTATTGGGTTGAATGTGCGATGTGATACTTTTTTACTATCACACTCCGTTTACCCAAACATCATCGCTGACTTTCGTGTAACATTAACTAATTTTACCACCTATTACCTACCTATTACGTTATCTTCTATTGATTCTTGTGTGATTTTTCGAAAACACTTCACGAGTATGATGCCCCTCGTATTCCTGTGGAACTGTCCATCAAAAATCGAGAATCGCATCGTCGTAATTAATCTAAATGAAAGTCGAAACTGAATAAAGATTTACTATTTCTCATTTACTTTTGTCGGCGCTGGTATCCTTTCGTGTTTTCCTTGTTCCCCATCATTTTCCTGCCCCCCTCCAGCAATACCTCGTCGAACGACATTAATAAAAACTTTCCGCGACGAAAATTTCGAAATTTAATTAAACAATTGAAAACTTTTCGTACGGTGTGCAAGGATTTGAGTGGCCAAACTTTTGAAATCTCGTTTTTGTCGGCTTCCACGAACATCCTTCTTCAAGGTTTGGTAGAAAAATTCTTTGTCCTTTTTGTCGTCGTCGTTGTTACTGCTGCTGCTGTTGTTTTGTTCGTTTTTTTATTCATAGGTATTTACCAACATTTTCGAACCTTCGGTTTGTGTTTCATCGCGCAATTACTTCGCTTCACATTTCCCCCTCCTCTCTCGCGGTCTTATACTAACTTGATTCAGTGTAGGGAGAGGTAGTCTGGTTGTAGCCACAGAGTATTAAATATAATAGAGGACGCAACTGAAACGATAAATGGCACCACTTTCAAGATTAAAATATCTTGGCCTCTTGAAGTACCAACAATTTTCCGTCTCATTTTTATCTAAGAAATTCGAATTTGTCGTGATTTCTAAATTAATTATTATGTATATTCATTCATATAGTTGAATTATTATTTTTTTTTAAATTTCCTATTATTTTCAATGGGACCAAATGAGAGGCAAGAAAATTTTCTGTACCATAGTCGGATGCCCCTCACGATATTTACTTCGGAGGCTCCCTCTTCTTCTTAATTTCAGCTCGGCCCTTTCACGATACCAATTAACAATAGATTTATAAAGATATTATTGATTGATTTTTTTTTGTCATTTTTTTCTAAATTTCTGAATTTTAAGAAAAAAAAAAAAAAAAAAACCGCACCTGCCAGCAGTAGCTTTATTGATAGTTCTCTTTTTTTAAATCAGAAAATAAGTTACTAAAAAGTTAATAATAGATCATAATAAATTGATGATTGTATATCTTCTTCCATTTAAGCTTTTTGCTTGCACTTTTTTTAGGCTACTATCAGAAATGGAATGAGATAAAGTAATTTTTCCAACTCTCACAAATTTTGGTCTGGCTCTAACTTTCTGAAAGCGCAAAAAATCACTCAGTTTGGTACCTTCGCTTCAGCAAGTAGTTCAAATTTCTTATGCTATTTTATTTACGCCTCATGTGGGATTAACTCGTTGACATTATTTCACCTTGTGTTTTTGTAATTTGTTTCATCCGTTAGTATTGCGATGTAATCAATTTTTGAAGTATTGGTATGTTGTGTTATTTTGTTGAATATTACCCATATTTTTACCCAGTTTGTTCACAAATGGGCTATTAAAATTGACCTCACAAAAGGGTTAAGGGTGGGATGCTGAAAATTATCCGTTTCATGAGAAAAGAAAATAGGTACCATTTTTTCATTTTAACCTAATTTTTATATATATATATATATGTATGTATACATGTATGATGTATTGCCCAAAATTTTGTGTTCACAGTTTTGGGAAACTTACCAGGTGGATTGGGCTGAAATTTTTACAAGAGATAGTTCTCATATCGGAGCAGGTCTGAAAGAAGTGTTTTGCCTGTCAGTCTATTAGTTTCTGAGAAAACTGGAAAATAAAAAATCCTAGAAAATTCATTTTCCCAGGATTCTGAGAAAATGACAAAAGAAAACTGACTGAAATTTTTACAATAAACTTTCCTTATGTTGGTGCAACTTTTGTAGAAGTTTGGTGCCTATTAATTCAGTTTTCTGAGAAAATTGGAGAAGAAAAATTGCTTGTTCATGATTTTGAGAAAACTACCAAACAGATAGGGCTGAAATTTTTATGGAAGATAGCTATTGTGTGGGAGCAGGTTTGAAAGAAGTTTGTTGTTCCTTGGTTCAGTGGTTCTCAAGAAAACTGGAAACAAAAAACTCTATAAAAGCAGTTTTTAGCAATAAAACATCGATAAATCAGTATTTTTATTGATAACTGTCGGTAGTTTTTAGCTAATTTCTTAACCCGAAACTAGCAATGAAATATCGATATATTGATAGCTATTAATATAAATATTGATTAATATCGATATAAATATCGATTTATATCCATGTAAATATCAATTAATGTCAATTAATATCGATATAAATATCTAATAATGTTGATATAAATATAGATTATTGTTGATATTATTTTGTAATTATTTCAAGTATGCTCTCTCTCTTTCTCTCTCTCTCTCTTTCTCTCTCATATTATCTCTATCTGCAAACTGGTTTTTCAAGCAAAGCATTGCTATGCTAGAGGTTTTTTTTTATGGTCTTGATTATTTCTAGTAATGTAATGTCATGATAAGGTGGTCATTTTGAGTGGGATGACTAGCAGGGGCATCATGGGTTGAAATTCTAGTGGGAAATTTAGAGTAAAATAGGAAAAACTTGGAATGATATTTGGCTATTTTTTTAATCTTTTTGTAGACCTTTGTAAAATGTAATATAGCACAAATTTGGCGAGAACAGACCCAAGATCTTCCTCTTCCAGTTGTTCACCCCCACAATGAATTTTGGAATTTCTCATTGTGGGACAATGTTGATTAGTATCTTAAAATTTCAATAATTTTTCTTGTAATACTTTGTTTCTTTTAACTTCAATATTTTTCACTTTTCATCATCATATTCTTCATCATTAAAACATCTTCTTCATGTTTTTATCTTCAAATATCATGTGTACTGTATCTCGTAACAATTATATTGTGAATGAGCTCAGGTTAGTGACTAGTTATAAAATTTGCCGTGCCGATAAAAATCCAGTTTATGACAGGTGAAAACCAAGTTTGGCATACCAGAATATATCATGTCCTTTACAATTTTTTTTTTGTCTAATGAATAGTAGGTATAACTTTGGTTTATAATCTTACAAAGTTGAGTCATTTCACAGTTTTTTTTCAAACCAATTTCAATGTTTTATACCTTCCCACCCATTTTTTGACAACTTGAAACTAATTTTACCTTTTTGATTTTTGCTCACATTAATCTCTTCTGAATATAGAAGCTGTATTTTGAAATTTCCGGTTATATTGGGTTTTAAATAATTTTTACTTGGTGCTACGTCCACATAGATATGAAAAATGTTATTGGAAATTGAGATTTTAGTATTGTTATCATTCGATTAATACCTATAAATTATTGAAGAATTGGACTCATATGCTATATTAATGTAGATGCAGCACTATACACTGCATGAGATTACTGTGTTAATTAGGTATTTATGGAAAAATAGGTATTTTTAAGTGATTTATGCAAAAAAATATCCGCCTTACAAAAAAAAATATAGAGTAGTTTTTATATATTTTCTTAGTTGTCTTTTAATTTTGTTTGAATAATTTCCAACTCTAATGAAAATTGATGGAAAACTACTTTGAGACACCATTTCACGTCGGAACTTAGAGGTGTTTGTTATAAAGGTTAGTGAAGCCGATGTAAATACCAAATTTCAGCTTTCCATAAATTATCTTTTTAAATCTTAACTTGCTTGGACTATTGGCGAAAGTTACCTTACCGACTGGTATAGCATCGCCCTTTTCTTTTTATCGACTGCGTATGGAGGAGGTTATCATATGTTTGATAGGGAAGACCGGGGCTAGTTGACCACAGGGGTAGGTTGACAAACTCATTATAATTTTTTCCAGCTGCAGGTTGGAAGCACTGCTTTAAGTACAAATCATGTGTATAGGGTACGCGTATGTACAACGATTATTATTTTTGTGTTGGCATAAGTTGTACAACGCAAAAGCCAAAAAAAATGATTTTCGGTTTTGTCACTGATAAATTTTAGTTGAACAAATTTTCATATTCCTAATTTTTATGCGATTTAATCGGAATTTCGAAGGATGCAGTATAAGTAATAGTCATTTATAAACATTTTAATGTGTGCTTTCAATTAATCAACTGAATTTTAATTACAAAATATTGCTGTGCAAAATTTATCATCATCTAGGGTAAGTTGACATTCACTACTTGGGGTAAGTTGACACATTCATTTCTCAAGATTTTATTTCTTCTAAATTTAGGTATGCATCGGAAATGGAAATCATGAGGAATTATAAAAGACGCACAGAACAAGCAACCTTTTTAGAGTCTCAAGTAAATACTGCGGTTACACCAGAACTAAAAAAATTGCAACAAAAAAAAGCAAGCACAGCAGCAAAAATCAAACAATGATTATTCCAGTCTGGTAAAAAAAAGGCTACAAAACAGTCAGCAAAACTACGCACAAGAAAACCAAAATGTCGTGCTAGAAAACAAGCTTCCTCTGATGAATCATCTGACTTAGACTGCCAACCCCTCGTGCAGTGTTCGAAAAAAAGAAGCACTTTATGAGATGCTTCTGAGTCTGATGCAGAACCTCCTCCTAAACAGTTTAAAATGAAACTCGCACAAAAACTCCGACAAAAGAAAGCTGCTGAATTAGAACCTACCTCATCCTCAACACCTATTGAAAAAAAAATGAATATGTTCCTTGCCTTGTTTGCGATGAAAGTTACAGCCGGTTGAAAGAAATTTGGTTACAATGTATCACCTGTTACAGATGGGTTCATGAAGCTTGTACAGATGGTAATCCGTGTTATGTTTGACATATATGTGAATAAAATTATAAAAATAATGTTCTGTGCTTTATACCTAATTTTATTTTTTGCAATTAATTCCAATAGTGTCAACTTACCCCAACACTAATGTTAACTTACCCCAGGGTCGGGTAAGTTGGCCAAAAAAAAGGTTTTACAAAATGGAAAATTTTTCATGATTGTATGCTTCTATAGAAAGATATCTATATGTCAAAAGATAGCCAAAGGTTCAATTTACATATTGGGATACTTAGTTATTGAATAAACAATTAATAAATATATTCAAAAATTAATAATAAAAAACGTGGTCAACTAGCCCCGGTCTCCCCTATGTCTATCTCCGGAACTAACGAAATTTTGTTCGCTCAGAACAAGTGTCATACTTTATAGATTTAAATAAAAGTAGTCTCAAAATGTTGCTGACCATCCGGAGAATGTCCTAGACTATTCACATTTGAAAATTAAAAAATTAGAAGGGTATAATTGAAGAAAATTATGAAAAAATTATTTTCCTAAATTTGGTCAGATCCACCAATAAGAGCTACTCATTTAGATTAACGCAATTAGTTTTTTTTTTTTTTTAATAAAATTTATTATTTTTCACTTTTATTGATGAACTATTCCTTTATGAGTGGAACACGTTTTAGACCCATTTTTTTCTTCTAAGGCCACCCTAAGCATGTGCCTAGTTGTCCTAGTACAATTTGATCAGCTCTGTATCGACACTTTCTTAAAATGTTGATTTTGTTCAGATATTCATATTCGTCCTCCTCAAGCATTGATAATGAGCCTTTTTAGTAGGTACCTACGTTTTAAGTTTGGTATTTCATTCGTGGCCAATATAATGTTGGAAAGAAAAGGCTGACCGCATCGTCTGTAGTAGATAGGAAAAAGAGAGTTCTGGGACAACTTTCAAAGTTGAACTTTGGAGGTCAATATTTTTGCATGTGAGCTTTTGATCGTAAAGTGGCGTGTGATATATCGATATGTATGTTTTTTAACATGGCGGTTTCAATTTCGAGGATGAAATTTGAATTCGATGTAGTATAGGGGCGTAGAGGGTTGAAACATGGGGTTTAGAGGTCAATAGTAAGTATGAATGAAATGCGAGGTGTGATATATTAATAGGTATGTTTTTTGACATGCCGATTTCGATTTTGACCTCAAAATTTGAATTTGATGAGGCGGAAGGGCGTGCGGGGCTGAAACAAGAGGTTTCGAGGTAATTAATATATATGGATGAAATGGGGGTTGTGACATATTGATACATATGTTTACTGATATGCCAATCTCAATTATAACCTTGAAATTTGTATTCGGTGAAGCATCGAGACGTGGGTGGCTGGAGATGAGGTGATGTGTTGTTTTCAGTTATAGATTTTGTTGTTGTTGTTTTTAAAGCAAGTCTTGACGTGCTGGGTAAGTTTGGATTGATTTTTGTAAACTGAATGAAAACCTACTGGCGGAAATATAACTAATGTATATTCAAGAGAATAGAGTGTTCACTTTCTCTTTTGATTCTCCTTCCTCCTTTCCTTCCTTCCTTTTTTTTTTCAATTTTTTAGCATCCTTGTTTCATCAAGTTTTCGAATATAATCCTATCTACCCACATTCTCTCACGTAGCTAAAATCTTAAAATCATCCCTCTACTTTTTTAAGAATTGTAGACTTTCTAATCCCATTCAAATCCTCTAATTTTAAACAAAAAATATTCGCCATAGTCATTTACATTTTATTATTTGCAAGAGCAGTGTGTTTACAATATTGTTATTTCCAGCAGATTTTATTTCTTCAAAATTTGGTAAGTAAAATTTCATTGACATACCTATCTTAAAATTTAACATTTGAAAATAGAAATAAAGCATGGTGGTACATCAGATTGGTACTATAATACTTTTTTCAAAGCATCTTCTAATTTTTATTGGAGGTGAAAAATGCAGAGAAATAAGGGTGACTTAATTACATGTGCTGTGTGTAGTACCCAGCATTATAAAGCATTTTGGCATCAACATCTCCTCTCCAAAGTACGTGTACAGCGTTTTTTCCAAATAATAGCTCTTGGGTAGGGGTCAGAGGGTTGAGGTTGGTATATTCTGTCAGCAGAAACGTAGCACAAACGATTCACCCCACTTTCAATTCATTTCAGCAGTTTTGAAATTCCACCATATATAAAATTTTCATTTGCCCCAGGGGGGAGGGGGTTGTACAACAAACGAAAAAAATAGCGGCACAAACCAGCACAAACGTAGCACAAACATTGCATAAGTAAATACTTTTTCAGGAATTGACGAGTCTGATGCCTTTACTCTTTCTCAAACTTTATTCTCTAACTTTCTATCGGCTAAATGTCGAGATGCTGTATCTTTATGCTTAGAATAGAAAATATCATGTTCTTTGGCAGCTTGATCAAGGGGACTTATACCGGGATCGCCTTGTTTCAAACGTTCTTCCAAATTTGTAAATGTTCCTAAATACTGATAGGATGGAACATGCAACTCTGGTATGAATTTCAAATTTAAAATCTTATTAAATAAACCACAACCACTAGACTGATAATCCATGAACGTTATTACTCTTTGTCATCTTCTTTATAAATGATTTAAAGAGCAGTCAATCATTGTAACTTATACTCTTGATTTGTTTTTTCTCTATTACCATCCCAATTCCCATTTATTCTGTTCATTGTAAATCATTCACACCACCTATAAATATGTTACACGCTCGTGTTTTCACCATAATTGTGAGAGTTGACATCCAACTCACATACATCAAGATGAAGACTATCAAGCAAAAAGTTTCATTACCTATTGATGAAATCAAATTTGAATTGGATGGTTTATATGAAATTCAAAGACATGGAATTCTTTTGCCTACTAGCATTCGAGCCATCATTTGTGGACCTAGTAATTGTGGAAAAACAAATCTCTTGATGAATTTATTATATAACCCAAATGGATTGTCATTTGAAAATATTTACCTGTATTCAAAGTCTCGTTATCAGCCAAAATACCAAGAATTAGAGAATGTGTTACAATTAGTACCAGAAATTGAATATTTTCCATATGATGATAATGAGTCAGTCATTCCTCCTAATGATGCTAAACCAAATTCCATTTTCATTTTTGACGATGTAGCCTGTGAGAAACAACAGCATATTCGAGCATACTTTTGCATGGGTTGTCACAAAAATATAGATTCCTTTTACCTTGTTCAAACCTACACTCGGATTCCAAAACACTTAGTACGAGATAACGCAAATTTACTGGTTCTATTTAAACAGGACTTTACTAATTTGAAACATGCGTACTACAACCATGTAAATACCGATATGAGTTTCAATAAATTTTGTGAAATTTGCCAACATTGTTGGAATATTTCAAATTATAGCTGCATTGTTATTGATAAAACTAGTGAGTTGAACAACGGTCGCTATTGTTTAGGCTTTGATGAATGTATAATTGTTGAACAATGTACTTTCTATTCAGTCACAATCATGGCTTCGAATGAAATTGACGATAAAAAGTGTTTAATTGAATTAGCGAGTGTGTTGAGACAAAAATTTGATAATTATCGTCATGGAGAAGCTGATTATAGGATGCAAATGGAGAGAAAATATAAGCCCTTGGTGGATTTGCAAAAAGATGAGTTGAAACAGCGACAACAACCACAGGCAAAAATTTTAATGACATCGGATACAATTAGCAGTGAGGATATTATTTTCGGAGTTAAATGTCATATAGATGGTACATATTTCCTCGGGGAATATCCTATTGTATTTTCCAATGATTTAATTACCATTGCTGATCGAGAATATGAAGTGACTGAAGGATTAATATCCTTACTAACGAAGAAGAAGCTTCATGATTATACCAGTCAAGACGTTAAGTCTTACAAACAAATGTTGATTGATACTCGAGCTCATTTGCAAAAAGCCGATGGTAAAATTAAGTCAAATCCAGGTGACAAATCAAAATTTATTAAGAAATTGTTTCAAACTGAGGATGCGAGTATTCAAGAAGAAGAGGGAGAAAATCAAATGATTTCCCAAAACTCTCCCCAATTTTAACCATTTTTCAATAATATCAATATCGAGCAAGATCGATTAGACAAATTACTATCAATGAGACGAAACTTATTTTCTCCAACCTCCACTTCCTCAACTGAGAATCTCCCTTCTACTTCTTTCACTGAAGCTGGAGCAAGTCATAGTATTACTTCAAATAAAGATTTAGAAACTGGTCAAGGTGTACAAATGAAGCTTATAAAAGCAAAGGATAAAATCAAAAGTTTGTATACTTATTGGGACAATCCTAATGAGTTGGTTGATCGCTTATGTTTACTGCATGCTTCTCAAAATGCTGGAAATAATAACGTTATTAATGAGATTATAAGCATTGAATCAGAATTACAAGAAGCTGGATATATCCATTAAATATGGATCCTGTTGCTGATAAGAAAGTATCAAGTTCAAATAAGAAGCCACTGAATTACATAAACCAGCTCGTAAAAATTATTTGAGAAGACCTACTGTTGTTAAAGGATTCAAGGATCTATTTCAAGCTGATCTTGTTGAAATGCAGCCTTACGCCGATGAAAATGCTAATAATCGTTACATGTTGACTGTTATCGATGTTTTTTCCAAATATGCTTGGGCTATACCTCTCAGGAATAAGATGGCTAATACAGTTACATCAGATATGAAAAATATACTCAATTCCAGAGATTTTGCCATTTTCAAACCCCCTTGTTATTTACAAACTGACGAGGGAAAAGAATTTTACAATAGCATTTTCAAAAATATGTTGAAAGATTATAATATTTAATGGTACTGTACATATAGTAATAAGAAAGCTGCTGTTGCCGAGCGATTTAATCGAACTTTGAAAACAAAAATGTGGCGTGAATTTTCAGTGAATTGATCTTATAAATGGATTCATATTTTAGATGATTTAATTCATGAATATAATCATTCCACACTTAGAACAATTAAGATGAAACCAGCAGATGTAACTCTGAGCGATGAAGCATATTTGTTAATCATTCATAAGAGCAATAAAAATAAGTCTCCTCGAGGATGTGTTAAATTTAAGGAAGGTGATTGTGTACGTAATAGCAAATTGAAAGGAGTTTTTGAAAAAGGTTATACTGCAAATTGGTCAACGGAATTATTCACCATTGATAAGATCCTTCCAACTACTCCTGTTACGTATCAGTTGCGGGATTTTCGTAACAATAAAATTGCATGGGGTTTCTATAATCAAGAACTGTAAAAAGCTAAACATTGCGATATTTATTTAGTTGAAAAAATTATCAAACATCGAGGAAACAAATGCCTGGTTAAATGGTATGGCTTTCCATCTAGTGAAAATACGTGGGAGAACAAGAAAGATCTCAAACTTTAATCTTCCCACTCCTTTTCATTATTAATACAGTGATGAGCTATAAAATGTTGCATCCGAATAAATTTTCGTCATTACAATTTAGTTACTATTTTGGCGTGTCTTGAGTTTGTGTGTTTAAAGATGGCAAAATATATTATAGATATCCAAGGCTTCAATTTAGATGACCATTCTTTCATCATAAAGGAATTGTCAATCGTCGATCTGTACAATGAACATGTATCACATTTTCTTGTTTCACCTCCGTTCGATATCACTTGCCTGACAGAAGACAAACAGAAACAAGTTTGCTGGTTGCAGAAATATCACCATAAAATTAATTGGAAAGATGGACAATTGGATTATCATAAAGTGTTTTCAGTTTTACGACAAGCTGTCAGAGATGCGAGCATTTTGTATATTAAAGGCAGCGAACGCACCTTATTTTTGCAAAAAGTCACTGGAAAATTTGTCATTGACCTAAATAAATTGGATTGTCCACAAGCTCAGTGCTTACCTTCACCAGAAATTACCAAGACTATTATTTGCTCTTATAAAAATCACTTGTTAAATAACAATGAGAGTGGAGTTTGTTCATTAGCTCAAGCTCTGAAATTCAAGTTTTGGCTTAGAAATTTATTTGACCAAGGTGTTGACGAGGTTGATTTTTTGTAATTAGTTAATTCTACTTAAACAATATTTATTTATTTATTTATTTATTTTTCCTTCGTACATTCAGTCCTTATCATTTGTGTTCAAACATGGAGATGGATAAATTTTTTTGAACTCGTGACAGAACCTCGAGTGCAAATCAAAATGAAGAAGAAAATGTTCGTGTTTATTTAAAGATTCATGAGCTTGAGCGTAACTTTGAAGAAAGACATCTCAAACTGCTTCAAATTCAAATTGAAAATGATGCAGTTCGTATTGAAAATATTCTCGCTGATGAAAGATCTGATGATGGAGATGCAGCTAATATTGACTTTGTTAAGAAATATACCACCCCTCAATTTAAATTACTTGAAAATGAGATAAATCAACTATGTAATAATCTAGAGTCCAAATTTGAATCAATTCGTGTTAAAAGTATTCTCATAGATGAGAAATCAAAACCAAAAGGTACAGTTATCTTTGACAATAATGTTTCAAAACCAAAATAAAAAGAAAAAGCTATAGTTTAAAATATTATAATATTATCATATTCTATTAAATACATGATTGTATACAAACTATTTTTTAATAAATATTTGATAATTAAAACATCTTGGAATTCTCAGAATAATATTTAAATATGCACCTACTTTATTTTAATACATAGGTAAATAACGTTAAATTTGTAATATTATTGCATTTTACTTGCATCTGTTACAAAAGTTCTCGGTAAAAATTTGAGATTAACACCCCTCATTTTATTCAAACCCAAAACTTTCAAGTGAGAAATAGTTTGTAAAAATACCTCGATACCTTCATCTGTATTCAAATAATTCTCGATTCTTTTTGGAAGAAATGATTCAAATTCTTCCTTCGATGATTCAGCTCGGAGATGTGCGATGAGAGAACGTCCGTATTTGGCTTCGATAGAACAAATTTTCAATATGTCATACTTTTCTTCTAAACTCAGTTTGATTAAACGTTTGGTCGGAATTTCGATATACTTTGCAACCTTTGCATTCATTTCATCAGCAAATGCGTCAGAAATACTGTCAGCACCACGTTTCAACAAACTCGATGATGAAGCCATCTGGTGTGAAACAATTAAAATACTATTTAATAAAATAAGCACAAAATATTCTATGTTTCGATATATTATCAAATACCTACAGGCAAGCAAAAAAAAAAAAAAAAAAAAAAGCAAATCAACTGTAAAAAAATTAATGTTAGGTAGATACTTACTTTGTCAATATGAGATGTAACGAAGTAAAAATAATATCAACCAAAAATTTTTAAAACAGAAATAACGTCTTCTATTATCACAAAGATTACACTATGAAGTGAAACAGCTAGTATTTTCAAATGTGGATAAGTTTCTAAGATTCTAGGTTAAATGCTTATATGAAGTAAAGAGTGGGAGAAACTAAAAGGACAAAAAAAAAAGGAAGAAAGGTAAATCAATAGAGAAAGTGCAGTAAACTCCATTGTCTAGGTCTAAGCGCGGACAAATCAAGACTTGCTTTAAAAAAAAAAAAAAAAAAAACAGAAAAATAAATCTTTAACTGAAAATAACTCTTTATCACTCCCACCAATGCTTCATCCAATACAAATTCCGATGTTATAAATCAGATTGGCATATCAGAAAACAAGCGTATGGATATGTCACATCCCTCATTTCATCCACATATATTAATTATCTCAAAACCCCTTGTTTCAGCTCCGCACGCCCCTCTGCCTCATCAAATTCAAATTTCGAGGTCAAAATCGAAATTAGCATGTCAAAAAACATACCTATCGATATATCACACCTCGCATTTCATTCATACTTACTATTGACCTCTAAACCCCATGTTTCAACCCCCTACGCCCCTATACTACATCGAATTCAAATTTCAGCCTCAAAATCGAAACCGCCATGTCAAAAAACATACATATCGATATATCACACGCCTCTTTACGATCAAAAGCTCACATGCAAAAATATTGACCTCCAAAGTTCAACTTTGAAAGCTGTCCCAGAACTCTCTTTTTCCTATCTACTGTCTGTATTGGAAATTTGGGCACGGAAATTAAAACTATTTTGTTGTCGACTGGTTTAGGGAAAGAGGCGTTGCAAATGACGTGGATGACGTCATACGACAAAAAGCGAAGGCGTTATTTTATACGAACGAAATTTTAATAAAGTGATGTGGGTTAAAAATAAATAAATAAATAAATAAATAAAAAAGAAAGAAAGAAAGAAAAAGAAGAAAAAAATACAGGGATGTTGAAAATAACGAAGGTACAAAACGTTATTAAGTTTGTCTGGTCGAAGATGAGATTTTGTTTTTTTCTCTATAGCAGATTCTTTTCTTTTCTGGAAAATTTGTCATTTTCTTGTCTCTTTTCTGTCCTATAATTGAATTTTTAAGCTCAACGCGATGAATCATGTGTAGAATTGTAAATCGTGGGCATTGTGCTAGAGTGTGTCTTTGATGATTTAAAATATAGTCATTACTACGATGCAACTTTTCAACTTGACTATTTTTGAACAGCCTAAGCCAGATACCAAGGATGCTTAACATGAAAAAACCCAAACTTCATTGACTTGAGTCTTAAGATAGTATCAATTTACGTTACCTAAAAGCAAAAATTTTAAACTTTTGACCTCTCAAAAGGCTTAGAGATGAGGTTAACGAAAATTTAAAAAAAACTAATGACATCATTTTCCAATTTTTACAATTTTTTTACCAAGTTTGCTTGCAAACGAGATATTAAAATTGACTTCACAAAATGATTAGAGGTGGGGATGACGAAAATCATCTGTTTATTGAGAAAATGATTGATACCATTTTTCCATTTTGACCTAATTTATATATATATATATTATACAGGGTGTTATTCATTTCATCAAGCTCCATAGTGAAAATACATTATGGTGCGTGATGAAATAAATAGGCTATGTTATATCCCAATAAATGGGACCAAAAGTGTACCAACTTACAAAGAATGCCTGCGCATGTAACGGCTGGATGACGCTACAGATAAAATCAGGGCCACCAAGGTCCCCAGATTTAAATCCTTTGGATTTTTTTTTCGTGATATCACATTTCATCTGCAGTATACAAACATGGACCATATTCCACTGTAGATGGATTCTGCTCTGCCATAAACCGATTGATAGTCTAATATTTCCTTTAACCAATTAGAGCGGTGTAAGCTGAATTTATCGATCGTTTTTTGAACAATTTCTGTAATTTTGTATCTTATAAATCACAATTACACTCTTTTGCTTAGGTATGTTTGTTTTCTTTTTACCCAGTTTGCTTGCAAACGGGGTATTAAAATTGACCTCTTGGAAGGGTCGGGGTGGGGATGATGAAAATTATCCGTTTCATGAGAAAAGAAAACAATTGATATCATTTTTTCATTTTAACATAATTTTTTGTATGTGATATATATATGTATATGTATTGCTAAAATTTTGTGTTCATGATTTTGAAAAAACCATGAGATGGATAGGGCTGAAATTTTCACGGGAGATAATTCTCATATTGGAGAAGATCTGAAAGAAGTTTGATGACTATCAATTAATTAGTTTCTGAAAAAAATTCCTGGAAAAGTTGTGAGAAAATGATAGAAGGAACTGGACTGAAATTTTTACCATACATCTTCTTTATATCGATGCAAGTTTGATAGTAGTTAGGTGCTTATTAGTTCTGTAGTTTCTGAGAAAACTGGAGAAGAAAAATTGCTGTAAAAATTTTGTGTTCATGGTTTTGAGAAAACTGCTAAACAGATGGGCTAAAATTCTTAGGAAAAATATTTATCATATGGGAGCAGGTCTGAAAGAAGTTTAGTGCTGATCCGTTTGGCATTTCTTGAAAAAACTGGAAAATAAAAAATTTCTAGAAAAGTCTTTTTCTAGGATTCTGAGAAAACAATAAAAGGGATGAAATAGAAACTCACAATATATTATACTTATATAGGTGTAAATCTGATAGAAGTTTTGTTCCTATTAATTTGGTAGTTTCTGATAAAATTGGAGAAGAAAAATTGTGAGAAAAATTTTGTTTTCCTGGTTTTAAGAAAACTACAGAATAGATAGGGCTAAAATTTTCACGAAAGATATTCCTCATATGGGACCAGCTCTAATAAGAGTTCTGTGCCTCTTGGTTCCGTAGTTTCTGAGATAACTATAAAATAAAATCGCTTTTTAACAATAAAACATTGATAGATTGATATTTTTGTTGAAGATATAGATAACTGTCGATACAGTTATAAACTATTATCGATATTTTTCTACAATTTTTTCTAGCTTGAGGAATTTAGATTTTTTTTTTTTGAATTATGGAAAAAAATTGGCAAACTGGGTTTTCTAATGAAGGATTGCTGAGTCAGAGTTTTTTTATTTATTTATGTATGTTTCGTCTAAATTTTTCCTTCATGATTTAGAGGAATAAGGCTGAAATTTTCATGAAAGGTAGTTCTTATTTAGGACCAGGTCTGATAGTTCGGTGCCTTGCGGTTCAGTAGTTTTCATGAAAATTAAAAAACATTCTAGGAAAGTGGTTTTTCCAAAATTTTGATGAAACTACGAATGGGATGAGGCTAAAATTTTCACGATAGATTGTCCCTATATGAGTGCAAATCTGGTAGAAGTTGTTTGTTCTGTAGTTTTTGAGAAAACTACGAAAAGGATTGGGATAAAAATTTTTACGAAAGATTTTTCTTGTATGGAATCAAGCCTTGGATCAGTTCCTAGTTTCCGAGAAAACTGGAGAATAAAAAATTTTTGAAAAAGTAATTTTTCTACAATTTTGAGGAAACTAAAAAGAAGAACCGGGCTGAAATTTTTGTGTAAGTCAGTTTTAATATAGTCCCAGGCTTGATAAAAGCTTGGTGCCTATTAGTTTAGCAGTTTTAGAGAAAACTGGAAAAGAAATTTGAAACTATCTATTTTTCAATCTTATTTGGTATTCAGCATCGTATCAACGTGAAATGAAAATGGTTGTTGTCAATATTATTTTAAGGTTTTTTGGTTGATATTGCTCTCCTCTCCTCCCACCCCCTAATATTTATTCATAATGTTGAATTACATGTAATAAGACATAATAAACCTAGGTAATATGTTGGCTTGACGAGAGAGGGAGAGGGGGATTCTCGCTGGTCCGGATTTTTTAGGTATTTAGCATTTAAAGTAAAAAAAATTGAGTATGTTTTCTTGGAAAATCTGCTAAAAAATCCCAAAAAAATTTTTCGCGAGCCGTGAGAGTGAAATTGGCTTCTCTAGTATTATTAAACTTCTCAGACTGACAAATTCTAGGTACTGCATTGAACACAGATGTGATTTTTAAGTTTTTGGAAGACTCGTAAATGTTTCTTCCCGGGCCCGAATTTCCTCTCTACGGCTACATCGTAATATGTTCCCTTCCCAATGTGGTGTTCGCCCACCCTTGAATTTCATTCTGGTTGCAGGCCGGGTTTGTACAACAAAAATAATTAATGCTGTAGGGAGAGGGATTAGTACTTCATACTGTGGTGAGAAATACTCGTATATCATTGTGTTGTATACAGGTTCCAGAAACTATTGTACATCGCTCACTTTTCTCCTTTATTTCTCATGATTTGAAAACAACTTTGAATGGTTTCCTATAATTGCCATTAATTTCTTTCATTAGATGTGAATACAGCTGTGTACAATTAGATATGTAATTGACTTTTTTTTTTTTTTTTTTTATGAAAACGGGAACACATAATAATATGTTCTATTGCAGATTTTTATTCGACGTAGAATTTCACATTAAATGGGCTTATCGATTTTTCTTCTTTTTTTTCTTTCTTTTTTTTTTAGGGAGGAGGAGTTAGTGCATAAACTGGCATGTGCGTAATTATTGCGGACTCGAAATTTTTGTTTCATGAAACTTGCTCTGCAACCCATGGATTAGAATTTATTTTCAACACGTTATCGCGTGGTAATTTTTCTTTAGTTGATGAAATATTTGTGATAGAATGTGAAAAAAACGTGTTTGCTTCAAGATCGTAATTTTTTTAGATCCTACTCGATAAGTTTAAATTCTATTAAAACGGACATTGCGTCGGTGCCCTCATGGATAAATGATGTGCAGTTATATTTGAATTCGACACAGAAAATTGAAGCGTTATCTTCTACTTTTTTTTTCTTTAATCCCGCGAAATAAGGGAGAAGAGTAAGGGTTGCGTACATAATGACTGGGAGAACTTGTGCATTCGTTAGATATCAGAATTGATGGAAGTGGTATGGCTTAAAACTTCGAAGCTTTTATTCAAGAATTATCGTAACGTAAAATATGTGCGCTTAAATTCGTAAATTAATGCGAAGCAAAAAGCGTTTTTTTTTATTTTTACGACGAACGTGAAAACAATTCTTTCGAAAAAATTATAGCTATGTGAATGTTAAATGAATAAATACAATGTCGAGATCTTGCGAATATTGGCCGACTAGAGAATTGCTTATAATGCTGGCTGTCGTCCAACGAATACCGTGTTTACTATCTCAAACACTCTAATTCTCGATCTGAAATGAGCAAAAAATTTATTTCTGCTTTTTTTTCTTCGATTCTTGTGTGATCTGTGGGTTTTGATTGTGAGTTTCGTAATCGCCAGCCGCATGCAGTTGGGATCCGAATGTGGTTTGAAATTGTGAAACTTTCAGCGTTTGTGTACACAATGAAGCGAATCATTATCATTATTTGAAAATGTATAGCTTAACCTGTGAACATGGGCTTTTGCCCCTTTTAAAAACAAAAACAATAAAACTTAGGTCTTCTGCTCTGGCCTAAGTATCCTTGTATCTAGAAAGTTTCGATGTTTGTGTTCGAGTAACTATGTCGAAGAAGTATGTAACCTCTTAATTTTTTTTTTTTTTTATGAGCATGTATCTCCGTCAATATCAGGCCCACGCTTACCAATAAAAATGGTGGATTTTGAAGTGGAATTTTAATTTTAGAAAAAATATCATCTTTCACAGGATAATTTCTCAGCTGCTGTTTAAGCAAAAAGCTGTGTTTGGTATTGCTGGAAAGAGGAAAAAATTCTCTTAAATTTACCACCAATAATGATTTTTTTGTTATAATTAATGATTTTATCATAATAAACGAATAAAAAGTCACTAATTAATGGAAAATTTTCCTATTTTTGAGTTGCTAATTGTTTCAAAAACTGATTTTTGTACTGAGAAAAAAATTTTCAGTTGTAATCTTTCCTATTTTTTAAAGATAATTCATTTCTATCGTCAGATTTCACCTGGGACAAAGTTATTTGGAATCAGTGGTGAGTGAAACTGCAAGAAGAGAACTCATTCGTTTTTTTATCAATAACTTTTGCCCTTTCAGTTTTACAGAATAAATAGTTCTATGCAAAAATACAGCCTGTAAATTTCCTTCCGAAAAAGTTCTTCATGCTTTTTTCATAGGTTCACCAGGAACGATGTCGTTGCATAAAGTATGGTATGTTCCTTGGGAGAGGAAATGTTTTTTTGCTTCGCCTGTTTGTAACTTTTGCCTTCGACTTGCTATACTCACCGACGACGCGTATTCCAAACTCAGCCTTGGCCAAGAAAAAACAATTTTTCCTCTCGGTACACAATGTATAATGTTATCGCACAATTAGATCGATATCTAGTAATTTTGTTCTTTGCTCGATTTTCATCGTTATAAAGTTACCAATTTTTCAGGACCTCAATCTGAAAGTTTGTCGAGTATTCAAGGGTTATACGAGTTTGTCCTTCAACACTTGCAATGTACCTCTCTGACGTTTCCCTCGTAATGAAGCATAATAAGGAGACGTGGGTATTCAGGAAAAATCACCTGAGAAAAATGAGTCTTCCCAACAAAAGCCGAGGAACGGTAACTCAGCAAAGCCTATTAAGCCTTGTATGCTTGCTCTTCAAAACCAACAAGTATTTTTTATCAGAATGTTGACTTTCGGAGTTACTTTCCAGTTTTCTGAAGGAAAATTTGTAATTTTGGTTAACAACGTATTTTATCCATAATCTAGCTCACGATTGTAACTCTAGTTTCCGGTTTTAAATACAGAACCGATTAGAAAAAATTTCCCTTGACGAGACCTAGTTTTTCTTGAAGTCATCGTTTATTAGAATGATTGAAACTCTTTTAGGTTTCGTAAAGTCCCTGTCAATTAATTTCACCCAGATATAGGTTGAAAAGTTCACTTGATGCCAGATTAGTTTTACTCTAGCTATGCTTTGTAAGTCCAGAGTTCATTTTACTACAGCATCACTGATTGAAAACAAGCATTAAACTTGGGTTGAAACTAAAATTTTATTTTATGCGGCCCTCGTTAAAACAAAAGTTATGGTTCCACAATGGTAAGTTTGCCTCGAATTTTCCTCCTTAGTGCATTGCGAAAACTCGAAAGAACTTGGTGACATTTCTACTTGGTTATAGTGCTGAGAATGGCTGAAAAAAGAACGCTAGTACATCTGATCCTTATTATTTGTCTATACTGCGTAGAATACATGCTTATAATAGTTTTTTTTTTTTTTTTTTTACCTCAGAATTATCGAACGCTGAAAAAATTAAGGGCTGACTTGAAAATTCATAGTCTGAAATTTTCTAAAGTAATTTTTAATTATTTTTAGTGGTTATTTTCATGAGAAATTCGCTGATCGTTTAAGTGGTATCTGTAGGCCAAAAAAGAGGAGAGAACAGCTGTTAGCTGGTGACTGTAACTGTTCTTGTTCAAACCTGATTTCGTTTAGTGTGGAAAAATTTGATCTCATCGACAAGGTTGAATTGTGTTCCATCAAAATAGCGGCGTAGTTTTGTTTTCTTCCCAATAATTGTTGAACCACAAAAGTGGATACAGGCATATTCTTGTACTAGATGACGAAAATTTAATTTGAAAAACAACCATACCTAATCAGGCCCTGTAGGTACCGCTACGCGATTTTACTACAATTTTATTTATAGAATATCATTTTAAGACGCACTTTTCGTGTATTTTGGATCAGTGTCTGCACCAAACAGGGTTGATTGTTTTTGTAATACACTAATAATTGATGTTGAATCTGTCTTTTGATGAAAAATTAGCTTTGACTGACGGTGCTGGTTGCTTTTTAAATGAATTTTTCAATTGTGAGTTTGTGATCGAATCATTTTTATCGCAGCACAAATGAAGTTTTTGCCCTTCCTCACAAACTAAAATTTAAATTTAATTTTTAATTTTCGATGTAAGTGTGTAGGCGCATTAATCGCAGTTGAAAATTCTCTTGAAATTTTTGCGTTTGCACTGTCAATAGGGAGAAAAAAAAGTGTAAAAATAGTATTTTAAAATCGTTTTCCATTTTGAATTTTGGTTAATCGTGTTTATCGTAAAAAAAATCGGCGTCAATTTATGTTTAGTTTGCAAATCAGTTTTTAGTTTTCATCGCGTAGCATTCAGTTGTAATCCGCAAAATATTTAGCCTTATTAGAACTTTATTCTTCTTTTTCCCTCAAGCATGAAACTCTTTTAAGAGTTATATTAAAATTTGGTAAACTTCAAAACTCATTCATCCCTGTTTTTACCGTTAATAATTATTTTTCACAAAAAAAGATCAAGTATTTTTGGAGCCTCAATTTTTACTTCTTTTGAAATTTTTATTCCCATCTTTATTTGAGGAAGATAATTGAAAATTGTGTGATATGTAGAATGACAAATCATTGCTTACAAAAAATAAAATAAAAATAAAAAATATCACCTAATTCAAATTTTTATGAACATATGTAACCATTTTATTAACTTTATCGCTATTCCGTGCTACTCGTGAAGAAATTATGAAGATGGCAACTCACCAAAGAATAATTAGTTTATCTGATGTTATCAACTCACGAAGCTCCTTTTTAGACTTGTAATTCCTTCAATTTTGGAAGGACGCCACTGATTAGTATAGAAGTCTTTTCTCTTCATAGGCAGCTCGAAAAGGCCGTGTCGTCTCCCCTTAAAAAAACCAAAATCATACCCTGCTCATCATTGCCTCGCAGTGACACCTCCTTCAACCAAATACTGTAGTCACACCTGATACTTGACTGATTTTCGGTACTTCTGCTTGACTGCTTTGTAAGGTATTGCAAAGAGTATCCTTACAGCGCGGAGTTGAAAAATGATATCTTTTCGTTATGTGTTTCTGTCCATACTTATGAAAAAATTAAATTTATGGAATTTGAAACGCGCCGTCGGGCGTCAAAAATTCGCGATGAATCCAAATGGCGAGGTGAACGAAAAGAGAGAGAAAAAAAAAACAACCGAAAGTAGATAACCTAGCTACGTAAATGGCGTGTAATTTTTTCTTAAAGAAAACCAAGTTTATTTTTAAAAATCGTGTATTAGAGGCATCGTCTTTTTATTATCGATACGTGCGCTTTCGAATATGCAGTGCCTTCGAATTGGAGGTAAACTGAAAAATCATTAGTTCGTCTTATTAAATTGATTTGAAACAGAAACGCAATCATAAATTTTGTTTACAGTTTATGGTTTGTTGATTTTAAACCTTGTTTTTCAATTTTGGGGTTCTGAGTGGTGTAGTGGTTTGGTTGCTTCGTTCCACAACGTAATAGGTCGTAGGTTTGAGACCAGCAGCTGCCATTACATACCGATCCGAAATGGCGATATGTTCGGTTTAGTTCATCTCATTGTTAAGCTGAAACTGAATGCGAATAATCTGAAACCAAAAACGAAACCAGTGAACAAAATAAATTTCATTTAAACCGAACCAAAACTGAATTCATTTTTTAGAAAAATGAAAGAAACAAACCGAAACTAAGTCCGTCGGATTTAGACAGAAGTGTACCTACTTACACTCTTTAGGTACACTTAGTGTATTTTAGATTCTATTTTTTTTATTTCAGTGTAAAAATGGGTATGAATTAAATTCTTCTCTATTTATTGAAGTGGACACTGAATAGTATGAATGGTAGTATAACACTCCTCCTATTACTCCAGAGGAAGTGGAATGAAGAAAAATTAGTAAAAATGAAAGTTTATTTCCTCTTCAGTTGACGTCGAAGAATGGATGTATGAAGTTGATTTAAATCTTGGAATATTGAAAGTTGAACTTTGGTATTTGGGTGAAATTTGAGTTTTCCCCCTTTTTTTCCTCTCACTAATATCTGTGATGAAAGTGAATAAAATGAATTGTGCGTTTGATTTTCAGTGGTTCTTTTTCGTAATTCTTCGATTTAGTTGCATAAGTCCGGATTAGGATAAATCCGAGTGGTAGAGTGCGAAGTACTAAACCCAAGACGAGAAACGTGAAAAAATTATTGCAAAATTGTTGATACCTACTGCTTTACACGGCTGGCACTACATTACACGATTACTCCATAACTGCGTAAATGTACTCATGTACTCGTAACAGGTTGGTTAAGGAGGTGATAGAAGACGTGAGTCTTTTTATACATTTTCATCAATTACTTCCGACAGTTCCAATCGATGGAATTCATCAGTCAAACTTCCAGATTCTAGTTGATAAATAGTTTGCAAAAGAGAAATGCAAAAACCTGGCTTATTCATTTTGTATCTCGTGCAGCCATAATCTTCTGTTTTTTCACTTTATATATTTTATTGACGCATTACACCAGCTGAACAGTTTCAAACTTTTACCCGCGGCGCAAGATGTATTCCCAACACCTCCCACTAAAGTGTGCACACTATTCACTTGTAGATGTTGCAAATCCTGCTGAATCCCAAATTAATATTTTGCATATTTTTAGTTCGTGTGCCAAAATTTGCTCTCCAAATATTATGCACGGCCAGTGTGTTGAAATTAGTTGTGCATTAAAAAAATTTTTGAATTAATGGAATTTCATCGATAAAAATTGTTTATCGAGTTCATATGCTGCTTTTCTCCTCAGTATTGTTGGTCTTGAGTAGATGGCAGTTGATTACTGTTCCCTCATATTTTTAATCCACATCAATTTTGATATTTTATGAATGAAGAGTAATAAGATTTGAGGATCCGTGGTAATTTATATCGACTAGAGTAATTTTTTTGAAATTCAAGAAAAAGTTATCGGCGTTTGTGGAATGTATTTTATACAAAAGTGAGGAATGTTTGTTGAAAAATTATTATTCCTCCCTTCTGTCGTTTTTCTTGTTAGTACCTGGTTCACCGAGCTTTGCCCGGATGTGAAAAAGAAGAAAATTTTGTTAATTTTAATGAAGCTGAAGAATTTCAGCAATATTAGGTATATCCTTCGGTATTATCATATATCGTACATCTCGAGAATTAAGATTGCATTATTTAACTCATATTACGTCATCAGTCATAAATCATAATAATCATACGCAGTTTAAGCCTAGCAAAATTTGCTAATAAAACCTTTCTCATTTGTTACTTTTATTGTTAATCAGTTTTTCAATGTTTGTTGTTATCACTTGCTGTTGATGGATAGACTGTGATGTTCATATATCTGTTCAACGAATTTTCTCAAACTTGAGACCTATCTAGATTGTTTTTTCGTACCCAAATACCTCTCTACTGTAATTTTCAGCAACTTCGTTGGTTTAATTCTTCATAACGCATTTATATACACACATACCCACATACAATTACTGCTCTTATTATAGTACATGATTTAAATATTCTCTTCGATTTGTTGCTGAATCCTGATTAATTTAACGGCGAAAAATCAAAAAGAATTTGTAGATGAATTTTCTTCGATTCGTCGCTGAATCCTAATTAATTTAACGATGACAAATCAAAGAGAATTCGTAGATGAATTCTCTTTGATTCGTCGCTGAATCCTAATTAATTTAAGAGTGAGGAATCAAAGAGAATTTATAGATGAATTCTATTTGATTTTTCGCTGAATCCTGATAAATTTAAGGGTGATGAATCGAAGAGAATTTGTTTCAAAGAGAATTTGTTGATGAATTCTCTTCGATTTGTCGCTGAATCCCGATTAATTTAAGGGCAACGAATCCAATCACCACTCACAGCTTATCCATGCATTGTATGTCCATGGCCTTAATCCTGTTTTGTTAACTGTGATTTTCACTAACAGAGACCACTCGGTTTGTTCTTTCATTCGGACTTGTACATTCAACCTTTTGTTCAGTGCAATGAACTATCGCTTCCTTATCTACGTTCATTCATAAAATACTTTGGCGTGGTTTTCATATTTGAATTACCATTTTGCAGCAACTTGTAAAATTTTGCAATTGAACAACTTTGTCGCCTATGGTTTGTTAAATTATTTTCATATAATATTTTAATACACAATAGATTTTTTTTTAATTCTTCTACGAACACCATTTACAATACGAAACAATTTCAAATAATTTATTACATTCGAATTAATTCTTTTTCAATTTTTTTTTCCTATCTCAACCTTATTTTTCTTTACAATTGAATTTGCCCTAATTAGTCGATTGGATTATTCATATTTCTAGTCAAAAAAATAATTAAAATCCTCTCGAACATTTTTTTTAATAATTTTTTTTTACTATTATTCAAAATTTTTGGTTTTCAGAAATAGATCAAAAAATTTTCCCCTTTTATCCTTAAATACTAATTTTTCCACATGTTAATCAATAGCTAATCTAGTATCATCTTCACATACATATATATATATATATATATATATATATATATATTTATTCATTTTGTTGAATCTATTTGCGAATTATTTATTTTGGGTTGTAAAAGTCTTGTTTATTTTTTTCCTTTTTTTATTTGAGGAAGGTGTCCACTCGCAACTTTAATGTGTGTTCTCTTGTGCCCAAAGTGGACCCACTTGGAAAACACACAAGGACAAAACAGTATCCTATTGTCACTATTTACACTGTTTGGTAAACACAGGGATGGCAATTCTTTTCTTGCGGTATTTGCCGGGGATTGATATCTGTATTTTAATTTTTTTTCCTTTTTTTTAATAATTTCATTCAGTCACTTCATACATAATGAATACTGAATCCAATAATAGTGTCAAATATTTTCCATGGCACAGGCTACAAAGGATGGCATGCAACCATCATCAGCACCCTTATCGGTAAAGGTTGCCAATCTACTATTTTTCCAACCCTGAGAGAAACCAGCTACATTTATACTTCATAAGAAGAAAGCCTTATATCAAAATGGCAAAAATTTTTCCAAACTCAAGAACAAGCCAAAGCCCACATTTTTGAAAGACTTGATAGGCGCGTACTACATCATGTCAAAACTTGCGATGTCATTTCTCAAATTTTTTAAATCCTTGATTCCAGATACAGAAACCAAACCCCAACAAACATCATGGTTCTCAAATCTAAATCTAACCGAAGTAACACTCCTCAACCCACTGATCAAAATAGTAGTTCAAAACCCCAAAATACAAATAACACAAATCCCCAAAATAAATCCCAAGATAAATCAAATTTTTGTGTTAAATATTCAATGATGCTCCACTCAAACCTTAATCACTTAAGTTTTGATGTCATTGATGAAGAATTCCAATGGCCTTCCCCTCAACAGTATCAAAAATTGAATCCAAAAAGAACCATTTATACACAATGCTACTAGATAATGGAGCTGATGACCATATAGTCAACGACCTTTCAAAATTGAGAAACATTCATTAAGTAGACAATATTCAAATGGCACTTTGTGCCAAAAAAGGAGTCTTTGTAAATCCCACACACGTCAGATCCATGTATGTGAATGTCTGCAATTCCAAGGCAGAATTTTCCACAATACATCTTAAGGAAGTTTACTATAATCCAGATGTGAGCCTAGACATATGGTGTGGAGCAAAAATTATGGAATCTCGTATTTTTAAGATTATCACTGACACGGATCACACGGAAATCATCAACAAACAAACAGGTGAAATTACCATAACTGCTCCAAAGAAAAGTTCAGTGTATTGTATTGATTACGAGATAGTGGATGAAGAGAAAGTCTATTAGGAGCTTGTATGCATGCCTGTACCTCAACCAAACATAGTCCAGGATAATCATATAGATGATCATAACCAAAATTTTGAAAATCAAAATGAGGAAGAAATTGATAATCCACAAAGTGAGCAAGAAAACGTCGATAATACTCAAAATCTTCAAGATGCTATAGTGGAAACAGCCCATTAGGAGGTTTATGCTGAATCTGAAGACAAAATAGATAGTGAAAGTGTCGGTATAAACAGAAAGCACAAAAAGAATATAAACAAGACAAAAATTATTTGGCATAGACGTTTAGGTCATTTAATTGGCAAAAGCCTTAAAGTCTTATCGAAAGTAGTAATAGGCATACCCCAAAATTTAGTATTTAAAGATGACAATTTTGCCACGTGTTAGATTTGTTTAAAAGAAATCCATCTGACTTGGTCATCATGGTGTGAGAACAAGACCAACCAGAAGAATGGAAGTAGTCTCATTGGAAATAATGGTATCTTTTTAAGATGCGTACAATGGAGAAAAATTCATAATAACTTTTATTGATCACTATTCTAAATACACTCTAACATTCCCAATCCATAGAAAATCCCAGGCTTTTGACAAATTCAAAGAATACTATCTATCTTTTAATATAAAATTCCCTAATGATCCAATATCAGTCCTTCAAACTGATCAAGCAAAAGAATATTCAGACTCCAAAATGACACAATTTTGCTCCGAAAAAGGAATTACCCTTTATGATGGTGTGACATATACCCCTAAACTAAATGCTATAGCCGAGAGGCAAAACCACACTCTACTCAAAAAAGTTAGAGCTATTCTTTATGATGCCAAAATAGATTTTAAGTTATGGTCCACAATTGTATTAGCTGCCACACACATAATCAACAGAAGCCCAACTGGCGTCAATCTAGGAAATATTCACCCCCTATGAAAAATTGTATGAGACTAAACCCGACATTTCCCATCTTCGAGTTTTTGGCGTAATTGCTTATAAACATGTTCCAATAGAACAAAGACAGCAAACCTCAGTCAAAGCTAAGAAGAACAAAGAGGAGCATCTCGACCCAAAATTCTTACCTCAAGCCATGAAAACAATACTTGTCAGATTTTCAAATGTAGGCTACCAAGTACTTGATCTAGTAAAAATGAGATCCTACAAATCCTGTGACATCAAATTCGATGAGGCGAAAACATTAACAGACTTCACTAATAAGTCAGAAGAATTAAAGGTAAAACCACTAGTAGAAGAAACTGAGGCTATATATAGGGTCAATGTATTAAAACAAACCTCAGTAGAAAATTCTCAATTTTTAGAAGATTGTATGCCTGTGAAATTTAGAGATATCTATCAAAATCCTTTTAAAAATGAGTGGCTCAAAGAGGTTGATGATGAATTGCAATCCATGTCTGACCTCAAGTTTGGAAAATTGTTGATCATCCACCCAATGTCAAACCTGTCGATGGATTTTCACAGCCAAAGCCAATAAAATAGGAATAATGTGCCCAAAAGCTAGACTTGTAGCTGAGGGATTTATGGATAGATCCGAATACTCTATGACCAAAACTTATGCACCTGTAGTACAACTATGGTTGATTAGATAGTTATTATCTGTCACCTATATGTTAAACTTACAGTTAGTGCAATATGATGTCAAAACAGCCTATCTAAATTCAAAAATTAAAAATGACATCTACCTCAATATTTCATTAGGTTGCAAAGTTGATAAAACAAAATTATTTAAATTAGAAGAATCCATCTATGGCCTTGAAACATCGAGTAAAAATTGGATAGAGTACTGGATACTCATCTTTCAAACTACAATTTTTCAAAATCTAAGATTGACAGATGTATCTATGTATGTAAAGATGAATCATATGGCATTGCATTCATGATAATTTAAGTAGACAACATCCTTTTTGCAACAAACCATCCTGAATGGATTCTAGAAACTGCAAACCGCTTTGAAACTCGTTTCACCATGAAAGTAATAAATAACCCAACCCATTTTGTAGGTTGTGAAATTGAAATAAAAAGAGAATCACAAATTATAAAACTCACACAAAAACAACAGATTCAAAAGATACTCCAAAAATTCAAATTATGTGATTCTAATCCTTCAAAAATGCCTATGGAGACAGGCTTAAAGTTGAGTAAAACAGATAGCATAGACAATAAAGAATATAGATCCATAATTGGTGCACTATTATATGTATCTAGAGGCACTAGGCCAAATATATCATTTTTGGTTAATTACCTTTCATGATTCCAAAATTGCTCCAATGATATAAAGAAAAACCGTGTACGTTGCATCATAAGATATCTCAAATCCACAATTGATCTTGCACTCATCTATAGATCTAACTCCGAAGGAATCTCTGCATACATTGATGCATCCTATGCACCTGACATTGATGACAAACCTAAAAAAATGTCAGAATTAGAAAAAAGTAAATCCATCATAGGCTACTTAATTACCATGTATGGCTCATGAATAATATAAATACACTGGTTAAGTTTTGGTTGGTGCTAATTTAACTGTTGCATTCTGTGCATTGGCGGTACTTGGGGGCGTGACCTGTAGAAAAGCACCTATCCTGAATCGAAAATTACGAATATTGAGGTTACTCAAATTCTTCTGTGAACTATATATATCTATTTACACATTTTCACTTTTTACTAATTTTGGCAATTTTTGGAAGTCTGTGGAGCCTCCGCTGTTTAACCTATGGCAATGAAACGTGGAGTAGTGTTCGAAGCTTTCATGGGCTACACATTGGTGTTGAAATTTTTGAAATTCATCCGCTAGTTTCGGAGGAAGAAGTTTTCAAAGTGTTGCAAATTCACTCACGATAACTCCTGTTAATTTGAAGATTTTGGCTTGAAATTTTTATGGCAGTTAAAGACTATTAGGGACTGGTTTGGTATTGGATTTGAGCGAAATCGGTGAGCTGGTTTTTGAATGGTAGCCATTACAAAATTTGACACTGTTGGAAAATACACACTTACCATCGTTGATGCGCGGAAGAGATATTTGAAATTGAAATTAAAATTAATAGTCAATTTTACTTGATATCAAAAGTTACTAAATTCTCTTGAACTATTTCTGGCGGTCTTATTGTGAATTTTGCTGTTGCTTCACTCCGTCGATTGGTGGATTTTGACCAGCAACATTTTTTTTTCTCCTTGAAGATATGAAAATATCGAACGGTACTTGAAACTCGTATTCTGTCCTTGCCGAACAAAATCAGTCTCTTTGTGGATTCGTAAGCATTATTTTAGTTACTAGATGACGCTGATTCCACCACTCCATGAATAATTGAACTATTAGGTAGATAGGTATCAGTTGATCAGTAGTTATTGCCTATTTTCGAAAATTAGTTCTCTTCGATGTGTAGCCCCTCTCGCCCTCCGTGTGACTATAGATAGGAGCCTCTGTTAGTTCTTACAGATAGCTCAAATGATTTGACTATATGCATGTTCTACACGTAAAATATGCGTGTAGATATAGAATTCAATTCTACATCACCATCTAGTACTGGACCAGTAAAGCTCCATAAGACCAATGTACTGTTTAATGACAAGATTCGCCGGCGAAAAAGTAGGCAACCCTAGCGTACCTTCTACATATTTTCGACGTTTTGCTTGCTTGAGTTCACCAGTTTAGAATACATGTGATAAAGACCTCTTTTAAATTCACAAAGATGGCGTAGATAAACGCAAAGTACGTGAAACTGGTCTCGTAGTAGTACTAGGTATATGTATAGTCAAAACTCAAATGACATTGATTTTGGGAGAATTTTAAATTATCAACTCTGGTTTCATCGCATCTTCGATTGAATTTGTTGAAAGTGTCGAGCGGTGGAAGCATTCAAGGTTTTTTTTTAATATTTTTTCGTGAAAACCATATTCAGTTTGAAAATTTTTTCAAAGAATTGGTAGATCTCGAATCGTTGTCATTCGCTGACGTAATTTCGTTCCACCTTAATGGGCCCACTTATCAGCAGACATTTATTTTTCTCTCGAGTGAAGAAACCACACAACCTCCCTTCCTTCTAATGAAAAATGAATAATCGACGACTGTGAAAGAAAGGTACGACTATATAGTTTTGTACCTCACCACCGCACGTAATTCGTATATTTTCGTAAATTTTGTGTATTCGATTGGGAATAGTTGAGGTTCCTCACCCGAAAACAAGGACGCACTGGTAATTTACATAATCGGTTTTCTCTTTTTAGCAGTTTTTTATTTTTATTTATTTATTTTTTAAAATAATTTTTCCATTTTACGAAATGTTGTAATTTTTCAATGTGACTCGTACTCGTTATGCCGAATGGGTTGAAGGGCTATTCGCTGGACTGGTTGTGGCTTTTGACCTTCCTCGTCCTTGTAAAGTTGTAAATGGCTTTGTCGTTTTTTAAACTGTATGAAAATTTGCCCATTAAAAATAATTCGGCGATGTTTCTGTGTGGACGATGAACTTGCTGTTTTCATGATTGCAGGGTTTTCATAATTTCTAATATTAGGTAGGTTTGCTGTTTGATGGAGAACGTTTTCTCGACTTAAATTGACTTCAGCCATCTCTTTTATTCCCTCGATACTGAAAATTTTTTCTTTTTCGAAATGACTTCAAGTATTTGGTTTTAATTTAAGTATGTTTAATTCAAATTTTTTTTTTTTAATTTATTTATGTCGAAAATGTTATTATTTAGATTGAATATCAAATGGCACTCTGCGAATTCATGAATTTAACAGTTCTATCGATCAGTGGCTTCGCATTTAAATCCCAATTTTTAAATATGTTAAAAAAATAACTAAATGGCAGTGTTTCTCCCTAGCAAGTCCCGATAAATGTATCTTGTGTCTTATCAAGTTTTACGTTTTTCTGTTTTCACCTTTAAGTTCTTTTAGTTAACCTATAGATCTTGCCGAGATAAACAAGAAGTTTAATCTTTCCGAATATTAACCTACTACGTCTAGAAATTAGGAGTTTCCGATATGCTAGTCGATATGTGATCTATGAAACAATTAGTTCATTGTAATAGTTGATATTCCATGTATTTCTACTTTATATTCATTCTGTCTTTTATTTAGTTATTTATATTTTTTGATTTATAAGTATTTTTATTGAAATATTGTATTAATCCCTCTTCCTTTTGCTTTTTATGAAGGTGAATTTGAATTAATTTCTGGGCTTAATATTGAATTTGGATCTTTTTATTTTGTATATTTAATTCTTATTGAATATGTATAAATAGAAATAATTTATTTTATACTTGATATTGACAAATATTTTCAATTTTTCTAGAAACTGATGAAAGAAACGTCAAATTTGTGTTAACTTGGTAAACAATGACTGGAAATCAACTTAATTCTTATATTAATTTTCAATCCATCAAGATTAATAATGTTGTTTTTTTATACATTTTTCACGGACGAATTTTCATTGTTTTATATTTAAAACCGATTTAAGAAATGTGAAATTTTGTGTCAATTTGAGGCTGGTTGAAGTAGATGTACAGTTGTCGATTTCTTGTCATTCGGGAATAAGAGACGACACAAAATCAGTAATTCACTGACAAAGGTTCAATGTATTTGATACTTTAGATACTGTTTGAGCCTGTCAATGTTCACTCCTCGATACTTGCAACTAGATTTTATAAATATTATTCAGCTCATCCAGAAAACGTATGAGCACCTATGGTAGTTGGTTAATTATTTATCTTTACTTTTTTGTAGCTCATGGCCAATGACAAAACTAAGATAAAACTTTTTAGGAGGGAGCTGAAGGTCCTGTTATTTTTTCCTCTTATGAAAATACATTAAATTATTTTTTTCCGTTTTTCTTAACTGTACATATTCTCAAATTTTTTCTGTGAGGCTTGAACCGGTTTTAGAAGTTTCCTAAGGTTTTTGAGGGGTTATGGACACTCATGGTTCGTTTCATAGTGGGAGTTTCTAAAGCGCTACCCCATCATCTAATAATTGTTATGAAAAAACAGTCAGATCAGTGTTCAGCTGTATCAGGATGTTGCTGTGCTTGATATTTTTTATTTTATCTCGGGAAGTTCTGCAAGTTTACCAAATATTGATAAATACAGGTGAGATACTCCATGTATATGTGGGATTATAGATTGTGAGGCGACAGTAGTTGCGTACTATGTGTAAGGATAAGTTACAGAAAAACGAGTAGCCGGTATCCTTACTTAAATGAGTGGATGTGCGGCCAAAAACATACAATTGAAAAATTAGAAAATAAAATCAAGTGAAATAGCAATTTGGAAGCGTACTAATGAAAAAATGTCAATAATAAAATGCCTTACAAAAAAAAAATAAAAATAAAAAACTGGCATAATATTATTATTTACCGATGACTCTACTGAAAAACCAATAGCTGTTTTCTACATGGTGAAAAAAGTGCTGCATTAAAAGTTGAAGTGTGATTTCAGATCTGTGAACTGTGAAGTTTTTCTTCAACTACTTCTACCCATTTATTTTCATTGAAATTATACAGAATCGAAGTTATCGAACGTAATTATAAGAAAGTGGTTTGTTGAAAACATCTAGAATTTTTATAAGATATTTTGATATGTTAGTTGAAGATTCTATGAAAATTTCGTTAAAATTGTACGTTCGGTTATATAGATATTACTGAAATGCTGAAATTCCACAGCTAGCTCGAATCCTTTTTTTAATCACATTTAGCAATATCTGTATAATCAAATGAACGATTTCAACGCAATGTTGTAAGAATATTCAACTAATATACTGTGATATTTCATGAAAATTTCAGCTCGGTCCTACTTTTCATTCCCGAGATATCACTGAAATTCTGTTCACGTAATTGGTTGAGCAGTTGAATCTCAAGTCAACGATAAGAATTACCAATAATAAGTATAACTTTAACGATATATTTAGTGTTTAAAATTCCAATAATTAATTAAATTTTCATTATCATCTAACTGAATCACTAAAATTTGTGATAACTCATTACTCTCCTTAGCATCTTCGTATTTATCATTCTGTTTCGTAGAATAACTTCAATTTCTTCTTAGAATGTACTCACCGAGCAGGGTCAAGATAATCCGCACTTTTTGCGAAAAAAAAAGTTATTTGTAGATTCAAACTTTTTTTATCTGGATATGTCGAACACCTACAACAAAGTTTTAGTGCCCCACTTTTCCACGATGAAAAGAAAATTTTTGGGTTAAAGTTGAAGTGCCGCATTTTTTTTGCCATGTTGAACATAGCTAATGAGAGACCAACAGAAGACACAGAAAATGAATCAACCAACATAATTGAAAAATGGTAACACTGATTGGTTGGCAACGCAAAAATATTTGTTTGTGGCCTTATTCTTAAACGATAATTTTAAGTTGAATAAACTAATTAAGTGATTTTTATCTGTGATTTCAGTACTTCAGTAAAGGAGAAAGGTTATATTATGTGCTTTTATTCAAGTAAAAAAAAAAGTTTTAGAATACGGCCCGCACCTCATAATCACTTTTTCCGTAATCCTCCCTTCAGATTTTCCCCTATTAATTGAAGATCTGGTGCGCACCCTCTTTGTAATGGTATCATGCACGCTTTTATATAATTATGTCGATGTTATAGTAGAAGTGGTTAGTACCTACATGTTTTCATAAAAGATAGGTGCACTTATGTTCCAATTTCTAGTGAACATGAGAAATATTTTGGCGTGCGGCGGAATCGCCCCTGAGAAAAACTAGTTTCTCATTATCGAATGTTTATCTTTTAGACAAATTTTCGATTCTCACTTATGTGAGAGAGAGACAGAAATAATTTTCAGGGTTGAAAGTTCAAAATAGTCGATGGAACACGCATCAGATCATTCATTATCATTCGTCACTGTCGTATGAAGAATATTGAGTGGGGAAAATTCAGTTATTTTTTTCTCAGCTGTGTTCCCGGAAACCTTTATTTTATTGGCATTCGAATGAGTGAATCATCGTTACAGTAAAATGAGGAGATTGCAAAAAACTTATCGAAAAATTCGAATTATCTGCGAAGTGATCACGACATTTTTAAATGTTTAGTATTTCTCTACTTTTTGCTGTAATCACATTTCGTCGGACGTTTATAAACGACGAAGTACTTCGGTATCCTCCGATGTTCCAGAAATCCCGATTTCATCCAAGTCGAAATGGGTGTATTTCTTAGCCTAGAATAGGCAGAATTTTAAATTGTGTGTATTGCGGTTGCGTTCATCATAGGTTTCAAGAATTTTGCATTTTAAATAAAGCTTCAAACAGTCGCCTTTCAGAAACGAATGAGTGGATTTTACCATCTTTGAACTTTACTTAGAAGTGGACCCGAAGTGTGTACATGTAAAATGGTGTCCTGAGATTCTGCTATATGCACGCAACAGTTAGTGCTAAGAATTCAAATAGACAAAAAAATCTTGTTATAACTTGTATGGCTTTTGACTGTCTTTGCTAAAATTAAAAATTTGTTAATACATATATAAGGATTTGAATATTTGAGTATCTGACTTGAAATTTTCGTGTAACAAATGAAAAATAAAATTTCATGTAACAAATGAAAAACATAAGCTTGTAAAAATATTGTTTTGGAATACCTTGTCGTGAGAAAGATATTCTCACCAGAAGGTAAATTCAACAGAATTTAAGTATGTTTAGCCACTTCATACTATAAGTATGGGAGAGCTAAATCCTCAGGGAACACTGGCAATTTTGTAGCTGGTTTCGAGAGTTTATGTACATGATTTGGCATATGCACACAGAAACACATACGTATGATATTATGTTATCTGTTGTGTTGTTTCCTGCCTCCATTGAGGTGATAAGAAACGACGCAACGCATTTGGTATCAGGCTGTGACATCACCGAGATCGTTATCAGGTAATTGATCACAGCCTGTGCAATGTATCTTACCTGTATGTACATACAGGTACAAAAATACAAATGCTCGAGTGTGATTTGTTTAACATCATTGAGACGAATAATTGCCAGCCTTTTGGGGCGGCAACTGTTGTCAAGGGGTGCAAGCCCCTTTACCTCATACCAGTGAGTCCCCACAATTGTACGTAGGAAAATACTTACACAGCTTCTTAGAGTATATTTGTAATTATGTTGATAAATCTGTAAGCTTGACATTGGGTAACTTGTGAAAAAAGTTCTTGGTTTTTGACCTTCTGGTTGTATTAAGAAAACTAACCATGACATTCTGTTTCTTCTGAGATAGTTTACTTGAATACATTACCAAAAAAATTATCAAACTTGAAAGAGCTACTAGAATAATAGTCTATACCCTTGTCAGTCACTATTTTGAAAATCGTGATTTGAATGTGAAATTTTGTGTAAAAAACAATGTTGATGTTATAATCTTGAATGTATTCAGAACTTTATGTAGGTTCAATTCAAATTCGTTTGAATAACTAATGACATTTCATTTGAAAAAAAAAAAATGGATGGAATAATAGTTTTTAAGCTAATGATGATAGTCCTTGAAACTTTTCGTATAAAAATTAGGTGATGAAATATAAAAGTTGAATTGAATTATGGAGTTCAAAGTGGGATCAGAATTTTGTAAGAATAATTTAGTTTGTTTTTCAAAAATTAAAGACATTCCTTCTATCATAAAATAAAATAGTATACTGTCTTATGCCTCTCACATCAAAACCCTAAAAACTCTAACGCAGCAGCAGCAGCAGCTACGTTAGAAAAAGTAGGTTTTCGAAAAATGTAAAATTAGGTAGTCACTAAACAGTTATTGATTGATCGTAATAAATATCTGTTCCGAATTACGTCCCTATTGGTCCAAATTAGACATTTAATAGGCGAAATAAAACGAAAATAGTGATACCAGTACCATACGACCGATCAGCACCAAAATTTATAGCAAATTGTAATATTTGTTACAAATTTCGTAGCTATTGATCGAAAATTGATTATTTTCTAGCTAAAACAAAAATGAAAATAGCCTACCTGAAATACCGTACTGCCAATCCGCACCAAAATTTATGTCAAGTTGTTACATATAGTGAATATTTGTTTCAAATTTCGTAGCTGTTGATCGAAAATTAGAAATTTCATAGCCAAAAAAAAAAAACGGAAATAGCCATACCGGAAGTACCGTACAGCCAGTCGATAAAAAAATCAATTGGTCAGGTTCTTGGCTTAGTAACTAATGTTCGTTCCAAATTTCGCTACTATCGGATAAAAATTGCGACCTGTACCGTGATAATAAGAAATTGGCTTTTATATATATATATATGCATATATATGAATTTGAGTTATTAGTGCCAAAATTTTCCTTGAGTTATGAAATGAAAAACGTACCTACCCCCACTATCAGGTCGTTTCATGACACCAAGATTAATGAATAAATTTTCAATAGAATACCTACTTCAAAATCTATAATTTGAATGGAGAGTTTTCGTTAAAGAAATAGTAATGCTAATGTTACGAATTGTAGAATGGTTAAAGAGAAATTTCAAATTCATTTGTATGAAATTATAGATGCTAATTGTAGGCTATGATGGTATCCAATAAATTAATTTATTCAAAGATTCATTATATGAGCACTATTTTTCGCTAAAATTACTTGTGGACGATAAAAGTTGTCATTTGGTTTCGGAGAATGGAGAAATAATCTCATTTTGTTAGCTATCTGTTGGCAGAAATATTTGCCTCGTCGAAAAATGTTTACGTTTTCCTTCTATACTAGTCGAGATTAGATCAAATTCCCTGGTCAGTGATCATGATCTAATTGTAAATTCAGCTATAGAGTAGTTCATTTTTCCCTTAAAAATTCTCTGAAAGTCGAGAAAAGTTTTAAAAGCCACAAATTTTTGTAAATTCGAATAGATTTACATTTTCTTTACTGAACTGATTTGAAATCTACAAAAAAAACTGAACTGAAGGAAAAATGTTAGAAAACTCGGTCACTTTGAGTGCAATATTCAGTCAAACTTGATGACATAACATGCATTCAGCGCTGCCAAGAGTATACATTGTTTCGTAAATTTTTGGGAAAAATTTTCGAAAAGAGGGCGAAGCAAAGTTAGCATGAAAAATTGTTTTAAGTGAAAGGAAAACATCGCTTAAATATTTCATCGATAATACTCGACTTTTTCTTTTCTTTTTTTTTTTAATGTTTTGTTTTGTTGTAAATACGTTTTGTTGTTATTTAGTTTACTTTTCCCCCTGCTGTTTTGTTTTTCAACAGCTGTGACCTTGACCATAGGTTACATTTCCCAGTGACGTTAGCTTCGGCGCTTTTTCTCATTTTCTTTCTCTCTCGCTCACACACTTGCCACTTTTCCTCCTCTCCACCCACTCTTTTACTCATTCTCTCGTTGCATTACTTCGTGTTGTATTTTACCTTAAGTATACTTACTGCGTATAAATGCGCCGTATAGGTACGATTCGTCGTACTTGATTTTTAATTTTTTTCCTTTCTTCCCCGTGACTGCATCTGTCGAATTTGTGCTCTAAATATTTAATTAAAGGCCCCGGAGAAACAAATCAAAATACGTTGTGTTATATTGGTATTGGAAATTGGCCGATCTTTGGGACAATACTAAATAAAATTCATTTCAGTTTTGTGCAATATGATACCAGCATTGTTGTGCTTTCTTGGAAAAAAAGTCAATTTTTCACCTCTGCCTCAACTACAGAATCTTAGACCCGCCACTGTTGACGATGGCCTGGTTGCAAGATGGTATGAGTATGCAGTATACTGTATTCAGGTACCTATTGTTTGTTACTGATTCCTGCCATTACAAACACAGCGTCATTATTCATTAATGCATATTCGTACACCTGTTCACAGTCGAACAGACTTTCTATTTTATTTTAGCGTTTTAGTATCATTTATGTCTGAACATTAATTTTTGGGCACAATTCTTCTGTATTGTGAACATTTAACATCACTGAACAACGCACCGCTTGCAACTGTCTGAAGTAGGAATATAAGATGAGCAGGTTTAAAGTTGAATAAAATGGAGAAGTAACATGTCGGGAAATTGTGTGTTAAAAAATTAGAAACGAAACTTCGCTAGTCAACTTGATTTCATTTACTAAATAAGTATTTTAATTGTTCACTTCTTCTCAGTCTCTCAGTCTACCTGCCAACAATCAGAACTCAATTCAATGGGTTCCTTTCTAACGAGGGGACTCAACTCAATGGGTGCTGATTTAACGAGAGGACTCAATTCCATGTCTGCGTTTTTATGGGGGGGACTCAACTCCATGAGTAGATAAAGGTAGCTGGGGCTCACCTTGCTGGTACATCAGTCAACTGACAAGTTCGTAGGTACTTCCTTAAATTTTTTAAGATAAGTTCCATTTATTACATTTCTCATTTTGTTGTCGAATAACTGTACTTGAATTTTGTTCCCACGTATGATGCCCGTCTTTGTTAGTTTTCATACAAATAAGTTATCCTAAATTTGTGTTATTTTAGCCTTCAAAAATTACATATTACTTGCGAATGGCCTTTTTTTTTGCCAATGTAGTGTTTTAAGTTTTAAATAATTTGCATGGAGAATATGAAGTAAAATCTGCTATTCTGGAGAAGAAAAAAAACCAAAAAAAAAACAGTGCATTATAATATTGATACTTTTTACCATGAAGCCAGCTCCACACATTCGTCTGTTTGCCGAATCATTGATCGTGAGGTAGGCTTGCTCGGTTATGCTTGTGAATTTGAAGAGCACTGCCAAATACAGGCTCGATGTTCCCGATTGATGTCGGTGAATTTGTTCGAGTCAAAGAGAGCAAATATGTGTGCTTGCCATTTATGTAAATTTTCTGCATGTGTGTATCATTGTGCTCGGTATTTGGCGAATACGATGGCGAGCATACCCGATTATTTGTGCTCGGGGACATTTGTCAAATAGTCGAATGTGTGGATCCGGCTTTTTAAGTACATTACCGTCAATTACAATGTAAATCGATATCGCACATATCGCACAAATATTGTCATCCCAATAATATTGACCAAGAGGTAAAATATTGGTATCCTTACCAACTAGTGCCTAATGCTCATCTTCAAAAAAAAAAAAACAAAAAAACTTCGGATTGTATTCAAATTAATTTTTGTCGATGGCCTTTGTGCGAAAGATGGGGAGTGTACTGTGTTAAAAGGGTGTTTTTGGTGTTACGCAGAGTGGGTTGTTTTCGTCTGCGACGTTTGTTTACCAATCTCGTTGTTGTTGTTATTAATGTTGGTGTAGAACGTTTTCAGGGTCATTTTTCAATCGCCAACCCACTTTTATTCGTTACGAGAAGCTGGAAAAGTGTGTAGAACCATAGAAATGTGGAAAACAACGTCACCTTTTCCGTCGAAGGCATAGAAAGACTATTTTTCGTTCCTTATCTGAACTGAAAAATGTCAAGACTTGAAAAATTTTTCGTCGTTTTTAGAGTTTTTGCACGAAGTGAAAAAATCATATTAAAATCATCATTATTTTCCTTGTTGTTGTTGTTGTTTTCTTCCTCCTTTTCCTTCAATTAGTTCTATGTTTTGTTTTTCATCTGTGAAACTAGTGATGTATACGTATCGATTGGTTTAACTAATCGATTACCTCGATTAATCGACTAATCAATTTTTTGTATCATTCAGGTTTGGGCAAGAATTACAAAATTTTTATAAAAAAAATAGACGAAATATATTTGAAATTTTTACGTTAATTCGTCAATTGTTTCTTCGTGCAACGAATTCGAATTATAACTTAGTATCTATTAAAAAGAAGTTCTTGATAAGTGCAATTTTGTTTCTGTAAATTATTTCTACCAACGCCGAATATTAAGTATCGAGGATGCGGAAACAAGTTAAAATGTTTTATCATCTGTATCATTCAGAGAGACGAGAGAGCATTATTTAATGCTTTAGTGACTTACATAATAGGTACTGTAGACGTGAAAGATTTGATTTATTTCAATAAATAAGAATTGTATTTTTTGATCGAATTCATAGCCTGAGAGATGGAAAAGGGGGTGATTCTTCCCAAGCCCAGACTTTTTAAGAGGGCTCAGTCAAAATACCTACTGAAAAAAAAAAAAAATTGAATCATTATTTTCTAAAATACTCTTAGGTACATGCAGAAGTGTTACAAACCGAGGCGTATGCAGTGTATTCTTAAGAAATTTTGAAAAACAAAAAAACTGTTATAAGTATGAATGTTCTGGAATACAAAAAACACCTGAAAACTATGTTTTCGAACGAAGCTAGCGAAATTTCCTAATCAGTATTTTCAAATAAAGTAAAGTTCCTACTCAAAAATTTTTCGGAACACCGCTACTTACATATCCCATGTGCACCCGGATTTTTTCTCTCCAACTCTGATCGGATTTAATGTGATTTTTTGATTACGAGTGTTCCGATGTGATAGCAAGTTAGACTTGGGATTCGTTTAAATTATGTTCCAAGTAATTTCTTTAATGGTTAACCGTTGAACTACTCCTGGAGATCCGTGGGCTAATTTGAAAAATGATTGTAAAATTAATTGGAAAGTGCCGAAAATTTTGAATTCCAAATAACAAAACTCATGAACAAGAAATTCCAGGAATTTATGATTTCAGGTTGATTTTTTAACTATGAATGAATGTAGCCTATACAATTAAACATTTAACCACCAAATAATGTCGAAAACTCTTATCTACTTGCTGAGAATAAGTAACCGGAGAAGCCGCCTAGTTTTTTCTCTTGTGAAAAAAATCAAAAACGGTTCGAGTTGAAATGTTTTGTAGCCATTAACAATTGTTGGGAAGTATCATCTGGCCAATTTTTTTTTTTTTTTTGAATTTTCTTAAACTACATTAGGATTACTATTAAAAATTAATTTTCAAGAAATCGTGAATATATTTCAAAGAATTAGAGGTTGTCCTACTTTTGAAATTCATTTTAGTTAATATATTCTTACTAATTGCCTAGATATGAATAAGCCTTTATAAAAGATGAGCAGCACTGCTTAAATTAAGATTTTTTGTTTTTTTTTAGAGCCTGAATATCCAGGGTTTGTTAAAAATTTGGTAATATTATTTACGTTGAACTCGAGTTTTACTTGTTGGTCGTTAATGTGAAGAATTAAGAGAAATTGACAGTCACAATACAAAATCTGAAAATTAACATAAATTAAGTTAGACTTAGGTCTGTGTAATATAAGTTATTTCTAGTTCAAGGTTTTATCTTCAAAATTTTTTTTTTTAAAGCAAGATTTTTCTCTTTTTTCAGTTTTTTGAGATTTTACATTTTAATTGATGTTTACTGACGCTTTCTGAAATAAATTTTGTAAAATAAACACATTATGTAGTAGTAATCATTAAGTTATTTTTTTTTTAATTAAATGATTTATTTTGTTGATTAAAATATATGACCGTTTCTACACTATTCAGCGTCATTTTAACTGATAACGTTGCTTAATCACAGAGTGAAAAATTTAGCACATCGTTTGAAAAATGATGGCAACTAGAATTGTAGCAATTTTATGTTTAAAAGAAAATTCTCCACTTTCGTTTGATGTTCATTTTTTGTTTTTTTGGCGGACGAGGATTAATGAATCAAAAAAGTTATTTGAGGAAAACCTTAAGTTCACTCTTAAATAATTGTTAATTACATGAAAAATTAAGCGCAAGTTGTTTTGAGGTAAACTTTCTTGTTTAATTTTCCCGACACGTCAGGAAACACCATCTACGAAAATTAACTCGACGAATAATTTTTCCTCAATAACGAATTGTTTTTGTTTTATTCCTCCGCTGAATATGTGTGCGATTCGATCGTCGCGTTCTCCAGAGTTTGAAATCGATCGTCGTCGTCGTTCGTCGTCGTCTGGAGCAACCAGTTCAACTTTTTTTTTTTTCTGTTTTTTTCGCATCTCTCACAGACTAAACCTATTTTAAACAGCAGCAGCGTATGCTGGTATCGCGCGCACATAACAACCAGTTTGTGTGGTTGCTACGCTATTTCGCCTGTATGCGGAGTCTGCCCTCCGCATTACACTCGCCGTTGTAGGTATGGGTGTGCGGAGAAATTATTACTGCCTAATTACTTTGTACGTCTGTATGGCACACTAATCGATTTGAATGCACGATGCACGATGCACGAATACGGCGGTTAGGCTATCCGCGAATCTACTGCGCACGTAACTCGTGTAGAAAGTCACATCGCAACTGGTTTGTGGTCGGTACTTTTGGGAGCACTGTGCGCCATAGCGATGGAAGCAGTGGGGGGGGGGTTCGTTATACAGTCGGCCAGAGAATGGTTTGGCGAGTAGGCAGAAAGGGGCTGGTGTATCGATTACGAGTTGCAGAAGAAATCGTTGTCGAGATATCGGGACTTTTGACGCCTACGGCATTTTTTGTTTTTACGTCACACACGCGTTTTAACGTCTTCGTCGAATGGCGGAAGCGAAGCGATTTCGAATGCTGGTGGCGAAGTCGATGGTAGCCCCATTGGCCCACTTGGAATTTTATTTTTATTATCTCGAAATTTTGAGCCTCAAAGAGGCGATTCCGTTATGGTGCCTTAAGTTAAAAGAGGTTGGCAACAGTGCTAATTCGTGATGTGAGGCCGAAGCCGTAAGGTTTATGGAGAAGTCCTGCCTGCGTGTGTTTTTGAAGTGAAATTTCCTTGGTCTCGACTCTCCAGTGGTGAAATATTTTTCACTTTGACGGGAAAAAGCGTTACCACCTGGAAAAATCAGACGCCGCGGATTGCAACGAGTAGCCAATGCGCAATTCTGACGAAGGAACCGGAAATTGAAAATATTTGACGACGTGGGCGGAGTACTTATTTTTCTTGGGTTCATTTCTTCATTCTATCCATTCTTCGACTCCCAGAGGCTTCAAAAAGGGGCCGAATTTTGTCTTCTCGTATTTTGTTGTGTGATATATCATCGGTTATGTTTTCTAAGGCACGCTACCGTGAGATTGAGTGGTGAGGAGTGAGGATACAGTTTATGAAGGGGGATACAAAGTCATTAGTAGTTCAAGAATTTTTTTTTACCTATTTCGCTTTTTGTGAGTTTACAAGTTTCACTTCCACCGCATGTCCCACGATACCCTGATTTTTTTCGGGGGGCAGAAACTTGCAAGTAAATAGGTGTGAGGTTTATTGTGAAATCGAAATATCTTTTCAAATGCTTATAGTTTTTCTTAATAAAAAAAACTCGCTTCCAAAATCTGATTTTATCAGAAAATCGAAACTGAAAATTTGAGCACTCTTACGCTACTTACTAGTAGTTCTGGGTCTCCACGCGCAGAAACTTCCATTTTTTATAAGCTTTTGTTCCACTCACAGCTGCGATTTTAAAATAAACCACTACTGCAGCCAACCTTCCTAAACAAAGTAATGTTAATTTCGCATATGAAGCTAAAGCCAAAAAAAAATAAATAAAAGCTTATCTTTTAAAAATTCGTTTTTTAACCTAATTAATTTTATACTTTTATTGCATTTACTAACGCGACAAAATGTGACGTAATTTTTATACTAACATCTGGAGCCGCTAAAATGCGGATATTAGTTATCACTTATCGAGGTGCTTGCTTTTTCAACCCAAGTTTGTTCTTCATTCACCAACGGTCAACACTGCGTCATGGTTGCGACGTTGCTCTCCTCCTTATTGTTGTCGAGTTCAAATCACCACAGTAGAAATTTTTTTTTTTTCTTAAATGTTTATTTTGGAATTTTGGACCATGGATGTTGGTGGTAGGATTTTTACACTATTAAAAAAACGTATTTCAAAAACCGTATTAGAAAATTGCATTAATCATTTTGACTAAGTCTACATCATTCAGTTTTGGCTTCCCATTCTGACTATTGCCTATTGCCAGTCAGTTTCGCTTAGTCCGTGAATATTAGGTTGAAAAGAGTGAAGTATCGTGAGACCGATTTCGCCAGAATGGATGAACAAGTCAGTGGTTGTCGAAATTTAGTTCGCACCAACAGCTGATTTTTTTTTTATTGGGTTTTTGCAACGTTGCCATTTTTCCCACCGTGCGGATGTCGTTTGAGATATCGATGTATGAGTGTAGGAGGATATGGCCGAGATCCGGTGGGCTAAAGTTTCCCACCATGAAATTTCCAGTCAAATGTGGGTGCACCAATTGATCCAGCCCGATCACGGATTCACTTTGGGCTGGAAATTTGACGGGGACTAAACCCGAATCTACAATTTTACTATTGTAAGATACAGCACTCGCATCCTCTTTGCCATGTAGATGGCTCGAATTACATTTGGCCGGGGCTTCCGTTGACGGAGTTTTCTAGTAATTCGTTGCATTAAAAGCTTGCAAGTGTGGCAGTTCGCGGGTACTGGTTCGTAGGTGTTCCTTCGTGGCACCAAACAATCCACATTGGGTGACTAGTGGACATAGTGGATGTCGACAGCTTTACCAGAACCGATCTCACTTAATTTCTCAACTTTGTAAGCCAGCGGACCCGTCTCGGACGAAATGTTATTTTTGTTTTCTTTGTTTGTGAGTAGGCTTATTCTTCTCGCGTGACTAATATCTTATTGATTCGTCTCTTAAATGTGTCAACTTACTTGACCACAAGAACGTAGCAAGGATTCTTTTAAAATGGGGAGTCAAAAAAAATTTTATAACCTTTTTTTTGCTCGTTCCCTTGGAAAATTTAGAAAATTCAAGAAATTTAGCATCTATAGGACCCGCGCTGTCGTCTATTTACTACTACAATGTTTTCAAAGTTTGAAAATGACGAACAAAACAAACGACAAAATAAGGTCACGGACCAATCGCTCCCTTTTGCCACCACCTTGGCTACGCCGTTACTTGACCGTGTCAGTCTCACTCAATCACGTAATATGCCTACGCTGTTGTGATTTTCTGAAAAATTCACCATTAATTTTAAACTTTACTTCGATTATTAGTATGTACTTTTTACTTATTGACTTGTAAAAAGTCTTTGTATCGTGTCTTTTCTATCAGTATTACTATAATTCGTGTTGGTTAGTGCTAATCTAAAGAATATGTAGATATTGTTTCCGTTCGTATTAAAGTACTCCTTTTATTGCGAAGTGCTGTACTCTAAATTATAACGATATATTCTGTCTGAAACTTGACAAGTATTTGCGTTATGAACGCCAGTGATGAAAGGTGTCACTGGAGTGCGTACTGTGACACCGACGTATTTTCGATGACATCCAAAAGGATACCACATATTCGTCGGAACGATTACACGTATGTTTAAACAACCATCTTATTCATTTCACTGTGCTGTAGAACGGTAGATGGGAATGCGACGAATTATGTAAATTTATCTTCTCTTCCGTCTTCGCAGCAACCCGGAAGGAAACATGAAACGCATTTCATGCCGTCGCCGCCTTAAAAATGGCCTTCGTCATCAAATTTACTTTGTCTGTCCAGTTTTTTCTTAGAGCGCTTTGAAAGTGCCACTCTGCGCCACCACCTCCCCACCTTCGCCACGCACCTACCGGCGGTCGCCGTTAATTCGATAATCCCATCTGACGATTCCACCCACCCCTACCCGTATTCTCCCCTCCGCCGTAAAAAATCCAAAACTGTACAAGTTAACGAAAATGCTCGTAAATTACCCGACTGTTTTCCTCCTCAACGTCGTCTTCGAGAGAATTTTTTCTTAAAACCGCAATTAAATGGAAACCGAGATGGAGGCAGAAAAAAATTGCGATTCGAAATCGCGATATTATTTTACGAGTGACGAAAGCTCGACGATAAATATGCTTCAAGTATCGTCAAAAATATCTAATACTCGTACACAATATACGTGAAAAAAGTAAAAAAGTATAAACAACGTTTGTGCGAAGTCCTCGTTCTCCTAATACATGCATTGCAACGTTACGCAATCGAGCCAATTTATCAAGGACCAATTTTTTCTCGCTCATATTTCTTTTCACGCTTTAACCGAATGACTTATTTTTGCATCCGATGCAGTGAGAAAACGAGGGAGAGAGGGAGAAAGAGTGAGAATTGGGCGAGTGGAATGGGTTTTGTAGGGGAGAAGCGAGTAGATTGGACCCTTGTTCAGTGTAAATGAGCCAAGTGTTCAAGTTGTTTTTTCTCGCAAAATTTTTTATGAAATTGCGATAAATACGTATGAGAAGTTATCCATTTGCTCAGTGGTATTCACGTAGGGTGTGCTTCACATATACCGCGTACTCTCTCAATTTTGTTGATAAATCATAGGTATATTGAGTGTACTCAAGAAATTCACAAAGAAGAAAAATAATTGAAAAACTCTTAACGCAGCAGTAGCTCCATTACAAAAAGTAGGTTTTCGAAAAATAGAAAATTAGTTGTTGAAAAGTTATCAATAAATCATAATTGTGACGATTGTATTAAATTTTGTAATTGTTGACGCAAAATTACAGTTATAAACAGGTACCTTCTTCAAAATCGAAACAAAAATATATTTTTTGGAAGTAACTTCCGGCCGATTAGCATCAAAATAGTTCGCATGTTGCAATAAATTTTAGTTAATATTTGTTACAAATTTCTGTTATTAGTTCAAAATCAAGCATTTTACAAGCAGAATAATATCCAAAATAGCTGCACCGTCAATACCGTCCGGCCGATCCTTGTCAAAATTAGTAACACGTTAGAATAAGTCGTAATATATATTCGTTTCGAATTACGTTACGTTCCTGTTGGTCTAAAATCAGGCATTTTATTGCCAAAATAAAAACAAAAATAGTGTCATCGGAAGTACCGTCCGGCCGATTCGTACCAAAAATTGATAGAAAGTTACAGTAGATTATAATGAATATTTGCTTCGAATTTCGTGGCTATTGGAAAATTAATATGTATTTTGTATTGTCACAAAATAAAGACGAAAATAGCGATACCGGAAGTACCGTTTGGCCGATCCGCACCAAAATCAGTAGGTCACATACTTGGCTTAGTACTAATGTTCGTTTCAAATTTCTTGATTATCGGACGAAAATCACAGTCCGTACCGTGGTAAAAAGAAATTACCTTTCATAGATACTCGCGTTTTAGGTGATAAAATTTTCCTTCAGTGATGAAACGAAAAACTTAGCCATCCGTACCCCCAGATCGTTCCATGACACCAAGATTAATAAGTAAATTTTCATAGAAAACCTACTTAAAAGTAATCAAATTAATTGATTTTCATTCATTTTATTTAGATTTTTGTTTTTGGTATCTTCCATATCTGCATATTATATCGATACTAATATAATATGAAGACGTTTCGTTTGCATTTTTGTATGGGTAATGTAATATCGAGATTTGCTGCACCAATTTTGGTGAATTTTTCCGAATTTGTTCTTTATGTTTTTGGGGAAGGTGTTAAAAGGATCTGTTTATTGAATGAGAAAGCCTATTTAAGAAACATAATCAATTATTTCCGTTGTGTAAATAGTGCCGCATGCAGATGATAACGATGTGTTCAATATTGATAATGCTGCGTTTATTCGAATGTATAAGTAACCGGTAGGCAGGGTTTGGCCCGGGCATGGCGTGATTCGAATCATAAATTAAGGGAGTGTTTTAGTAATGTACTTACTTCGGACCGTTTTGATAAAGATTCAAATATTTCGAACATTTAATTTTATCGGATCCAGCGGTTCTTATCAGCGATGATGTGACGTCATTTTTGAACGATTCATTAAAATATTTAAAGCGTACTTATGTTTACATAGTTTGAAAATAATTCACTTCGTTGGTTTGTCAGATAATGAAGGATCCTTGAAACTTTAGGTTCGGATTCGAATAAAAGCGTTTAACAAAATCGAGTTATTTTCCACCGCAATGGAACAATGCACGATGTCGAAATTAAAACAGTTTATTTGTTACAAATTTCGTGAAAATACATTGGCCGATTTCTGAGATATATTTACAAGGACGTAACTTTAAATTTTTTCGTGTTCTCTCCGAATTTGGGAAACACTTTCGTGCTATAGTTGCAGAAATGTAATTCTATTTTCATGTACCAGGAGGAAATCGTGTCCTTTTTGCATTTTCGCGAGTTCAGCGTAACGCTCTGTCTAAAGTTTGGTGTAAGTATAAGTTAGTCTGGCGCAAGAAAAGTGAGCAGAAAATTTTACCGGTGTTTGATTTTTATGTGATTTACTTGTTAGTACCTTCGGTAAGATAACTGTGACGTTAGTCTCTTCTTGGGAAGTTGTTTTTTCTTGGAGTAATCCATATTTGTGGAAAATAATTTTCGTACTTTTATTCTTGTGCAAAATTTATTTTCCTACGATTATGCCCCTCTTCTTTTTATTAAAAAGCTGTATGACCTCATGTTTTAGGTTTCATAGTTATTTTTCTGAGTTCTGCGTAGTTCTACTACCCATAAGATATTTTATAATTTGTTACCTACAATTTTTTTATTTTCCGTTTCATACATATTTAGATGTACATGAGAAAGAAAAATGAAAACATTTTACTTCTGAAAATTTTTGCAAGTGGTTCTCGAAACATCATATTGAAAATCCCTTCGCCCTTTAGGCTAATTTTTTTATGGAGGTTAAACCTTTTTAAAATTGATGTTTTGAGAGAATCTCAACCACTGTGGGACGTACGTAAAATATTTTCAGAAAAAACGTTTTCGTTGCTTAATTTATTAAAAATTTCGTTATTAGACATTTTTTTATCGGGTCAGTCTTTAGAACTCGAAAGACACCATAAAGTTAGGTACATTTACTGAGTGTGTGAATATTTTGTTAACTCGATATAACTACCTATTTTAATTTTTAGCCGATAAGGTTGAAATTTAAAATGTTGATACATTCAGTGCTACAGACTTTTTTATGCTGTCAAGTTTGATTTAAATCGTTTCGTACGTTGCCTCCAATTTACTTTTTTTTTGGCTGTTTTTCTTAACACTATAAGGACCGATTATTCTAACTTTAAACTCTGAGATAAATCAAGTTTAACCGATGAGAAACCTGGTAAAATAAAGTTAAACAGTACTCATCGGTGGTTTAGCTACATATTGAGTACAACCAGCCCTAAGAGGAGCAACATTCTAACAATTTTTGAAAAATTTGGTATGTTGGTGGGTATTACAATGTAGAAGTACACCATTGATTTTGGTTTTGATTGTTTTATTTGTTCTGTAGAGTTATTAGCTATTTCGTGGGATCTAGTCGGAACAAACAATGAAAAAATTTTTTTTCTGAAAAATTTTCAAATATCTAGATGAATTTTCGAAATTTTCTCAAATAATCAATTTCAGGGGTCTGAACTCCCTTAAACAAATTAGATAAAGAGGTGAGAATACAATTTTTAATATGATACTTACGAAACCACGCTTCCTACAATTATTCGCCCAAGAAAAAGGTTTTTTATTGTTTGTTTAAACTAAATCCCACAAAATAGCTAATAACTTCAAAACAAATGAAACAATCAAAACTAAAATCAGTGGGGTTCTTCTACATTGTAATACCCTTTTTTACACCAAATTTTTCAAAAATTGTTAAAATATTTCTTTCTTATAGTGTTAAGGAAAATAAGCCTAAAAAAATGAAAATTTCAGGTAGTACGTCAGATTTGAATCTAACTGACAGGTAAATCTGAGGCATTGAATGTATCCAAATTTTTAATTTAAGCCTTGTTAGTGGAAAATTACATCAGTTACCATATTAATAAAAAATTCACATATTCAATACGTCTAAGCATTTTATATAGGAACTAAAAATAGAATTTTCTTTATATATTCTGTATTGGGCTATACTAGAGTAGGCGCTCGCGGCTTTTTTGTATAAGAGGGTTTTAAAAATTCAGAATATTTTTGTTCTTTACTTAACATTATCGTGTGCTGTGTCTTATCGGCTAAAATATGAGACTTTTCTTTTTCACTCTGCCAAATGTGAAGTGACCTTACTGCAGGACACCGACTGACCCCAAAATTCTGGCATTACACAGTGGCTCCTTAGATCTTTAAAATGAGATGTTTTCCCCCTCCCACAAGACTCACATTCTTGATCTTTCCAATTTCTACGTTTTTCTAGTTTCCCACTGCTCAAGAAAAATTTTAGTGAAAGAAAGTTTGAAAACAAAGCTCAACTTTGTACAGCAGATGAAAAGTTTTCGAAAAAGTTGACAGCCTCATTTCATTCTGATGGAGGTGGAAATTGGAAGGGGCGTCAGAGGTGGGAGAGTTGTGAGAGGGGGAAAATATCTCGCTTTAAAAATTTGAGATTCCATTGTTGATGCCGGAACTATTTGGTCGATCATTTTCCCAGTTGTCACTTCACATTTGGTAGGGTGAGAAAGGGGAATTTTGTACACAGCACACAATAATATTATGTAAAAAAATATACCTATATATTCTGAATTTTCATAACCCTCCTATATGTAAAATTCGTAAACGCCTCCTCCAGTGTTGCCTGATACTGGAGAAAACAAAAAGGGCAAGATCTTTTTGAACGCTCCTCGAAGATAAATACACATTTCTGTTACATGGAACATTCTCGCAGTTTTTATTGGATATTCATGAAATTCGGTACACTTATTTGTAACCATGATGAGATCTATTTGTTTTGGTCCAGATCACCCGGATGGTACGTCCGATAAATTCTATTATGTTACATTTTTGGAGTTTTAATAGTTTTAAAATGCGTACTTCTAAACCAAAAATCACAAAATTTTGTATAGACTTTGAATATATTATATTCTAATATTCTGTTAAATTTGATTTCAATCTGATAAACGGTTGATGCGTAGAAATTATTTGGAAAAATTATTAAATTGTTGTTAAGAAAATAAGATAAATTCCAGATGAATCAAAGAAGCTGTGCGGATCCCAAGCTTGCCATTTTTTTATTTGCTAAGCACTCATTTAATAACCCACCTACGATTTTCATAACTTCAAAATATAATTCATCATGAATTTCGTGGAGTTTTTATTTTAAATTTAATTTTTAGCCACCATTCTGCCAAGTAATTTTGATATGTTTATTTTTATTTTTTGTATTTATTCATTTAGGTTTTTTTTGTGTTAAAAAAACTTACATTTTCTAGGGTGGGTTGTTGTGTTAGTGTTTTTTAAATCTATTCAGTAAAATTGCCTGAGATTTCTCGTTTCATGATTTTCCGAGCATTTTAGCACTATTTTTGAAAATTCATTTTTTTTTATGTATCCCCTTTTGCGTTGAGTACATTTCCAAGCGTAATTTTGATCGGATAGTTTTGAAATTTAAAACAAATATTTGGATTCACTCAAGGAAGAACCCTATTGTACAGTCCGTCTCGTAAGTCCGTTTATATGTATTTTTTTTAGAAAAGCGTACAGGTCGCAATTTTCAATCGATAGGCGTGAAATTTGGTATATATATGTGTTTTAAGTTAAAGACAATACCTACCAATTTTGGTGCGGATAGGCGTTACAGTCGTTACAGTACATCCGGTAGGGGCGATTTTGTTGCATTTTTGGCAGATTAATGGCTTTAGAAGGAGTCATTTTCAATCTATAGTAACAAAACTTGACACCGGTATTGATTTGAAGTATGTCTAACAAGATACTAAATTTGGTTCCTATTATAGTATTATAGTTCATTCCGTGGGACTGTTGGAGGTACTGATTTTTCATGTTATCTCAATAAAAGTTGCAATTTTCTTTCAATAGTTACAAAATTTTTAACAAACAGTACCTCCCTTACAAGAACCAGACCTATCAATTTTGGTTTTGATTGGTCATTTTTTTCCCAACTCATTAGCTATTTAGTGTGATATTCTCTCTTTTGCCGTTCTGATAATAGTCCTGAAAAATTCATTTTCCAGCCGTCATCGAGAAAAACACTTGTTTTAACCTAAAAACAATCCGATCTCTGATCAATTTTTGCGCATCCCCCACTCGCTGCCGTACACTAGATTTGATCGGATACTAAAATCTCCACTAATATTTTTGTTACCAGCGTGTAGACAACTGCACTATACTTCGTTTGGCAATGTGGTATATTTTGTTCTCATATAAGGTTTTTTTTTTTCTTATAATCCACAATTTTTGTCACTGCAGGAAAGAAAATCATCCAATTATTTCCTAAAATTGTGCTTGTTAAAACATGGAATATTTTTTCATTTCACAAAAAAAAAAATGATTTTTGACACATTCATAAAATATTTTGAAAACATAATACTTAATCAGTATATTTTATTGTATACTTCGTATTTGTGGGATATTGTTGATTTTTTTCTAAATATATAAATATTTTATATATTGTTTTATCAGAGAATGTTGCGGTGGTACAGGTGATTTTTAAACAAATGAAATCTACTTTTTCTTGCGAAGCTTGTTGCACCAGAGTTTTTTAGCTTTAAAAATGCTTCTATAGTTAGTTTACAAAAAAGTGTCAGCTACCAAATTTTACGAATGTTTTATGTTTAAAAAGTAAGTGAAGGAGTAGATAACAACGGTAAAATGAATGGAAGAAGAAAATGATGATGAGAAATAAAGTGGAGGTGGTAACGTTTTGTTGTTTGCAAAGCAAATGCAAAATTGAAGAAAACGAAAAAATGAACAATTTTTTTTAATTTTTATTCATTTTTGGTGCCCTTCTCTCATTATTACAAACTGTAAAACCTGTGAATTTGTTTTTCAAAGTGTCAATCCAGCGATACGTCATAGTTCGAAAATTAATACCAGTAATTTGATCAAAAATTTCGTGAATTGCTTCGACCCCTTCGTTATTGTAAATTAATAACAAAATAGTTTTTCCTATCTCCCATCCTTTATATTATTTCCCTTTGAATTTTTTGTACTCCGAAGTTTTCTCGTTAACAACGTAACCAAATTAATAGAAAATCTTACAAATGTATAGCAAAATGTTTATTCTCTATGATTTTTTTTTTCTAAGTTGTAAAACTGTACACTAAAATAGGTAAAAATATTTGTTTTTATTAAGATTAAATTTTCTCTTCAAATTCCAAAAACAATTCGCCATATAGGCAGGTTCCATATTTTTACTCGGCTACCGCTTTTTGTTTTTCGCATTTTAGGATTTACGTTCGTTTCGTAAATAGAAAAATTGAGCAGAATGTATAGTCTTTTCGTTGTCCTCCCTAAGAAGAAGTCTGGGTTCGTCTTCGGCTGTATTTGCCTCCTCTTTTGGAATGAGAAAAAATTGGTAAGATAAGATTGTGATGTAACCCCTAAGGTTTTGCCATTGATTTTTTCACACTGTTTCCGCATTTGAAATGACGAATTTTTATTTTAGATAGCATTCATCCCTTGTGTGAATTTTCTTTCCGAAAAACTTCAAGTCCAATTATATGCGTCGTTTTCAATGTTTTTTTTTTTTTTTGGTAGCGGCGATTTTAACTGTTTGTTTCGCCTAAAAAAGTTAAGTTTTGGGTTTCTGCTGCTGTCAACAAATTTTCGTACTGAGTTATTTTATGTTGAGATTTCTCGTTTCTGATGTATGTTTAGTGTAATTATTATCTTTGAATACGACGTAATTGATTGATATTGGAACTTATGTACATAACTGTTCTTGGAAGGTTATGGAAGTGGTAAAAATTTATTAATATCATCCAAGGTTCGTTCTCTAAGTTTATAGGACTGATACGTGAAAGTCTTTGATTTTGGAAGCGATTAGAAATATCAATTTATATAATTTTTACGTTTGTTTTCACTTTTTACATGTTCGAATTTTTCTCCACCTGATAATGTATTTTTTACAATACATGCACGAAAAAACGAATTTTACGGGCATATAGCGACAATGAAAGAACGAATTTTTGACCTGTGAAGCAGACTTTAATTTTACCAACACACGGGCATCACAGTCCTGCGCAACACAGTGTAAAATATCAGTTTGAACATAAATATATGAGCATTTTGATATTATTGTTCATTTTAATTCGTGAAATACGGTTTGTCAGGTTGCCATTTCAATTGAACGCAACCCTCCAATTTTGAAAAAAATGTGTATGATTCCTCAGCCTCTAATTGAGGTAGAAAGCTGGGGTTTTTCATGCACAAAAATGTATAAAATTTAGAAAATTTCCTTGTAATTTTCTAATTATCTTCAGCTATTTGCACTAAAAAATACCGTATTGCGCATTAAGGATGAAAAGTGAGCTGTTACAAAAATTTAGGCTTGCGCTGTAATTGCACAGGGTGTCATTACTAACTTTTTATTCGAATTGCGTACTTTTATTTCAGGCTAAAAATGATTCAAATTTCAAAATTAGTTACTTTTTGAAATTATTACACCCTTTCCCTATCTGGGAGAACAAGTATCAATAATTGAAAATACTGGTAAGATGTGATAACAGTCATACTTGACATGAACCTGCATAGATGGTAATTTATATGTTAAAAACAAGAAAGTAATATTTTTTTACTGCTCTAGGGAGGTAAAAACTTATTACATCCTTGATGTCCAATGAATATGTAAAAACGGATATGTCGCCTTAAAAGTAGAAATGTTAACTATCACTTTCGGATCATATGTTGTGTAAATGATGAAAACGCAAATTAAAGGGAGATTTTCCATTTTTTGGAATCTAGAAACTCTTCCCCTTTCACTCATTGATTCCTCAGTTGCTATTTAAGTTAAACAGCTAGACATAATACTTCTCAAAGGAGGAGAAAATTTACTTGAATTTACTTTTTGTACAATTTTTTAATCATCTGTAACTATTTGAACATAAATAATGAAAAAAACTCGTATTAATGGAAAATTTTTTGTTTTTTAAAATCTGGAAATCTCTTTTCTTTCACTCAGTGATTCCTCAGTCAATATTTAAGCTAGATTGTTGTAAAGAGGAAAAAATTTACTTGAAATTACTCTCCTTCTAATTTTTTAATCATCCTTACCTGTTTGAAAATGAACGAACAAAAAAACGCAAAATAATGGAAAACTTGAACATGTATGAAGTTTGCTGCACTTGCTTGGTCTGTGATCTTTTCACACTCAGAAAAAAAATAACCCACTCAACGCGTGTGTGGGGACACTCCCGTATGAGGTATAGAGGCTTGGACCCCTCGACAACAGTCATCGCCCCAAAGGGCAGGCAAATAATCGTCCTTGTGATGTTAAATACACAAAATACGTTCGATCGTAATTACCTGTATGTACTTGCAGGTAATGTAAGAATACCGAATTGTGACACAATAAGATGATGTCACGATTTTTACACGAACCCGCCAGCCATCTCTCATCTTGATAGGGGATGATGCGACCTGGCCGCCGTTCTCACCAACATATGTATTATCTTACGTACGTGTGTTTGTGTGCATGCAAATAAGCCATATATAAACCACCCAAACCGGCTCTAAAATCACCAATGTTTGCCTTGGTTTTGGCTTACCCATACTTATGTACGAAGTGGTTGAACACGCTTAAATTTTGTTGAATTTCCTTCTGGTGAGAATATCTCTCATGACAAGGTATTCCACAGTGGTGACCCCGACGTGATATTTGGCTACGTCATGAGGTGTCCTTAGGTGCGTTGCGCTTTTACAAAAATTTGGCGCGGTGTGCTGGCAAGAAACTCACTTGCTTGGCAAATACAAAAATTTTTTGCAGACTAAGACACTTTTTAGGTCGTCAAAGTAGAGTCTGCTGAAGTGGGAATTTATACCTCTCTCCTTAAAATATATAAACAAGGAGAAACCAGACAGTAGATCTGGAGGAAGAAGGTTGGACTCATCCCCCAACTCTCCCAACTTTGACTCGACACTCTAAGAATTTACCAAATCTGGAAAAAGGCCCTCAACACCCAGAATTAGAAGACTGGGAGCTGCAATAAATAAAGATCAATTAACAGTCAAAACGTTGAGAAGTGGTCGAACTTTAAGCCAAAGTTCAGACTGGAAAACACCTGTCCTACAAACACAAGAGCCAGTGTTTTTGACCAGCAAGGAAGGAAGTAGTTCTATGGAATATGCTTGTCATCAGAAAGACATATCAATGGTCCCACCACCAAATGGAAATGAAAATCCACAACCATCGCAGGGAGGTAGTGCTTAGCCACAGCTGACGCCCGAAGTCTTGGCACAGATCATGCAACTTTTGCAATTACAGCCAGGACAGAACTCCAGCTTCTACAGACGAAGGATAGAGATCCCAGAATTTTTGCCCAATGCGGTAGAATTATGGTTGACCCTATTAGAAGGCAGGTTCAAGACAGAGAATATAACCCTGAACCAGCGGTATCTACACATCTGTAGAGGCATGCCCCCCACAGATAATCCGCCATATTCCGGACATCATGGAATGCCCTTCGACTGAAGAGGACAAATATGCCTGGTTTGTCAAGAAGATAATGAATGTGTTTGGTAAAACTAAAAACCAAATCATTGACGATGTGATGGGTGGTATGAAGATGGGGGATGACAAACCCTCAAACTTCATGGCAAAATTGAGGCAGAAGGCGGATAACATCGTAGCCCCTTCTGTCATAGGCAATCAATTTTGCAAACAACTTCCCCAAAGTGTTATGCAATGACTAGCTGCCGTAGGTTCGACTGTGATAAACACATCCGCAGACTTGGACTTCCTTGCAAAATCAGCAAATAATGCGCTCGAATACACCAGGTCAAAGCCCGTGGACAGTGCAGTATCTGCAGAGACTGGAGAGATTGCTCAACTTCGAGCTCAAATAGCTCAGTTGACTGATGAAGTAAAAAGGAACAAAGGCCAAAGCTCCACAAAATCATATAGTAGCTGGAAACAAAGATCTAAAAGTAGAAGCAACAACAACAACAGTGGCAATAGCAAAGGACGATGGTCCCAGTCCAGAGACCTCAGATCTAGTTCCAGTAACAGGGGTCAGAGTTCAACTCCCCCGAGAACATCATTTCCCAAAAACCAGTCTCAAAATTGGGATGATAAATGTTGCTTTTTCCATAATAGATTTGGCGCAGAGGCCACCAAATGTAACAACAGATGCAAATGGTGGGGCAAATCCTATACCAAGGAGGCGTCAAACTAGAATGAGGGGCCGTCTATGCGGCCGAAGACCCCTTGGAAAAATACTCATGCCGCCTGTTCATTAAGGACAGGACAAACAGGAGAAGGTACTTAATCGACTCGGGAGCAGAACTGAGCATATTGCCAGTTAACAAAACCCAAAAAGTACTCCCTCCGAAATACTATCTCCGTACTGTGAATGGTCAAAACCTTCCAGCTTACGGACTTGAAACCAGCAAAGTTGACATCGGACTCAAGAAAATCATGACGTGGTCCTTCAGGGTTGCAGATGTTCCAAACCTGATCCTGGGTGTGGATTTCCTTGCACATTTTGGCCTGATCATTGACCTCAAAAATGGCAAATTGATCGATAGTGAATCAAAACATTGTGTGGATGGCAAAACGCTAGCTTACAGACTGGAAACAAATATATCCAGCTGTACCAAAGTCGACGGACAACTCTTACGGATCCTGTCTGACTATCCTGGAGTCACCCAACCATCAATTTGCAGGCATCCTACCTATAAACATGACACTGTTCATTACATAGAGAAAAGGACCACCTTGTCATGCTAGAGCACGAAGGTTACTGCCTGACAAACTCAAAGCGGCATCGTCGAGGAGGGCGTATGTCGCCCCTCAAAAAGCTCATGGAGCTCCCCTATCCACATGACCAAAAAAGCAAGTGGAGAGTGGCAAATTGTTGGAGACTACAGGGCCTTAAATGCCAAAACAGTTCCTGATCGCTACCCAGTCGCAATATAATGGACTTTAACACGAATATGAAGGGTAAAACGATGTTCACCAAAATAGACATCAACTGGGCATTCCACCAAATTCCTATGACTGACCAGGACGTACCAAAGACAGCGGTTATAACCCCCTTTGGACTATTCGAATACCTTCAAATGCTGTTTGGACTTCTCAACTCAGCACAAACTTTCCAAAGATTTATCAATGGACTGTTTAGGGGACTGCCATTTGCATATGCATACTTGGATGATATTTGCATTTGCTCTGAAGGTGGTGAGCAACAACAGCACAAGGAGAATGTAAGAGCCCTCATACAGCGTATACACGCTGCCGGGCTTACTATCAACGTAGGCAAAAGCTTATATGCACAGACCAAAATTGACTTCCTCGGCTACAAAGTCTCAACCAAAGGCATTTCCCCATTGAAGACCAAAGTAGAGCCAATATTGAACTTCCCGAAGCTTTCAAATGTCGCTGAACTTAGGCGTTTCTTGGGGATGGTGAACTTCTATAGACGTTGCATGAAGAATGCAGCAGCCAAACAAAGTTAACTGTTTGCACTAATTAAGACAAGTAAAAAGAAAGACAAAACTCCACTCGAATGGAATGAAGAAGCCAAACAGGCCTTTGAGAAAGTCAAAGATACACTGTCAAATGCAACTCTATTGGCTCATCTAGACGAAAGTCTGCCATTATGCGTGAGTACCGATGCATTTGATTTTGCTATTGGTGCAACCCTGTACCAACTTGATAAAGACAACAAGAAGTTACCGCTAGCTTTCTTCTCGAGGAAGCTCTCAAAAACAGAAAAGAACTATAGCACATACGATAGGGAATTGCTCGGAATTTTTGCTACGTTGAAGCATTTCAGGCACCAATTAGAGGGTAGATGTTTTTCTGTGTATACTGACCATAAACCCCTAACATATGCCTTCACACAAAAAGCAGAACCGGCATCTTTGAGAAGAGCACGACAATTAGACTACATTGGTCAATTGACTACCGACATTCAGTATATAAGTAGAGAACTTAACACTCCAGCTGATGCCTTAAGTAGAATCGAAGCTATCTCGGCCCCTGTCCAATTACCTTATGCTGAAATAGCTAAAGCACAGCTTAAGGATGCAGAATTGCAAGAGTTGTTATCGAACGATGATACTACTCTCAAATTGAGACAGCGAAAAATTCCCGGTACTGATGTTTTATTAACATGTGACATCGGTACAGGTAAGAATAGGCCATTTCTACTGGTAAAATATCGCAGGTTGGCTTTCAACAGTGTACATAATCTGTCACATGCTGGGCCAAAATGTAGTGCTAATTTAATTTTGGCAAGGTTTGTATGGCCACGAAGGAAGTCTGACTGCAACAAATGGGCTCGCAGTTGCCTGAACTGTCAAGAATCCAAAGTAGGAAGACACACTCACTCCCCCCTCAAATCCTTCAAACAAACAGAGTGGTTTAAAACTGTACACATGGACTTGGTAGGCCCATTGCCACCATCTCAAGGACACAGATAGGGCAACTCGATGGCCAGAAGCAATCCCTTTACACAAGATGACAGCTCCCACAGTAGCTGCAAGGTTATACGATACCTGGATTTCAAGGTATGGCGTACCAGAAGTCATAATTACGGACCAAGGTTGCCTATTTGAGAGCTCGCTCTTTAAAGAGCTGTCTAATAAGCTTGGTGTTCAACACAGTCATACCACAGCTTACCATCCTCAAGCCAATGGCAAAATCAAGAGATGGCATAGAGCTCTCAAAGCCTCTATCATGTTTCATGATACAAAGAGATGGGTAGATGTACTCCCTACCATCCTCTTAGGCCTTCAATCTGCCCTACAAACGTATACAGGTCACTCTGCAGCGCAATTAGCGTTTGGCGAAGAGCTACGCCTCCCAGCGGACTTCTTCACAAAATCGAAGGTAGTTAGCCCCGAAATTATGGTACAGAATATAAGAAATGATGCCAACAATTTCCTTGAACAGGCAGCTCGCCATGGCCAGCCCAAGATTTACGTCTCGAAACACTTGTCCAATACCTCACATGTATTTGTTAGAGACGAAAAAATGAGATCTGCGCTGGAGAAACCATACGCTAGTCCTCACAAAGTAGTATCACTAGATAAGAAAAACTTTGTGATACTCATTGCAGGCGAATCTAGAACAATTTCAATCGACAGATTGAAGCCGGCATACATGGTAAGCGATGACAAAAGAATAAAAAGGATACCAAGAGAAAACATAGAAAATATCCAGACAGATTCACCATCAAACATAGAAGAATCCGTCAAAAAATGTGAAATAAAAAATTCACAATTAGAGAAAACACCAAAAATAAAAAAGTCTGTGAAGTTTTCGGACGATGTTATTACCAAAACATTCGATCCCGAGGCCCCCATATGCCCACAAAAAAGAGGCAGGTCCCTAGACAGTAAAAAACACAAAAATTCCCACCATTCTCGCATGTCTGCGAGGTTAATGCAAAAAAAAATAAAATTTACTCCTGAAAAAGTAATATCCACTACGTAAGTTGAAACCCGCTAAAAAATATGCGACGAAAATCGGAACTCTGTGAGACAAAAGAAACTCCAGAGATAAGCAAATGAGGAATGCCAACAAAAAGAAAACGACAGGAATAAACAAATCCACGAGTGATACGGAAATAAACATCGCAACGTGCATTTACCGTTAAATACAAAGATAATCTCAACGTCATGACGTCACAAACGGAGATTCCTTTGTAATAAAATTCGAATAAAATATTCTGTGAGTTTATTTCAGGCATAACTTTGCTTAAACTGATTAGAACTTATCTGGAAAACTTGCATACGGTCGAGAATTTTAAGCACTATTCCCTGTACATGCTGATAAGAAGATGTGAAAATAATGAAACGGAACTGTAATGGTAAATCAAAAATAGCAGTAAATTCACCCGTTTCAGAACTGTCTTAACTCTCAGACGTGTTTTCTGAACGATATTTTTGGCACCTTGTTTTCCTTTACATCTATTCCAATGTCGCTACCAACCCGAATCTTCCTCAACACGACCAAGAACCCAAAAGTTCTGTAAGTTGCCAAGAATACTGGGCAAATTCCCGAACAGAAGTCAGAACTTGATCAAATTGAGGAGGAACTCCTGATGAACACGGCACCAGCTGTGGAGAATGTTCTTGTGGAGATGACAACTCCGCTTCCACCCATCATCTCTCCTCCCCAGACTCCACCAGAACTGACTCCGATAACGGAACCCCCGATGCCAGAGCCAATGCCAACGGAGACCAGGGAACCAATGAGGTTCCTGTTTACAGCGGAGATGGCAGCCAACAAAAAGGCGAAGATGGCCGCCCAGGCAGCGTGGAATTCAAACTCCCCGATGCTTAGGCATCCTCAGTTTAGACGTCCGTTGCCCCCTCACTCCCATTGTCACCCCTACACCTACACCAAAAACCAACCACCAAGGCATAGGGAAGAGGACAGCCAGGCAAACTACTTGGCCCGAGCACAGGCTCGTAAGGAATCTTACGAGTGTGTCAGTGCTGCAGTAGGTAGCGCCCTGGCAAAGTGGGAGGCCGATCAAAAACGGTGTTAAATCCGCATGTCCCTCCAGGCCTTGCGCATTCTGATCATTTTTGCAGCGCAAAAACTGGAGGGAGTAGCTGTGGGGACTCTCCCATATGAGGTATAGGGACTTGGACCCTTTGACGACAGTCGCTACCCTAAAGGGCAGGCAAACAATCGTCCTTGTGACGTTAAATACACAAAATACGTTCGATCGTAATTTCCTGTATGTACTTGCAGGTAATGTACGAGTACCGAATCATGACACAATAAGATGATGTCACAATTCATACATGAGCCGGCCTGCCATCTCTTATCTCGATAGGGGATGATGCGACCTGGCCGTTCTCACCAACGTACGTATTATCTTACATACGTGTGTTTGTGTGCATGCAAATAAGCCATATATAAACCACCCGAACCGGCTCTAAAATCGCCAGTGTTCGCCTTGGTTTTGGCTTACCCATACTTATGTACGAAGTGATTGAACACGCTTAAATTCTGTTGAATTTCCTTCTGGTGAGAATATCTCTGACGACAAGGTATTCCACAGCGTGTGTCACCTAATATACTATTTTTTTTTAACATTCAGGAAATTAAAAAATTAAAAAAAATCAAATCTAAAATAACCATCGAAGTATATTAAAATAATATTAATAAGTTTATTTTAAAAGATAATTTTTTTTTTTTTTTTTTTGTTTGCTTTAGCTTTATACGAAATAAATATTATTTCTCTGCGGAAGGTTGGCTACAATATTGGTATTTTTTAAAATCGCAGTAATGAGTGGAGTAAAAGCTTATAATAAAGGCCACTACAATTTTTTTAATCTTTTAATTTTAAAGTTAATTTAAAAAGAATTTTACATCTTTTTATGAGTCAATCCAAAATGAGGTCACGCAATCTCACTGGGAGTCATTCCTCATCGAATTTCCCTTTGAAAATAATATATTTAGACCTCTTTGCTTTCTGAAAAATCTGACGTCATTTGGATTGCCTTATAGTCTGAGAAACTGAATTGCTTTCGTTTTTCTTATTTACTTTTTCCTTTTCCGGTGACACTTACAAACATTTCTCTTTTGCATCGTATGTAATTTTCTTTGTCTTCCTGGTGCGATTTTAATTGCTTGTTTCGCGCAAATTTTCTATCATCTTCTTCCGCAATCACCAATTTTTAAATAATGTAGCCAATTTTAAAACAATCTCTGAATAATTCCGTTCTGGAAGAGAAAAAAAGAATCGACTTATAGATAAAGTTTTCTTTACGTCGTAAAGTTTTATAAAATATTCTAGTAATGTTTGATGAAATTCAGTCGTAATTTAAAAATTCGAATACCCACGAATTTTTTTCATTTTTAAGAAAATACATTTTTTCGTCAAGCCTCCTCCGGTCCCTCCATTTTCGAATCTGTCCTCCTTCGTGCTGATTTTCGAATTTGATAAATTCGTTTTCTATATTTAAAAAAAATTATTGAAAACTGGTTGAAATTATGAAGTTTAAGTATATTCGACCGTTGTTTTTGTTATGAAAATTTTTACTGCATTAAAAATTTTTCTGATTACAATACCTACCTATAACTTCGAACTATTTTAAAATATACACATAATATAAATTCGTTGAATTTCAACTCATAATGATGATGAAGGTGTTTTTCGCTTTTACCACAGATTTAAAATCATTGTGTATTGATTCCGTAGTAGACAGATAATGAGTTTTTACATATCGGGCGTATGGCCCGTCCGGTAAGTTAGTTTATATGCATTTTTTATTGAACAGCGTACAAGTCGCAATTTTCAATCGATAGGCGTGAAATTTGGTATATATATATATATATATATGTGTTTTAAGTTAAAGACACTACCTACCAATTTTGGTGCGGATTGGCGTTACAGTACATCCGGTAGGGGCGATTTTGTTGCATTTTGGGCAGATTAATGGCTTTAGAAGGAGTCATTTTCAATCTATAGTAACAAAACTTGGCACCGGTATTGATTTGAAGTATGTCTAACAAGATACTAAATTTGGTTCCTATTATAGTATTATAGTTCATTCCGTGGGACTGTTGGAGGTACTGATTTTTCATGTTATCTCAATAAAAGTTGCAATTTTCTTTCAATAGTTGCAAAATTTTTTACAAACAGTACCTCCCTTACAATAACCATACCTATCAATTTTGGTTTTGATTGGTCATTTTTTTCCCAACTCATTAGCTATTCAGTGTGATATTCTCTCGTTTGCCGTTCTGATAATGATCCTGAAAAATTCATTTTCCAGCCGTCATCGAGAAAAACACTCGTTTTAACCTAAAAACAACCCGATCTCAGAAAAATGTCAATTTTCGCCGCGGTACACTAGATTTGACACGCGGACACAAATCTCCGCTTATATTTTTGCAATTAGCAGGTAGGCAACCGCACCATATTTCGTTTTGCAATGTGAAAGATTGTTTTTACATGTAATTGAAGTGTTCGTCCCATATATGTGAGAAGTGGCTGCACCCAATCAGCAAGTGTACAGGTGCACTCATCACCACTGATTGGGAGTCGCCACAGTATTCCGTATATGGCACCAGATCTGATATATAAGTTTGGTGACTAAATGGTTCAATAGTTTTTGAAAAAACTGGAAAACAAAAAATTCCTGAAAAATGATTTTTAGCAACAAAACATTGATAGATCGAAAAGATGTTGATAGTTTTTACCAACTTTGTATGGAGGATGTTGTGTGTGTGGTGTGTCTATCTCCGTAACTATCAGAATTTTGTTCGCTCTAAATTAGTGTCTTAGTGTATAGATTTTAATAAAAGTAGCCTCCAAATGTTGCTGAGCATCTTGAGAATGTCCTAGGCTATTCGTATTTGAAAATTAAAAGTTAGAAGGATGTAATTGAAGAAAATGAGAATTTAAAGATAAAAAAATTATTGTCATTTCCATTTATAAGAGTTATCATTCAAATTAACGCAATCTCCTTTTTTAGTAAATAAAATTCATTTTTATTTGTAATTTTTTCACCTGAACCTAGCAATGAAATATGGATGTATCGATAACTATCAATACGGATATCCATTACTATAGATAATATTTGGCAATTTTCTCTAATTTTTTTTTTTTTTTTTTTTGTAAATTGGCATTATAAAATTCCCGTTTATGCGTAAAACGGCTTTTTGAAACTTCAAAATACAAATAGATGTACCTACCTACATTAAACTAAATATTTCCTTTTTGCAACACCCAACTAAAAAATACGTTTTTCTGTGGGCCTTCCCTGAACAAAAAGTAGGAAGTCCCAACATGACGTGAAAAAAGTGTCTTATAATAGAAAACTTTTCACTAAGAATAAAATTTTCCATGTAACTGACCCTTGGACGAGAAAATCATGAAAACAACTGTGAGGAATGATTTAAAACATCTTGCGGCAGAAGGGAGCGTATCAACTTGTAGGGTGATACGTATTTGATTTTATTACAGATTCAGTTCATTTTTTAAATGGAAGTTTTTTTCAGTCACTACCGAGTTCTCATCTCAATGTGGTTGTTTTTTTTTTTCAAACACCGTTTCACATGAGTTTAGATATACCTTTGCTGTAAGCAAAGAAAGCACGTTTTTGAACGGTATCTAGTTGAAAAATGTAACTTCAGCCACTCATTGTACATAACCATACAACCATTTCCATCTTATTTTCTTCAAACTTGTGAATACGCATACTTACCTGTGCTGAAACTATTGACCTACATACCAACGATGTAAAATTTTAGGGTTTTTAGGAATAAAAAATGAAACACACGACGATAAATGTAGGTATTTTAATACGAACAAACCCCTGTAAGACAAATAACAATTCGGGTAAAAAAATTCAGGCAAAACAGATTCGGGGTAAAAAATTTGGGGAAATCATTCGGGTAAAAGGCCATTCGCGATGTTTTATTCGGGGAAATGACACGAAATCCGGGAAAAGTAAGATTGAGCGTATGCGCATTAGTAAGTTGATTTTCTTTATGCTCACTTTTTTTGTTAAATGTGTATACTTTGTCAATTTTATTTTCCTTTTTGTAAAGAAAAAAAAAAGTAACGATATTACGATAATATTATTAATTTATGATCTCATTCCAGTAAAATTGATTTGTTTCCTGTATATAATCTTTTTTTTTGGGTAGGGGGCAATAATTTAGAGAAAAAGTAATATTATCATTGAATTTTAGAAAAATGAATAATTGTTTTTCTAGGGGGGGTGTAGACGAGGGTTGATTGAAACCGGGTTACGCAGTTGTGTTTAGTCAAAAAAAGTGAAATTATTAATTATTAGGTATACTTATTTAGTTCCAAAAAATTGTTTCATGTTTCGTGTGACACGCGTGTGAAATGGCTGGTTACTACGAGTGTCGAAATCACCTATTTTTCGCATTTGTATCACATATTACTATTTAATTATCCTATCCGTGTATTTATCTTTTTTCGGTACACTTTGTGGTAGCCAAGCAAATATCTAAGCACATAGAAAACCTAATTTTATTGTAAATTAAATTACCTTAAAAAGGCTGTTTTCTCTGTCAAATGATCATTTGTCAGTAACAGTAAAATCTTCGAGATCAGCCGAATTAAGACGAAGTTAGCGTGTCACAAAATCCGCTAGATTATATCCAGAAATGACAGTGTGTCTAATTGTCTATATAGGGCCCCATACAAAGGTGGAAGATGTATGAAGGAATTGTTAGTAGTGGAGGAGAAGGAGGAGGATAAGGAGGTGGTTCTTTAGGTTGTAGGATTCATTTCACTGTGCGGAGATTGCATTATGAGAAATGAAAAGATAATGAATTGATGTATGTTCAAACGAAGCCAGCATCTGCCGAATTCAGAGAAAGATATCCGTCTGTTGTACTGTAGAAACTGGTGAAATGGGATTTTATATATAGGTATAATTTATTAATGTATGAAGTATTATTTAATTTTGTATTCATTACGAAGTTTTTACCTTCTACTTTTCATGTATGCCTATTGTTCCACGCCAGCATCCAAATCTAGTTACAATTTTTCTTTTGTTTTTTTGAATTTGTTGATTTTAAATTACAATTTTTGCATTTTATTTTCCACCTCTTTTGCCGCTTCTTGTAAACATCGTTTGGTCAAGTTTCGGGAAGAGGGTTGCTATAATTAAGGTAAGATTTTGTGATCGATGGTTGTCTCGTCATAACCTAATTCGAGTATGCTGCTCTAAAAACTCTTATCTTTCCGGTCAGATCATTTATAATTCGGACCAAATACGTGAAACGGACCGTTTTATAAAACAATTTTCATCCCAAGTGATATCATTGACCACACCATACCATATCATACCGAATAGGCGTCGGTGGTGTGCGTTTTTTTAATATTGTATTCTGTCGCGTTGACGTCGCACACGTGGAAGTGCGAAAATTTTCAATTTTTAATTCTTATCGAAGTGAAGTAGACGACGAAAAATTTCCGAGGTGAAAAGAGTGTCGCACGATTCGGACGCTCGTATCACGAACCGGTTGTCCTAAATGTGGCGTACGTACATTAGTGCCACTTTTTAATGAGTAAACCGATTTATTGTCGTTTGATTAGCTGGTTGAAAAAATTTCGATTTGATAGGAGACCACTCGTCGTAGGGGAGTTTAGCAGAAAGAAAAAGTCGCCGGCAATAATTTGCCATCGAAACTGAGTTTGTTAACCTCGGTAGAGACATATAGAAGAGGAAAAAAATAGTTCCCATATTCATGTATAGGTTATCCCAGCTTTTACGCATCAGCTACTTTTTTGTTTTATTTCACTTGATAATAAATAAACAAAAAAACTTAATGGTTACATCCCTTATTATAAGCTTTTATTCTACTCTCTACTGCGATTTTGAAATATACCAATACTGCAGCCAACCTTCCGCAACTAAATAATATTATATTTTGCATGATGCTAAAGCCAAAAAAAATAAAAATAAAAGCTTATCTTTTAAAAACCGATTGTTTTTAACGTAAATTTAAGAACGAATTTAATAAGTGAACAAGCACAATACTGATATCGATACTGGATAACTAAAATTTATCAGGCATTTGAATTTTTTATGAATTTTGTGTAATTTATTTGAAAACTTCTTTTAAAATATGATATAGCTATAGACGGCGACATGGGCTTTTTTGAAGGGGTGGGCCCCAATAATTTTTTAAATTTGAGGAATAATTATAAATTTACTTTCTTGATTAAATATTAACCTACAAATTTTATCTTCGTACCTCAGATGATAATTTTACCAAGTCGACATCACATATACTCATTATTTCTAGCATTAAAAATAGGTTTTATAGAGATTTAATGACCTATTGATAGATAGGTGATAGTTGGGCTACATTCAGATTCACACCGCCTAGTAAATATAATTATGGTTAGCAGTTTCAAATATAAGCCTGCCATAAAGAAAAAGATGATTTGAAAATGTGCGTTGGTTTACATCAATGTAAGTGTAGAATTGCGAATTCCACTGGAAATAAAGGTTGCAGATTCATTTTTCAATTGAGCTACTAAGATATATACTCAAAGTATTAAACATAATAGAGGACGCACGTGAAAAGAATAGTGGCACCAGTGTTTCGATGAAACGTCCCCACTTGTACGTTCCCATTTCTACGGAACTATAAAATTTTCATTCTCATTTAAATCTACGAAATTCTTGTTTGTTATAGTTTATGAACTAATAATTACATTTGTTCGTTTATTTAATTCATGTATTTGAAAAAAACATTCTCGGTATTATAAATGGGCCCGAATATGGGCAATAAAATTTGAATTCGGTACCGTATGAGTGGAGATAATAGTTCGAAATTGGTGCGATTTCTCGTAGCAGAGTTTGAATGGGCTTGCGCCCTTTATGTTATTTTATACTCTGTGGTTATATATTAGCGTTAACAGTTAAACTAGTTGAAGTCATGAATTTCTGAGACATATATATTATAACAATAAAAATATTTAATTAATGCAAAGCAGAAAATACGCTTGTAACCCTTTGCGCCGTAAATACGAAAAGGATACATCAAGCAACACAAGCGACTTGCTGTTCTCCAGAAATTTTTATTTTTGTTTCACGTTTTTTTCGTAAATTACGGAACCAATAAGCAACAAACACCTATCTGGCCTGGTTCTATATGTATAAGGACTACCTTCCGTCAAAATTAGTCGCATTCCTTTCGTAGTTTTTTCATAACCGTGAACCATAAAATTACGTCAAAATGAGAAAATTGTGTAATTAGTTTTCTTTTGTCGTGAAGTAGAAAATTTTCATTATTCTCACCTCTAACCTTTTTGTGAAATCAATTTTAATTCCCCATTTTCATGCAAACTAGGTTAAAACATCATCGTGTGATTTAGCTTTGAAAAATAGTGCTAATCCGTGTATTACACAGGAGTTTTGATTTTTGAGCAGAAAACTTTTTCTTGAACAACCAGTTGTGCGCGTGCTGATTCAAGCATTAATTGCGCAATCCATTAATATATCTTGCATCTCGTAAAATCTAAATCTACAATATTTAAACATGCGTTCCTCTTGGAAAAAATTGAAGTCAATGTATTCGAATCGGACGCTAAGAGTCAAAGATAGTTGCTGTGGACTGTTTTTTTTTACAAAACAATTCGAAATAAAGGATAAAGACGAGTGATGCACAATAGCAGGGACAACCAGTGTATGTGATGGTTATAATTCTATTCTTTGAGAGGCTATATTCGAGTGTTTCTTGTTGAATACTAATTATGCATATTTTTGAACACTTATAATTTTTTTCAAATGCATATGAACTCTATATTTAATTTTGAATTTAATCGAAATCAGAGACGAACATTATTCGATGCTCTACGATGAAGTAAATTTTCATTATTTATTGCGCGATGGTCTTTGCTAGTGTCGTGATTCACCTGAATGCTGATAGCATTCTTTCTATTCAAGGGTTGGAGAGATTCGTCAGACCATTTCCAGGAAAATTTACATGGGAGACAGAAAACATGACTCACTCACAAACTAGTTTAGAGAGAGTGACTCACCATGAGTTTTTGAGCCTGTTTTTTAGAATTGTATCTCCCTCCTTCCACTCGAAGCTGATTTTTATTATGATGATTGATTGTAGTATTGATTACAAAATCTTGAATCTTTAGTGTTGTTCCGATAGTTTTGATTTTTGAACCCAGAATAGGAATCGATGAAATTTCACGAAAAAAAAATAATTGTCTTAAGTAGACTGCCTGAAAAAGACAGAATATGCAATCCTTCTGACAGTATCTAATTGTACAAGTTTATAGGCATTTCTTACCATACCAACCAAACTCAAAGTCGGTAATTTTTTTTTTGCCCCATTTAAGCCCTGTTGAATTACTTTAGCAGTCTCGATGTCAACTAATAAGCCAAGGTATTCGTATTTCAGTGTCCCATTCTAGCATCCTCTGATCAGATTGAATACATTCATGGTCATAAATATTCAAAAATGATCTTCTATCAAGAGCCCGTCGTTTAAAATCGGTGATATTAAGTTGGGTTCTCATTTCAAAAGTTCAGTTTTGCTATCCATTGTCTTATTTTAATATTTTTTACGTTAATTTCGATCTGAAAATTTATTACTTTTTTATGACATAGTTTCTGTGTTCTGGCTGTTTTTTAGGCTGAAAATGTAAAAATTGATTCTATCTACATTTTAGTCTCCTTTGAATCCTATTAATTATTATGAAACTATGCCCCTAAGTAACAGTTAACACTAGTTAATCGATTTCTCAAAAAAATTGCTAATGCCTGCCCTCAAACACGATGCTTCCGAAACTGAAAATAAAATGATCTTTACCCACAAATCCTAGTAGACTGATATTGTAGTACACTCGTTGATTTCATTTGTTTAAACAAAAGCGGTCTTTTTTCGACGTCAATTAATTTTTTTCCTGCATTTTTGTTTTGTTTCAGGTTACTACCAACCAGCTGGTCCACTAATTTCCCATCATCACCACCATCACCATCACCATCATCACGTACAGTCGAATTCGGAGGTGACGACATCGGCAGTAGGCCTGTCGACGGCAACTGCCACCTCAGCCTCACCATCAGCCTCTACCATCTCCTTTACCAAAGTTTCGCAGTCACCGCTTGTGCAGCCGCCAACGCCGCCCGCCTCCAATGTCACCCAACCAGTTTTGTCTGAGCTTTCGGATAGCGAAATGGCATCAGCGACGACGCCAGCCGCCGAAATCACCGTCTCAGAGAGCACCCCCCCAGAGGAAACCAACTATCCACTGAATTACCGCTTTGGTGCTTCCTCCACCTCATCTGGCACCGCTGGTGGCGCCACCATCACCAACAACGCTCCACCCTTTCGGTCGCCGTCGCACAACTATCAATCCTACTACCCTTCACCGCCGTCAACCGCCAGTCTTTCGCACCAACAGCACCAGCAGTCGCAGCCGCTGCCACACCACCAACATCAGCAGACTCATTTCCAAGAGGTGTTGTACAGCCCAAATCCGCAAAATGCGCCACTGCCACCACCGCCATCTAATGCTTACCATCACGGATACCTTCCGGTCAAAGGACCTCCTTATGCGCCTCCGTCGACGCTGCAGCGACGCTACATTCCAGCGCTGCCACCTCAGCAGCAGTACTTCCACCACGAATACCCGTCGTCGTTACCGGGCAACGCCGCCTCCCAACATCAGGTTGTGGTGCCGACGCATCCACTGGCCGCTGCAGCCGCTGCCGCAGCAGCAGCCGCTTCTGATTCGTATCATTCTGCGCCGCCGACACCGTCCATTATTGAGTCGTATCCTCCGCCGTTGCCGCCACCGCCGCCTTCGCTCTACTATTCGGGTTACAGTAGTGCGCCACCCACCCCGTACTATCCGTACGCCACTTCGTCTCGTAGTCTGACCTTAGTCGGTGAGTACTCGGCGCCTTATTACTACTACGTTCGGCTGTAGAACTACTAACCCCCATCACATGCTGCCGACGGCAGTGTGCACCAGTCGAGAGACTATGGCTCTGTGCGATGGTTGACGTGTCTCCTTAAAGGTTGGTTCAGGTTGATTGTCGGATGCGTGCGACCCAATTCTGTTCCACTGTTCGTTCCTTCTTTCTGCTTGTCTGAAGTTTCGCCAAAGTGACGGTCCCATTAACAGGTGCAGTACTCGTGTGTCATCATTTTCGGTCGGTGGGAGGGACTATTCAAAAATTTTATCCACGTTGACTGTCTTTGCAAATTAAACTGAAGGGGAAATAAATGGTTGGCGACGAAATTATTATCAAGAAGTAACGAACGAGTTGGTACGATTCGGTTTTCCGAAGTCGTTTAAAAATCTTCTCATCAACCGAAAAGAAAAGCTTTCGTTATCTTATTTCATAATTAGAGGATTCTAGAACACGCCGACATGGTAGTATTGGAGAAATTTTATCGAAATCTCTTGATTGTGAGACGACCTCCATGGACTAGTGATTTCGAAATTCCTGACCAAACTATGGTTTCATGACGCATTTCATCATTTTCTCCTCCCACTGTCCTTGACATTGACGACGTCGTTCCGTTCAAATTGATTTTCTATCTGAAGATTTCATTTATGATACACGGGCATCTCTATTGTTTCAATTGAAAAAATAAAATTTTGCCAAAATTCATCTCACTCTCTTCGAGTAATGAACGGGTTTTTCGAAATTCAATCATTGTAGTGAGTGGGTATTTTTTAAGTAAGTTGCTTCAGAACTATGACGATGATGGAGAAACTTGAAAAAAATCATCGGCATTGGTTGGAAAACTTCAGTTTCCTTTTGAATTCAAAACTGTCGTTGTTGAGTTGGTTGTTTCCTCTTCAAATAATATTATATTCTATCATCCCTCGTCTTTCCTACCTTGGATTTTTGTAGAAGATCGGACGTCGCCCCCAACTCGAATTTTTATTATTCACTTGTTCCGGCGCAGTTCGTTAATTTTTCTCCAACTAGTAAACTGTTCAGTAGCCCAGTTACAGTTTTTAAACTCATTACCGAACGGTTTAGAATTCTTATCTCAAATTCTAAAAACTCGTTTGTGAAGTGTTTTCAGAATTCTTTCCTCACCAAAAACCGAGGTGACTATGTCTAAATTTTTTGAATTTGAAAAAGCTGCTTCAAAACCGTTTCTCTTGGGGTAACTTTGACGTCCAAAAAACGTTCAAAATTACCTCCAAGGCACCAAAGTTACTCTGTTCTACAGTGTTTATTAGTCTAGTTCTCTTTCTGCCCCAGTAAAATATTTACCATTGCCCAATATATTGTTAATGACAGTGAATGCTAGTCACAGATAGTGTTATACATACGGGATGATTCACATTTTGAAGCATCATAAGAGAATAACATATTTTCGCGTCCAAAATTGACTCACCATACTTTTTCCGTGTAAAGATAACAGCGAATCAGTATTCAACGCACCAGGAAAATACAGTGCCAATAACTAAGTATGAATTTGTTCACTATTTGATTAGGCAACAAATAACATTTACTCAGGTTTATTGAATGTTGGTGCTAAAATCCTTGGTCAAGGTATCGTTGAGACTATTTTCATCGAGGTAGGTACTTGAAAGGAGAAAAGTAGCCTGTTGGGAACTTTTGCGTGAAGAAATATCTGATAGAATACACCAGATTGTAGAATGGTATGAAATTTGGTATCAACGTGATAGTGGTCCTGCCTATACTTACCAACCTGCAATAGGGTAGTTCAGAAATTAATTTATCAAGTACTAGTACCAAATTTCACACGTTCGTTCCAAGTTTCGTGACTATCGAACAAAAATTGCGACCTATATCGTGGTAACGAGAAAATAACGTATATAATATACATATAAGTATAATTAGGTTTATGAATTTTGAGTTTTTGGTGCATAAATTTTCATTGAGTTACGAAACGAAAAACAAAGCTACCCCCACCCCCAGATCGTCTCATGAGATCAAAGTTAATGAGTAGATTTTCGTAAAATACCTACATACAAGATATTGGTCTCATTTCAATTGGCCATCCCTGCTTTAGAACGCCTTACTAGGATAAATAATTTGAATATAATATAAAACAGGTATGCATTAATGGAGGTTCGTAATCAGCAGGGATGGTAACAAAAATGAGAACGTAAAAGATGAAAAAAAAAATTTTGATTGAGGCACCCACGTTTGCCCAAGAATATGAACGTGCAAGTTGGTTGAATTTCCTCTTTCCCATTCTCATTCTGGAATTTTTAAAAAGCGTATGCGCAGTATCTCATTTTTATATAGTTGTTGGAATAAAATCTTCGTGTTAAAATTGATCTGGTTCTGGTATTAAATTTCCGGGTCTAGGGTAGGTTTGTTTTTCGCTTCGTGACTCCAGGATACTTTTGGCATTATTAGCTGAAATTCGTGTATAAGTACATCATAGGGATCATTTAATAACCTGCCCACTTATTTTATAATCTCGCAATACAGTTCATTATGAACTTCTTTGACACTTCATTAAACGTAATTTTTACTCACCATTCTGGCGAATACTTTTGAAATTTTCAATTTTTTATTGTATTTCTTTATTTATTTAGAATTTTTGGTTTGAGAAAACATACATTTTCTAGCGCAGCAAGCCACGCTAGAATTTAAAAAAAAAATATTATTGTGATTGTGAACGTTTAACTAAAATTTATTTTTGTTCTCGTTACCGTTCCCCGTTGATTGTGAACCGGCCTTTACTTTTGGATCACTTTGTATTTGTCTACTTGCTTCTGTTTTTCCCTTAACGGAGATGTTTGTATAAATTTAAACAAACTTCCCAGCTCTTATGAATCTCATTTTAGAGTAATGTCGTTTCGGAGCTCCAAGTCTCAAACCTTATTAAAAAAAATATGCCCGTAGATTTGATACTTTGTCTGCCATAATTATTTTATTGTCAAATCTCGATTTGTAAGTTATGAAAATAATCCGTTTTCGGTTTTGTCGTGAACAACTTTCATCATTCTTGGTTTATTAATTTTAAGTTAAGTGTATCGTACGGCGTCAGACATAGCCCTTAAATGGTCAAAAATTTATTTGCTTAATTTATGACGAAGCTGTAGCTTGATTGTGAACAATTAGGATTCCACTTATTTTTACATCTCAAATTTTTCAGATAATTATTGCTTCTCAAATAAGGGGGAGGTCTTGTGTTGGAAAATATAATGTGCGAAAACTTCCAACAAACCAGCATTATTTAGTGACATATTTAAATAGAAGCGGCCATATTTTACGTGAAGGTAAAATTTTTCGGAATTTTTCTCATCAGCTTATTTTGTATACGTTCTTCTATCAGCTGAGCATTATAATCTATGGAATTTTCACGTAGTCATTTTGATTCGCATATTTTTTGCTGACTCGACAATTTTAATGCGTAATATCTCCGCCAGTATTAAAACGAGGGAATATTTTTTTTAAATTCTAGAATCATATAAAATGCCATATTATGGAATAGCTTATCGTTAGCAAGGGTCGTAAAGAAAGAAAAAAAAAATCTGTTTTACATAAGATTTTGAGAACAAACTTCGTATAAAGTTGCGAAGTATATAGCCCAAACTTTTTTTTTCGATGTTGAGTAATATTTTTAAAATTCAAGCATCAGCTGCGAAATGATTGGAATGTAAATTAATACCCCGTTTGCGAGCAAATCGAGTGAAAATGACGAAACGTACCTACGTATCAGTCGATTTCAATCATTCTTCAAATTACAAAGATTTTAAATTTACCAGTTTACATTCATTTCGTAGTATTTTAGTATCCATTTCGAATAAGGTATGTCTGATTGTCTGATCAATTAATATCTTATAAACGCAAGTGTCCGTGCGCACTGCGCTGACGTGGAAGAAATTTATTTGGGTGTCATCATGAAGAATCAGGAACGCATGCGATGATATGAGACTTATGACGTTTTTATGCCGAGGTGTGAGGTGGATTATCAATCTCGGGCTTCGGCGGCTAGTCAAACTTCATTTTTAGGACACTTCAGTTTTGTAGGAAATTCACACTGAATTTGGGGGGAAGCAATCACTCTGAATCTGAATCAAAGAAGAAAATTTGAGTAATTTTGGAGAAAAAAAAAGAAAGAAAAAAGAAGAAGAACTGAAAATTTGTTAGACATCGGGGATTTGAATACTGTTGTATTTTCAATCTACATGAATATAACCTACAGAGGTTCTTGTTGAGCAATCCACCAAAAAATTTTTTAAATTATACTCATGACAATTCCATAGAAATGATAAAAATTTTAGTCTACTCCTGTACACGGACGTCGTTTTCCTCTTGATCGTTGAAAATGTCACTGATCCGGTCATTTGGTGAAAATCGTGTTGAAAATCCTCACCAAAAAGTATACGAAAAACCGAGCCACTTATTGCAGATCGAGTCGTTGACAAGTCCAAGGTGGGAATGGTTTGGAGAGACTGAGGTGAAATTTCACGAGAGGGGCACTGAGAAGAACGAAGCCTCCCAGCTGTTTGCCAGGTGCGAAGCTCAGAGTACGGGACTCGAAGGACTGGGTGTTGCCCTGCGAATGCTTCAAGCGAGAAGCGGAGTGGCTCTGCAGTAAGGGGAAGGGGGTACAGCTGCTGGAGAGAGGCGGCGAAACGCCGAATCCCGGACAATGTGAAATGATGCTCTTAACATTCGAAAAGAGCTAGGTCTTGTCTTGTTTCTGAAACGAACGTGTTGTACGGGGTGGACATCTCTTTGTTGCCAACTCGTTTAGTCATTAGATGTGATAGTTTTTCGTAAGTGAACATTTAATTTGTCGCGTAACGGGTTACGATAGTCATTTCGAAGGTGAATTGCGAGAAATGGCCCCGATCCCAATAAAATTATAATTCCTTGCTCCCCTTCCCTTCCCTTCGCTTCTCCCTCCCTACCTCCTGGCCCGCTGTAACACCCCGTTGATGGGAGAAAAGAACGCGCCAAAGATGTCTTATGAACATCCATCACCGGCCACTCGTCCGTCACTTTTGCGTCGGCTCTCGACTGTGTGTGTAAATGACAAACACGGTGCTTTGTCTTGGTTTCAGAAACTAGCTGCCCATGTCCACTTCAAGGGTGTCAAAAAAACGTAGATACTGGCCCGCTTACTGGTTTCATCAGTAAGGGGCCAGTCGAACAACGTAACACTCCCTTGTCGCCGGTAGCCTTGTCATTGCCGAAGGAGCCGCATGACATACGCAGTCTGCCAAGTCCGGCGCGTGGTAGTGCCGGCGCCAGGCCTACCCCATCTCCAGCCATCGCAACCGCCAAGAATCCGTCCTTGTGGAACGAGACCTGCTGCGACTATGGCTGCAACATGGCCGGCCTACTCGCCATCAGCAAAGCCGGCCCTGGCGAGGGAGACGCCGCGCATGGCGCTACCACCGCCGTTGACTCGGCTGCCGATCTTGACTCGGGAATTGACGGCAGCATCGGCGACACGTTGGTCGACGTCAAGGCCAAGCGTCGCAGCATACGCCGCGAACACAAGAAGATGAAACTGCGCCGATTTAAAATGACAAATGGCGCCAACCGCGACGCGAATCGAATGATGTGCTGCGCCGCCACCACCATGGATGATCAGTGCGTGGGCAAAGTATGTCCGGTGCTGCGCAGTCGTACAGCTGGCAGCGCCGAAACCACGGCTGTCATCGCAGCTGCCTGCGTGTCTCGCACACAGACCAACTCTTCAACAAGCGCTGTTGAGCTGTGTGACAGCACAGACGCCTCTTACATCAGCCCAGAACCGAGTATTGACGAAGCGCCTGTGATCAAATGTCAAAAGAATTGTAAACGGTGGCTGCCACACAGCGATGGCGAAAACGACGATGACGACAACGACGACAACGAAGAGAATGATTCGTCGTCGGACTTGGACATGCCTCCCAAACTTTATCCGGAGGTCGACATCGAATACCAAAATCGACTGCGGAGATGTGCAAGTGGCGCTGTTACCGCCGGCGTTGCTGAAGACGGTGAGCCTCCCACCAAGAAATCGAAGACGTTATTCTCGGCAGCAGTGGCGGCTGAGGCTGTGCAACTGCTGGATGACGACGTCGTTGATGTTGAGAAGAGCAACTACCTGTCGGCGTTGCAGCTGCGCTCGGTCAGCGACTCGGCGCAGTCGGAGCCGTCGACACCCGTTGTCATGTCCGCTAGTGCGCTGGTCGAAAGTTTGGCCCCGCTAAACGGATACGGCGGCGACGAACGCCTTAAGGTGAACGTGGCCGAGAAAACAACGCGCGTTGGCGATGGCGCAGCCAACGCCGCTGTCGCCGCCGCCGCTGCCACTGCCACCGCCAAAAATGCGCCGACCAACGAGGCGGCGCAGCTGCGCTCAGTAGTCGACAGTTGTGCGCCCTGTTGCGCCGCCAGAAACGGGTGCGCAGCCGCTAAATGTCGGACGTGGAACGCGGAAACGCGTAAACCGCGCTTCAGACGGAGGCGTTGGACGACCAAAAAGAGAAATAGAAAGAAGAAACCGACCAAATGGTCCAAGGGTAACGAGGAGGAGAAATTGGAGGCGGAGAATGCGGAGCGGCGCAGACGCGCCGAACTGCTATCGCTGTCGCAGACCCGAGCCGCTTCTCGCCTCAAATGGTCCAACGGGTGGACGTGGTTAGGCGAACCATTCGTTTCAAAAGTTTTTATGAACGTAAGTACCTACTCACTATTTTATTCCTTCCCCTCCACATTTTTGGCGTGCGCAGTGAGCAGCGCGTTGAATTCAAGTTTTCGAATGCCGGTTAGTAGTTTCTTTAGATGATTGAGACAATTTTGATTTTGACCCTGACCTCAGATTCATCTTGTGGTCTCGCTCAACTATGAATTAACGCGTTTTTAGTCTCGAGAATCGAATGCGAAAACAATACTCAAGTTTATAAATTTCTCGAGTAATAAGTATCTGTTACGCATTCGGACCTTAGTGTAGGATCTAATTCAAATAGCTACAGTTACGAAGATCAAAAAAAAAAAAAAAAATCACTTCGGACTAACGATTAAATTTTTAGATGCTGCACCAAGTTATCTGATCTGTGAAACTTAACGTGTGGGCATTATAATAGAGAAAACAACGAATGAGAAATCTTTAGTTTCTTGAAAAGTATTGAAAATAAGTTAAAATCACCCGCGTAGAATAGAACAATGCCAGCAGCGCATTCGTTTCCCCGCCATAATATTCTGGCTTATGAAGTAACCTGTTAGAGCTGTTTCAGAAGATTGAAAGTTTAAATATGGGCGGATATTTCGTTTTCTGACGCTATTATTTAAGTATATAAAGCTGCAAATCAGAGCATTTCTTTTGAAAAAATTCCACAACTCTCTTAAAATATTGATTATGAAAATACCAATTAGATAAAAGTTGAAAATGCCTTTATTTTATCAAACATAAAATTTCTTAGCATTTTCAATGATTAATGGTATAATGAATTAGGAAAGTTTTTTTATGCACTAAAAACAATACAATTTGTGCATAAAGCGCATAAAATGTGGGTTTGAAATTATTGTAAAAATATGTAAAAATATTCCGTAAAAAAGCACAATACGCGGCAATATACTAAAAGTTTCAAGTTTTGTCGGACAAATAGTTAAGACAAATTAATTTTTTTTTGTATTCTTTCAAAAATTTTGAAATATGAAAGAAAAAATCGGCGATTTTTCTAATTTTTGAAAGATTTTAAACTATTTTAAAGAATATGCCGTAAAAATGGCAAAATCAGACAATTATGCGCTAATATGCACTAAATATGTCCAAAGTATACTTTAACGTATAGGGCTCATTTTACTCAATAAAAAAAAAATTGAGAATGGGTTGAAGAGAACTGCCTTTTTGATCAGAGCTTGGTGGTTCGATTCCCGGTCATTTTCCCGGAAAACTTTCTTGTCAGGTGGTCATTATCTCGAACTGATATTTCTGCCATTTTCCCAAATTAAATTTTTTTCAAATAGTAGTTGTGGAATACCTTGTCGTGAGAGATATTCACACTAGAAGGTCTTCAACAGTATTTTGCGTGTTCTGCCACTTCATACAGTTAAGTATGGGAGAGCCAAATCCTCGGGAAACACTGGCGATTTTTGAGCCGGTTCTGAGAGTTTATATACAGGATTTGGTACACGCACACAGACACATGCATACGTACATGTATGTAATTATGTCATGCATTACGTCATTTCTTGTCGGCGTCGAGGTGATAAGAAACGACGCAGCGCATTTGGTACTGGGCCGTTACATCACCGAGATCGTTATCTGGTAATTGATCTTGGCCCGTGCAATGTATCTTACCTGTACGTACGTACAGGTATGAACATACAAACACACCAGTGTATATTTGTTTAACGTTATAGAGATGATTATTGCCAGCCTTTGGGCGGCAACTGTCGTTGAGGGGTGCGAGCCCTTATTACCTCATACAAGTATTGTACCCACAGCTACTCCCTCCATTTTTGTGCCGCAAAAATGATAAGTTGCATGCCTGGGGGGACTTATCAAGTCTACTGCTGTCTCTGGTCTTTCTCCCACTTGGCCAGAGCCAAGCCTACAGCAGCGCCCACACACTCGTAAGATAACTTACAAGCGTTAAATCGGGCCTGGTACGTTTCTCGACTCTGTTGCCCCCTACATCTGGGTGGTCTATTTTGTTGAGCCGGACGGGTGTAAGGATGGGGATGGTGGGGAAGTGGAGGACCAGATGGGGTCTTCGGTTTTGGCTGGTTGAATATCGGGGAGTTTGAAGTCCCCGATGGTCTGTAGGCTAGACCAAAGGTGGGAGGAGGGTGTGTTTGTGGCACCTCTTCCACCAGGAGTTGCCTCTTCACTTCCAACGTTGTCAGGGTTGAGGACTCCAAGCGTGGGTTCTCCGCTCTCTGTGTCTTCTCCGGCAACTTCGGTGCTGTGATGAGGGCAGGAAGGAGTGCGGACATCATCTGGACGATATTCGCAGCCGATGTCGGGTCCATCAGCAACTCATTCTCAATCCTCTCGATTTCATTTTCTCACTCCATCTGTTCCTTAGTCTTTACAGGCTGAGGTACAGGCGGAACTACAAATTGGAACTCTGTGGTTGGGAATGGCGTGTTTGTTGGGGATGACATGACAAGGAAGGAAAAACAAAAATAATTGGAAAAAGAAAGAAAGAAAAAATAGTAGAAAATTAGGCGTGTTACAGTCAACAGTAGAAAGGAGAGTGAAAAACGTTGCGAGAATATTTTTCAATCGCAGCTTTATTCCAAGTCGTTATCTCATTTCAGACATGTTTGGAGGGGATAGTGCATCAAATATTCTTTTGCTGAAAAGTTTTCCAGTCAAAATCTGTTAAGTACAAGCAGAGTTAAGCGTGTTTGAATTTTCGTGTTTTTGAAATTTTGTATCTCACAAAGGAATGCACTCTTCGTTTGTGACGTCATGATCTATTGACTATTTTGTTATCTGAATGTTTGTCAATAGAAACACGTTGCGATGTTTTCTTTCATATCGCACGTGGATTTATTTATTCGTGTCGTATTTTATTTGCACGCATTTTTTCTCTGCTTATCTGCGGAATTTCTTTTGTTATAAATATTCCCAGATTCTCGCGTATTTTTTGTGCGGGTTTGCAGTTTTCGCAGCGGATATTAAATTTTGTGAATTTTTATAGTTTCTCCTTGCCAATCTCTCGGATTTTCGAGTTGGAATTTGGTTTTTTCGCTTTTTGCTGGCAAGGGGCCTGCCTCTTTTTCGTGTGCATAAGGGGGCCGATGGATCGTAGTGTATTTTGACGATCTCATCACTAAACTTCACCGTTTTCTTCATTTTTGTTTTTTCTACTGGTGATTTTTGTGATTTATCACCTATTTTGGCTGGTTTGTCCTCAAATTTTTGTGGTTGTGTGGTATTGGACTGTGTGGTCTGTTTTTCTTCTTCAATTTTCCTTCTGTAATCTTCCTTGTTGCTCTTTGGAGCATTTTCCTGTCGTTATTTATAAGGTACGCAGGTTTCAATCTGTCAATTGAAATCGTTTTTTCTTCACCTGCGATTAGTATCACAAAATTCTTGTCATCTCGTGATACAACCTTATAAGGACCGGCATATGGTTTCTCCAACAGAGATCTTATTTTTTCATCTCTGACAAACACATGAGATGTTGTGGCCAAGTGTTTGGAGACATAAATCTTCGGTTGGCCATGACGAGCTGCCTGTTTCAAAAAGCTGTTAGCATCGGTCCATATGTTTTGGACAAGCATTTTGGGGCTAATTTCTTTCAAGTGAGTGAAAAAGTCTCCTGGTAGGCATAGCTCTTCGCCTAGCGCCAACTACGCCATAGAGTGACCTGTTTCCGTTTGAAGAGCAGATCAAAGGCCCAAGAGGATGGTTGGTAGTATGTCAACCCATCTCTTGGTGTCGCAAGCCATGATGGAAGCTTTCAAAGCTCTGTGCCATCGCTCAACTTTACCATTTGCTTGAGGATGATAAGCTGTGGTGTGATTGTGTTGTGCACCAAGCTTCTTATACAGCTCTTGAAAGAGCAAGCTTTTGAATTGATGACCCTGGTCCGTGATGATGACTTCAGGTACACCATAGCGAGCAATCCAGGTGTTGTATAACCTGGCAGCTACCATGGGAGCTGTCATCTCATAGAGAGGAACTGTCTCTGGCCATCCAGTTGCTCTATCGATCATTGTCAACAGGTATCTGTGTCCTTGGGATGGGGGTAATGGACCCACCAAGTCTAGGTGTATTGTTTTGAACCGCTCCGTTTGTTTGAAAGACTTGAGAGGTGAACGAGTGTGTCTTCCTACTTTGGACTTTTGGCAATTCAGGCAACTGCGAGCCCATTTGTTGCAGTCGGACTTCATTCGAGGCCAAACAAATCTTGATGCTACTAATCCTGCAGTGCATTTTGGTCCAGGGTACGATAGATTGTGCACACTACTGAAAGCCAATTTACGATACTTTGTCGGCAGGAATGGCCTGTTCTTGCCTGTACTAATATCGCATGTTAGTAAAACATTAGTACCAGGGATTTTCCTTTGTCTCAATTTGAGAGCTGTGTCATTGTTCGACAACAGTTCTTGCAATTCTGCATCCTTTAACTGTTCTTTAGCTATTTCAGCGTAAGGTAATTGAGACGGTGCCGAGATGGCTTCGATCCTACTAAGAGCATCAGCTGGAGTGTTGAGTTCTCCACTTATATACTGGATGTCCGTAGTCAACTGTCCTATGTAGTCCAATTGTCAAGCTCTTCTCGGGGAAGCTGGTTCTGTCTTTTGCATGAAGGCATGTGTTAGGGGTTTATGATCTGTATACACAGTGAAGCATCTACCCTCTAATTGGTGCCTGATATGCTTCAACGCAGCAAATATTCCCAGTAACTCCCTGTCGTATATGCTGTAATTCTTTTCGGTTTTTGATAGCTTTCTGGAGAAGAAAGCGAGCAGTAACTTCTTGTCATTGTCCTTTTGGTACAGTGTTGCACCAATAGCAAAGTCGGATGCGTCAGTTGCAACACATAACAACAGACTTTCATATGGGTGAGCGAGCAGAGTTGCATTTGCCAGTTTTTCTTTGATGTTTTCAAAGGCTTTTTCAGCTTCTTCTGTCCAATCGAGTGGAGTCTTATCTTTCTTTTTGTTTGTTTTGATCAATGCAAACATCTTACTTTGTTTGGCTGCAGCATTTTTAATGCAACGTCTGTAGAAATTCACCATCCCCAAGAAGCGTCTGAGTTCAGCAACGTTTGAGGGTTTTGGTGTTTCAATATGGGCTCTACCTTGGTCTTCAGAGGGGAAATGCCTTTGGTTTAGACTTGTTAGCCAAGAAAGTCAATTTTGGTCTGTTTGTATAAACTTTTTCCAACATTGATGGTAAGTCCAGCAGCGTGTATACGCTGTACGATGGCTCTTACATTCTTCTCATGCTGTTGCTCACCGCCTTCTGAGCAAATGCATATGTCATTCCAATATGCATAGGCAAACGGCAAATCTATAAACAGTCCATTGATGAATCTCTGGAAAGTTTGTGCAGAATTACGGAGTCCAAACGGCATTCGAAGTTATTCGAGTAGACCAAAGGGGGTTATGACCGCTGTCTTTGGAATGTCCTGTTCAGCCATTGGAATTTGGTGGAATGCCCAGTTGATGTTGATTTTTGTGAACATCGTTTTACCCTTCATATTCGCGTTGAAGTCCATTATGTTTGGGACTGGATAGCAATCAGGAACTATTTTGGCATTTAAGGCCCTGTAGTCTCCAATGATTTGCCACTCTCCACTAGCTTTTTTGGTCATGTGGATTGGGGAACTCCATGAGCTCTTTGAGGGGCGGCATATGCCTTCCCCTATTATGAGATCATAGTATTCCCGTGGTGCTTTGAGTTTATCAGGCAATAACCTGCGGGCTCTAGCATGGGAAGGCGGTCCTTTAGTTTCTATATAATGAACGGTGTCATGTTTATAGGTCGGATGCCTGCGAATCGATGGTTGAGTGACTCCAGGATAGTCTGACAGAATCCTTAGGAATTGTTCGTTGACTTTAGTGCAGCTGGATATGTTGGTGTCCAGTTGGTACACTAGCGTTTTGCCTTCCACCCATAGACCAGTATTGTTGTCTATGATCTTTCCATTTTTGAGGTCTATGACCAGGCCATAGTGTGCGAGAAAATCTGCACCCAGGATCGGAGTTGGAACGTCCGCAATTGTGAAGGACCACATCATGTCTCTTCACAAACCGATGCTTACCTATTCCGTAAGCTGGAAGGTTTTGACCATTCACAGTTTGGAGGTAGTATTTCGGAGGAAATGCCTTTTGGTTCTTACTTACTGGCAAAATGCTCAAGTCAACACCTGAGTCTATAAGGTAACGTCTCCTGTTTGTCCTGTCCTTGATGAACAGGCAGCGTGAATACTTTTTTGAGGGATCTTCAGTCACATAGACAACCCCTCTTTCTAGTTGTAATTTAGCCATGAAGATAGAGGGTTTATCGTCTCCCATCTTCATTCCACCCATGACATCATCAATTATTTGGTTTTGGGTCTTACCAAACACATTGCGAATTCTCCTGCAGAACCAACTGTACTTGTCTGCTTCCGCCAAAGGGCATTCCACGATATCCGGAATGCGGCGTATTATTTCTGCGATCATGCTGCTGCAAATGTGTGTATACTTCTGATCAAGTCAACCAGAGTTCTACCTCATTTGGCAAAAATTCTGGAATCTCAATCCTCCGCCTTTGGATAGCAGGGTTCTGCAGTCATCATCAGCAGCAGCTGTAATAGCTGCGCGCACTTCGGGGGTCAGCTGTGGCTGACCACTTCCACCTGTCCCAGGCTGATTTGATGTCTGGTTTGTCGTATTTCCATTTCCATTAGTGTTGGGCATTGTTGTTTGCTGTTTCTCTTTGGAGTTGCTTCTAGCAAAGGTTCCACCAGACTCCGTCAGTTGTTGGTCTGGGGTCGAAGGGTCAGAGTCTTGGCTCAAAAGACGACCACTTCTGAGGGTGCGAGTTGTTGTCTTGTTTGGATTGACAACAGCTCCCAAATGCAAGGCTTCTGGCCTCCGGATTCGTTTTTGTTTTTCCGGAGTATTAAAGACTTCTGAGTCTCTTGTCGAAGCTGGAGGAGTTGGAGGATGAGGGCAACTTTGTTCCTCTAGGTCTATTTCTCTTGGTTCCCTTCCGGCAAATATATTTGGAAGGGGGGTTTACTCGCCAGCACACCGTGCCTAGTTTTAGAATTAGAGCAACGCGCCTAGACACCCATGACGTAGCCAAAAAATCACGTTGGGTCACCACTGTGGAATACGTTGTCGTGAGAGATATTCACACTAGAAGGTCTTCAACATTATTTTTCATGTTCTGCCACTTCATACAGTCAAGTATGGGAGAGCCAAATCCTCGGCGAACACTGGCAATTTTTGAGCCAGTTCTGAGAGTTTATATACAGGATTTGGTATACGCACACAGACACACATGCATACGTACATGTACGTAATTATGTCATGCGTTATGTCGTTTCTTGTGGGCATCAAGGTGATAAGAAATGATGCAGCACGTTTGGTACCAGGCTGTGACATCACCGAGATCGTTATCTGGTAATTGATCTCGGCCTGTGCAATGTATCTTACCTGTACGTACGTACAGGTATGAACATACAAACGCACCAGTGTATATTTGTTTAATGTCATAGAGAGGATTATTGCCAGCCTTTGGGCGGCGACTGTTGTCGAGGGGTGCAAGCCCCTGTTACCTCATACGAGTATTGTCCCCACAGTAGTTTGTTTGGTTTACTTTTTTTTTTTCGAATAGAGATTTTTCCAAAAAGAATTATTGAGTTGCCCAAGTAAAAAAATGTAGTAGGTCAAAAATTTTGATTTTTGTGATTTTTCAGCTGAGTTCGCCTCCTTTCAGGCCTTGAAATTTGCTGTTGGGAAAAATGCAAGATGTTTAACTTTTTCACTCTTTCATTTTTGACAGGCTTTTCAGGTTCTCTATCTATTCGTTTATTAGTAGTACCTATCTTAATTGATTTTGTAATAAAGAAAGGATGAGATGGAATGGCTTAATTTCTGTCATCTGTGAGAATATTCTGTTGAAGTTGAAAAAAATTTCAAAAGTTAGTTCCCCATAGAAGTTTTTCTGGACAATTTTCATCTTACATCTCAAGAAAGTTATTAAAATTGTATATAAACGTAACCTCTGATAAGCAGCTTTATTTATCCAACAATCGCAGTATAAATATCTCTGCCGCCCATCATTTGCGATAAATGTATTTTGCAAAAGTGTCAAATTTTGTAGTGGCTCCCATTTGAAAACCAGAGTACCGCTTTCGCTCAAATTTAATACCAAATCAGTCATTTATAGTCTACAACTGACATAAAAATTTCAAGCCAAAATCTTTTAATTTACGGGAATTATCGTGATTAGGTACAACATGGTGGGTTTGCAACACTTTGAGAACCCCTTCCTCCAAAACTAGCTGATGAATTTCAAAAATGATGTGTAGCCCATGAAAGCTTCTAACACTATCCCAAGTTTCACTTCCATAGGTCAAACAGTGTAGGCTCCCCACAGACTCCTAAAAAGTGCCAAAATGAGAAAAAAGTGGATATATGTATATTGTGTACAGAAGAATTTGAGTGACCTCAATATTGGTGATCTACGACTAAGGATCGACGCTTTTTCACAGGTCCTGCCCCCATGTCCCGCCATTGCACTGAACGCAATAGATGTATTTTCCTTTGGAAAATACGTTAATACCATAGATAGATACATAGGTAAATATTTTATATATATATACACACACAAACACACACATACATATAGGTAGGCCTACTGATAAATACGTAATTTATACACTCACAAGAGAAATTTGAAAATAATTCTCCGGGAAAATAGATTCACAAAAATAATTTTGCAAGTAAATAGTGCTTCAAGGAAAAAGTCTTATCAGATAAATTCTCATTCGGGAAAATCACTTGAGGCAAATAGTCGTTCGGGTATATTACAGGTCGGCAAATCGACCATTTAAGAAATGGTATTCGGAAAAATGGTGGGGAACATGGTGGTTCAATACGTTTGGGACGCGTTTTGTTTTTTATTGTGTTTTCTTAATTCGCCGAATTTGCTGATTCTCAAACACGTGATTTTTGTGTGCGTTGTTTCTTTCAGACCGAAGGTCCAGAAGTCCTGAGAACGTGTTACCACGCCATGCAACACCGAAGCGGCGATATTATCAGACCGAAAGACTGTATACTTTTACGATCGGGTTGTAAAAAAACTGACCTACCTTACGTGGCCAAAGTTGCGCACTTATGGGAAGATCCCGAAGATGGTAAGTCGATGTGAAAAACGTGTTACCACCTGCAGTTTCGAATACCTGGTCTTTTCAAGGGTCAATTTCGATGTTTCGTGTCGGAGAAGGGGAAAAGATTTTCCAGTCAGTCAGGTCACATTTTAGCATAAGTAAAACGTTGCTACTCTGTGGCTGGTTTGTAGGGTTGCGTGTTTGAAAAATACAAATTCGAAAGGTAATAGGTACTTTTTTTTTTTTTTCAATTCACTCAATAGGTTTGTTTCAAAGGCATCGATTAAGACACAAATATTAGGCAAGAGGTGTGAATTGAAATTTGTATTACGTATTTTAAAGTAACAAATTTAGTCAAATATCGATTTGAGAATCTTCCTTATTATTCTCAAGCGATTGTCAGCTTTGTTTTATTTTCATGCAAAAATGTCGTTTATAGCTGTATATTTTTCCTATTGAAAATCATCAATTTTCGTTTGGAATACCTGTTGTTCAAGGAAAACGCTGATTTTACAGTTAATTGGTTTAATATTCAGTTTTTTCGAAGTCGACTTCCTCATTTCATTTTCCTGACACCGCCAAAGAACACCATTTCCACTGAATTCTACTCGAAAAATAGTTTTCAGAAAACAAATCTAATATTCCTCCGCTTATTTTGTTCGACACAAAATCACTTTTTTTCATTAGAAACTTTTTTCCGACTTGTTTTTTCTTTCACTTTGTTCTTAATTCTTTGTTCGGAACGAATTTTTTTTTTCCCTGTTTGTTCATGAAAATTGCAATTTGATTATTTAGGAACACGTGTGAAATTCACCTGTTGAAATGAAGATTTGTTTTTAAAAATGGTCAAAAAAATATGTAAAATGCAAAAATTGTCGTCAGCATCGTTGAAACATTGTGGAAAGTTGAAAAACTCAAGAACGATTCGCATATCTTCTGGCGTTTTGCAAAAACTCTACCGTTCTTGAAAGCGGGATGAACCTTGCCAAAAAAAGAAATTGAAACTTGCAAACAATTTTCTAATGACGCGACTTTAACTTATCGAAAAAAATTTTAAATACCCAGTACATTAATGTATTTGGTATTGGCTACAAGGTATTCGTCATTTAGGTTGTTAGTTTTTTGTTGTTTTTTTTTAGCAGCAGAGTTATCTAAAAATTTTCTCAAAAAATTATGTTCTTTAAGCTAGGAAGGCCATGAAGGGTGCAAAGTTCTTAATTTTGGAGGTGAAATTATTAATTTTTCATTTATTGTTGTTGACAAATGTGGATCATCATCTACATTATTTAGGACCTACATATTTCCAAAGTTACCTATTTTTGTATGTTGGTTTTTTTCAAATATGGCTGTGCATAACAATACTCTTGAGAGAAATGAGTTCCTCATGGTATGGCATTTTTAGTATATTTCTGCGGATTCTAAATGATTGTTTTTACCTATTTTTGGTTCTTTTATTTATCGTAGCCTACAATTAGATATATTTTTCTATTATCCAACCTAGTTGAATCGATTTTATTCAGTACGGTGAGATATTTCCAAATTGATTTGAAACAATGGAAGAAAAATTTCATTTCTCATGATGTTTTTGTAGAGTGTACCCACCTTCTCCTTGGCTCTGCTACTAGAAACAGAAAAATAAGAAATATTTCAAATTTTTTTTTCTCAGCATGAAGTTGTCACATGTACAAATTTAAAAAAGGAATTGTTTTTCTTATATTCTGAAGTTTTTCTACCCATAATTCTTCTTTTTTTCCACGGTGACGGTCTTCTACATTCAACTGGTGTGAGTCTATGAGTAAATAGTTCCAACTTTCGAGTATGGTGTTTGCACTCAGAATGAGGTCATTCCATTGGCTAATGAGAAAGGCTGGCTCCAAATTAATGGAGAAGAGAAATTAGCAAATTATTTATTAATAAGCAAACAATTTTAGCCAATTAAGAACAACAAAGTATGACTCCTGAATGCTTTTTTGTACGATATTGTAAGAGTATATTACGTGTACCTTAAATTTTTCGTCAATTTCTTAAGATTATACTCTATGAGCACATCACTGGTTGTAACTGTTTAACCTAGTTTTACTCTTTTATTCTTAATTTTTGGGTGGTAAACTATCGTTAGTAAATACATTGACCACTCACTACTGACAAGTAAAAGAAATTTATGTGAGATAAAACAAATTTTTTTTATTCAAGGAGTAAGCTAGAAAATAACCATTTAATTTCGTAAAAGATCAAATGAGTTTGAACTGGTAACCTAGGAATACGCACAATGTAGGGAAGCTGCGTAGAAATGCAACAAGAAAGCACACAATAATGCAAAGAAATCTCATCACTAAATTAGATTATGAATCTTTTTAAAGAAAAACACCTTTAATGTTTTCTCTGAGATTATTTTGGCGTGTTTTAATTTACCAAAGTCCCAAAAGTATTCCGATGGCACGCCAGTCAAAAAGGCAGGTAGGTTTTGCCTATAATAGACAGGTTTTCAAATTATGTGTATTGCAGGTTGTGTTCTTTACAGATTTTAAAAATTTGGCATTGTAAAGAAAAATTCAAAAAGCTGTAATTCGGAAACTAATTGAAAGGAAACTAACGTGCGGACTTGGCCCGTCTTCGTAGTATGTTCTTTTAAAATTTAGCCTCGATCTATAGAGAATTCAGCCCTCCAGTTGGTCTACAAATTTCATCTTGAAAATTTCCGTCTTAACTGGCAGTTAGTTGTTGAAAACATAGTTAATTACTTTTGTAGTTTGCCACTGCCCAACACTGAACTAGGCCTGTGTGTATGACTATATCTACAAGGTAACAAAAAACAAATTGAGACATGAAACAGGTTGAAATGTAGCCGTGGCTTCCCTTACACCGGTAAAATATCGATAAAATGAATGACTTGCGCATTCCTATCGTAGCCGCTGAAAATGGGCGTAAATTAGCTCAGATTTAGTTCTCTGCTTTACAAATGGGTGTAATTGTCTGAATAGTGTCAGCTTCTTACCATATCAAGAAAAAATTTCTTTCATCCATTCGTTTGAATTAGGTACCTAGCATAAAATATAAAGCACGAATAAATTCTGAGTAAATCGAGTTTGCGGTTAGTAGGCTAATGATTTCATTTCCGTTGCCAAGCAAACTGGGAATAACTGTTTTTGGCTACGCGAATACACCTCCCAGTTTTTACTTGTGAGGAATTTTATATGATAGCTTTGAAACGTGTGGAGAATGAAAAAACACGGTTAAATCTTACCTCCTGGATAATTCACTTGGTTGCCTTCAGCTTGTTTCGTTTATCCACTTTTATTCTGAACGATGTTAGATGATTGCGTGACAACTATAATTTGATTGGTTCATTAGTTCATGATGTGATATCAATTTAAATCCCCCAACCAACTGCTGCTCGAATAGGTAAACAACCGTCTGAGTAGCAATTAACCGTCTCGAGAGTGGGTTGCAAAATTTGTACTTGATCGAAAGAAGTGTGTTTATTCTGAACGCGATGAGGGCTTCCCCTCACCCGGGTAAACAATTAACCATCTCATTCCGAATGGATTGGGTGCACTGTTGTTTAGAGGGCTGTGCCCAGGCGTTTATTCTGAATGCGGCGTTTTGTTCGGTGCGGATCGTCTCGTTTATCTGCGAGATTCACATAAAATGCGAGTTTTCCAGCTTTGGTCTTCATCCACCGTCGTACAGCTGGGTCTAAAATGCGGTACTGTACCTATCTAGAAAGTCTTATTCTTGCAGTTTCTCTTATTGCATCTGCTGACTCGATCGTCATATTTGGCTTGTTAGCCAAAAATTGAGGTCACCTTTTGACTTTTTTTATTTTTCTTTCGCAGTGCGAAATAGGAGTGAAAAGTGGATTGATGCGCATTTGCACTCTGTACGATAACTGGCGCACCCTACGCAGACGACGAAAAATGGTGTTTAGGGTGGTTTGCAAATTGACCATTGTATAATAAAATAATAACGTACCGCGTATGTTTGTGGGCCTATTCTTGGCTACGTAATAATTGTGCGTGTAACTTAAGTTCGTTTGTATGTTTGGTGGCAGGTGAAATGATGATATCGTTATTCTGGTACTACCGACCGGAGCATACGGAGCACGACGCCTCCAGTAGTGAATCGCCTTTCGAATTGTTCGCCTCGAAACACAAAGACGTAAATAGCGTGGCCTGCATCGAAGACAAATGTTACGTTTTAACGTTCAACGAGTACTGCAGGTTAGTCTCCTCACTACTTTGTGGTTGTTTTTTTTTTTTTTTTTTTTTTATTTGTTTGCCATTTACCTGTTAATCCGTCTAATGAACGTTTAAAATTTACAACAAGCTGTAATGCTGCACTTTTTACGTATTTACGGCTAGAACATGTCAGAAGTTGTAAACCAGTGAGACATAATATTATACCTACGCACACGCTGTTGCTGCTTGCTTATATTCACTGTGCAATTCCTAATTCCGTTTGTAAAAATGTACCGTATTATCGTTATGTTGTCCATTTTACGAGTTTCTATCCCTTTAATCGTCAATCTAACCTTGAAAACGATGAAAATTAGTATCAAAACGCGCGACGCGAGTTGGCGTTGTGGAAAAGGGCGAGGTAGGCAAATGTAGGGTCGTCGCATCGGTCAAATTTGATCAATGTTGCTGCATGTTTGCGATGTTTTAGGATGCCGAACTGAGCTAGTATCTTGAAATTTGAGTATGCTTGTGCATACTATAAGAAAGTAGGTACCTAGTTCACCTCGGATGAGTGGCTGTGTAATAAACAGTGAAGAACCATATATTTTAAACACAACACTCAAATTCGAAATTCTTAATAAAATTCAATAATGGAAGCGATGTTCAATTATTAACTGTGATTAAAGATTCTATATAAGTTATCTTGTGTCCCTTAGGTCCAGTGTTAATCGCAAAATTTGATGATAGGCAGATTGCAGATCTGAAAGAAAAAAAAAATTTTGTTCCAGGCAAATTTTTCATCCTTAGCCGTCATCATAGTTATCACTTACTGTTGACGGATAGATTAAGATGCTCATCTAAGTGTTAAGATCGGGAGGTATGCTCACTCACAAGGCAACTCTTGTTTATATGTTGGATGATGTCACACGTTCAGCCGATAAAAAGAAAAAGGCATTGCAAATATAGAACAGTCTTCGAATTTTGGTATTAATTCTGTTCAGTCATTATCGACAGAACCGTTCTGGACATACCAATTATTAAAAAGGAGACTCCAAGGAATAAAATGAGATCAAGAACAAGTTTGAGCTTTTAGAAGCCGAGGATGATGAAATTTCTTATCAAATTATAAATTTGACTCTTAAAACGACTAGTGATAAGGCTTAAAAACAATGAATTTAGGAAAATAAGTACATAGGTGAATAAGTAGGTTAGGTATCACGGACAATTTATTCTTCTTCCACAATTTATCGGCTTCTAACTGCTCAAACTTCTTATTCTTAGTTGCATTGTATTCCTCGAAGTTTCCTCTTTAATTTGATGTATCGAAGAGGAATTTACTTTAACTTTGAAAGGAATTACACTCGAGAATTCGAAGACTGCCCTATACTGTACATGTATTAAATATTGCCGATTAAATGGATGACGTCTTGCTGTGCGGGTTGCGTTTTTATTTATATCCGAGCGAGCACACCGCTTGATCTTAACACTTGAGATGCTCTTCAACGAATTTTCTTAAACTTGGGATTTATCTAGATCATTTTCAGTCGCCCAGTTCTCTTCTTCAGGCATACGTTTACATTTTATTTTCAACCTTCTAGTAGATTTTTAATTTTATTGACTTTGACTGATAATTGTGGCTGGCCTTCTACACGGCTCGAGTGAGGCCTTTCTTCAGGTACGCCTCCATCTTTTCAACCTGGCATAATTAGTTTTATTTCAAGGTGGGTTGGAGTCAGAATTTGCCATGTTTACGTGTACAAAAACCGAAATTATAAGAACCTAGAAGTACCTGGGTGTTTTTATGCTTCTCAACCTATTCTGAAAAAGTTTAAGTGTGGTTAATATGCGGGTAAGATGAGTTTACTATTTGAGAAAGTTGGAAAATTTTTAAGATTCACACGTCACATCACTGGATCCACTTTCATACTATTGCCAGACCTATAGAACAGAGCGGCTCAGACGATGTGAGATCGATTGAAGGTTTAAAGTCTCAATCGAATTGATTTTAAGCATACGAAAAAAATATCAAAATATTATTAATGGAAATAGCCGCCCGAGGCCTATACCGTTATTTCGAAAACTTTTTATCGTGGGGCTGTGTTATGTTGCAGGATAGCTGATTGAAAATTAAATGGATGAGAAGCAACCAATTGAGACACTTAGTAAACATGTGAAAATAGTTAGAAACTGACGATGACGTAAAAAAGTGTAAGAGATTTCTCTTCGCGACCTAAATTTAAATCCGATACCAAATTAATTTTACCAAAATCTTTGACATCGAGTTCGATGATACATCTGATGTTTTTGTACCGTCAGCCAAATGAAGAATTAAGCAAAGCATTTTTCAGTTATTCTAAATTAATATAATTTTTTTCTTTTATGAGTAAATGGTTCAAAATTCAACTCGTACTACATTAGAAAATGAATGTGTCTTTCTTCCTTTCTTTTTTTCATGATTCTTTCTTTGTTTGAAATGCCATTCATAAGTTAAGATCAGACGACCAAAGATGCTGACTGAGGTGCTTTCCTTCGAGAATGTTGGAGAATATTCTTGGAGGTAGCAATTGCAGTCTACTGAAGAAAAATAATTTTTTCTCGTAGAGAATTGAAGAGAAGAAAGCTAATTTATGCCCATCTTAGCAAAAATTCTGGGGAGAGGGTCAATAAATTAATATGAATGTGTTTCGGCTGGAGGTCAATACAAAACTTGCGTGAACATCTTTGCGTCATCGTCACGAAATCTGTTACAGTGATATTTTATACACGTATGTTGTTGCCCATTTTCAGGGCAGGAGTGGACATGAACACGGGCGAGTGGCTTGAAGGACTTCCTGATGAGGGAAAATGACATGGGGCAGCTAGTGCGACTGATGACATCATAATTTTGGACTTGAAATTTTAGCGATAGGATTAATGGTTTAAAGGGCGTCCTGTTGATGTGCGGTGGCGGGTGAGGGACTAGATGCCAACCGTGGGGAGGGTAGTGACAGGGAGCGACAGAAGGGGTTGATGAACTCATAATTATGGACTTCCAGTCCGCCTTGAACCCTCTGTAGTTACGCCTCTACGTACCATTTAGCACGTCTAATGGAAATGGAGCAGAAATCTCGACTCAAAGAAGGTCATCCGTTGATTTGGGATTGACGGCGAAAAAATTGAAGTAAGATGAAGTCAAAAATGACGTGGAGGACACATGAGAGGGGGGACGTGGAAAATGTGAATGAATGAAAAGTCAGAAAAATTCGTGTAGTTGGAGTTCGTTAACAGTTGCCAGTTGCCAGCAGTTGCCACATTTCTGTTCGCGCAACTTGGCGTCGTATGCGCCGCTGCTGTTGGGATAATTATGCCGCCGAAATACACATTTCAATCGAATTCGGCATGACTTGCGAATTGCCAAAGTCCAAGAGGCGAAAAATAAAATGAGATAAAATAAGATAAAAATGAGGAAAAAAATTAACTGCAGAATATTACGGGTTGGGCTTAACGACGCTAATTTTTCTTTCTCGCTTCGTTTTCTCCATTCCAAGTCCGCAGAGGCTGCCTACCGGAAGAGAGTCGTCGTCGTCGACGTTTTTGTGGTTGAGAAAAAAAAGCAATGGGACAGAGCGATCGAAAGGTAGTGAAAGAGTGAGGCGCTGGCACAATAGGACAGAGAGAGGGAAAGGGTGAGAGCGAGTGAAAAGAAGAGAAAAAGATGAAGAGTAGAGCAGAAGAGATGGATAGCTGGATGCAGACAGAGAGATGCCGCCGAAAGAACCTGCCATGACGACAAAGTTTAGTCGAGCGTGTCATCAAGAAAAGAAAGAGGAGCTGAGGAAGAGTAGTTCAAACTGTGTGCGTGCGTGTGTGTGTGTGTGTGTCGCCGTGAAATATTGCTTATTTTGCGTTATGGCAAATTTTTTTTTTCGTTTTTTTTTTCTCTAAAAAATCTTGCGAAATACTTGCGGCGTGAAGTGGAACGAAATTGGCAAAGGTCGGCGAACTGGCAGTTTGAAAGTTATTTGTTAGTTAATCCTTTGGTGGCGACAGTAAACCTGTATACCTATGTCCTGGCGGCAGTACGAGTGAATGGGTTGTACTTCATACCTATTTTCGAATTAATGAAGTCGCGCCCATGTAACAGTTTTTCAGCAGCTATACATACGTCGTGTGCAACGAGCAAACGTAGTGTCCGGCCACTACCTATACCTACATGGTTTGTCTTACTTTAATTAGTATTGGTTTTACGTCGATTCTAGTTGGTGGTCTTGCACTGTGCTGTCTGGCTGGAGGGCCGAATGTATGAACGGTATTTCAGAACCATCTATTATACATGAGTTGAGAATTACTTACTTCCCCCTTCCCCTATATACCAGTGCTGGTCAGCTCAGTTCGTGAGAATTTCTTAAATAGTTGAATCATAACGAACGTAATGAATATCGTTCTTGCATTCAGCCCAAGTGTAGTCCAGACGGTCTATAGAGCGGCGTTCACGACACCACGCTAACTTACTTGCAGCTATTTTGGATGGTTCTGCGGCAGAAATCCGGTCAGTTTCGTTATCGGTGAACAATTGTTCACTCGAGGCATCAACAATAGTCCCTAATTAGTAATTTTATTTTATGGCAAGAATTATCGGTTTTCACAAATTGTTCTAAGTGCGGTGTCTGGTGTTGGTATCATCGAATACGAATTAAGTAATTCGTTTTAATACTTCGTTCGACTTGTGAAAACTGTAATAATTCGTTAAATTTTGAAAAGAAGGAAATTAAATCCTTCATTTCGTATTGCAGTTTGCACGGTGCACTATTTTATGAAAGAAGTATTTTGGCCGGAAAAATTCAAAAATTTGATCTCCATTCGCCCACTGTCTTACTAGCGTGCTAATGAGCTGATATCAAGGCAGTATCCATTCCAACGAGGTTGCTCTTGTAATAAGTAGCAACTACTCAAGTTGCTAGCCAGTAGTAGCTCTACCAGTTTGACTGTTTGAAAATTAGCCTGATGTGATGAACACCCTGTGGTAGGTCATAGGATTGCATGAAAAAACGATGCTGAAGTGATAATCGTGACTTGAAAAATCCGTACGAATTTCTAACTCAAAATGTGGTATGCAAGAACGTTAGTGACCGTAAAAATGTTGGAAATACTTGAGTATAGGTTTTGACGGTTTGACTGACCAGTGCTTAAGTGATGAAAATATAAATATATTGAAGTAATTCTTACCTCAGAAACGTTTCAGCCCACCTGTAAGCGACTCTACATTTTATAAAATACATACTACAGGTTAAAAAGGTTGGAAACACTATCACTCCAGAACCATCGGACGGATTTGCATGAGATTTTTCAGAAAAAATTGTGTTATTCCAGGGAAGGTTTATTGCCATCAAGCGAGTCATTGTAGCAGCCCTTTTGGAGGCAAAGTCACTAAATTTCACCATCTGTGAAAACAGGAAACAGACAAAACATTTCTTGGACCTAACGAAAATGAGTAGAAAAGCGAATTGAAAAAGAATTTCTCTCCCTCTCTTTTTCCATCGTCTAACGACTACTGGTTGGTGAGGTGGATACAGTTCTCTCGGTCACATTCTGTTTCATTTTATTTTCATCGAGTTTCTTTTGGGTCTCCAAAAAAATGAGTTAAAACAATTATTAGATAGTATACGCAAGTGAAACTGCGGGGAACAGCTCGTTACTTAAGTTCTTATGAGTAAAAACTTCTCTTTGTACTCGCAAGATTTTCACTATTATCGACTTCTAAATTAATGAATTAACTTATCATTCGTGTCCTTTCAAAATATATTACAATCTTGACTTTCCGCCAACACTTGTAAACGTTCAACTAGGAAAGAGTGAAAAAAAATTAAACGCAAACGAGTTGGCCTATTTGAAATTATTTAAGTGATCGGTAATTAATGCGGATATTTTACATTTTAGACTTACATTTTCTCAAGTTTTGCATTAGTGTTCTTCTTCTTGAACGGTTGGCCTTGGTGTTGGCCAATTTTTCTCATCAATATACGTACTAACATTTTATCGAAAATAATATCGAATATAATTGAATCTCATTGAATTGGTGTAGAAGAGGCAAAGAAATGAGCAGTGACCGTATCAATCGATCTTCATTTGAGGGATGCTACGTAGTAGAATGAAAAATTTCGCCAACCAAAATTATTATGCTCTGAAAAATTGAAGACATTGAGAAAAAAATTTATTCTCTCACGCTTCAAACAATGCAAGAACTGAGATGGTGGAAAGAGATGGGTACACGGAGGGTTGGTCGTTTTGAAAAAGAAATGATTTTTCTCCGTACGTTTCTTCGCTCAATTTTGAAAACGTTTTCTTAACATTTTTTCGAATTTTTTTGTTGAAAAGAAAGGTCGAAATTTTATTTTTCAAATGTTTTTTTATCTTCGCTTTACGTCTTGCTCGACGTTTAATCGTCGTAATTGACTGTTTTGGGTCTGAATTTGTGCGCTAGTGCCAGCATACGCTCTTCAGTTTGGCCGCCTTGAAAAAAATACATTTTTTCTTTTTTCCAAAAAAGTTACGAGCAGAAAAACACCAGCGAGTTGTGTAGAATTGAAATTTTTTTCGTTTTACTTCGAAGGCAAAACTATAATAGGGTTGAGTATGCACTCAGCTTAATTTGCGTATAGGTTGGTACTCAGCTTGCGACGCCGTTCCTCGAAATTTTTTCGTCATCTCGTGGGAATAAAAATTCACTTTTATTCGAGTACCTACGGAGACATTTTGGCCTTCGTGTAGATAAATTATTTACACGTTAGCGATCAAAGAAAATCATCGCGACACGAGCTCCGAATTCAGAGCTCGAGTTACTGTAGAATTGAAATCCGAATCAGCGTTCAAAAAATAAATTACTGAGCGTGGGAAAAATTGAAATATATTCACAAACTTCCATCAATCCCAGATTCCGGCATCTATAAATTCAGTTAGCATTACCGTGCTTTTGCGCAAGGGCCGGCAGTGTGACACCTACCCTTGGGCCAGGCTGTTGTAAAAATTGAAAAAGGTGGTGACCCTTTTTTTTTTGCTCTTCCACTTACCAATCGGCGTTTTGTTTTGGATTTTATTTGGTAAAAATTGAAATTTTTTCGCGTGTGTTGTTAAAAATCTACCAGTGACACCCCCCTAACAATATCGCTTCTTACAGCCCCTGCTTATGCGGCTTCAAATCGTTCACCAAATTAAACGCAGAGAATACTTACGGTTGTTAATAACTATAAGTATCGTTTGAGAGCAAATCACGACAGATGTTTGCATCGAGTCAATCTGAATGCTCATCCCCGTTGTCCTTTTCACATTGAACCGTAACCAGTGATAAGTTTGAAGCCTGTAATGATCGAGTGTTCGAGTGTTTGAGTGGATATCAAGATGAAGCGGAAGGGAGAAATCTTGTATGAGAAATTCTTGAAATATATTTTTTGCCTCTATGTGTGGAATGTATCTTCCGTCTACAGGACCGGATCCTGGCGTCACCAATGCAAGCAACTGTCAACGGGCGCAGCCCTGAAGGGCCGGAAAATTATTTCAATTAAAAAAGAAAAACGGCAGAAACCCTCTCCCCCCCCAAAAAAAAAAAAAAACAAAAACAAAAAACGTTGTATATGAATGTTCTAGAACATGAAAAACGTATGAAAAAATTTTTAGCTGTTTGTTTTTTGATCCTCGGGGATTCGATCTCAGACTGCCCCTTCTGTATTCGATCCTGTAGTCAGCCAAAAGCTCATTTACCTACAGGCGCAAAAAACTTGAATCCGAGTAAAGTATTTCTCATTATATACGATGAATTCTTCTCTAAAAAACTTGTTCTAAATTTTTCATCTAATTTAAATAATTGAATAAAACAAATGATCTAAGAATATTTTTATTTGCAGCCAGATCACTCGTTGCTGTGGGTAAAGATGATACATTCTAACGTATTAAAAGGTAGCTAAACTGCGGGGGAAAGAAAAAAATATTTTATTTTATTTTGATGTAGAAATACGTCTTCGTAATTTGACATGGTCGATTGCCAACTATTTAGTGACAATAATATATTTAAAAAACTCTAGCGCAGCAAGCCTCGCTAGAAAAAGTAGGTTTCGACAGAAAGAATTACAAATTTTAATGGTGACATTAATTGGCAATAAGTTTATATGCGTTAATGGTATGTTATGGAGTGTATGAAATGTGTGACAAAATATTAGACAATGTGAAATATAAGAGCATTTTTTCTTGAAAAAATGAAAAATAAAATCAATGAAATGTAATAAAGTTATGAAATAAAAAAAGAAAAGAAAACATCAGCGTGTGGATAATTTTTGTAAAAAATAAAGTTCATGGAAATTAGAAAAAAAAGAAGAGAAAATAAGCTTTACCGGAAGTACCGTCCAGTCGATCCGCATCAAAATTGGTAGCATGCTGCAATAAATTAGAATGAATATTTATTTTAAATTTCGTACATATTGTTCCAAAATTCCGCATTTTATGATAAATATAAAAACAAAGGTAGCGGTAGTTGGAGTACCGTCCGGTCGATCCGCGCCACAATTGGAAGCGTTCACAGCGAATCAAAATAAATATTTACTCCGAATTTCGTAGCTATTGGTGCAAAATTGAGCATTTTATAGTCTAAATAAAAACAAAAATGGTAGTACTGGAAGTACCGTCAGGCCAGTCCGCATTAAAATCAATAGGTCTAATGCTTGGTTTAGTAAAAATGTTTGTACCAAATTCTTGATTATTCGAAAAAAATTACGTCCTGTACCATGGAAACAAGAAATTGACATATATATATATATATATATATATGAATTTGAGTTATTGGTGCCAAAATTTTCTTAAGATCATGAAACGAAGAACGTACCTATTCTAACCCGGCGGGCTAATTCCGAACTAAGCGTAATGAGTAGATTTTCTAAAAATAAACCTACTTAAAAATATTAGTTCTGAATTTTGAAATTACACAATTTGAAACCATTAAAAACAAAAATTGACTTGAAGGAAGTACCATCCAGACGAACTACACGAAAACTGGTGGAATGTTACAATCAATAATAATAAATATTCGTTCAAAATTAAGCATTTTATAGCCTAACTAAAAACGAAAAGAAATATATTTACCGAAAGTACCGTCCGGTCAATCCGCACCAAAACTGATTGTATGCTGCAATAAATTATAATAAATATTTGTTTAAAATTTCGTACATATTGTTCCAAAATTCCGCATTTTATGACCAATATAAAAAAAAATTGCTCTACCGGAAATACCGTCCGGCCGATCCACGCCAAAATTGCTAGCATATTACAATAAATTACAATAAATAATTGTTCTGAATTTCGTTGGTATTGATAGAAAATTGAGCATTTTATAGCTAAAATAAAAATAAAAATGGTGGTACCGGAAGAACCCTCCAACCGATTCGCACCAAAATCAATAGGTTTGGTTGGTCCCTGTCCCAAATTTCGTGATTATCTGATGAAAATTGTGACCTGTACCGTGGGAATAAGAATTGAACTTGTATCTTTCTATCTATCTATCTATCTATCTATCTATCTATCTATCTATCTATCTATCTATCTATCTGTATATATGAATTTGAGTTATTGGTGCCAAAATTTTTGTGAGATCACGAAACAAAAAACGTACCCACTCGCAACCTTGGGGGCTAATACCGCACCAAGCGTAATAAGTAGATTTTCTAAAGAAAACCTACTTAAAAAAAAAATAAAAAGTTGTTTCGTTTCGATCGCTTACAACTTTTCGGCATGTGGACGTAGTGAAATGAAAAAGTCTCCTAATATTGCGAACGTCCGCATAAAACATTCGGACCCTCAAGGCTGGAGAGACGAGTGAAGCAAAACGAGTCTCAAAAACCTTGGCTCCGCTGTCATTTTATATGCACAACGTTATCGAGGCGGATGTTCGAGGTGTCAGTTCATCGAGCGAGACCACAGATCGATTAAATGAACGTGAAAAAAGTGATGCCCACTGTGTAAAGTGGCTTTCCAGTTTACTAATGGTTTTCGATTTTCGTTGAAATTTGGCCATTTTCAAAATACTTCCGAATTCGAACGTTGAGAAAGTGCAGTAGTGGAGACCAGCGTGTATAGGGTGGACAGCTGAAAGGACCAAAAGGATCATAAGGACCATACCCGACCAATGAAACAGAGTTCCTACGAGGAACATCCCCAGACGAAGCTGGGATAAATTTTTTTTACTATTAGTGGACGGCTGAAGGTCTTATCGCCGAGTCGACGCTTTGTTTTAATTTGTTTTTCCTCACAGCGCATATTTTATGCGTGGGGAAAGGGCATAGTTGACCCCGTGCTCTTTCCGAGCTTCGTATTAAGGCTCACCTTTTTCGAAAAGATGGCTTTTTTTAAACCTTCGACTATACCTGCTTCCGAAAATCAGCCATGTGATTTCGAAAATGTTGCTTCTAAGTGTCTAATTGTTTAATTGGTATACCAATCGCTGTGACTGCAATGTCATGTGGAAACCACCGACAATTTTGAATTCCAAATAGGACAATAATTCGTTGATAAGAAATTCCAAGAAAGTAGAATTTCGCGTTGATCCATTGCCTCTGAAAAAACAGTCGAGGCCCGGAATAAAAAGTGGTTGAAACCCATGGGAGAAGGGAAATAAAAATATGAGAGAATGTTACGCTACTCATTTTATGTTCCGACTATTCGGAGTTGTTTTTTTTGGGTCTTACTTGAAATCGTAACTCGTGGAGCGTATTGCTAAGATATGAATAAGCCTTAATCAAATATGAGTAACACTTCTGAAAAACCAAAATTGTTGAACGCGCACTTACTGGTAAGTGATTTGTTTTGAATCTGAGCTTCTAAGGTCTTATTAAAAATTTTTCAGCATTAGTAAATTCTTCGTTTACTTGTAACTCCTGACTTATTTGCTCCGCATATAAACGCAAAATTCCCGGTAAAATATTAACCCAAATGAGCAAATAGCCGCATACTAATATAAATTTTGAAATATGGTGAATTTTATGTACCAGTATTCTTATTGTTGGATGGTTGTCCTATTGTTAGAATCGTTCTTTGTAATTTTAATGAATGTGTCAATAATTTTTGAAAAGAAAAATACCGGTTAAAATTAGAAATAAGTAAAAATATCCTGAAAAAAAAAAAGAAAGAAGAAAAAAGTGTATAGTGGTAAAATTTTTTGAGTTTTCCCTTGTTTTAATTTTTGAAGATTTAATTGAGCCTAAAAATTCTTATTGATGTCGCATAGAATGGGTAAGATTTTCTCTGATTCTCATTCCCCTTCTCGTGGTTATTTAACGTCGTTTTATTTTGAATTTCGACTACATTTTCAGTTTCTCTATTAGGGAAAAAATCGAGTGCTCCTTCACATTTTTTCCAAGCACTTAGAGTTTTCAACATTGGTAGAGTGCTATAGCCAGTAGATTAACTTGAAATCACACACTCTTGAAATTTCTTGTTTGCGAGTTGTTCTATTGGGGAATCAAAATGTTTGGTGGTTTCTAACTAATTTTTCTATCACATTAATTGGTATTGAATATGTATAAGTAACATTTTTGAAATTAACCTACGTGGAAAATTTCCAGAAGACAGCCTCAGGGAGAAAGGGAGGGTAAAGGGTACCAAAGGTATCAGGCCTGGAAAAACCCAAATTTTGAAATGAATACAATTTTTGAGTAAATATTTACAGAGGGCGTCAGGGCTGATTCATTGAAGGCTTTTTGATTGTCAAATACGCTGAAAAAAAAAAAAAAAAAAACTAAAAAAAAAACAAAAAATAAAAAAAATTGGTGTATTTTAAAACACAAAAAAACGTCTAAAATTTTTTTTTCAATCGCAAAATTGTTTTCTAATTTTATAACCATTTCCCATTGAAAAATTCTGCAGCTGGTACTCAAGGGGGCTGTCAGTTTATTGGCCGTGGACCCGAAATTCTCTCCCTGAGATCCTGCCAAAAGAGGTTTAATGGGTAGTCTCACCCAAAACCGCGCTCACTGATTAACCCAGTTCGCCGTCATCCCTCTGACGTACTTCGGTAGTGAATCGTCGTTCATTTATTTATTTATTTTTAATTTGAATTTCTGTTTTCTATGTCACAGGTACCACAAGAGTATACGTCAAACCGAAGAGTCTGTCGATATTTCCAGCGTAATCGTACCGCCATTGGGTAAAAAACGGTATCCACGCCAAGCTCTACTTCCTCCGGAGAACACTTGGCTCGATTTGGTGTATTTTTGTCGTAAAATATACGATTTTCGTCAACACAGGCTGCTGAAAAATCCGTTTTTCGTATAAACCAACAACGAAGAAAAAGAAGGAAAAATAAAAAAGTGATGACCACCATCTTAGGCTTGTAAAAATGTTATCTCCTTTCCCCAGTTTTTACTCTATCCCCTTTTTTGCCCCTTGCCTTCGTATTTGTACAGTAATTTATTTTGTACCCATTTTTTTTGCAGCCCTTTTGTCGCCGTTAATTACGTACCTATTTACTACACGACCTTCGGATTTTCCGTAGAATTCATCGTTTCTTTATCAATTGTTTTTCTATTTTTTGTTTTTTTTTTGAAAATTTTCTTCTTTTACTGTACAGCCTTTTTCTTTTATCATTGATGTAGTTCTGTATTCGTGTAGCTTTTAATGACGGTGTAGTTAGCAACTTGGTTCTAATTGATTGAAACTTTTTAATTCTACCCCCTCCCCACAGAGGACGATATGTGACATGAGGGTAGCTAGTTTTATAATTTCAAACCAAATTTAAAACTGTATCTTTGACTTTCCAAAATAAAGGTTAATTTTGCGACAAGTCGAACTCGTAGATAGTCTTAAGTTCCAAGAAATACAGATTTTTCGATGAGTAGTTGGCAATATTTCATCAGTAAAGTGTGAAACGTCGAGTGCCTGCGTGGAAGAATCTTAGGAATGTATACACATACGATTCAGATTTTCTGATGAGAGGAGAAAAATTTATACGTTAAAACGCTCGTACGTGCCGAAATTTTATATCTCGTATTTTGCGAATGTTGTGAAGTCTTGTAGCCCCTTCAACAATTTCGAAAATAGACAAATTCTGTTGTAGTACTTGTTCGTTTGTCTCGTGGAGTTACATTCACTTCCTCGATTGAATCATTGTAAAAATTTTTATTTGGAAAAAAATATAAATTTGTGGCCGTTTTCATCGCTGGTGTGGTGGCACCGTTAGTTTCAGTGATCTGGTAGATAAGTAAGCTCGTAACCTTTTAAATCTCAAATAACTCATATACCTACTCCGATATCCCGCTGTTAAAAAACCCCTTATTTTTTGTCGACTTGCCAGTTGTTGATTAAGCTTCCAAGTACACCTAATTTTTCTATGTGACACAATCGGATCCGTCTATAGATGTGCTGTAAAATTTGTTGACGTACCTACCTAATCAGGGTGTATGGTCTGCTACAATCGCATTCACGCAACCTTTATAGCACACGTAATCGGCGAGTATGTACGCATGTAGTTCGTGAGGTGGCCTCAGTTTTTCGAATTGAGACCTCAATATCAAGTACTCAGAATTGGGTGGGTACTCGGTTGTTTTTGACAGCACAGCATAGGTCGGCTACCCGAATTATCCGACTCCAAAGATATTCGATTTTTAATGAATTCGGAAGCCAGTACGGTGGTACTCTATTGACTTGGACACCCCTCGTGCATTTTGTAAGGGAACCGCTCACTGAGTGATAGACTGAACGAAATTTTCGTAATACCTCCTCTCCAATTTTTGAGCGGCGTCAACTGTCCTAAATGCAAAGATTAGATATTACAATTGCTCGGTGAAAAGATGCCGAATTCGGACTACTTTTTGATGTACCAATAAGTGCAGTGCAAACGGTTTGTACCTCGATACTTATTTCATTATGACGAATCGGTATGTTTTACCTATGAAAATAATTTTAATAGGAAATAAAGTTTAATTGGCCCTGTAAGAAAATTCAAAATTATTTATTATTGACGATTGTGAAGAAATTCAATGAGACCTGGTATGAAAATTGGTTGTTAGTCAGTAATTTCTCTTTAATCTGATTACATTTTTCCTTTGAAAAAAAAACAAAACAAAAGGTGCCTTTTATTTTACTACATTACTATAGTGAAGTTCTGTTCTGTTTATTCCCTTCATTTAGTATGTCGATACCATATTATTACGATATGGTAAAAAAATCACTGTAATTGTAAAAAATTCGAACTAAAAATTCATTTCAGAATACAGTAATTTTGTGTAATTTATTTTTGCACATTAATTTTATGAGAGTAGTTCACAAGTACGCAGAGTTTCCAGCGAGGACAGGAAATACGCTTTCAGTCTATCACTACTTTCGCGCATCATTGTTCGCCTAAAATTTCCATCAACAAAGTAGTGTCTCGAACTTAGTTGAGTATCAAATTACAACTTTTCTGCATGGATGACGTTGATTCGATGCCGGATATATCAAAGATGACATAAACGATTTTTGTGGGAGTTATATTGAAACTATGCCCGCGCCTCGGAGGCAGGTGAAAAGCGCAATATTGATGAAAAAGAAAGTATTAAATTATGAATACATTTTTAAAAACTTGGGCATGTATTTCGTGCATAAGCCCTTGAAGCAGTTTAAATCCGATTGTTGTTGTGAGAAATATTTATTAAAAATTCTATTTCACGTCTGTAGAAGAGTAGTATTATGCCGCCTAAAAACTGAAAAATTTGAATAATATTATTGCCTGAGACCTTCGAATTTTCGTTGAAAAAAAAAAAAAAAAAAATCGTTCTCATATATACGTCATGGAAGGTAGAAATTGAGTTGTCTAATTTTCGTTCTATCGTCTTTTTTTTCGTGTTTAGGTTTTCGGTAGAAGAAAATTTGTTTGTTTTTCCAATAAACTAGCAAATTTTTGACTTCATTCCCCCTTCCGACCAATAAAAACAAAAAAAATTGAGATTTGTGGTCCAACACCGTCAGTATTGTGAATGTAGTACCTGTAGATACTCGTTACAGACTGAAATCACAGCATTATTTTTCTTTTTTGTTAGTTTTCTATCGCACCTTTGAATCATGTTACTTTCAAAAAAAAAAAAAAAATACTATGCTCTTTTTTCCGAGATTGAAACCGAGTTCATGTATTTTTTTTTTATCGTGGTTTACGATATAAATTCCAGAATCATATGTGCAATATTTTGTAATTCAGATTTTTAATGACATTTTAGCGTTACATTTGTTTTATTTTTTAACACCGCTGTGTTTTAAATCGAATCTATTGTTGAAAATTTTTACCTTCCGCAATTCCGTAATTTAAGTCCACTTTTTTCTTCTTTTTTTTTCGCATAAAATTTTTTCCTTATTACATTATTTTCTTGTTCAGATGGATACGTACCTACGTACATATTTACTTATTATTTATTCACGTGTAGTATGTTAAATGTTACATGTTTTCGCGTTTAGTTGTGCCTGGAAATGAAAATAAATTCAAAATGAAAAATAATTAACGGTAAAATTGTAATGATAAGACGAAAATGAAAATGCACTGAGTACAAAAAAAGCTTTTGAACGGCATTCATTTTGTAATTTACGCGTATTTTAATTTCGTACGTTCGTCTTAAGTTTTTGTTTCTGTTTTTTTTTTTTTTTTTTTTTTTTTTTTTAATCGCCTGAAACAAGAATTAGTTCGTAGAATAATCATTGTTTTCTTTTCTAGTTGGTAGTTCGCTAGTTGTTTTATTTTTCTAGGGGGAAAAAAAAAATTCATTCATTCGTTTTTGATTTTTCCTGAATTTTTTAAAAATTTCAAATAATTTTTGTGTATAATAAAAGAAAACTCGTCCGGATAATTATTCGATGACATCTGATGCAGATGCAGTGCATCGTACGTGGTGCAGAAAAAAAAAGTGTTTTACGGCTTTGCCCTCCTTTGTACCATATTATTATATTTTTACTGTAGATAGTTATTTCATTAACAGTTTTACTTGTGAACGGTTTTTCTCGATTATTTAACAAAAATACATTATTTGTGTAATTTATCGAATCTTTTTTTTTTGTTTTGTTTTGTTTTTTTTAGTAGGACTACGTTTTATTACGTCTGATAAATCAGGTTCCTTTCGACTCATCATTCTCACTCGACATTTTCAAGTTTAAATTTTCCTGCTTTACAGAATACGGTTAAGAATAAGAGAATATAAAAAATGAGTTAAACCGTGCCTAATATTTTGGTACGCACTACGCAGCAATCCCTTTCGACATAGATAGCGTTTTCGAGACGAAAGTAACTTCGTTCCCTAAAAACACTCTCTGATTGAAGAACGGAACTGGGAGAATCACCCCTCTATAACATAATAAGTACCTAAGTACCTATCTTCTAGGATGTATTATATATGATGGAGACGACATGCTGCTGTTTTACCGTGGGATCGTCTGTCGTTGACATCTACGCCGAGCTCACGTACACTGGCATACAAATTACCCCGCATCAATCGACATCGACCAATTAGAATAATCAGTTTCTCCGGAATATGGTAATTAGTACACCATTGATCAGTGACTGTCATGGCTGTAACCACGAGTCCTGTGCGCACTGGCAATGCGCAGAGGACTCGACATGACTGGAGATACTGGGTTGAGGCGACGCCAACCAGTTGTCTAGCAGCGAGGCGAGAGCTAAGGTGTGTGACAACGTAATATTTTATTCGTCCTTGTGACGTTAAACCAACAAAGTAAACTCCTCCACTACATGGTAGCAGGAGCACGGTGTCTTACACTGGACCTCGAATTCATTTAATTCGTTTTCAATCGAAATTTAATTTCGCGAATCGAAACTTGGTTTCGGAATTCGAAAATTAATTTCGCCGATCGAAACTTGGTTTCGGAAATCGAAAATAAATTTTACAGATCGAAACCTGGTTTCGAAATCCGAAAATTAATTTCGAACATCGAAATTTGATTTCGAGAACCAAAATTTAATTTCGAACCCACACGCTTCCACTAGTCAATGACTCTCATCCGTACCTAGTACGCACTTAACAGTCTCGTTAAGAATTAACTTAATCAGTTAATCCCAAACCTAAACAGTTTGACTAACGAGACTGAATCTCAATTCAGTTCTATTTCTCTATACCCCGTATAGTAAATTATCTCCTAATTGTAAATTAGTAAAGAAATGGCGTTCGTAATTGTCGTTAATATAACGCTGACGAAAAAATAATTCTCAATTATTTTTCCGCCGCCCCCAGCGCCATTTATTACGTATATTATTACGTATATTATTCCAAGAATAATACACATCGAATTCAACAATTCGTCCTAAAAAATATTTAGGCTGTCTCAGATACAGAAAACATCGCTAAGCGTTAGCGCATATGGTACATCCGTCCTTCAAAACGAGAGAGATGGAGAAAAATTTATTACCATCCCTATCTCTCTCGCACTCACGCGTTTTAAAAAACGTTACAGAAAAGAGATACAAATCCATCCTTTTCGATCGAATTTCTCAAGAAATGCAGCGATCGTGTTCAGAACAAAAGATTCGATTCAACCAATCAGCGTTCATCAGCCGATGGACGGTTGAAGATGATCGTATGAATTTTTTGTTGAACACGCACACATACGTAAAAAGGTTCGTAACCCTTTACGCATTTACGCACACAAACGTAAATTATGCATCACGCTGCAACGGCAGCGACATCAGCGTGTTTAACACGGCGTACCCAGGGTGTACGAATATATTCACGATCACAATCATTTTCGTGTAAAATTGTGATCGAGTTCAATGTGCGTTTCCGCAATTGGCCGTGTCTTTGCTGATTAATTTGCAATTTTTGAAGAAAAATTATTAATTTTTTCGTAATTAATTACGCGATTTGTGATCTTCATTCCCCCCGGAGTGTAGTGGTGTAGTTTCCATTTTGGTGCAGCCACTAATTCATACAAAAACCGTAAGTACACTTACGAAAAGTTTTAAATCTTTAGTATATCGCCTAAAGTGCCTCCATATTTTCAATATGCATTCGTAACCCATTGTTACGAGCCTAAATTATAGGTATTCGGACTCAAATTATTTAATTTTTATTGATTTGTTACCCAAATTTGTAACCTCAATATTTAGTCCGAACAAATTGAAAGCAGCCAAGATCGCAAAACGATCTTAGCTGCACATGACTTAGTAATTATATACGTAATTTAATTACGAATTCAATTCGGTTTGTGACCCCATGTTTGCGCTGAAATAAATTCCTGGCTGCATAAAACATGGAAACCGAAATGAATTCGAATATCTTTATTCGTTTGTAAAAATTTCGAAATCGATGTTTCGCCCACGGGTCATGCCCGATTTTTCGTTTTTTGCAAAAACTTAGGAAAAATTTCGAAAACATTTTTTCGCAAAATCGAAAATAATGTTTTTGCCCACGGGTCATGCCCGATTTTTCGTTTGTTGCAAAAAACTTAGAAAAATTTTTTTCGAATTCATCTCTTTCGCAAAATCGAAAATGATGCTTTCGCCCACGGGTCATGCCCGATTTTTCGTTTTTTGTAAAACCTAAAAAAAAAATTTTCGAAAACATTTTTTTTCGCAAAATCGAAAATAATGTTTTCGCCCACGGGTCATGCCCGATTTTTCGTTTTTTCTAAAAACTTAGAAAAATTTCGAATACATTTTTTCGCAAAATCGAAAATAATGTTTTCGCCCACGGGTCATGCCCGATTTTTCATTTTTCCTAAAAACTTAGACAAAAAAAAAATCGAAAAAACAAAAAACGATTTCTTAAAATCGATCAACCATGACCCTCTCAATTTTAATTATTTCTGTTCTCAGAACATGAGTTAGCAGAAAAACACGTCGCGTAGCGACGACATCGATGTCCTCCTCGACCCAGAATCACTATTGATGGAAGAGGAGGAACAAACCGAAGCGTCAACGCTTCGTGCTCAAGACGCGACCCCAGCGCCACAACCGCGCTGGGTTGATGAGATCGAGGTGGAGGAGCTGCGAAAAGCGGCGGCAATATTGCCGAGTACGCAGCAATCACCGGGTCAATCAACGAACACACCTGTACGAATGGACGTACAGCCTACCAGCCGAGCGTCCACGCATGGAACAAGCGACGTCACCGATAGTGACGATGAGAGAGAACAGTTTGTGGCTGTTCTCGAAGACGCTGAAGAATATGCAAAATCGCTCGAGCGAAAACTCGAGCAACCCCACGTACCACAGTACGAAATTAACGCACTGTCTAATGAGGACAGTGCGATCGAGGCGACGATTAGAGACCTCGAATACGTACCGCGTGGCCTCGCAAGAGAAACCTTGCGTAGGGCCAGGCAAGTCAAACAAAAACTGTTGGTTCTGCAATCGACTATAAAATCGAATGTGCAGCAACAGTCGCAACATCCATCACCATTCGTACCGGAGGTACGGGAGGACGCCACGGAGAAGCGTCGCCGAGAGGAGCAAGAACGTTGGGACGCTAGGGCCCTCGAACTAGCAAGAGAGCTAGGAGACGCTCTGCGAAAGGAGGCCAACGCCCGCAAGGTGCTGACCACCTTGCAGAAGAAAGTCCGGGAGCTCTCTGCTAAGGTACATGAGGACCTTGGCGTCCAAACAGCGGAGTTCATTCATCAATACCTCCCAGACGCTACCAAGGCAACCGAACGTGAACGTTCGCCACCGCCAACATCACCAGCGGCTGTGGAGCATCGAACCCCGGCGAGGGGAGAACGAGGGCGCCCAGGAATGGTGACAGGTAATGAAAATTCAAATTCATTAGATAACATAATATTTCCTGAATTAAATGAGGGTGAACCGAGCCCCAAAAGGCAATGTTCCAACCAACCCTCATTATCTCACAATCACTCTCAATCAATCGACACGTCGTGTCGCGAGCTATCGCAAAACTCGATAGAAAACGTAACACCCCTTGCAGTAGCGATGGACTCAAACTCCATCGAAAAACCACCATCCGAAAACTATATTTCGAAATGTTGGGAACATGATCCTAAAGATCAAGTTGATGCAGGGTTTGCAAATCTCAAACCTCCTAAATTTTATTTAGAAAAGTGGGATGGCGATATCCTAGGCTATCCTGGGTTTATTAACGGATTTAACAATTACGTTAACAAACGAAAAGATATCGCTATTCCACAAAAGATCAACCTACTGCAAGGGGCTCTACCGAAAGTTTTAGTAGAGAAAATAAGTCATTTTTCCCCTGACAACGTTGGCTACATCCAACGCCTAAAATTCCTAGATAGTAGGTATGGGGACGAATCCAAGATTCGAGCTGAAATGTGGCTAAAAATAACTGCATACACGGCGACTACTAACGATACAACGTCAATCTTAGACACGTTAGACACTCTTACCATTATGATAGATAGGTATCGCTTACTTGCAAAAGTAATCGATGAGGAACAACTATTCAATATAGTAATTAAAAAATTTCCTCCCCGATCGTACCAAAATACTTTAAAAAGTAACGAACGCAATGTCAAACATTTGTTCAAAGCGGTTAGATCGTTCATTAAAATTAGGGAATTATCGGAGCCTATCTGTACCTCTGTACCAAAAAAGGTCGATAAACCTAATCACACCCCACAAAATAAAAATTCCTCTCAACCTAAAGGCAGGAGAAATTTTGCGATAATCTCTTCAGAAAAGAAAGCGAACGAAAGAGGAGAGAATAAATCCAATCCTCGAAAGCGTCCAGCACCACGTTCGAATCGCACAAAATATAGGGACACTAATGAATCTCTATCTACTACAGATGCAGAGGGGATCTTATGGGTCCAACTGCCATCCGGCCAACGCATCCCAGCGTCAACGGTGCGTACGCCGATGACTCCAAACACACCCTGCATTTTCTGCAAAGGTGACCACCATGCTCATCTCTGCAGAAATAAGGGTACGTTGGAGTCGCGGCGCGCACATTATGAACGCTACCGGCTATGCCAGAGATGCGCAACATCACACCCCAGTACCAAGTACTGCAAAGCGCTACCACCCGCGAACTGCAAATGGTTCCAATGCGGAAGTAGCGATCACCACTCAAACCTCTGCCCTGTGATCGAGTATCCGATCACAGAGGGCAGAGTGGTGGCCTGGATCGAGCAATTGAAGGACTGCAAGCAATACTTGCCACCAGGTAACCTGTTTGATAAACAGCAACAAAAATTACCTGTACCCGATCCTAAACAAACTGTACAATTACAGACGACTGCAGCTTCCGAAGAAGAAACCGGTAGTCTCGTTGCCGAGCAACGCCATGAGGATGAGAACCTGAGTTCCGTGTCTGCCGTTCCAGTGTTAAGTGAGTGCCTATCATTTTTTACTACTAAAGATAATGACGCTCATTTCTTAACGTTTTCATCGTACATTCTCGCTCCAAATGCCAAACATCCAGTGAAAATTAACGGCTTTTTCGATTGCGGAAGCAAACATAGTTATATGTTTTACACATATGCCTATAAACACCTCAGAGAAAATTTTTCTGAGTTCGCAGAAACAATCAAATTTCGAGGCCTAGCTGGACAAACGTCAAAACAAATTCGCACACAAATTGTAAAATTTGAATTATTCAAACGCGATGGAACTAAAGTTCAAATGGAAGCTAATACGGTTCCACACATCGCGAATAACCTATCCGAATTTGATTTTGACGAATTCAAAAACCGTTACCCACGATATTCTAATATCGACTTTTCTGGCTTGGACCGAGAATCTACGATACATTTATTAGTTGGTAACAATTATATGTGGTCGTTTATAAAGCACATTAAACAGTTATCACCAACCTTGACATTAATCGAAACAGATTTCGGAAAAATGTTAGGAGGTTTCTTAGGAAAACAAACCGAATGTGACGCATTCGAACCATCATTCTTCACATCACCTGAAAGTATCGAAAATTTTTGGAAATTGGATACCCTCGGTATCGAAACCAAAAACCTCGTTGAGGACGATGCCGAAACTGAAGCATTGCACTTATTTTATAAAAATATAAAATTAGTGAACAACCGATACCAAATCAGGTGGCTATACAAATATAGCCCACCACCATTAGTCAACAATAGACAGTTAGCATTCAAACGATTAGAAAGGCAATTGCCCAAATTGCAGAAAAATCCAGAATTTTTCGTAAGATACGATCAGTATTTTACCTCACTAATCGACTTAGAAATGATAGAACCTATCGAAAACGATAGACCCGCGGAAGTAGTACACTACTTACCACATAAGGGTATCTACGATCCAACAAAAAGCACTCCACTCCGAGTAGTCTTTGATGGATCGGCCAAAACAAAAAAGTCTAACTTGTCATTAAATGACTGCATGCACAAAGGGAAAGTACTATTAGCTGATCTAATAGCAATGCTGGTAACCTTTCGTAAGAATCCTTACGCAATAATCGCTGATATTAAAAAAGCGTTTCATCAAATCGGATTGCACCCAGATGACAGAGATGTCACACGGTTCCTATGGATTAAAAATCCTAACAATCCGTTAACCAATAGCAATTTGGTAACATTTCGATTTTGTCGGGTTCCCTTTGGAATCATAACGGCACCATTCTTACTTGCAGCAGTGCTATTACATCACTTCCGATTGGTCGATATGGAGTTCCATGACAAGTTCTTAGAACGATTTTACGTTGATAATTTAATTGTTTCCGTACCAACGTACGAAGAAGCAATCGATTTATACATCAAATCGAATAAATTATTCAACGATATCTCAATGGAACTCGCCCAATGGGGCACCAATTGTAAACAACTAAGAGAAAACTTTAACCCAATGCACGCATTGAGCAACCCAATTATAAAAGTGCTTGGCCTATATTGGGATATGGACCATGATGTACTTTACATGCCCAAACCAAAACCGTTTACGTCTCAATGGACGAAACGCACATTCCTTAGGGTATTATCGTCATTTTATGACCCTTTAGGTTGGTTTGCACCAGCATTTGTTCCGTCGAGAACATTCATGAAAGTACTCTGGTCCAAAGGATTGAAATGGGATGAGAAAATCCCAGACGATCTAGAACCAACGGCCACTGAGATAATTACTGATCTCAGCAATAGCCTAAACTATTGTATACCTAGACAATTCTATCTAGGCTCTTACAATCCGAATACCTATCAATTACACGTATTCGTAGATGCGTCACAAGTAGCGTACTCAATGGCAATATATATCAGATTTAGCAATACTAAATCGAATTGTCATGCAGTACGATTTGTAACAGGAAAAGCACGCATAACACCCATGCGACCGATAACAATTCCTAAACTCGAATTGATTGCAGCACTAATAGGTGCACGTGGACTACGTTCCCTACGTAAACCGCTCAGTTTACAGAACGCACCAACATTCTTGTGGTCTGATAGCAAATGTGTTCTCACATGGCTATTAGAAAGAAAAGTCCACCCACAATTCGTAAAAAATAGAGTCGACGAAATAAAAGGTATAAAACCTGTCGAATATAGATATGTCCCATCAACGGACAATCCAGCCGATATTGGCTCACGTGGTTCCTCTATCCACGAACTCTCCGAATCACTTTGGTGGTCCGGTCCAACTTGGCTATCTCAAGATGAAAAATCTTGGCCAAAAACCGATTTGAATATAATCGAAAGTCTACCAGACGAACCGACCAAAATAGATACGCCTGTATTTCATACAATGAAAGAAGTTTTATCTTCAACTTCTAAACAATCCGTATCCATAACACTTGATGACGAATCAATTTTTGATAAACGTCATCCTGCCAAATACTTAAGGCAGATGAAATGTGCAAAAAGATTCATCCCACACTTCTTCATTGGTCCAAATACAGACCAATGTGAAGTGACACTACCAGAACCAGAAGTTCTGTCGCAGCAGTGGATAGCTGATCCACCGAACCAAACTCAGCCACTTAATTTGACAATTACCAAATCATGCTATATTCCGAAAGATGAAATACCTTTCGAAAGTTTCATACATCTACCGTTGAACACCCCATTCAACATAGATATAATGAAATATAATACTTTATCGAAACCCGTACGCACACTTCTAAAATGTATAGAAGCCGTACGACGATTTAGTAAACAACGAATAAGGAGGAAAAGATTAATTTCACCTTATGCATCGTTAGATTTCACCTTTCATTTTGCTCTACTCTGTTTCATCAGAGCTGACCAAAAGAAATACTTCGCAAAACTACTCGAAGTATTAGAAAAACGAAATCACCCTCCGTACATCCTGTACGAAAAATTTCATATCCTGATTGATCCATCTGGGATATTACGTACTGTAAATTATCTACCCGATATTAAGTACGCAAGAGACATGCTATCACCAATACTGATGCATCCTAAGTCTCACTTAACAAAATTAATTCTGATGCATACGCATCTGAAAAACGTACACTCTAGTACGAAATTTACCATAGCGGACTTTAGAAGACACTATTTTGTGCCAAAATCACTAAAAGTGTTACCTCAAATTCTAAAAAAGTCATGCACGCTATGCAAAAAAGCTGAAACAAGACCGTTTAAACAACCATCTTTTTCAGCTCTACCAGACTTTCGTCTGGTACCTTTCGTAAATCCATTCACCTATACAGGTGTGGACATATTTGGCCCATTCATGGTGTTTGACAAATACCTGCCAAAAACGAAAGCACAGTTGGCAACTCCAACTACAACACCAATTAAAAATTGGGTGTTGATCTTTACGTGCCTGTCCACGAGAGCAGTACACCTACTCTCAGTGTCAAATTTGACAACCGAGGACATCTGGACAGCGTTCTTAACGTTTTTCGCAGATAAAGGCATGCCAAAAGTTATCCTATCCGATAACGCAGCGCAATTCCATTTAATTGCGACGTACTTACCAGAGTACTGGAAAACGTTCTCTGAAGAACGAAAAATAAACACTAGCTTAGATGAAAGGGGCATTAAATGGCACTTCATCCCAGCTAAAGCACCATGGTATGGTGGAGTTTATGAAAGACTGATCGGCATTATAAAACAAGTGTTCTATAAAGTCCACGGTCATCGGTCAATCTACAAACATACCTTTCAAGCAAGCTTGAAAGATATACAAACAATGATCAACCGAAGGCCACTATGCCCATCTCCGGATGAGCTAGACCAGTTGACATTGACACCCGCACATTTCCTGCGGGCAAACTTAGGTTACCTAAGTAACCCGATTAATGAATCGATTAAAGACCCAACTCCCACAGCAAAACAGCTTATGGAGACTTGGAAGCTCGACCAAGATTACCTAACAAACCTTTGGCTAACTTGGAAGAGACAATATCTCTTATATCTAAGAGATAGACCACCAACTGCGCTATCCAATCCGGGGCGCACGGTACCATTTGTACCGAAAGTAAACGATATAGTACACGTTTTGGACTACACATCCAAACCTGGCGTTTACAAACTTGCTAAAATCATTGATTTAGAGAAATCTCGTGATGGACAAGTGCGTCACGCAAAAATAGAATTCTCAAGCAAGCAAATATCTACAAGACCTCTCAAGTTCTTGGCTCCACTGGAGTTAGATGACAGAGACGTAGATATCATCGATACGTAGTATCGTTCTCCGCTAGATCTCTCCTGATTATGACAAAAATAGACTGGACTGACAAGCCAATTTACTGACTTTGGGGTACGCCATAATTGGACATTATGCTCCTAAAAACGGCATAACTACGATTTTTTGGCACCCACTATTACTGTCATGTGCTTTATAATCAGCTTCGGGTAATAGGTGGCAGAGTGCACTACTTTAAGCATCGTCGATGCCCATACGATACGCTAATTCCCAACTATTCCCTTTTACAGAATCTGTGATCTACGGCCAATAACTCGTCTCATCCTCAATCATGCAGCGTCCGGCTATCGAAAAGAACTTTCGTCGAAAGTATCTTTTTTTCACTTGTCACCGTTACGGGATCGTAACGACAGAAAAACAAGAAACTTGTTCCTATTTCTTATTTCTGTACATATCTATTTTCACATGTTCCTATATTATAAGTGTTATGTTTGTTGTTTTTCTTTTATAATAAAATAACATCTTATATATAAACATGTTCGTCTAATCTTTTTAGATTTCAGGAGAATCTTCGGAGGTGGCCACCGATGGCCACCCAGGAACACCGCCCCCAGTGTCATGGCTGTAACCACGAGTCCTGTGCGCACTGGCGATGCGCAGAGGACTCGACATGACTGGAGATACTGGGTTGAGGCGACGCCAACCAGTTGTCTAGCAGCGAGGCGAGAGCTAAGGTGTGTGACAACGTAATATTTTATTCGTCCTTGTGACGTTAAACCAACAAAGTAAACTCCTCCACTACAGTGACTACAAACAAATACGTGTGGGGATTTTTTCTTCCGATCGGATTTTTATAAAACAAAATACTTGGCATCGGCTGCGTTATCCATAAGTGCGACACCGAAACCACTATTATGTCGTCTCCATCATATATACTACATCCTCGAAGGTACCCATACTCTGTCCACGCTAAGAAGTGTGTGACGTCATAAATCATATCCATACTTATCTGCTTGAAACACAATGATTGTTTACTGTACAAAATTATGCTTATCGTTGTATAACAATCTGCATCTATACATTTTCCTCTCTCCCAACCAATTGCAATCGCCATTGTGATTCTGACGTCGTACACTTATTAGCGTGAACAGAGGATAATATAGGTATTAACATAGTATTATAAGTTGGTGCTCAAAGATGACGAACCACAGCCATATCTTCCTCTTGTTACAACTGAGTGTAATTGCTTATTACGCCCACAAATTTTTGTTTCATCCGTTTTTGTCGCATCAAATTTCCATAGAATTCATCCCCTCAAAAGCAGTACTGTCCATTAGGTCTCAAAATTGCTTTCTTCCATATTTTTCATCTTTCACAATTTTTTTGCGCCTTAAGTAACCCAGTTTTGAACTAAATGCGTTTTAGTTATTCAAATTTTGAAATCATTTGAAATCATCAAAAACACTGTATAATACGCTTCAGGTTGTATCAACTTAGAAGAACTGAGTCATTCATATTCAATATATATTTTTTATAGGTGGGTGTAAGAATGCAGTCGCCGGTTTGCCTCATTCCTTAAAAAAATAATATAGAAAAAAGGAAAAAATCCGACTGAAGACCGATTTTTTCTCTTCGAAACCATCCTCCAATCACCTAAAGTCTGGATTTTTGTTTTATCAAGTTAAAATTCGCTTCCTTCCATTCAGAGACGCTGTATCTCCCTGTAAAAATTTCTTACAATTGTGAGGTGGGGAGCGTGAAACTCAAATTTCACCCGTCAAATAATTCACAGCTACCCGATGAAAAAAATTTTTTTTTCGTGTACCTATACAGCGAAATGAATTTAAAAGTTGCTTTTTCAAAAAAAAAAGTTTGCCCCAAAACATTTTTTGCGCTTACGCCCATGGGGAGGAGTGAAATTTAGTGAGCTTCGCTTCAATTGTGCATTATTTCTTCGATAGGTTAGACTCCAGGAGAATAAGAAACTACGAATCAATGAAAATTTTCATGTTTGTTATTATATTCGTTATTAAATTAATTATATTCCGCCATATAATCTTATCAGCAGGCGATTTAACAAACTTGATTTTGTGAAATATGCGAAATGGAAAATCGTATTTCTGAATGTTTTTACAGGAGAATATGAATAGTTAGATGGTCTCACGTTCATAATCGCTCTAATGTTCGTTAATAATTAGATATGCAACAGCATTAACAGCAGACAACGTAACTAACAAGGGGCGGATCCAGAATATCATTTTGGCAGAGAAATGCCAATAATTATGAAGAACTGAGGTTTTTTTTTTCTTCAACAAATTAGAACAGTTTTTATCTGAATTTTTGTCATACATTTTCTTATCTTTTTTGTTTTTTAATATTTGGGAGAGGAATTTTGGTTAGTTTTTATTTGTATTTTTGAGTCATACTTTTATTTTTTCCCCTCTGTATATTTTTTTGCAATCGTGAAGGTGAAGTTTCCCCCTTCCCATGGATACACCCTGAACTTGACACTACGTGTGTTTTGTGAAATAAATCGGAGGAAAAGTATGATTTTAAGAGATTTTCCTGAAATATAAAAACCATCATGTGATCTCCTAGTGGTCGAATGATATAATTTTATTCTAATGAAAATAAATAATAATAATAATAATTGATTTGGTGATTTACATCGAAAAAGTGAACTGGTATTTTGAATGAATTCATTGAGAAAATAAGAGTTGTCGAATGGTCCTATGTTCACGATCAAATCCTCTATAGATGCGTTTGATCCTGAATCATAAAGTAGGCAATTTGACGTTCTCGCAAAATTGGAGAAGAAAATTAGCGTTTTAAGGCGATTTCTACGAGGAGAATACGAACTATCAAATGGTCTCTCGTTCGTAATTCAAAATATATTTGGTGCCTTGAATCGAATAGTAGGCAACTTAGCATACTTCTTTTTAAAGAATGCCAAAATGAAAAATCGTGTTTTTCGACCGTTTTCGTTTGGAGTAGGTATATGAGTTATTAAACGGTCTTTCGTTCGTGGTCGTTGCACTAAATAATTCATAAAAAAATCGGTAGATAGGTTTGGTAGTTTAATTTTGTTTTCTAGTGGTCACGAGGGAATAGCAAAGAAGAAATATAATCTGCAATGAAAATATCTGAAGATTAAATATCAACTCCCGATTAAATGGCTGTCACGCGGCGAAATAATAATAATAATAATAATAATGGAGGTGCTGTGTGTTTAAAAAAATTTCATGAAATTTTGGACTTTAGCCTCTAGTGAATAGTCAGCCTAGTATCTACCAAATTTTGGATAAAGAAGCCTAACTGATTGAAATGGTTGTAGACAGTGCTGGAAAAATTAAACAGTTCTCTAAAAAAAACAAAAATTATTAATTGAACCTAGAGGCGGCCCGACAGCCTGTTTCTGTGGCTATAGTCACTCTCACTTGAAAAGGGGGCGCCAAAATGACGCAAATAATTAAGGTTAAAAATGAATTTCTTAAAATACGCTTTTACAATAAAAAAAATTCAATTGTTGACGGGGTTCGAATCCGATACTTCCGGATTAAAAAGTTTAGATTCATTATATTGTACATTTTTTCTGAGATGATTCAAAAAAATTTTAAGGCGGGTCTTAATGCATGAGGGGCGCAAAAATATGGTGGAGCCACTGACGCACAATTAACTCGGGCCGCTACTGATTGAGCCGATGAGCATATTTCCAAATAAGTTTGACTTCAATTAATCTCATCGAAGTCGTTTCAAAAATTATACTCACCGACACATTCATCATTATGCGATTCAATAACTTTTGTGAATGTAATTTAGTGCAACGAGTTTCAAACGAAAGCAACGTCTCGTAGAATGTTTTTCAAATTTTTTTCAGTTTTAAGTGTTAAGACTGTAGTCTCCAATTAAATTAAACGTAGGAAGTTGGATTAATTTCCGAGCAACTTAATTAATTCGTCAACTCGCGAAATCGATCATTAAAATCGGCGCTTTTAATTATTCGGTCCAAAAATAAATCCCATACGAAGCGCTTCGAGAGCATAAAACCCACGTCATTTTGTTTTCAATACCGAATTACCGACATGGTTCATATTATAATTTCATCTACGGACTATCGACAATGCGAATATGATTCAGTCAACGCTACGAACTGTAATGAATGGTAATGCAGTTGAACGTAGACGCCAACAAACGTTAATTTGTGCGACATCAATTCCTCCAGTTCTCGCATTCTTTTCAAAAAAAGATCCATAGAAGTTCTTCGTTTTTAGAAGTTAAAACTCCCATTTTTCATTCCTCTTTTTTTTTACTGAATCGTTCATTGTTTGGTTTTTCGTGGCGAAACCACTATGCAGATTACTTAGGATAGAATTTCGCAGTAACAATTACCTACTCGTTGAATAAGCAATTTCGTCATCCACCTAGTCAGATTTTTTTTGGCAGGGAGCCAATGAATAAATGACTGGTAACATTAACGCTCTTTTTCTATTTCTTTTTTTTGAGACAACTTATAAATATAAATTTCAAAAAATCTGTACGTTTGAAGCGGCCGATCGTTCATCTTCAATAACTTTTAATGCTAAGCGTGAACGCAACAGCTTCGTCTCTCATAGTCTCGCGTAGGGCCGTAGTCCCCAGCGAGAGCCAAGATATTTACACGTTGAAAAACTAAGAATGACGGTTTATTATCATCATCATCATCATCATCGCGATATGCGTCAGCCTGTGTATGCAGAGCCTCACGTCTATCGCTTGTGATCTACCTATACCGACAAGCAAGTTTATAAAATTATAACAGCTTAAAATTTTCAACGACGCTCACCATATTTGTACTACACTGAAGTGCAGACTCATCATAATGCCAAATTAATACGCTTGTAGAACTTGCGGGTTTCAATAGCTGTATTTATATGACAGTTATCGTTCAGAAATAAAAAGATCGGTATTACAAAGAGCTATAATTAAGAATATAAATTTGTGTCATTTATCTTAATGTAAAAAAAAAAAAGAGCAAAGAAAAGTACTATGTATAATATATTGTACTATAAATGAAAATAAAATATCGTACAATATCACGGATCAATCCGCCTCATTCGTTTAAGTATTTAAGAATAATACGTTAATATAGTTCAAATAAAAAAAAAGGGGGGGGGGAGAAGAGAGAAAAAAATTATACAGACGAGAAAAAATATAACAACGATAATACCTACATAACATGTAACAGAAGAAAAGAAAAAAAATGCATATACATAATATATGATAGATTCAAAAAACATACAAAATTTACCCTTCAATAAAATACAATAGGTACAACTAGACAAAGAACAATCATAAATATTTAATTTTTTTCTCACCTCAAATTATCAAATCGAATAAACTGATTCGTCCGAATCGACTGTAAACGGTTATGATGCGACTCGAACGAGAAGATACGATCCATTTCTACATAATTTGATCGATATTTTTGATCCCTAATATGTGCATAATGATATAAAAATTAATACTAATTAGAAGAATAACTTCGAAATTAAAGCCACGTTCGACATGGGTAATCGAAGCAGAGTGTATCATAGAGGGCCACCATTCCAACCAAAAATTTGAAAATGCCTCCATTTACAGAGAGATAAAAAAAAGTACCTATAACAAAAAAAAAAACAACAAAACCAGACGAAAAAAAAAAGGCACGACAGGGGATACTTCTCCGAGCCTGATGAAGGTGAAACAGGAAAAAAAAAATTATTTCCATCAAAATAATTAGAGCCCAAGCATATTTTCACGAAAAGGAATGCACGTGCGTCCGTGGCGTGCGCGCGTGTAAGTGCCATTGAAAATCATCCAAATCGTTCAAAAAATATTTCTCTTTTCCTATCGTCCAAATTCTCGTCGTCGTCGGCACCACATTCGCTCATTTCACTGCGACGATTTTCTGCATTCGCCGTTTTCAGTGGTGGCGGCGGTGGCGGCGGCGGTAGCGACGACGGCACCGGTAGGCGTCGAAGGCGAATTCAAATTGTCGATGTCGCGCTGGGCCCGCGATATTTTCACTTTGTCCTTCGGCGTGCCCTCCTCGCCCGTCTCCATCGCGAACATTTTCATTTTCTCCTTGAAGGTGAGCTTCTCGGGCACCGGCACCACCTTATTCGACAGCAGTCGCTGGTGCAGCTGCTCGTCCAGCCGTCTCTGTCGCGGATCTCTGAAACAGGCGACCACACACCAACGTCAGCGAACTTATTCATTTGCCAACTGCCATCGAACAGTGAACGGCCCCACCGGCACACGCCATACCTTAGGGGGCCACCACCCAAACAGCCCAAAACACCGCATCACCTTCTTTCAATTTCAAAGCTTAGCTCACTCTACAAATCGTATCCTCCATTCAAGATAAATCAATCCCCATTAATGCGGATGGAAGAAATATATCCCCTCCTACGACCACACCAGCGTTGTTCGACGTGACGATAAATACGGCAGTTCACAACCTTTTTAAATTGGCTGTTCCCGGGCCCAGTTAAAACTGAAAAATAGTACGTTGAGTACAAAGGGGATGATGGCCAAGGTTGAGTTTGTAAGACGCGTCGTAGGCGAGCCGAAGACAAGGGCTGCAAACAGGCGAGGCAAAAAAAAAAATCTTTCTCTCCTTGGTGCCTGCCAGATGAAAAGTTAATCAATCGTTGAAACTTTAAATTTACCATTGTTGAAATATCGTATCATTGATTTGATTTGATTTTCTAGTTTCTATTTCACTTCTTTACACTCACATCGTCACATCGTACCATCTGAATGACAAAATCCGAACAGAATTCCAGAGAAATCTCAATAACTAAACGTCTGACGACTGATCAAAAATTTTGCTGAGTGTCCGAGACATCGACATACGTTTGCTAAAAATTCTGTGAAAATTTTTTTGAAATATTGTACTTCGGTTCACGAGATATCGCTGAAATTCTGTTCGTGTGATAAGTTATGTGATTCAAATTATATGAATTCGATCTAGTAAAAGAATTTCATAAATATCTCGCGTCAACCGAAATTACAATTTCCGACAAATTTTCACAGAATCTTCACTTAACACATTACGTCAATATTTTTGTAAATTTCAGCTCCCAACAACCTTCGGGTCTCGCGCAATTGCTTTGTGTAACTTCGATCCTATGGAATTTCAATGGAAATAAATGGGACAAATTAGGGTAGGCTTCGTAGAGCGGAAACCGCACTTTAACCAAAAATAAAACTGAGAACCAAAATTTAATAGAACGTGAACCGCACTAAAACCGCAGTATATGTATAACCTTTAGTGCAGCACTATTTTGCCGCATCGAACAAAGCTATTGTCAGAAGAACTCTGTGTCAAAAATGTACGTTAACTCATTATAAAGACTCACTGCACTAAAAGCCTAAAATAGCAACTTACTTGTATACTTCTTGAGTGCCAATGACGCCGGGAGTGGAGTTGATGAATTGGGTATCTGGACTTTTAGGCGATGCTAGCATCGACTCGGCTTCGTTGATGAATCTCTGCGAACAAAGTAAACCACACGATGGTGAATAGGCAACAAAAATGTGAAATTATGGAAAAATAAAATCAAATGTTACATGTTCACCAGCGGGAACCGATAAAATTGCCTAATACATATAATGAAATGAAACGTAACGAAATTTTGATAAAACAAATTAAAATTGGTAAAAACCGAGGAAAGGAAAAGTAAAACAGAAAGGGAGAAATTGAAATGACACCGATGGCAAAACTGAAACAAATTCGAGAAGTTTCATTTCTACCACGTGTCATTCTTTCCGTAGAAGTAGATATACCTATCTTCTTTTTTTTTTTTTTCATGTTTCCAACCCAAAATATATACACAGTACGTTCATGTCATTTCTTGTACAATATGAGAACTTCGATAAGCTGTTAGCTGCTGTACCACTTATTTTTTAGTAATCTGTAATTCTATTTACCGATTGGTTTACCTAATTTCTATGTTTTTACAACATAAAATACTAGCCGCCTGAGGCATCAGCTTTGCTTCACAGATGCCTAGTACCTTTGACCCTAATCCTGAGGTAAATGTTCTCCAACTTAAGAGCCTGTTTTCAAACTAAAATAAAGCTACAAAAATAGTTATTTGAGATACAAGCACTAAAAGCAGATGATTGGTGTGGCGGCTACCGTACACGGTGGCGTTCACTCATTTACCGTCACTCGGCACCGTGGCTCAGTGAGAACGGTGACACGAGGAAGTTAGCTATTCAGTCGCTACAGGTTCAAATCCCTTGCCGCACGAATACCAAAAATTTTATTATTATTATTTATTATTTATTATTCATCATTCATCATCATCATCATTTAGTATATATATATAGTATATATTATATATATAAATAATATATACGGATATATGTATACATAAAAATAGACAGATATAGATACAGATTTTTTTCGAATGTTTAAAAAAGAAGCTTTATACTCACTAGCTCGCTGATTTATTCTCTTTGACCTAATAAGCACCTAAAAAGTTGACTAAAGGGAAACACTGTGTTATGGTTTACACTGTTTCCCTTGATTTCTACTTTAAAAATTGAAATTCTCCTACTTTTACAATATACCAACAGTTACGAATAAGAGAATAGAGAAGTGTTTAAACTCTGCTCAAGAGTGTAATAGTTGGAGGCATACAACAAATGGATTCGAATGTGACGAAATGAGAACAAGTGCTAACGGTGTAAATGAAACGACCCAATTAAGACAAATAGGAAAATCTGCTACTCACATTTGGGTCCTCCAGTACTTTTTCAGTCGGCGTGCCAATCGAGCTGATCTCCGAAGTCGTTTCCTGAAAAGATACCATTTTTTTCGGCGTGATGCTACTGCTGCTGTTGTTGGCGATGGTGTTATTGGTGCTCGATAAAGAGACGTCGTTTTTGGCGACATAATTTTGGGACGGCGTAGCGGTGGCGACAGCAGCGGCAGGACTTCGGAACGCTTGCGACATAACGGCGAACGACGATCCACGTTCGGGAGGTGGAGGTGCGTTATTGTACTCCAGCAGATTGTCCAGCCTCTGCTGCGGAGCCGTCATCGTCGAACTGAAATCGTTTATATTACTGTACGACGAGTTGAGGTTGTTATTATTGGTGTTGATGCCGCTGCTATTGCCGCTGTTATTGTTATGGTGGTTGTGGTTGTGGTTGATGTTGTTAGTCATCCCGGTGGCGGCCGAGGCGACGCTAATTTGATTTAGGGTGGACGCTGTCGTCGTGTCCAGTCGCAAATGGGTGGGACGCGTAAATACCTTGGTGGTGGCGGCACTACCCACGTGGCCGTTCATGTTAGGGCCGGGTTCTTCGTCCTGTCAAGCAATGAGATTAATATTCATTGCAGACCAAGACCAGGACGAACAAATTAAAATATCAACGCTAATCAATGGCACCCTTTACCTTGTATCGGAGACGATTCTCGTCGGCTTTCAGCGCCTCTTGTTCTACTTGTTTCATTTTCAGGTCTTTTAATCGGCGGAGGCGCTCCTTTTCTTCGATGCTGAAACCAAAAAACGAAATTATAAAATGAACACCACACAAGGAGTTGAAGTGGAAAAAACTTATCATCCAGCTACAACGTCAAATGGGGTTATACATTATATAATACTACTCGTCAGCCCTGTCTTCGTCAGGTACTGTGAAAAAAATATGACTAAATCATAATTGGAGAAATTGAATCGAAGCTCATTCGCACATTGGCACCAGTCAGTAAAATTTTCGGGAAATATCAATAAAAACGTATTCGTTAAGAAAAAAAAAAAAAAAAAAAAAAATTCTTGACGGTTCCCATCTAACTGACAGCAGAAAACATGCTGCTTCAAAAAGTGTTTTAGGCTCATATCTGCTGCCTCTTCATGTTTTCAGAATTTTGAAAAAAACGTATCTAAATGTGATACTGGTGCACTCTCACTCTCAAACCAATTTTCAGCCTTCTAGCTCAATGGGAAGTATGAAAAATAAATGCGGACGGAAATACGGACGTTTTCAAGTAGGTGTTCTTCAGAAAATCTACTAATTACGACGCTCAGATTAGAAAAGATAAATAAATACTCTTAATTCATATCACTTAAAGAGTATGTTCAACAATATCACTTTTTCAGCGAAAAGTTACTAATTTTTAATCGAGACTTATTCATATCTCAGCAACTATAAGAGGTTATTCACCGATATTGGTCTGGGCAACAAAAAATGTCAAAATCTTGAAGATTAATTCATTATATTTTGAAAATTGGGTACTAAGTACGTACGAATAACATTTCTTAACTACCCCCGCAAATCTCTAGAAGTGATTTAATGGTTGATGTCCGACAAATACGTAATATGTTTTGTAATAGTTTTTCATTAAATTTTCACAGTTTCAGCATATTTTTGATGCATCTCTACATTTCGTTGATCTTTCGTGAGATGTAATATTTTTGGAAGTTTGAAGAAATTCTGACTGAACAATATTTTCTGGAAAAAAGTTTTGAAAACATTTACGGGCCCACAAAAAAAAAAAGAAGTCAATTCTCTAATGCCAATCAGCGTTTAAGAAATCCACACAAGACACTGCTTTACACGTCTTTTTACTTGAGATAGACCAAAGAGTTAATTAAAAACACCGTCATCCATCGAATAGGATCCTGCCTTGGAAGATTGAAATCCACGAGTGATTTGAATACATTTTATGACAAATAAGTTGATCAAACATTGTCGAATAGCGTCAGAGGTCACGAGTCGATCGGGATTCGCAAATTTATCGATTACACTGATTAGGCTTTTCGAAAGAAAAATATTAAATGGGCAGTATTACTAATTCAGTCTATGTTCGTTTTCACGGCAAACGGAGTACACACTTACGCGTTTGGAGTTCCCTGGAGGCGGTGCACCGTTCCGTTCATCTGTGCGTGCGAATTGGCCCATCTGTTGGGTGGCGTATGCGGCGAATAGTTGTTACTTTTGTTGACGCCGCTTTTCAGTTCGTCCTGTTCGCGGGCGGTACGCATCAGATCCTGAATCCGTTCGGTGGCTTCCTACACACCATCGAATGAATGCAACCATAAGAGAAAAAAATTGTACCACCATCGAGTGAGCGGTGGGATTCGTCGTACCTGGTCTTCATCGTCGTCTTCGTCTTCTTCTTGGGCACGTCGCTCGAATTCTTTTTCCAGTTTCAAGGCGCGCAGCTGCTCCTCCTGGCTCTGATTGCGATTCTGACCCAACGAGAGTAGTTCGGTAATCTGCTGCTCTCGCCACTCCTTCACCGCTTCCCGACGTCGTTCTGCTTCCTGAAAAATTGGAAAAGTGTGCGTTAAGAATAATTTTGGGGTTGGATCTCTAAGACACCGTTGATATCGGATTGGTAAATCATGATATTTCAGCGATAAAAATATAAGACAGTCTACTCCCAATACAGAAACATTCACAAAGTGAAAATTCTGTAATTAATACGAGATGGGATTCTCGCAACTCCACAACCATAACTGAAGCGAAACGGTTACCAAGAATGACTCATGCCGCCAAAAATGTGAACCTGGGCCACATCACACAAATTAGAAGGAAAACTTTGCAATAAACTTATCCGAGGATGTATCACGCGATAAAATAGTAAAAAATCTGTCTCGCTAACTATTATTGCGTTAAAGGGAACCTAATTAGTGGTTCAATTCAAAAATGAACCAAACATTTTAAACTCGGCCCCTCAAAAAACATTACCGATGATGTATCACTCAGTTTGTAAAAAACAAATATCTTATATAACCCCTTGCCAACCCAAATTCGGAATCCGAACAGAAAAAATTGAAATTTCCAAATAATAAAAACTTGTTCGACGACAGTTCAAATCTCGGAACATGAGAAAAATTTTTTTTTCTAGATTTCCCGTCACATTTGTAGCGACAATCCTCATCGTCTGTATGAAATTGACGAAAGAAATAAAAACGACTATTATTTCTACTATATACCGCTTGTTCTCACAGACAAACACCTCAAAATATGCTCACACAGTCACGTCATCATATTCGGCGGATGTTCGTATTAGCACGCCACTTGAAAGATGGTTGACCACTTTGTGACTACTAAATCACAGGCGAATTCATTCCTGTTACTTTCTAGATCAGAAGAACGTGAACGTTAGATGTTCTCACTATAGGTTGAGAACAATGATCAGGTTTCAAAATAATATTAGTAATAATAGTCGACTAGAGTAATTTGTAGCGATAATCAATTGATTATGAAGAAACGTTATTTCAAGAATTTGCAGAAAAAGAAAACTATGGTATATTTATTGGTAGAGATTAGATAAACGGTCTTCTAGAATTTAAAAGATCGAACTTCGTCAAAACATCGGGCTCAAGTTTCAAATTGTTATCCGTAAATTTTCATTACTTTTGGTTCAGCCATCTAAGAGCATTGACGTCATCCCGAAGTAGTTCCGTGAGTGGGTTACACGAGGTAACTTCGCTTGGCTTCAATTATAGAATTTCATTTTCTAATTTTTTTCTCTTACATCAAAATCTTAAGTACTTTCACTATCGAATGTTCTTCATTATGAATAGAGTGACTCACGCTTTTATCGTAGAAATATCATAATTAACCAATCAAGTATATTTCCGCAGACTTGGAGAGTTGAAATATCCGAATTCTGAAACTAAGGACAGATTATAACGAATTTTCATGATAATCTGCATCTATATCGATCGTGAGCAACAAGCGAGTGAAATTTTGTTACATCCAGGGCCAGGACACACTGAAAATATTATCTCCTTCCTAAAATGTCACAATCGGTCGCTAAAAATTGGTTTCTTCACACATTCACTGCGTTTGTTCGACATGAAGCAAGCGAAAATTCTGGTATAAATTTACGTAGGTATTTAAACACCAAACATTGCGCAGTTGCTAAGTACTTCTGGGGCTGTACCACCTGCCAAAACCTACCTTTTCACGTTCCTCACGTTCCCACGGATTCGTTCCGTGTATTTGATATTTAGAGGCAGAGGTGACCGGTGACGAGGGATAGTATCCTCCTTTGGGTGCGTCACCAACGCTGGCCGTATATCTGCGAAGCAAATGAATTGTACATAGTGGAGAGCGCAGTCGCGCACGAAAAACGCACGCAGAATGCAACGCAGATGCGGTACAAACCGATTGTCGGGCGAACGCTGCGAGTTGGTCGGCTGGTACAGCGGATGCGTAGAGGTCGGAGGCGGTGGAGGAGGAGGTGGACTTTCACGGTAGCCTATTTCCTCTAAACTAGGTCGCAATAATCCGTTTTTGTGGGCCGGATACGGCGGTCGGACCGGCTGTCCGTCATTGGTGTATAGAACGGCAGCGGTTCCGGCGGCGTTCACTCGATGATGGTAGCCCGGTATCGTGGCTTCGCAGTTCTCGCTGGCTGACTATTCGCCATAAAAACACGAAGAATAAAACGAGAGTCGGTTAAAAAAAGAAGAGCAAAACTCGCGACTGATTATAAGCCTAAGGCACATGGAGACAGCAGCAAGTAAGGACGACGAAGTTTACTCACCAAGGTACGCGACGGACTAACGGAGTAGTGCTGCTGTTGAGGCGAGTAATTCGATCGCATTTCTCGTCGACGCACCTCTTCGCTCATTTCTTGCAATTTCGCTTCTTGCCGTAACATGTCGCGAGTGGACTGCGACCGGTTTGACATATTCTGCGAGAATCGAGAAAATACAAAAATTGGACAAACGCATAAAAATTATTATACCCAGTAAGCGACAAGATATCTACAGTATAAGTTGATATAAATCCATTCAATGAAATGAAGACAACTGCGAGACAAGGTTTTAGGGTACAACTTCATAGAAAAAAAATCCTTAATACTAAACTGGTACCATAAAAAATCGATACATGCTGTTAATTAAAGCGAGTCATAAAACATTCGGACATTTTGTGAAGCAAAAAGTAATTACTGTTTGTAATTTTAGCACCTTAAAATCGATTATTTCAATTTTTTTTTTTTGTATGATTTGTAATTCTCTGAATAATTACTACATAATGTTATCCATCATCATAAAATAAGAAATTTTACTTTTTTCCAAAAAAAATATAAACTGAAAACGAAAAACGTACTGGTTCTCAACCATAGGTCTTTCCACGAAATCAATTTTAATAAGTAAATTTTCTTTCGTAGAAAATCATCTTAGAAGAAAAGATTCAACCTGTTTTAAAAAAGTTTTCGAACAGCTTATTGTTGTTGGTGGTCACGGTTCTCGAAATTAAAATCAAAGACGAATGAAGTTCAGAAATTCCATATTACTGTTGAAGAATTTTATGCGTAATACAATGGCACCAATTCCAACATTTTACTCATTTTTCGTTTTATAGTGACAATTATTACAAGTGTTGCGAAGTTCAACGTATTTATTTGCAACTTGGGCTCGCTCAATTTTCCGAACACACAACTAAAAACTTTGCATTATGGAATTAAATATCAGAAGAAAATTTGATTTTAATATTAATTCTTCCTACCATTATAATATGAATACAGTATGAGCTCCATATTTTTTCCCTTCACACCCAACTCAATAATATAACATCTTTCAAAAATTTTAAATTTAAAATATAACTGCACATAATCCTTTAGTTTTCAGTCATTATTATTTAATAATTTGATAAATTACAATTTTTCGTGTAAAAACATTTTACATAGAAAGAATCTAAAACGCTTTGAATATTTAAAACTGAAATCAATAGAAGTTGCTTGGCTGATTTGAGGTCACTGATGTACGAGTGAAGGAGAGGAAAGCGAAAATATTTTTTGTCAATTTTTGTTAGTCACATTTAAATGTGGCTAACTCCTGGACTCGGGGAGGTCTAACCGAGGTCCAATGAAATAAATAAAAAAACATTTTAACTCCGTACCTAAAACACATAAAAATTAAAATGTACAGAAAAACATGAAATGAACAAAGAGAACACCTACACATCTTTTCGGCCACAGAGAGGAGCGCGGAGGAGCTCAAAAAAGGTGCAATTTCAAAATTAATCGGAAATCCGAAATCAGTTGGTACTCATGTCAAAACACATATTTTTCGTTATGTTACAGAAACAAAAAGGGTAAAACATAAAAACCTTATTCTGGGCCCAAAATGGGACCTACAAAAAACTGATGCAGAACAGAATATGAGAATCTATACAACAAATAAAAAAATTAAATTTTTCTAGTAAAATGCACCTTTTCAGTCCTTGGCAAACTGAAATGTGGTCGAACAATCCTTTCTCCATGACTAAAATTACTCGCTAAACATCTCATATCAGTGGCTAAATTTGGATTGGATAAAATTCCACTTAAGCCTATTCTGGGCACAAATTTAGAGGAAGATTCCAAGTATTTCCACTGTATCATGAAATTTTTTCAAGTATCAAGTCAACGTTGAAAAAATAAAACAAAATTAAAATTCATGATTATTTTCAGTTCGGAAAACTATATTTACCAACCATGATGAACTGCTTGAATACATTAGTAACATTTATATGTTCTTATTCCACAAAGATAAATCAACAAATGAGAAATGAATTTGAAAATTGAAATAATTTCTCATCAACTGACTGCTCTAAATATTTTTGCGATTCATTGTCACTCATACGTAATCGAAGACAAAAAAAAAGAACTTTGACTTAATTAGCGTAATCTCATTGAAAGTCACAAGACTAAAACTAAAGACATTTTTTTTAAAACCTTGCTAAAAACGACAGGATATGCGTCAAACATCTTACGTAAGAACGATTTTTCAGAATTGACAAGAAGAACTAAGAAACAGAACCTGACCTTTCCCAAGAATTTGGAACATTAGGTTTGTTTTATTCTTCATGTCCTGGTGTCTGGGCAGGTGTAACATCAGCCACCGAGTTACCACCAGGTTATTAGCAGATTACTCGGTTATCCCAAAAAATACGATGGTGTTAAGAAAGGACTGGTACAAAAAGACCACCCAAAGTAACACGGTCAACACCTAACTTATCTAATCGCTGATAACAGAAATCTATTATCTCATATAAGCTTAAACAAAACACCCTACCCATACCCTCAATTCTTACACCTACTTGCTCAATAAATGTAAAATTTGCGATCTTGGCGTTATCCTGAAGTACAAAAAGAACGCTATCGTTGACCTCGGGGTAATACTAAGGTTGAGAGTGTTAATTTTAGTGGTAAATAAAACAAATCTATTAGGAAGAATGGAATTAATGGAAAATGGTAGGTAATTCATATTGTACCATTGTCGACGGAGGAAAGTTTTCCTTCTGCATGTAAGCTGATGAAGGACGATCGCGCATGTACGGAGACATTATTTCATTCGATGGTCTGCCTGGAGGTTGCTGTTGCAGTGAAGTTTGCGACCCTCTAAAACTTCGTTGAAATTGATTCGATGTCCTATATAAAAAACAGGAAAATATATAAAATATATTTGAAAATACAAAACCCCAGTACAACATACAAAACCGCGTATCTAATAATGTTGCATCACGCTGTCACCTGTCAGAGTAATACTGAGGAGAGAAAGTGCCTGCAAGAACCGTGCCTCAACAAAATGAAAAGCACGTCTGGTTCTAAACGTTGTCGTAAAGGAGATTAGCGACGTGGTATGGTTCGCTAATGTTCAGGCAATGATTTGTAGAGGTCCGTGTTTGATTACCGACGGAGCATTACATTACTCAAATTTGAAAATTGTATCTGTATCTCTATATCTATATCTATCTTTATCTTTACGTATTATAAAATACCAAGGTCTGAAAACTGTTAGAAACACTTTCTCTCCAGAACCGCTTGACGGATTTGGATGAGATTTTTCGTAATTATTCGTATTGTCACACCCATTGTGAGCATCAAAAATAAACATCAGTTAAAAATCTTAAGACTGAAATAATGAAAATTCTAATTCTAAGCCCATTTTTATAATTTTATTGCGCTATTTAATGCACCGTAGCGTCGCGAGTTTACAAATATTTCTAATAGAAAATTTATCGTAAAATAACTTTTGCATAGGCTAAACTATTCAACAATTATACCCTAAAAACTCAGATTTTTCCTATTTCTGCGTTCCTTGAGGACGAGGCTCCAATCGGATCATCTCGTTTTTTTCATCCCTAATAATCGTACCAAGTTTCGTTTTGCACCATTTTTTACATTTTTCAATGTCTAATTTTAATGGACTATAAAGTTTATCAACGGTTTTAATTCTAACGACCAAAACAATCTTCTAGGATTGAAAATTATCTCTTATTCAGTCAGTTTTCAACATCGAACTATTCGGTGAATGGTATCCATCTAATGCTTTTATCAATTTCATATTAGAAAAATATTCATAATTACGCCTACCTTTCTTGCTGAGGCGATAATATTTTGCCTTTGCTAGTAGAATTGATCGAGTTTTCATGCAAGCTGCCATTTTGTAGCTCTTGATTTCGGTACACGTTCAAATTTTGATAGAAGCGTTCGCCATTATCTGATGACGAATTATGCTGAGAATACTGGTGCTGTTGTTGTTGTTGTTGTTGTTGCTGATATAGCAACATTTGCTGTTGTTGCACATGTTGATGAAACATGGGATGTTGTTGTTGTTGATGTTGTTGTTGTTGATGTTGCTGTGGCGGAGGCATTTGGTTGTAATGGTGAGCGTATTGAGGAGGCGCGTTATGCAATAAATTAGGATTCGAAGGCTGCCTATTGGGTAGGCTACCGGATATGTTAGCCGGATAGTTATTCAACGAACGGCTATCGTTAAGATTTTGACTCGATCTAAAGCAAACAAAAACGATATTATGGTCAAAAACACGAGTATACTGGCCATTTGCATAAAACCGATCGCAGACGAACGTACCTGGAGCGCAATGCCGGATGTTGTTGGTGCAAACCACTAGACGATGAGGTGCTATTGTAACCGCTACTGTATACTTCGTGAGACGATCTACTCGCTACTGGGGAAACTATTGGTCCATCGGCACCACCTGCTTGCGGATGCGGAACAGAAATTAAATTTAATACATCTGTGTAAAAAAAAGTGACAGAATATAATGCCTAGTCACGAACACACGAAGACGAAAGGTACTCACAAGGACTATTTAACGACGGAACAGATTTAGAACTATGAATTGGTGCGTGCATCGGCAGTTGTGAGGTCTGATTCGGTGGTTCGTTCATCACGCGAGAAGGCAGATCTCTCTCGCTCATCCTTCGGCCACCTGTCAACCATAACATACACTTGATAAGTTAAGCAGGGTCCGACGATAACGAGCTCTACTCATTTTTACCGAATGAAATGATCATTCGAAAGTGAATCAGTAACCTAACTGAACCAAAGTAATTCAATTTACTACAATATCTAAAATTATACAATATTTAGGTTTGATTTTTTGACATTTCAGTACACAGCGAAAATACATAATTCAAAAATTTGGGACTCCTAGAACAGGGCTCTCGGAATGATAGGGTCAACTCTATGTTTCGAAATTTGAGGTTTAAAACTCATTTTCAAATTTCTTAAAAATGTTTAATAACTAAATATATTATTCGAAAATATCTGCACCATAAGCTGAGTTTATTCTTCACACGGAGCACTGTATTTTTTCCATCATACTACTAAAGACTTGAACTTTTGAAATTCGAAGCTCCTTCAGACTATAATTACGAATATACTGACAAGAAGGCAGGTTTTCAATGTACTTTTCAACCAATTTTTACCAAGCCGATATCACTGAATTGATATTTCAGAATAAGTTTTCTGGGATGACAACTAATTATCAAACCATTTGCAATACTGTTACCTCTTCGCTTACGAACACAAATCACAAACAGGATTGAGATTATTTATTCGTTCCACAACAAATGGGCAGCCAGCACTTGGAGAAAAAAAAAAAAAAAAAAAAAAAAAAACCATCCCTTTGAAAAAAATTTTTTTTTTAATGATAGAGGTTAGTCCCAGATTATTTTACCTATATCAGAAAAAATAGTTTGAGTTATTTTTGAAAAAGTGACCGTTCTAAAGAAAAAATTATGCAATCGAATGAGTATGAATGAAAGGAAAATGCTTTTAATAAATAAATTGTCTAAAAATATCACATAATTTAAAAGAAAAAAAAAAAAATAAGAACGAGCTAAATAGAGAAAAATAACTCTTTAAAATTTCTCGAATATGACTGAAATTATTGAAATCGTTGTTAAATCAGACAGTTTTGTAATAAAATTGACAGATTTGACATACCATATAAGTTGATAAAGATAATTATAATATTCCAGTCCATAGTTTTAAATAAATTGAAAAGAAATTTTTTCGTCCTTTCAACCTCATTTCTCCCGACAATTGTCAAAAAAATTAAGTACAGACCAAAAAAGAGAAACAACCCCGACACACAAAAATGTACATCATATGCACTGTATGAAAACCCGTTACGTATTTTGAACAATGAACAAAAAAGTTAGCATTGTTCTTCTTCATAATTTCGCGTGAAGGTACATAAAATACTGACAAGAGAGCTTGTGGAATACGTAGAATACTGTAAACTCAAATTTTGCATTCGAAAACTGTTTCGGATTTTTTAAATGATTTGGTACACGGATATGCTTCTGGCTTAGAAATAAATTCACTTTCGAATGAAAATAAAATTGCAAATTAGCCGCGTTCAAGCTGAAAAACAAAAAAATAAAATAAAATAGTCTAATAAACAGGCAACGAAAATTATAGAATTTTAAAAATGACAGCAAGGAAACAATTAACAAAAACAAAACGAGAACTACCCAAAATCTACAAAATCTATCGCTCTACGAACTACTTGGCGAACTGAAAAAAAGAAAGGGCGAAAGAGAATGGGATGGATTTAACTACGACGACCGTAAATTACGAGTGCGAGTACACAAATTACGAAAAACGGAAGAAAATAAATCAAAAATCAAATCAAACTGAAAAAGAAACGGCAAATTCTACGATAAAAGAAGTGCAAAATTAAATAACAAAGGCGCGGGTCGAATAAATTGAAAGACAGAGAGAGAGTGTAAAGAAAAGAAAATGGAGCGCGTAAAAAGCTGTAAGTGGAATAATGGAGTCATTTCTCACAGCTTACGACTCGGCTCCAGCTCGCAAGATTCTTCGGTGGTGCCGGTAACACCATCCTGCAGCTTACAGTCCACGCCGGTGTCCAACGACAGGCACCGCATCTTCCCTAAAACTTGGCTGCTGGAGGGGGTACACACAAACACGCTCCTGCGACTTGGCACTTTACGCCATTTTCGCGTGCGCCTCCCTTTATAGTAGTAGGCGCCTTTGTACACCCTGCGTATGTTGTCCTTGAATACAAAATCGTCGCCACTGCGCTCGTCGTCGACGTCTGCAGCCGGCAGAGGCGGCGGCGCCTCTAAAATCGCGTCGAGCGACATTTTCGTCTGGAGTGGAGGCGGGTCGCCGCCATTTATCGACTCGATCGAAATGGCGCCCAACGACGTGAAGTCGGGGCAGGTGCGGTTCGCGTGCGTCAACAACGGACGATCCCCCGCGCGTCCGCCAAAATTGTCCACGCTGTTGCTTTTCATTCGCTTCAGAAGCAGCTCTTTGCTGGCCAGGTAGTCGCGAATGGCGCATGTCATTTGGTCATAGTTGACGCGCAAACTATCATTGCTGGGTTCATGGCGGCGCAGCAGTGACTCCAAACAGAACTCGGCGCGGACGGAGACGCCAGTGTAGTTCACTTCGTCATCGACACTGTCGGCACTCAGCCCCTGTGCCCATTCACCCTCCAGCTTTCGCACGTCCAGATCATCGAGGGAAACGATTTTTTTCTGCACCGGAGCAAGACCACCGCAGCCGCCGCCACCCTCGTCATCTGGCTGTCGCTGCTCCAGCAACCTAAAATCCGACACGCTAGCGTACCTGTACAATTTATTGGGCTTTTGTTGCTGTCGACGTTTCTGGTCCAGTTCGTCGACGCTGCGCATCTTGCAGAAGACTGTATTTTGGCGAGCAAACGATTGTCTGCGTTTGCAACACTCTGACGGCTGCGCCTTGACCGGCGATCGCTTTGGCTGCTCTGGCGCCGCCACCTCGTTAGCATCCAGAAACTCTTTCAACACGAATTCTCGTCTGGGTAACTCCTCCATGCTGGCTGAACGGAGATTATCACATGAAACGTCGACGATATTGGAGCCATTGTTGCCAGCTATGCCAGCGATATTTGGAGCCGACTTTGTCTTGGAACGCGTCTTTATGATGCCGGCCTCACCGAGCTTGGAAAAATGTCGCGTTAGCTCGGCTACGCGACCCGATTTGCATGCCAAATCGGTGGTGGAGTTTGACAGGTGTCGACGGCTGTTCGGGTGGCAGCCGTCACTGGCGGACAAGTCGCTGTCGCTGCCTTTCAACGAATTCAAATCTAAATGCAACATCGACGTTGTGAAGCTACGTGGCTTTGTGCAGTAACTTGTCGAGCTGGGCCTAAAGAAGTCGCCAGAAATGATCTCCTCAAGCTCTTTCAAAATGCTTTCACGTTCTTCTTTGGTTAGTTTACGATCTTTATCATCTGAGGTATCAAATGAATGACACTTGCGACGTGTCTGGCTGCTGGATGACGCTGACAAAGATGATGGTGATCGAGAAGCTGTCGCGCCACTAGAACTGGTCCTTGTCGTCGATGACGCAGATGACAAATTCTCGAAGGTCGGTCCGCTAAAGTAGGTGCCAGCTCGTACGTCAAATCGGTTCCCGCATTGAGCGCACTCGGCCACAAAAGTGTTGCCGGTGTTGCTCCTCTGACCATGTAGATAATCATCGCTGCTAGAGCGTCTCGATGAAAGACTGGAGGTATGGCCGCGGGTGCTGTTCAGCTCTTGCAGACTTTTAAACGTGGCGGCAGCGGCAGTGGTTGAGTCAACCAAAGCAGCTCGATTGCGCAGTATCGCTCGTACATTGTCTCGACAATATTGTTCATTGAAGACTATCACATTTTTAAGCAGGTTTTCGCTATCCACAGCTAGCGTCGTGGTTGAAGCAATCTCCGCAGAGTTGTTGCCATTTTGATAGAGCACGCATCCAGCCATGTTCTCGCTGTTCTGATCAAAGATTCGTTTTTCGCATTCACACAACTCGTTAGCTGGTGGTACCAGGGGGCACGAGTTGCGCAGTAGTGTAGAAAGGTCGCATGTGGATGAAGGCGGTTCTTGATTTGGCGCGGAAAGTTCACGCATTGACCCAGTACGTTCACTAATGAAATATGTTTCATCAGTCATCACAGACTTCTCCCTAGTTGTAACTACAGGTGCAACAGTTGAAGTCAGCTCCTCGGTGCAAGATGAACTGGCAACATCACTTTCCGGAACCACACCCAGGCAACACGACGTCACAACGTCGGATACAAAACGTTTTGTAATACTACTGGAAGATTTGTTGGTGTCTTTTGGCACGCTATCTTCCAGAGGCCATTCCACCGACGATGGTTGTGATTGTTGCAATACATCTTCGCACAAGCACAGCTTGGTGGAGGTGTGCGAGGAGCGTGGCGCTGACGTAGCCGGCATACGATTGGAACTGTTGTCGGTTGTTGTGGCGAGAATTTTGCGAGTATCATTTTTGTAGGATGGTAGCACATGCAGTGACTGTTGCTGTTGCTGCTGATTCTGCTCCTCCTCCTCTTGACACACGTTCGAAGGATACAACAGAGCGTAATCGGGATGTAAAAGGTTACCATAACGAGGTTGAAAACTGAGTTTACGGGGCATACGTAACGTTTTACCAACACTACCACCACCATCACCTATTTTATAATCCAGGTCATTACTCATCACACCTGAAAGAGTACTTCGGCTGTGCCACCGAATTTCGTTATCAGTGTGGCACGTATTCTGATTTAGATTCATCATTGAAATACTGGTGGGCAGAACTTCGTGAAACGCTTCGGCAAATATTTCGGATTGTGGTCTCTGCCTTTCTGTGAGGATGATAGCGGTAATGTTAAAGGAAGAAAAGCAACGGGTTAGTTTTACGTATGTACAATAAATTACAAAAATGACGGTGGAGTAACAAAGAACCGGGGAAAAAAACCAACGTAACGGCAAATATTTGGTACGAGTAAAAGTGTAATTTTGTACGTTAATAACGATATACGTATACACCAAAACTACCCTTTTCAGTGCGCGACTTAAGTATTAGTTACGCTAAAAATGAACCTGACGCTGAAAAAACGACTTGGCTACTGTTAGTGACTAAATATTTCGATTGAGAAACTTAGAGGATCGTTATTGGAGTAAGCACCAGGAGAAAAAATAAAAACTGAACAGGGACAAAATAGGGGATCACACATTTTTTTGTCAACTTTACTGATTCATAGCAGTAGATTCTGACTAATAATTGGAATACACCTATTTGTTTTTCTTTGAGGGGAGCGTGGCGGCGGCGCGACAAGCCACTCCATTAAGTTTTAAATTTAAGTACATATGTACCAACAGGTATGTATTCCATTTTTTTGCATTAAATAATTAGCAATTTCATGTCTAGGGTGAATGTAAACCAAGAGATTTTCATACTTTATCTTCACCCCACCCAATAATTTTACCACGTCGGGGCCACTGTAAATGTAAGCAATAACTTTGTTAGTTGAGTGCAGAATTTGCTACTTCATAACTTCATAAGAAAACACATCAGATGTTACTTTTATCGGCTTTATTGAAAAGTAAGTGCACACGTTACTGTTGTTAATGCATAAAAATAGAATAAAATATATATTCTACAATAGTGATTCTGGGAGCCACTAATTTTTTATGTTCCGCAGGTTTTGAAATTATACTGTCGAGGTGGCTTTTCTACCTTTACAATTTCGAAATTCAAATTAAAAGCTGAGGATAATGATGCTAACCGGCATTCCCCAAACATGCATTTTGGCCGATTGTTACAAAAAGGTTGAAGCAATATACTATCTTACAGACAATATAGCAATGAGGAGTAGGGTAGAGGGAGGCTTGAAATGAGATTAGATGGGCATTAAACAGCATCTCAAAATAATCACTAGTTGAGCATCAGACAAAAGATATTAAAAACGAAGGGGATGGTTCTGTAAGGGCCAAATGCAAAGAAGATAATTAATTCTTACATTTTTTCCATTATCAATTATACCTATACATAAAGATGTATAAACACAAGTTTGTTAAGACAAGCAATTATTCTTATGTCACTGTTGATACTCGAGTATCGTTCTAACATATGGGCCTAAATCCAGTAAATAAAATGTAATAAATGACATCAACTGATTACTGCATTAAAGATGTGCAATGACGCAGAGCCGTAATTAGGGTATTGAATAGTAGAAAATTCCACAAAAACAACATGACAAAGGACACAAAATGAGATATTTTAAATTCCAATTTTTTTATATCTTCTATTTCACACAACGGATACACCTTAAACCTCAAGATCAAAATAAAAAATAACATTTTTATTTTCATTTATAATCGCATTATGCTGGAATTGCACCAAACACACATGTAAACTGCTAACAAACATCCAGTAACCCAATGAATATAAAAGAGGATAGAACAAACAGCGAATCTTTATTCGGTTTAAATGCACCTTTCGTGTCGTTTTCAGTTTGAAAGAAACAGTTTTTTAAAAACAATTCCAACATGAAAAATTAAATGGGACCACTGTGGGATCAGCCTCTTCTCATTCAAAAAATGTTAATCAAAATCAATGACCAGGGTGGAAAGTTATGATGGTTTTTTCGAAGCCAGTTAAAAATTTGTCAAATCAAACAGATGAAGAAAGGAGAAAAGCAATCCTCGAAAAATTCAAGTTTGCAGCTCGAGCCATAAGCGAGTTCTGCAAACATCAAACTAGTGAGGAGAGTTCACTTTGCGAACTCTATATTTCTGAATATATCAGCCCAGAAGTTGGTGAACGCACCTGATTGATTGGTAGGCGGAGTAAAAAATTTTGGTAGCTGGGAGCAAACACTGGTTTTGTTCCTACTATCGCATTTCTGCTCCCCTTAAGAAAATTTGATCATGGATCACAAATTCATCATTTTGCGCTTCAAAAAGAAGCACAAAATCACCGACTTTAAAGTTTGAATTCCAAGAAGAGAGTAGGTAACACTCGCAGTAGCGGATTCTGAATGTCGTTTTTTTTTTTCCCCTGAGGGGAGAAACAACAACAAATTTGATGGAGTTGAGCTTTTTTGTTTTTGTTCTTCAGAAAATTTTTTATAGTTTTTCTAAGGGATTCTGTTGTCTTAGTTTCATTTTTTCCTTTAACTTTTAACTTTTTAAAAATTTTTCGGCATTTGAAGGGGAGAATTTCCTCATTTCCTTCATTGGATCCGCCACTGATAATACGTTATATCCAAAGTATTTTCCAACTTCCTTAATATCAAGGAGAAATTGCAGTTAATGTATATTATGTGAGTTCCGTAATCGCAAGCTTTTTTACCATATCAGATTTGTGTTTTTCAATCTGTTGATTTTCTGTTCAATCTGAGCGAACTGTATGCATACTGTAATATATAGCTCACCAAACTCAACTGTCTGAATTTGTCCGATGCATATCGATTATAACTCTGTCAATTTTTTTCAGTATAATGGGTATAAATGTATGATCTATGTGGAATAACTGGCAATATTTTACTCGGTTGACTAAGTTATTTTCAGTCATTAGTAGCATGGTTTGACAAAATACACATAAAAAAAATCCGTATAATTGAGTAGAGTCTATCGAAACTCTGCGGCAAATACGACTTGAGAATAATCATGTTGAACGAATATAAGAATACAACTCTCTTTCGGCTTAGCTATCATCCAATAACGATCACACTGTCAGAACACAATTTATGCCCCTTCAATTATCTTTTGTAACGAATTAGTTATTTAGGATTGTTAAGATCCGTATTTGAGCCGGCGCCATTTCGAAAACACACATAATATTAAATATAAAAACCAACTTACCTCTCGTCATAACGGGTGACGGCTGGGACAGTAACGTGGCTAATCCGTGATAAATGGCACCTTGTTTCGCAACCTCCAATGTAACAATAGGACCGGTTCGAACTAAGTATTCGGCAGCTCTGCGATAGGAAATACGTAATAAATATCAAGGAGGAAAACAATAAATTAAAATTCTAACGCGATCGTCTTCGATTATAACGTACTTTTCTTGCGTGATTCCGACGAGACTTTGGTCATCAACTTTCAGTAACTGATCGCCGGCCAATAATCGTCCATCCTGCGATATGACAATCGGATATTAAAACGCGATTCTGCGAGAGTAATTAATTTACAAGGTAGGACAGAGTAGTCGTTACTTACTACATCGGCAGCGCCACCTTTAACCACCGATTTAATATAAATTCCTAATTTATCTTGTCCAGCGCCCTAAAACAGAGGAACACAAAAAAACGGCGTGATTACGTTTGGGCGCACGGACGCGTATTAATTTTATTACAAGCACGTACGTTGCTCGCTTCTACGAAGAACAAAACCCATGCAATCGTTCGTGGGAATACATACGCGAACGCAGAATGCAACGTTATTATAAGAATAATAGTTGCGGAATGAAATTTATGGTTCGACAGTTTACTCAATATCGACGGTGAAGCAAGCAAAAAATCAGGTTTCGCGCACGCACACATATACCCAGACAAGAAGATAATTTTATAACATTTCTTACCTTGGCGGCAACGATGCTGAGTCCCATTCCGTTATTCGATTTGTGTAATTTTATAATTTGGATTTCGGGCTCTTGTGGACCGGGAAGATAGCCAACAGATCGATTACTCATAGCACTAGGGCTGCGCATCTGAAAAACGAAGGCACAAGGCTGACAATAAATTGGAAATAAAAACTGAAAATTAATTAGGAATATGTGGAAAAACTAAGAAAATTTGTGTATAGAATTAAAATTACAGATTTTCAAGAAATTCTACTTTTTTTCCAGATTGACTACTCGCTAGCAATCGTTCAAAAATACCCAACAAATATATTACATATGATATTATGAGAAGTCCAAGGCTACCTACCGCATTACTCCTTAAAAAATTCAATTCCAAAATATATCTTCTGCGCATCAGCCGCAGTGAGTGTGTAGTTTTCAAAAATGTAAATTTTTGTAATGCCTGCCATTGGAAAACCAGTTGACCGACTTTGTTCTAATTCAATATCAAATCAGTCCCTAATAGTTTCTAGCTACCATAAAAATTTCAAGTCAAAATCTTTTAATTTACGGGAATTATCGATAAAATATGATGAGTTTGCAGAACTTCGAGAATTCCTACTTCCGAAACCAATGAATGAATTTCAAAACTTTCAGCACGAATTGTAACACGATTCCAAGTTTCATTTTCATAGGTCAAAAAGCGGAGGCTCCACGGATTCCCAAAAATTTCTAACATTGGTGGTAAGTGGAAATATAACTATAATTATATGTATACATGGGGTTCGGAAGAATTTAATCGACTTATATATTCATGATCTACGACTCAGGATCGGCGCTTTTCCATAGCCCCGCCCTTGCACTGAATGCGATAGTCAAGACTACTGATTTAATAAATTCCAATACTTACCAATCAGATTATTTTCTTCTTGGGATAAACCCGAAATTTTGTTTATACTTTCTTGTTAAAACTTTCTTCAGCCACCTCAACCATTTTTTTTTTTTTTTTTTTTGTAAACCCTGAACTACTAAAAAGCTTATCACACCCGTACAACACAATTTTTCAATGCCTTTACATCACCTTCCCGCCAAAACGCCTCAATTTATTTTCTACTTCTGTTCACAATTTTAATTATGCAGCAATGTAGTTGTGGAGCAGGGATTTGAAAGTTTAAATTTTGAATCCTTTTGAGCCTCCATAAAAGGTATTCCTGTACAAATACCACCCGTCAAATTAATAAATTGCGTTTGTTTTGTTTTTTGAAAACTACTCTCATAATCATGAGTAATCTACGCTACTGCAATCCACTCCAAACTAAACGTCCGGATACCTATTTTTTCATTAAGCACTCAGACAAAAACTTCGAAGTTAAGTAGTTTACTATATCCCTCCTCATAATTGTAACTATGGCTTTGTTATTTTGACACTATTCTTGTCCAAATTAATATTTAAATTATAGAGAAGATAATATTCCGAACGAAATATTACTATAAATATAAGTTTTTTTCGATGATTTAGAAAATGCTCTCAAAATTTTAGCAAGGAGCGAATGTCAAGATTTGCAACAATTCAAAACATTTTTGATATTTTGAGGTTTGCTTAAATAGGACAAAAGGTGAATTATTTTGTTCGCGACACGTACGGTGTTTTCATTTATAAAATACCAATAGTAATTTAAAAAAATAAGAAAAATCATTGACGTTACCATTGGCCCTTTCACGTTCGGCAATTCCATGTAAACAGTCCACAAACCGTTGGAGGTAGGCTGCGTGGACAGTCGACATAGTCCCATATTCTGTAGTGGAGTAACAAATTCGACTAGTCCGGGTGGAATTCCACGGACTACTTCGCAGCTGTAGCTGTCGATGGGTAAGACGAATTCCAAAGCGAACTCTGGATCTTCTTCTAGCTTCACTTCGCGTCCGTCTGAGCGAGCCAGTTCGTCTGCTAAACTCTCTGCCACCTAAAATGATTAGGCGAATTGTTCAAGGATTACAACGCCGAGTTTTTCAACAAAAAACGTTCCTTTAAAAACGCACTAAAATTTAAAATATTTTACCTTGACTACATTTTCAATATGCTCTCGAGGCAGAGGCGGCTCGTCGGCAGCTGGTTGATACTTGAGTAGCAACGCTTTCAGCTGCAACGAATTGAGGAGGAAGCACGACGAACTCAAAGACGCCAAATCATCGGCATTGTATTTTGGAGCCTAAGACAAACGAAAATTACAGAAATTTATGTATAAAAAACACGAATAAACGATACTTTTTTTTCGCATTTTCACGCATTTGCTCGTCCGTACTTGTAAAAGATGAGCAGCTTGTACGATTTTCGCCAAATGCGTGTCGGTTGATATTTCTAGACCCTGTCGTTCGGCCCACGCTTCAATATGGGCCAATCTCGTTTTCAATCTCAGACCCCACAAACGAGAACAGTAATTCGTGTTCGGAGCTATCAGTCGGTTGAAAGCCCATACGTTAATGAAGTGGAATAGATGACTAAACAGCTGAACAGTAAGCGCTACATTCACACGGTATCTGCGCAGTAGACCCATCGCCGATCCAAGAACTGCGAGAACCTGGAAGAAATAATTATAATAATGTGTTTTTGAAACAAAGTAAGATAAATGTAAAAAATTGAAGCTAAATTGAAACTCGTGGTTATATGAACAGGCGGTGAACCAGATGACGATACACAAACTGAGAGGGAACAAAGATATCTAGAGTGACTTTCTTCAGGAACCTAAAAGCCATTATTAAAGATGGATATGCAAAAATAAAAACAAGATGCAATCATGCGATGGATGTTTTAAAAAGTTTACACATACTACACAAGGAAATGCCATAAGAGATAATAACTGCGATTATGAATAATAAAATGATACATTAAGGCTATTATTGATATGCGCAGTAGGGGCAAGGACGGTCATGATAAAATCGATAAATCAATTGGAGACAGCAGAAGTGTGGATATTGCGACGATTACGTCGAATACTATGGACAGTCAAAATAGTAAATCAGGAAGTCTTTCAAAGGACAAAGGACAGCAGAGAAATAATCAGCATTGATACAGAACGAAACATTCAATGGCTGAGACACATCCTAACCAAGGGGACAAAAATATGAAACGTTGAGTAAGTCAACACAATTTCCTCTAAATTTTCAACACTATCAATTGTCAACAGAAAACTTACGAGAAAGTAACCCCTTGTGCTTCCATGAACAAACATACCAGCTCATCGCCTTTAGAATCTTCCTCATACAAGTCAAAAAATTAGCACACTCAGACAATATGAGTTCAACCATATCATGTGCTCCACTGTTTAAAATGTCATTACACTATAAAAGTAAGCATCTGATCTTCGCAGCTGAAAGAACTAATAACGTGTTGAATCGTTAGGAAGAGGAGTTAGAATTTTAAAAACAAAATACTACAAAGGACCAACGATAAAACATAACTGACTCGCAACGAAAACCGATCGAGCAAAATGCACAAATGAGAAAATATGGTACAGATTAATCGACTCACCGAAGGTGTTTCTTCGGATTCGTGACTAGTATCGTCCTTATCGGCGAAAAATAAAGGCATCACGGTAGACAATTCACTCTGAACGCAGCCAACTAAATGCCTGCAAATAAACATAGAAATCGATCGCAACAATTATCGATACAGACTTGGCGACTAAAAATATATTTTATGAACAGTACCTGAATGATATTTGCACGGATTCAGCGAGCATACGACGCGCATCTTTTGAGAATGCAAACAAATGTCGGTCAAACTGTAAGAAAAACAGTAATTCGGACGAATTCGCTAACCACAGAGCAAGTGATTTGATATCGCAATATCGCTCCTACAGAACAAAAACAATTTAACAGTTATACAAGAAGATGCTGTAAACTGTTCTAATTAATGAAACTGAGTAATGTAACCAACGCCTTCATTGGATTGATTAAAAAAAAAAACACTCCAAAGGGGAAGCTAGAATAAAACTTAACGGGAGTGGGCTTCAAGATCTTGTCATTTTTTCTTCAAATAAAAATAGGTAAAATTATTTTATCGCTTTTCTCAAAAGTAAATATTTTCGAATTTCTTGGGTGGGCTTCACTAGGTTTATTGTTTATGATTAAAGACATTAGTTAGCCAAAATTGGTTTTTTATGGTTGTGGCTTTTGGTGCAAGTATCGTTACCTACACCTGATTCCACCAATTAACTGATCACTTCTTGGTATCAGTAGCCAGCCAGTTCAATGTCTTACCTACATAGGTAGTGCACTAGGGCTACTAAACGAGGCTAGGTGGCGCCATTATACTGACTGCGAAACGCACTGTATCAGCAAGTACGTAAATACATACTTACTTGCTTCTCCCTATGGCCTACATGGATTATACATCAGTATAGTCGCGCATTATCTGTACGAGTGCGTACAGATGATGTAATGTGTTCAAAGTACAATGAACTAATTAGTTGGGTCACAGACTTTTCTGTTGCCACAGGGCCAAGCCCTGAAAGGAGGGAGAATGAGGTAAATATCCCCACAATGGTGTTTCCACATTAACCATGAACTTCCTCAATCAGTTTTTTAAATTAATTCCGGTCCTTTAAGTAATGTAAACACATTCAGATTTTTAAAAAATTTCTAAAAATGTTATAATTTCATCAATTTTATACTTCTGTAAGAAATTATTAATTCAACAAACTACAAAGTTTACGTCTTTATTATCAGTACTATAAAAAAAAGGCGTGAGTTCCACTGAGGCTACACTCATGAAGGATTTATGCGTGAACATAAAAATTGTGTGGTTGTTTGCGTGCGTGTTGCGCACATATACAACCACAAACCTACACATCGTGTAACACACACAAATGAGAGTTACAATTGTAAGAGTTACAATTACACAAATCTGACAATCATAATTCTTGTTTAACCCCTATTACAGACCAATCGCTAGGATGTTTACACATCAAAAACTGCAACCTACTATCAGGAAAAAATTAAAACTTTAAACTCAAATACATCACAACTATCTCACGAACCTGCCAGGGAACTAGCATAAAGGTATTATCCATCACGTAAATCTATTTCAATAGCTGGTTATAAGGATAAACATTAGCAATGTAGAAGAAAATAATTTCATATAATTTTATGAAGAGAAATCTTTCAACCATCCTGTGCTGAGTATCATTTTAAATTAGATCTTATTCTATAAATAAAAAAATTGCATACAGGGAGGATATTGTGTCATAAAATTATATACTAAACTCAATTTTCAACACAGAGAAAAGAAATATTAAATTTTATAAGAATTTAGACGAATTTTTGATGTTCTCCCATTTTTTGCACATTTTACAAGAAATCTGAGAGAAGAATAATGAAATGTTTCTCCTGCGCAAAAATTATAATTTTCTTTACTTGAAATTTTGTTTAAAAAAAAGAAAAGAACATTAGACGTCACGAACTACACAAAATTTTAATTTACGTTGTTTTTTTTTCCCACGGAAACAGGCCACCTTTCTGGAGTTTATCAAACTTTTCCAAATTTTTTTCAAGCAAAACTGGCTAGGCTATAGTAATATAACTTATACACTATAACGAGTGGCGAATTAACATTCCAAAAATGTGCAATCGCGTATAATTGAATGCAAAATACGCACATTTGGGCACCTATTTCATTAATTTAGCCAGCCTAAAAATCCACATAAAAAACTTTAATCAGTTGAAAAATAATCAAGTAGGTAGAAATAAATCTCATTTATGAAACAAAACAAATGTTTCCTACCCCTATTTTTTCCTTTCCCATCTACTCAAATGAGCTGAATAAACTCGACTTCTATATGTCTTTCCTACATTTGTCCGATAAATTTTAGTGTATTTTCTTCACTGCAATGGCGGGACCTGTGGAAAAGTGCCGATCTTGAGTCGTAGATCACAAGTATATATGTCAATCAAATTCTTCTATCCACTATATATCTACACATTTATACTTCCACTTTTTGCTCATTTTGGCACTTTTCGGGAGTCTGTGGAGCCTCTGCTGTTTGACCTATGGCAAGGAAACTTGGGGTAGTGTTAGAAGCTTTCATAGGCTACACATTTGTGTTAAAATTTTTGAAATTCATCCGCTAGTTTCGGAAGAAGGGATTCTCAAAGTGTTGCAAATAAATCATGTTGTCATCATAATAACTCCCGTAAATTTGAATATTTTGGCTTTAAATTTTTCTGGGAGTTGGAGACTATTAGGGATTGGTTTGGTACTGAATTTGAGCGAAATCGACAGACTGATTTTCGAATGGCAGCCATTACAAAATTTGACACTTTTGGAAAATACACACTTACCGCGGATAATGCAAGACAGAGATATTTACTGTTACCTATTTTTATAAGCTTTTATTCTACTCACTACTGCGATTTTAAAATATACCAAGAAACAAAGTAATGTTTTTTTCGCACGAAGTTAAAGCTAAAAAAAATTAAAAAACTAACTTTTAAAAATTCGTTTTAACTTAAACTTATTTTAAGATTTATCTGCTTTCAAATTTTTTACAAGAAAACAGTGATTACCTCCAGATAAACGAATCTTAATTTCAAAAATTAAATTAATAATTAAAATCTTTTATACCAGCATGAGAAAATTTCAAAACTGTATACAAGAACTTTTCAATTTAATTTTTCAAAAATTAAGGCATTAATTATACTTTAGACTCTGTATGGAAAATGTTTCAGTTTGAATAAATTTAAAAGTGTACCTAAAAAACTACCAAAAAATTCACGCAATTTAACACCATTTCAAAACTTTTACAGTAAAAAACAAAATTTTCACAACACGGTAGTTATCAATTTTGTAGAATATTGATTTTATTTTAAGGCTAAGGGGGTCAACAATATAATAACTCCAGAGCAATAACATGAACAAAATTCAATTAATTTTTATATTAAATCAGACAAAATTTAATTATAGACATAATTTAATTAATGTTAATTTCATGACAAAGATGTGAATGGGCTTCTTGAGGAGTCACTAACTGTAGGAGGTGCCCCACTGAATCTTTAAAAATAATTACGTTAAAAATGAATTAAAAAAAATATACGCTTTCATAAGTGTAAAATGTTCGGTAAAGTGAAACCCAATGCACTCACACAAGACACACATCACCGAACCCAACGATCGATCTCGTATTTCGTGAAATTAAAAACAGGTAGAATAAAAGCGAATAATAAAATAAATAAAATATTAACATCCTAGTTGAAAGAAGACACTTCTGCGAAAGGATCAGGTAATTAATGTATAAGGAGGGCACTAATGAGGCTTTCCATTAGCCAAAAAGTTGTCCAGTTTTCACTGTGTTTGATTTATTACGACTAAATATCTCCGAGTCGAGCATAATTTTTCATTAACAAATTTTAAGCAAAAAATCAATAAAATTTGGAACCTACTTGAATTATTATGTTCAAAAAAGATGATAGTTTTATAACAACCTCAATCAAAAAGAGATGGTGTGGTAACATTCTCAGAAATTACTTTTCATGAAGACGTATCATTTTTGAAGTCAGTTTTATTTTTTTCAATAAAGTTTCTTTATTTTAAAATTTTAGTTTCAATTTTACAAATATGAAAAAAAAAAAAAGCCAAAATCAAAAATCCGCCATTCTCCCTGTGTACTTTTTTAGTAACTTTCACTCAGATTGGTTAAATTTCAAATTTCAAATCCACCAATTGGATCTGCAATTTTGAAATTCGAAATTCTGACAACGGATTCATAATTAGAAACTAAAAAAAATTCAAAGATAGGTCCTAATTTTCACAAATAGGTTGAATTTTAAAGTTTAGGATCATAATTTTGATCTAGTATTAATCCGATCTTAACGAAAATTAAATAATACCGCCTTTGGACTATCCTTTTTCAAATGAATACTGGATTATCAAATTCAGTTAGCTGTTGATCAGTAATCAGTGTATGTAGCCTACATTAAAAAAAATATATATATAAAATATACAAGACGCTTTTAGCTTCTATTGGTCCTAAATTTTTGCTGGCATACCTAGGTAACACTTTAGAATTTATTGTTTTTTCAGAAAGCAAAAATTTCTTCCAAGTCTATGTGTGGCTGTGTGGGCACTGACGCATTCGCATCGAATATGGAGGAATAATTGGTGAAATAATACCCGGAAATAATTAACAGCTTGTATATTTATTATAGTGATACTACACACACACACACACGCACGCATGCACGTGCGGAACAACCTCTTATTTTATTTCCATCGTTTCAAAATAGCGCACAGGTTACAATAAACTGAATTTTTTAGGTAAGAAATGTTTCAAAGGGGAGCAGCAGTGAGATAATGCGATTGTGTCAATACCAAAATTGACCATTCGACATCGACTAATGGTTCAGAAACCATTGATCGCTGTAAATTACTTCGGCCAACTGGATCAGTAAAATTTAAAATATCCTCTTATGGCGATAGCGAATTTTCGTTTCCATACCACGTACCTGGATAACTTTTTGAATTATACAGGCGACTCGGGCCAGCATAAGAGTTAATTTATGAGCCCGTTCGGCCGGCATTAATTCGGGTCTGTAATGGGTGGAAGCACGATATCTGGCCATTAAGTACAAACAATAGGCTGGAGCCAATTTGAAACTGGGCGTATTCGGATCGAGAGCCGTAATAATCTCGTTTAGCAGCGTTTCTTCAGTTTCTTCTTTGATTTCTAAAACGGCTGGTAAAATGGCGTCCGTACCTTGGCGATGGTAGGCGGAGTTTGGTATTCTGCAGAGAGAAAAAAAAAAAGCGACGTCAGCGAGACCAGAAAATACACAAGTACTATATTGAGGATACGTGAAAATCAGTCATCATTCCGGCTATGACGAGCAAACAAAAGCACCATTACCCATAAATACACGGATCTGCTCATAAATACCTATTTCCATCGTTACTACCGCTGCCAATGGAACGTTGCGATCGGGAATCTTCTTTACTGGTTTGAGACGCTGGAATCTGGGTAGACGAATCGTCTTTCGTCGATTGCCTACGTGTAACAAAGCATTTTACAGGCGATAAAGACATGCAACTACGAGCCAATTGTCAGCGAAGTTAATACGGGTGTAGGTTATGTGAATGATAATGACGATTATAATAGAGCTAATTCCGAAAGAAATAAAATTATGAACATCTAGCTGATCATACAAGCGATAATGTGTAAAAAAATTTTCAGAAGTTAACAAATACACTTCTCTTGTTTTACACAGCCAGACCTCTCAAATAAAAGGAAATGATTTTAATTTGTCAACTTTGTGAAATAAAGGAGAATGAAGGAAGAAATTCCTCATTGAACACGAAACGAACTGCGAAACATCACTTATATCTTTGAAAATTATACGATTCGGGGAGTAAAAAATCAAAAACCAAACACAATTTTACTTAAAATAAAGACTCCCTTTAAAACTGAGGACAGTAAAACGATATAAATTTGGAAAATTAACCATTTCAACGATAATTACTTAAATTCCCACGTTAAGAAATATCTAAATGTTAATGTATAAAAACCTGAAAGTTAATTTTTTTCAAAACTGAAAGAATTATTTCTCACAAGATTCAAGTGTATGTACAACTCGAGTTCACGCTCCAGATTCCATCCAAAGAAATGTTCTCATTTTGTCAACAATTCAATACCGAAGACAAATGGTGGCAAACGAAGAAGTTTCATGCATTCACTCACACCATAAAGGAAAATCACAAAAACTTGGTCTAAAAACAATTGTGACCGATGTTCGCCTGCAAAAACAAGTCCCCACAGTCAGTAATCGAGCGCACAGGCGTTTAACGCAATTAATTTTACAATAATGGAGGTACTTTCCAGAAAACTGAATTATACCTTTGTTCGCTAGCAAGCGAAATGTAAAATGTGTGAAATTTTCGCTTCCCATTCACGGCCATTAGCTGCCCAGTGTTACCACTTACAGAAAACGTTGGTATCAGTATTTTTTGGTCACTACACTTCTACCAGGCAGAGGAATAATTTGCTGGCCTTGAAAGTTAAGAACCACCATTTATTTACAATTACTTGTTTTCAATACCTATGAGCTCGGTCTCGGTTGTTGACAGCAAAGTCTTGTTTCTTCGGAAGACCATTTAGTCTCAGTAGTTTTTCAACGCTCATCGTAAATAAAAGTCAAGCTAAAATTAATTTTGATTCTGTCATAGTCCTTTCAACCGACAATGAGCTACAAGTTTCACCAGGTAATCTCGAGTATTGTTTCATAAGTTTTGTCGAAAGATTTAGTGCTCCACATTTTACAATTTTGTTCTAACCCTTCAACCATCACACGAATGCACGATAACAACAAGAAAAAAGAATACTCTTACATCATTACTGGTGGCTAATTGCACGTTGTACCTATTTACGTCTTGGAGCACTTATTTTATTAGCGAATTATTACGGAATTTCCCCCTATATCACCCATAAATATTCTCAATATTATTTTTGATCTGATTTATTGTCCGAGGTTAAATGACGCGACATTTCGACACTGCTCTCCCCTCTAAAAATATTACGAAAATACAAGTTTTTAAATACAGTAGAACAACACAAGAAGGTGGTGAACAATAACTAAAAATTTTAACGCTTCTATGCCTACACGACAAGTAATTCATTATTATTTGCGATTTCGAAGCCTCATTTTTGGAAGTAGTTTTGATGGGCGTTCGATCCATTTCGACAGAAATACCAAAGTGAATTTCATTACCGATTTTCATTCAATACAAAATGGGATGTGTGAGGGAGAGGGAAGTGGTGTCTCGATTTTCACAACTTTTTTAATCAACTCTAAATACGACAAAAAAGCAGTCGAGAGTTCTAAATTAGTTCGGCTTTTTCGACGATCAATTTTCTTTTACGCCTCGACGCTCTTATCGAATTCATTTACGTCAAATTCTGCGAGTTTATAAAAAATTAACGATCGTTTAAACGCACCCCTAAAATGTTTATCAAAATTCCCGTAGAAAAAAAAATAATAGCCGTCTATTTCCCTTCGCGGAAAGTAGAAAAATTTTTGCAAATAAAAAAAAAGGAAAAAAGTTGGTTATGCGATGAGTATTGAGCTGGAAAAACACGAAGTTAGTCGAATGTCAAAATTTGAAACGAATAAGTAGCACACTGCACACGGTCTGCTAATCTACAATTGTTATTCGACACCAAATACAACAACATTTTAGGCAGTGTCTAGCAAACGTGCAAATGAAATAATTCCGACAAAAGGTACTGAATACGAAATCAATGCTTGAAACAGGGTGGACTAATTTTGAAACCAAATCATACGATAAACTTTAAAAACGTGCATTGCATTTGCATGTACAAATCGCTAAAACAAAATTCTGAATGAAAAGTGCGATAAAACATGTCACAGACTTGTAAATGAGCAGTACGAAACGTTAAAAAAACAATCGTTATTTCGATTTCCTACCCACGTAATTATAAACTCAAACGATTTCCATCTTAGAACAATTATGACCTAAATTTAAAAGAAACAAAAATTAAGTCTCATCTCCAGCAAATGAATTTGAATCTCGAGGGTTCTTAATAATTATTTGACAAGCACCATTTTTTGCTAAGAATTTCCTTCATTTAGATCGTAGACATGCAGGATATCATTGAAATCTACAGAAGCTACCAATTCTTACTGGCTAAAAATTTTTTTTAAATTTCATTTTCAATTTCGTGCATTTGTATTTTACCTTATCTATTCAGTGAGCCTATTTTCAGTGTGTTTTTTTTTATTTTTTATAGTATTAGCAGAATTTACTGAGAGAAATGGTGAAATAACAACTTTTCGATATTTACTCAATCAGTTTCCAAATAAGCTGCAGCAATTCAAACACATATTTTCGAAAAATCAGTCATCTTTCAGATATTACGTAGGTAGTTAGGTACATATTACTTAGGTATTTAGGTACATAGATATTGAAAAGCTTGTAGAGGTAAATTACAGAAAACATTTCTTAGTGTTTTGTGTATCATTCATTATAAACTACTCGATCATCACATAAATATGACAGATTATGACAAAAGAATTTTTGATTTAACAGAAAACATTTTGGACCATCTAGTGCTTTCCCTATTTTGCTGCACATTTTATATTGACTTCTGAGTAATTTTAAGCATAATTGGTAATATTTTTTACAATTTATACAAATCGAATATTTCAGATAAAATAGAATTCAACGCCGGCAGTTTTCTCAATACAATCATGAGATTAATAATTGTTTGAGACAAAACGTGAACACAATCGAAGCGTCTAAAGAAATGTTAGGATGCATTTGTACTTCGAAGAACATGCACTGAAATATGCTATTCAACTTTTTCTAACAACCAATAGAAATAAAACCTCTAATAAAGTGTGTTTTAGAAAAATATTTCAAATGAATGACTTGAATGATAAATCGAACTCGACGAAAGTCTGTAAATTGGCCTTGAGGAAGATGTAAAAAGGGTAACCATAAATAAAAGCGTGAAAACGTATTCCGAAGAAAGGCTGAGATAAAAAGTAAAATTTAAAAGAGAAAACTATAAAAAATCACGCAATTCTTCATTTTTTTCAACCATAAAATCTATCTTTCGCAGGTTTTCCGGGCGTAGCTATATTTTTTTTAACATTTATTGAAAATTATTAAAGAATGGAAAAAATAAATTTTCATCGCTTTCTCGTACATCCCACATACGAGAATAGTTTTTTATTAGAACGATTCGCATGTTATTGGTCATAAACACAGTTATAACGGGTGTCTTAAAAGAAAGTGAAGAAAATTTTCAACTAGCCAAATTATAATCATAAAAAAAATAAATAAAATATCAGAGATATGAATCCCAAAACTGAAACAGCTACGAGCCTCTAAAATTTGCGGAGTTGAAAAATTTAACTTAATAGTTCACCGCGAAATATTAGTTTTGATATTGTTTTCAAGGGTACCAAACAGTAGCGCGCTGAAAATGAAATTTCAACTCTGTTACAGAATACTGCCTATCACCAACATTCAACGAGCTACAAAATAAACAGAATAAAATTCTCCAATTTATAACAAATACAGGAGATAAATTAATACGGCAGGTGGTATTTTTGAAAAAAGAAAAGCATTCCACTTCTCCAGAGAATAATTTATAATGGAACGAAAAAGTTTTTCTGTAATTTACGAAAACATTTTATAAATTTTATTTACACTTTATTCCGCAGAAGTTTAAAAAAAAATGTATTTTTCGATATTAAAAGATAAACTTTGAAAGTACAAAAAAAAAATGAAGCAGGTTTTTCCTCGAATGGCAGATTAATTTCAGCTGCCAAAAAGTCTGACGAAACATTAATTTCTCATAGTACTAATTTGTACAAAAAAAAAAAGTTCCATAGATTTTTTCAACACAAATGACAAATACATCATTTATACCTAACATATATCTGGACAAAAGTCCAGTATTTCTGTAAAAACAGGTTTTCCATGAAATACAAATCAAAAGTGGGCAAAAGAAGTCGCTTAAAATGCATCAATGAAGCCAATAAAAGTGACGTTGTTAACAAACCATTCACAAAACGAAAACTGCGTTCAGTTCTTCTCATAACAGTAATAATAAATGAGTAAAAAGTTTGCAAAAACATGAATTTTCGTGGCTTCTAAAACAATAAAATAACAGCCTATCAATACTTAAAAATGATCGAAAAACGGTTTGAAAAATTAGTTAACCGTTGCAAAACTGAGAAGAATAAGGAGAGATGTAATAACTAAACTCAATATGTAGGGGTCTTGATGGGCATAGCTGGAATTTAGAGAATTCAGAGTCAATAGTAGGCCCTAAAAAAGATCAAATCTCAAAATTTTCTGATTTTTAAAAAATTTCAGTTAGGCCAATCATACCACTTATTTACATATTGAGTTGCGGTACTGCGTTTACATCTCTTCTTATTTTTCTCAGTTTTATAATAACTAATTTTTCAAACAAATTCATATGATCATTTCTAAGTATAGGTATTATTTTATTGTATCAGAATGCACAAAAATTTATATTTTCAAACAACATGGAAATACTGCTACAAATTCATTTTGAAAAATATTTTAATTACATTCTCTTTTCTTTTTTTTTATTAAATTTGTTTTTGATTGCCAAAAATTATTTCAAACTATTCGTTGGTCACCAACAACACGATTTGAGAATTTTGAAAATACAGCTCTCCAGTTTGATTTATACAATCATGATAAACTTGGATCATTTCCTATAGCAATTTTTAAAAAATTTTAAAACTCTGCTTTTACCATAGAAACTGTTTTTATGTTCAATGTTTTTATTTAAAATTTTTTTTTTCAAATGACAAACAAAAAATGTCTGAGATTTGGCTTTTTTTAAATAGTTGTGGAATGGTTGCGAGTAGCTCTATTACTTTGTTGGGAAGTTTTTATTTTTGGTGCCCTTGGGGACCAGGAACTCTTTGTGAGGTATCTAACATTTTTATATTCCTATTTATTTATTTTTTCCACATTGCACATCCTGAATACGTGAAAAACTGTTTGTCAAGTTGCCAATTTAACTGAACAGATTTCAATTTTGAAAAAACCTCCCTTATTTCATTCAATGATCCCTCAGTCGCTACTTAAGCTAAAAAACTGGCGTTGGTACTGCTAAAAAAAAGAGAAAATTTACTTGAATCTACATTCCATTAAAATTCCATTCATCCTCAGCCAGTTCAAAGTAAACGAACACTAGAACGAAATTAACGGAAAATTAGCAAATTTTGTAATGTTATCAATCAAAAAAATTTTTTAGTGGATTTTTTTTTGAGGGGTATTGCAAAAAAATAAGGTGTGACACTCGTGAAAAGCAGGTAATTGCTACTCGGGTGATTTCTGCTCGTACTGCAAGTCACACTCGGATCAAAATCACCCACGTACGCACTTTTATCACAAATAACTTCGGCTTTCTCGAACGACCGTACTGATACTAAAATCCTCATTTTATTCGTAGGATCTATTAGAAAAAGTAGCTGCAGGTCAAATTTTTTTTGAAACTCACATAGTCATCAAATATCTTGCACAAAATGCTGAAATCGCAAGAAAAAATTCGCAACTGTAAGCTACGAAATACTGCAGTTAAATTTCTTTAATTTTTTTTCCCGTAAAAAATTAAGAAAATTATAAATGAAATTCGTCCAACCCATTTCAAGTCATTTTGTTCTTAACGTCAATAAGAAAAAAAGAAATTATAAAATTAGTAAACAAGCGTAGAAAAAATATGAGCGTGAAAAAGAAACAGAAACGCGAATTTTCTAAGAATACTCACACATAAGGTAAACGTGGAAAATAAAATAATCAAGGAGATAATTCGCAGTAAAGTTACCTGTCATATGGGGTATATTCGTGAATATTTCGCAAAGAATCTTGTCGTTGTCTGATTCGCTCTTCGAAGTATGGGTCGAGAAAACGAAAGCAGTGGATGCGTCCGAATTTCACTATGGAACCATTCTGTAACGGATAAGAAGCCATCGATGGTTATTATATTAATTTCGGATACAATTAATTAGTTATTCATCGGACAAACCAAATTGCTTTGTGCAAAATAGACATATTTAAGTTACATTCACAAAGGCACGGAAATTGTCTTTCTCGGAAAAGATACTTACTCCCAGTTTTAAGTTAGCTATTCGCTCAAAAAGTTGGACGTAATAATATTTGGCACTGTTCGTCAGCAATCACCAATTTAAGACAAATCTTCGAGACGAATACTAGCAAATATTTTCATTATTTCAAGCAGTTTTCTATGAAAATCTACTTATTATTACTTTCGATCTGGTATTAGCCCCAGGGCCGGGGCGGGTACATTTTTGGTTTTATGACTCGTGAAAAATTTTGGCACCAATCACTCAAATTCATATATAAATGTATATTTTCCAATTTTTGTCCAATAGTTACAAAATTTGGTACGAACATTAGTCCTAAGCCAAGGACCAGACATATTAGATTTTTAAGTATCGACCGGACTGTACTTACGGTAACACAATTTTGTTTTTAATTTGGACTATCAAATGCGTCAATTTGGACCAATAGCTACAATATTTAGAACAAATAATCACTATGATTTACTGTAACCTGCTATTAATTTTGGTGCGGATCGGCCGGATGGTACTTTCATGAAGTTCATTCCTGTTCTTCGTAATTTTAGGTCAACACTATCACAAAATTTAATACAATCATCAATATGATCTATTACTGACTTTTTAGCCATGTATTTCATTAGTAACTAATTTTCTGCTGTTTGAAAACCTACATTTTCTAACGGAGCTGCTGCTGCGTTACCTAGTTTTTGTTTTTGACACCAGCTTCATCAAGTCGTTGAACAACTTGGACAGGGAGAGTGAGGATTCATATTGTTTCGTAACTACAGGTACATCGGTGCTACCTTATATTTCCTTCGTTATTAAACCCTGCTGGTGTGAATGGGGCCTTTGTAAATAAAACGAAAGAAAATAAAATAAATTAGCTGTATGGGTACGAATTTAAGTAATTACTATGGAGGTTGTTCGGTTAGGTTGTTAGTCAGTGGTTAGATGAGTTGGACGCGAAATACGGTAGCAAATGGTCTACTGGTTATAAATTTTCCAATCACAAGGACGAACTCCAAATGACGGAACGGAACGGAACACGTCGCCATTTTGAGTTGGAATCTGACGATAGCTGTTTTTCAACACTAATCACCTTTCAGATTATAAAACGACCCCTGTTGGCCCACTATCAACATGCGATTAATCCTCTTTTTGATCATTAAAAATTGGCCGAACATTGGTATAGGGAAATTCGTCAGCAAAACTCAAAGTAGACAGGTAATGTCTTGAATAGATGGTAACCAACGCTATCAAACACGAAGGAAACTGATACCAATTGGATGAAGCCAACAAATAACCCGAAAGTGTGGAGGAAAAGCCAAAGAATAAGAGATTCTAAAGAGATAAATATCTAACTTTATGGCGTTCTCCAGTACAGCGCATAATACGAATAACGGTTCATGATCTTGACACATTCTTCAAAATGCGAAGAGTAAAACGTTTTAGCGTCCTTTTCCACCCAGATTCTATACGTTCGTCAATCATCAGAGAGCACTAATGTCGAAACTTCATAGTATTGTTACCTATCAAAATACGTTCCTTCTTCCTCACATCATTCCAAATCAAGCATTAAAATCGGGAACAATAAGAACCAAATGCGTGACGTCTTTCTGGCCAACAAAATAGATCGAATCGAAAACGATTTTTACAAAACGCTAAGAACGTTCTACCGTAAACAATTTACAACCCATTCCAGAATTACAGCTTCATTTCATCGAGTTCGCATTCCGTTCCACGTTTTTTTTTTTTCTGAACTGCTGCTGTGTAACTTGCCACAAATTTTATTCATCCTCCTTCCCTTCCCATAGGTAAAATATATGACTCATCTACATCGCCTTTACGATTCACAAAAACTTTACGAAAAATACCACTTCTCGAGAGACGAGTGTGAAAAGCGCTGCTGCCCGCCCTTCTGACAGGAATACTACACGCATTACAAGATCCAAACATGCAAATCTTCGACAGGATGACATCGTAAAAGAGGATGAGTCACGACGCATTGCGATTTATCACGGAGAATTTATACTCTAAGCTTCTTCGCGCTAAATCAAGGCTTCAGTACCACTATTACTTCCTCGTACTTTTTGAACACAAAACCATTTACCGACACGCACTTGCCCATAGAAGAAATACATACTTTGTGAAATTCGTGTGAACAAAAAAAATTTAAAATACCTAATACCGATGGATACTAAAAAAGGCACATGAAAAAGAATTTCACCAATAATATAGTCCACAGAGACGATACTAAGTCACACCAAAGGGTTCCTCGGGCGAAAATAAAATCAATAAATACTCGTAGAATACTTACTGTAATAATCAAACAGAAAATGCACAGTTTTCCATTCTCATGAAATAATGTATTCCTTCTATTTGGTTCAAAATTTAAAGAACGAAAAAAATCTAAAAACTAATGATTTAAGACAACATTTGTTGAAAATTTCACGACGGTTCGATCATCCCATCGATGATTATTTTTCCTCCTTCATCGGCTCAATTAACAACTCGCATCATTTTTATTCGATTCATCACCACCTGTTGCTAACTGAAATTTCATTGAAATCAGGAAGTATTGCTTCGAGCGTTTCTGGCCACAAATTATGTTTAGAACATTAAATTCATTGCACGTATAACATCGAGAGAACAACTACTGTGATGAGGATTTGAGAAAAAAAAGGAGCTAAAAAGCTTCTCAGAAATTAAAATACGATCACAATATAAATAGCGTAAACAAAAAATTGTTAATACACCAAAGTTCAAGACACCACCGAAGGCTTACACTTCTGACCATAAAAAGAAAGAACGTCGATACGTTTTAAATTTATTTTTATTATTAATTTTCTTTTTCACTTCTTTTTTTTTTTGAATGGGGAAAGTTGACTGATTCCTTTTCAAATTTAGAATAGATTTACCTAGATTCAATGATAATTTGGACGTAAATGATAATTTTTTTAATTCGAAATAAACTTGATTGGAAATCGAGACCGAATTTTTAAGAGAACTTTCAACATAATGGGAAATGTTATGAGTCGACAAAAAATGTTTTCCACGCAGAGGCGGATTTATGACAAACTATTGTGAAATATTTTCATTTTAAAACATTAAAATGAAGGCGACATAAAAAACTTATTTTCAGATTGAAATGAAAATGTTCACGAAAACCACATGTAAAAATGAAGGAAGAACAATGATAGACGTAGGATGTAAATGAGAACAGGAAAGCGGTCTGAATTATTTAATCCTGTTTTTATTTTAGTATTCGGAACATTTACGTTATAACAATTGAAGGTTGAAAAGGGTTGAATCTCTCATTTTTCGACATATTTGCTATGACTGTGACATTTTTTTCCCCAAATTTCCAATTAACTGAGTTGGATTATTTTTAAATGTACGCCAGCCCCCTTCATCGTAGTTGATTTCGGATTAAAATCAAATATTTACACTTCAATTATGGACAAGGAATATGTTCAGAAAATAAAATCGACTGTCAGGCTATTTTTTGGGTTGGAGATTCGTGGGACTGGTTGAAAAGTCAAATTTCAACTGATTGGTCTAGTTGGATTATTAGTTGGCAAATTTATGGAAGAGTCGTTCTTTCTACACAAAATTCTGGTAATGGCTAAATTTAAGGCTTCAGTACATCGGCGCGACACTAAAGTGAGACGGTCCAGGCGATACTGAGGCGGTAAAAAGTATCACCTGCGATACTTTTTGACACACACCAAAGCGATATCTTGAAGTGGTCCTCAGGCGGTCTAATTTGTCCAGACGAATTAGACCAGCTCGATATTGGGATGAAAAGATATTTTGAAAACATTTTTTCGAAGACCTAAAAAAGTTTTGAACGCTAGAGGTAAATGCAGCAAATGTAGAATATCGCACCTAATGCAGAAATCACATTCCAAAACTGAATATATCGCGTTTAGTGTGCCACTTTCCATTTATACATGTGAATTTTATTTTACCGCCTCAACATCGTATCTAAATATCGCCTCAATATCGCGCCGGTGTGCTGAAGCTTTTAAACTATTCAATGAGGATGTAGAATTAAATTACAGTTTTAAATATGTAAGAGGCAACGTTTACGAGATTATTAAAATTCCAATTGAGGAAAGTAAGCGGATGATGCACTACACTTAGTCACGTGAATTCATAATAAATTAGGTTAAAACGAATTTTTAAAAGATACGCTTTTTTTTTATTTTTTGGCTTTAGCTTCATGCGAAATAAACATTATTCTGTTGCGGAAGGTTGGCTCCAGTATTGGTATATTTTAAAATTGCAAGTAGTGAGTAGAATAGAAGTTTATAATTACAAAACAGAAATACCTGAGAAAGAGAAAAATAAAACAACAGATAAAAACGGATATGAGTGTATGTGTACGTGTGTCACAACACACGAAAGCAGCGCTGATGTTGGTCATCCGATGTACTTCAACAAATTGAGTGAGTAGAATAAAAGCGTATAATAAGTTTAGGTTAAAAACGAGTAGTGTTTATGGTCTTGAGCCAAGAAACTGTAAAACTATACGAGACTTTATTATCAATATTACCCAAATTAGAAATAAAATGGTCTCTTAATATAAATTTGAATACTGAATGAAGATGATATAGTCTGAGTGATACTTATTACATTCATTGGAATTTATTCCACATAATTAGACAAATTGTTATAATAGAGGAATTATCAACTTCTAAAAACTTTTCAATTTGGCAAAATGGATCCAGAAAAAACAAACTTAAAATTCAAGATTTATGAAATATGAGACCACAACAGGAGTTACAAAGCTACTTTCAACAAAATTATCGGTTTCAAATCTTCATATCATATACTGTGTGGAACTATTATGAAAAAAATATTACAATAGTACTCCAATTAAAAACTAGAATCATAAAAAAATTAATTTCTTCGTTTTGCCATCAGAATAAAATTATTCTCATAGGTTAGAAAAAAAAGAGACATTAACTTTGTTCCATATTATCACATATAGGACCTATTAAACGAAGAGAAAGTAATAATAGATTTTGGATTAAGGAAATTTTGGCTCTGGAAATGCCCTTTCCGAAAAATCATTATTACTACAGGGAGAAACTCAACGAAGACAATGGATTTGTTTCATATCAGTGAATATTGCATAAAGCTTCAAAACTGGAAAACAATTGGAGACTTCATTATAATTATTTATTAAACTGGAAATAACTGAAATATCTACATCCCTGAACGTCGTTTCATAAAAATTAATATATGGGCGAGAATACAGAATTTTTCTGGGTACATTATTAGAAACTACCCAATTCGGTTATCACCGAGTATTATAAAACAAGAAAACCACGAATGAAGTGTGAAAGAAAATCTAGAAAAACTATAGTCAATTACTAAAAATTAATGCCAAATTTCACACCTGGATACTGGATGAAAATATCAGTGTTGAGGAGATTCTCAATACATTCGAATAATTAGTTCCACATAATTAATCCAGTAAGTGTAGTGTGAAAATTAGCACCTTCCATAATTTTCTCAATCAGCTGAAATGTATATTCGATGAGGACTTTGAACAAAGTTTACAAATGAATTTTGTCCAATCTGGATGGATTACGTAAACGCAAAAATAAATTTTCAAGTTATTTACAGATTTTTTCAGATTTTCTTATTTTCTTTAATGGAGTTGGGTAATACTTCATTTTGTTCCGTGTACAGTGTTACATACCCACGAGGTGAACATAATATTCAAAGGACAACCTCTAATGATTCCGGAGACGCAGATTTTTGATCACATCAAATTTTGAAAATTTGCGTAATTCCAGCCCCATTTTATCATATAGATGAGATTTTATACGCTGAAGATTTGGTTCTTAGATTAATATAAATAAATACGTGAAATGAATTCATCTACTTTCACTTTCCATTTTCTGGCTACTTACGGGGTTAAAACAAAAAACCGAATTTTTAATTTTTTTGGTTTTAGTAAAACTTAGCTACTTGGTGATGATCAGGATACTGAAAATGTTTGGGAGTGTTTAATTACGCGTACGTTGTTGACATGAGTTACAAATTTTGCGAGATAAAAGTAGTCCGTTTCAATCTTATTGAAAAATTGGCGTAAAATTTGAACATCGTGAGCTCATCTTACCCGCAATATGGTCGTCTCGTAGATGCGTTGACCGTTCACGTATGTTTCTGAGTCACGGCTGCAGGGCGTCACGGTGACAATTCCTTCGGTGTTGGCGATCACGCAGTGCCTTGGCAAGATATTCGGCCCGAACAGCTGCAAATACTGCGTTTGCGTTTGCGACGTGTTACGCTCGCATCCGACCTCCGTCACGTTCGGATGCAATCTATGCCTTTTGGCTGCACCACCGCATATTTCCGAACCGTCTGCGCAAAACAACAACGAAAATTTAACGCCGAATCAAATTCGGATGAGTGCCATGCGTGGATATTACATAAACGAGGCTGAAAATGAGGTTTAGGACAATCATCGGATCACAGATGGAATATTGAATGAAAAAAAAAAAAAAAAAAAAAAAAAAAAAAAAAAAAAAAGATTTTGCTCGAGGCCAAGTTATAAAGACAGGCTCCTTCCCTGGGTACTCCTGGAGTTTATGTGTATTTTGCCGATGGATCACGGATTATGAAGTTATTTTGCAGTGGGATAACTTTATCGACATTTCATCGTCTGTACAAAAACTTTGATAATTTTGTTTTGATTTTCGTTTTTACGGCAGGCTTTCCGAATTTTAAGCGCATTTATTCATGAAAAAAACCAGATTCAGTCTGCACTCAACTCTTTAACCAGAGAAAAACGAAATCAAGAACAAAATTTCAACATGAAAACCTTTCAAATAACAAAATGTAGCCTACACGATGACAATACAAGAGGCGAAGATGATACAACGTTTTCATTCATTTAGTTTCTGTTTCAGGAGGAGGAGGCTGAAAGTCTTGCTAAGTTGTTTCTCAAATAAAAATAACTGGAGTTATTTTTTAAATATTTTCGAATTTCGTCTTTGAAGGCTTCGCTCTCATACCCCCTTAGCTTCGACTTTGGTCAGCGGTGGTCGGCCCGAACTGAATCCGTTAAAAAAAATTATATATTTGATTTGAACTATTCGCAAAAAACTTGTTCAATTTTGGCTACTGAATTCATGAAGAGACATTACTTTTTCCTATATTATTTCAATGGTAGCAAAGTACAATTTCCTCATATTTCCCATCCATTTTGAAAATGAAAAAAATTCTATTCTTTCACCAACAATATATACAATCTCAAAAGGATAGACATTAGATTCGGTGTGGGCAAAAAAATTCAATAAACATACATCAGACTCCTATCGTTTTCTATAAAAAACATTTTCTTACAATCGATCTATTAAAAAATACGAACGATACCACAACCTATATAATTCGCATTAGATTCTATACCTGCGGTTCAAAGTTTACACAGTTTCGTCTTTTTCTTAAATCTCATTTTGACTTCAATTGTTTCTAAATTTTTCAATACATTGCATAGAAATTCCTATAATTTCTTCTAACCCTATTCTCCAGACAACGAAACAATTCTCACAACGGACGAAATTTTTTCAACACAGAATGGTCAAAATGGCCAGATTAAAATAGCAATGACAACTCCACTAAATTAATTTTTTCATGAAAATTCTTTGTTATCAATTCGCTGGTTTCAGAGGTAAGAATTCGATACAAGCTGGAAATTAATATCCTTCCAAGTAGGTAACGAAGCAACTTTAGAGAGATTCATCGGTTTATTATATCGAGCGATGAACGAAATTAGTCTTACTCTTATTTTCGCCTTTCCAACAAAACAACAACCAAGACTCCACAACGACAGACTAAAGCCAATAATTGACTGGGCAAGACCAAAACCACGAATTGAAAAAGCAATACAAGAATTAAACCATGGAAGACCAAGAAAAACATGGCCATGGTCTCAGTCTTGGTGTTGCTCCAGTTCGTTACTTGTTGCGTTCACGCACAATCAGCAGTGAAAAAATGAACATAGTTATGGTACCATATATAGCGATTCTGTCCGTAAAGGAGAGGCTTATCTCACGAAGTTTCCTATCATACTACTCGTTACTTATCGCACAGTCTGTGACTGGTTGAGGGAGAAAAATTACTGATTAGAATAAGTAAGTTTTATCCCTCTTTTAACTCAACTAAAAGAAAAAATTAACGGAAGACAAAAAACAAAAGGGAACTTCCAGCTAATGACAGGGAGAAAACTCGGTAAAGGTAGGGTTCTTGTGGTGAGCTCAAGCTGTGTTGTGAGAAACGTGCATTACAATACATAAATCCTCGTTTCATGATTTTATGAAAAAAGAAAAAACAACAATAGTCGCAGCAACAGCAGCACCCATACCGACTGAAATAAACTTTTTATCAAATTTCGTAACTTTCAAAGTTTACGTTTTTACTTCGTCAAAAATTTTGGCATTCACATTTTCTTGAATTTAATTTACATAATATAGGAGACACGCGACATTGACCACAAACTCTCCTTCGACATAAATTCTGTCATAAGCTCTCGCTCGCTGTTCGCCAACCCAATTCATAAATTACAAACGAAGTAACTCACAAGCGTAAGAAACACAAATAATATTTTTTCTGCGAGTGGTTGGGCCCATCTCACGACCCTGACTCACTTTTTTTTTTTCGTGACGACGTCGACCAAACAAAGTCGAAGACCGCAGTTGTATCATTATTTCAACACCACGAAACATCTTCCCACCAAATTTGTCGTCAAATCGCGTGACTTTGAGTAATTTCCAAATATTTTTCAGGATGGTCAGCATAAAGAAAAGCGAAGTAAATAATATATAGCGTGTAGCTGCTGGCATCTACCAATGTTGGCTGCTGCTTGCATTCGAAAAATATTACTACACTAATTACCAAACAGAATTTTTTTAAACAATTTAAAAGATTTAATTTGTATTAGACTGCGACACAATTCGCTGATGGAATATCTATAGCGAATGATTAAATTTAGTGGCAAATAATCAAGCATCAACATTAAACGAATCAGAAATTATAACAGCAATTGAAAAAAATCATCATACGAAAAATTCCCGAAAAGCTTGAAGAAGACACCTACGTGGCACAACCGAGATGGTTGAAAAATGAAAATTTTCAAAGATCGGTTTGAAAGACAATTTGCATTGCTGATGGGAAGTTTAAAAGAACGAAAGAAATACTTTTGACAACATTGGTTCACTCTGTCATTCTTGTCCATTCTCCCATTCGAATCGTTTTTCTTCTAGTTTCCATCCTGTCACAGTGTCATTGAAAACCAAACTCATTATAAATAGTGGGAAAATTCTGGGTTCATCACCAGAAAGTTAGCTTCGAGTTCACTCATATTCGAGAGACCAGATTTATTCGAGGACAAAGTAAAACTACAAACGTCAATATGATAGATAAGAGAACAACAAGATTCACACCTGTACAAAACTTACCCGTTGTTCTCGAAATAATAATATGTTAAAAATGACTTTTTTTATCTCTAAGTAGTCACAAAATGGAAAGTTAAGGTAGATGAATTCATTTCACATAATTAGTTGTACCAATGTAACGACTAAATCTTCAGCCTACAAAATCCCATCTATATGATAAAATTGACACGGAAATAAGCAAATTTTCAAAATTTGTTGTCATCAAAAACCTGCATTTCCGGAATCGTTAGAGTTTTCCAGGGTTTCCCTACGAATATTATGTTTATCTGATGAGAGTCATGAGTATGTAACACCATACGTGGAACTGCGTTAAAACAAGTACAAAAATCTGAAAATAACTTGAAAATCCATTTTTGATTTTACGTAATCTGTCCAGATTGGACAAAATAATTTCTAAACTTTGTTCCATACCATTATAGACAGTAATCCCAGTAGAACACACGTACACATTGGATATAGGATACAGATGTTCCTGGGTCCGAAATAAGAAACTTAGTAAGAACTTTCATAGAACTGGATTTGAGAAAAGTTTCATTTTTTGTAATCTGTAATTTCTGGATACATTTCTCCCGATTGAGAAGATTACGGAAGCTCTTGATTTTCCCACTATACTTATCTGACTAATTATGTGGAACTAATTATTTGAATGTAATGAGAATCTCCACAACACTGGTATTTTTATCCACAATTCAAGTGTGAAATTTTGCATTGACCTTTAATAATAGACTATAGTTTTTCTAGATTTTATTTCACACTACATTTGTGATTTTTTGTTTTATAATATTTGGTAATAATCAAATTGGATAGTTTCAAATCGTGTACGAGGAAAAATTCTGTAATCATGCCTATATATGCATGTTTATGAAACTGCATTCTGAGATGTGGATGTTTCACAATTATTTCCAGTTTGATAAAAAATTATGATTAAGTCTCACATTCTTTTACAGTTTCCAAATTTTATATACCATTCACTGGTATGGAACAAATCCATAGTCCTCATTGAGTTTCACCCTTTGGTAATATGGATTTTCAAACAAGGCATTTCTGAAGCTTAAATTTCCTGAATCCAAAAAATATTATTACTTTCTATTCGTTGAACATGTCCAATATATGATGGTGTGGAACAAAGTTAATGTTTCTTTTTTCTTTCTAACATATAAGAATAATTTTATTCGGATGACAAAATGAAGAAATTAGATTTTTCATGGTGATGCTTTTAATTTGAGTAGTATGGTGATAGTTTTTTTCATAATAGTTCCACAAAGTATGTGATATGAAGATCGGAGACTAATAATTTTGTTGAAAGTAGCTTTATAACTCCTCTTATGGTCTCATATTTCACAAATCTTAGAATTTAAAAATATGTTATTTCCAGATCCATTTCACTAAATTGAAAAGTTTTTACAACATGATAATTCTCCAATTATATAAATTGTGGAATTAATTTCAATAAATGTAATAAGTATCTTTCAAACTGTATCATCTCCATTCAGTATGCAAGGGTGAAATTTTATTTTGATTTATTGTAAAAGACCATTATAATTTCCAGTTTGGATAATATTGATACTGAAGTCTTACATGGTTTTACCGTTTTTGGACTTCAGACTATAAACACCATATGGAACAAATGTGCTTGCCTTCTTTTTTTTTTCTTAAAATATGAAACTTTGATTCAGTTGCAATTCCGTGTCTAGAAAAACATTTATAGTAAATCCAATCTGTACGTATGTTTTTCTGTGATTACTGTCTATGATGGTATGGGGTAACATTTAGAAATGGATTTTTTCCAATCTGGACGGATTACGAAGAAGCAAAAATGGATTTTCAAGTTATTTATAGATTTTCTAGCATTTTTTTAGCAGAGTTGCGTAATAATTTATGTGTTTCATGTACGGTGTTACATACCCATGAGATAAACACATAATATTCAGAAGGAAACCCTGGACAACCTCTGATCAATCTGGAATTGGAGGTTTTTGATCACATTAAATTATGAAAATTAGCTTATTTCCAAGCCCATTTTATCATATAGATGAGAATTTAAAGTCTGCAGATTTAGTCCTTATATTAAGTACAACTAAATATATGAAATGAATTCATCTACCTTCACTTTCCATTTTGTGGCTACTTAGAGGTTAAATATGCTTTCATAAGTTATGGCATAAAAATGTGTGAAGTGAAACCTAGCCAACTCTATTGGGATTTTTAAGTAATGTGGCTGACATCTGGCAGATTTTTAATCAAGTTAAAATAAGAGAGTAAAAGAGTATATTCTTATAGGAGTGTCTGTTGGACCAGTTCCTCTCGGATCCATGCCTAACTTATCATATGTGTTCACCTTACTCACATTTTTTATATCAGTTATTCTTTAAAAATTAATTTATTATGAAAAAGTAGTTATCTCATTAAATAAGAGAATTATGGCTAAAAATTCGGGTAAATACACATTTTGCATATACCTTTTTTAAACGGGACATCTAGATTTAATAGAGTGGAAATAGCAACCTCACTGAAAACGAGCAAATTGTTCCTCTGTTATTAATTCATATGCTCTTTGGATAGATTGCTTATCGAGTTTGCCTGTGGCTTGATAAATTTTTTGCTTGTTTTTTCACTTTCATTTCTTTTGATTTAGTAATCGATAGTATCGTAATCTATTTGCTTAAAAATCGCCACTGCACTCACATAGAAACAGTAATCTAGCCTCACCCGCAATTTCCATATTAGCGCTTTGGTAATGCTCTAGCGGCAAACTTGGTAACTATTCATGGGTCCATCCATAAACAAACCAAAAATAAAATCTTAATTCTCTTCCCAAATGGAGTGAAATAGAAGCATATAATAATAATGATGGGGTAAATGAATATGAATAATAATTGAAGTGAATAATGTATCGATAAAATATGAATAAAAACATTATGATGCTATAGATTCAGAGCTCGTCAGTTGCTTATTGCTAAATGGTCTTATCTGCAACACTACAGTTAGTCAACCTACGATTGTATACAGCATGCACATAGAGATGTATCCAAAAAAGTGTGGGGAAGATCCTCTCAAAATTTTTTAGAGTTCAACAAATTGACTAGACGCATGTATAGTTAGACAATCCTGGAATTTGAATTTTTTTTTTCAATTTTAAAATTTTGCGGTTAGTAATTTACAAGTTGGAAAAATTGGCAGTTGTATAATATAAATAATAGTTGGAAAATTGAAAAATCATGCCATTTGATGACGTTTATTGTTCAAGTATTGGAAATTTCAGAAATTTCAATTCACATTTTTCATTTTCCTCCCCCATACAAAAAGGTGTCACTACATTCTTGCATGCACAGGGCATCTTATTCCGGTTTTCTCATCGAAGCGTGAAACTGAATGTCTGGAAATGGACCAAAGTTTTCACAAAACTCACGTAGAGATTGTAAAGTTTAAACCCACAAAAATGGTTTTCAAAAATTAACTTATACTGATAAGAGTTTTTGCTTATCATAATTGTTTGAAGCCCTCGATATCCAGCCTTCAGCCGATGAATTAGTAATAATTTGGGTTTAAAGCTTCAACTATATATAACTATACGGACTGAATACATTAGGAGTGGTAGCACAGTGCGGGTGAAGGCAAAATAATAAGTATCACTGGAGGAAGGTGATTTTCATTACAAAACGTTTGGGAACTTTTTAATTAATTGAATACAGAAAATTTTTAATTTTGGTTAAAACTACTTTATTTTTCCTTTGTTATCGACCTTTCAAGTGTGAAAGATTTTAAAAATTGTCAATAAAAAAATGAAGGGACCTTATTTTTTCAATGATACTTATTTATAGGAGATATCTTGCCTTTATGTTCTTATCATTATGCTAAGTCCATATAGTTATGAATAGTCAAAAGGTTTAAAGAGCAAACCGATCAAATGAGCATAGAACACTTACCTGGATTGAGTTCTAAGAATAATGGTAACCTATCCAATCCATCTTCGTAACGATATTCGAGCAGTTCGTTACTGCCTGACTGGTGTTGATTCCATTTATGCTGAGGCTTTTTCTTTCGTTTACGCGGATGATAATCAGCAGGTCGCCTTCTCACGTGAAACATGATGGAACCTGTCAACAAACAAAATCAACAAAATCAAAAAAATTACCAAGAATCGAGTCCGTATACTATTCGAATATGATATCACATTTTTCCCTCCAATTGGGTGTTATCTCATCCTTTGGTGAATGATATCCAAGAACTAATTCAGTTTAAGAGGTCACAACTGTGCAAATTTCAAATCTCAACTCTTCCAGTGCCTAAATGTGAAAATGATTTATTTAATAATTCTGATATCGATGTATCTATTAAAACAACATGTTTGTTTTTTTAAATGAAGGGATCTTCACCCCTAACCCCCTTTTCAGTATTCTTCATAAATCTTATTCCATCCGACCTCACCAATCACTAAAATATAATATATATAAACCTGTATATTTACTACACATTAATATTTGAATATATCGATATACGAACATATAGATATACCAGCATATCCGTACTTTGAATAACATTGCATCGGTATGCAGCTACTGTTCATTAATAAATGAAAATACCATTACAACTCTTTGGGTGAGGACTGGTGCAGTTTTATAAGACAGGGACTAGCAACCTGGAGGTTGCTGGTTCAAATCCGGTGACTCGACTGTCCATCGCTGTTTTCAAGCCATTATAATGACAAAGTAAAAGAGCAACCAGAGTCGTGCAACTCACTGACATAATTTCGCACACGCTGCACAATCATCTCGGGCTAATACGATAGCCATGAATAATTCAAAAGGGAAGCGACAGTCATCAAACTCGGCATGGTCAACGTTTCGATAATATTTGATAACCCCGTCTACTCACCCGCACCCACCTCTTACTCGAAAAAAATTTATAATACGACGGTATACTGATGAATAAATTACCCGCTTTCAGAAATTCTATTTGTCACACACGGGCTCCGCTTCAGAATAGCAATTTGATTTAAGACTTATAATTTTTCTCAGAGAAGACTCCAGTGAGAAAGAGAGAGCTGTAGAGATTTTTCTCAAATCTTTTTCTCATTTTTTCTTTTCGTTCTTCAGTTTATAAACAATAAATAAGGCGGTGATGTAATAAAAATAAAATCCAAAAATTTGCATTCGGGAAAGCTACAGACTTTCCTTGAGGCTTCAAACCGTCTTTGGGACAACCCACTTACTAAGAGTAACCAACTCCTTTACATAAAATGGCTCACTTCCCTACCTAACTCCTCCCCTCTGTTTTTTATCCTCTTCCTCATTTCATTTGCTAACTACAGCTGTGGTATATGTACGTATACTGCAATTTTTCAACTTTTTGGCGCTCCATATCTTAGAAAGGGGGTAATATAGAAGAATGAAATTTTGCAGGTTTGTTAATATATTAAGGGAGTTATGTTTAAGCGAAGAAAAAATGTCAAAAGATTTTTTGTAACAGATGAGAGGGTCAAAATCCTCAACTTTTTCCCTCCAGAAACCATGAACTTTTTCTCGTCTGATGGAACATCTACGGAGACTTTTCTTTTAACACCTCAATCACGAAAATCGGTCCAACTGTTCTCTCTAACTTAGTGCCACAGTGAAAAAAACCTAATAGAAAGATACAGATTACTGACCGGAAACCAAAAAGAAAACAGTTAAAAAAGAATCAAGTTATTGATTCTCGGCAGAACACAAGAACCGTGAGAAAAGTAAATAAAATAAGTCAACCCAGATTTGCATAGATTTAGAGAGACGTTCCATGTTCGCTCAGATGCTCGTCAGTTTGTCGAGTGAAAATTAGGAAAGCTACACTCCATTTAGCTTGAAGCCAGTCGAAACGCTGACGCTTTTCATTTCGAAGCCAACGGTTGCAGCGTAGGAAGGAGGATGAGAGGGAGAAGTGAATAATATACAAGTATTGGAGCACTTAGCTTAATGTACTGTAATGGAATGAAAGACATTGTTTTGTTTCACATAGATGTATCCACTTACAGCGGCTATATAAGGCAGCGAAAAACACACACATAAACACATAAAACACACACATACGAGTAAAACACAAACAAACGTTTAACAAAATCGCCGTGTTTATACTTCTAAGCCGACGCGACAAAGATCTGGAAGCTAAAGAGAACGGGAGAGGAGAATGTTCGTAGGCTGTACTGTCGAAAATCAAAATAAAGTGAGATGAGAAAAAAAAAAAAACAGAAACAAAAAATGTAACAGCAAAATAAACAGAAAATTGGAAAAAAATTAGCCACACACCAACGAAAACGCGCAAAATAGTGTCTTTAGCAAGATCAAGATCATAGTACGTGGGGCTTTTCTGCTAACTTTTCTGTTGATCTCTTTGTTGAGACATTACATGGTCAAGTATTAGGCTAAGTCTGGGTCATGCTTACAAAATTCTGGTAAAAATTGAAAAAAAAAAAAAAAAAAAAAATTGCAGTTCATATACTTTTAAAATACGCAATAATTTTAATCCACCACATATTTATACCTGCAAGCATTTAAAACGAAGAAAGAAAAAATTACAACACTAAATAATACAAACATTAAGCACCGTACCTATATTCTACTTTAGCTATAATTGTATCCCAATTACTAAGTATGATTCGGATCGCTCAACTTTGTATGTATTATATTGTATGACGAACAATTCGAGGGGCAAACATTTAACAGTTCATAATAAGCTTTTATTTATATTTTTTCTCTAGTTTTTGCATTTGTTCTAAGTCTTGCGTAGTCCGTCACATCAGGTCCGCAGTGCAATCCCTGTTTCAACACGGGAAAATCAAATTTCAGAGAGGGCATGAATCTTTTTAAAAAAAATTGTTTTGAGTTTTTTAGGACGAGTCCTGATTTGCTAGAAAATCAGCGTTGAAATAATCCAATTCTTACCATTATGTGTATAATAAACTATACCAAACTTTTTGCAAATACAATAACTTGAATTTCACTGCTTCACTCTCTTGGTCTCTCATCAATTTTGAAGTGATAAAAGATTGAAAGAATCCAAATATTTGGAAGCAAAACGAGTTTAGTTTCAAGTATTATGACCTAACCGGAGAGAGAGGAAAAACTTCTAACGCAGCAGCAGCTACGTTAGAAAAAGTAGGTCTTTAAAAATTAAAAATTTAGTTGCTAAAAAGTTATTAATAGATCATAATTGAGTTGATTGTATCAAATTTTGTAACTCCTGACGTTATAAAATACGCTGTAAAAAACAATTATCTCTTTCAAAATCAAAGCAAAAATAATGTTTTAAAAGAACCTTCCAGTCGATCCACACCAGAATTGTTAGAATGTTGGCTGTTGCAATAAATTATAATCAATATTTTTTGCAGATTTCTCAGTTATTGGTTCAAAATCAATAATCATATAGTCAAAATAATATCCAAAATAACTGCATCGTGAATACCATCTGGCCGATCCATGCCAAAACTGATAGCTAGTTATAATAGTTAATGAATATTTGTTTCAAATTTTGTAGCTATCGGTCGAAAAAAAACGAATTTTATAGCCAAAATAAAAATAGTGTTACCAAAGTATGTCCGGCTGATCCGCGCCAAAATTTATAGCAAGTTATAATATCTAATCAATATTCGTTTCAAGTTTCGTAGCTGTTGGTCGAAAATTAATAATTTTATAGCCAAAATAAAAACGAAAATAGCGATGCTAAAAGTACAGCACGGCCGATCCGCACCAAAATCAATACGTCAAGTCCTTGGCTTAGTACTAATGTTCGTTCTAACTTTCGTGACTAATGAATGAAAACTTCGATCTGTACCGTGGCAACAAGAAATTGGCTGATATATCAGCATAAGAATTCGAGTTTTTGGCGCCAAAATTTTTCATGAGCTATGAAATGAAGAATGTACCTACCCCCACCCCACAGATTGTTCAATGACACCAATATTAATGAGCGGATTTTCATAGAAAATCTACTTGAAAAATAAGCGGGTAAGCTACTGAAATATTTGGTGGAAATTGCTAATTTTCGATTTTTTTTTAGGGAGAGCAAATGGTTGAGCTGACGCAGGCATATGCCCGCGTTGCCTACAAGGTCGCTAAGGGCCCGAGTCACACTCACATAAACTTGTCTGGTCTTGGTCTTGCAGAAAGAGACAAACCAAAATCAAAACCAATTCTGCTTATAAAGTTATCACTACCTATGAGAGTCCTCCTAGAACCGAAATATCTTTTTACTTAGAATCCAAATACATTAAATCAATTTAACAAGAAAAAATCTCTAGCGCTGAAAGTCAAGATAGAAAATGTAGGTTTTCTTAGTAAATAAATAAATAAATAAAAAAGTACCATAAAAAAGTCAAAATATGAAAAGTATTTGGTAGAATTCTGGGTAAAAATTACATTTAAAATGAAATTTCAAGGAAATTCACAAGTAAGTGTAATGTGAAGTGACAAAAAAACGTACCCAAGTTATTAAATGACTGCTTAGCAAATTAAATAAAAGTAAGCCTGCTTTCGACAAGCTTTTATGGTTCATCCAGTTATATTCTTTTCTCACCAATAATTTAGGATTTTTTATGTGTAAACATCTTAGTATTTGGTCTATGGTAGGGGCTAAATGAGAATTATGATCATCAGATTCTTGTAACTGTAACTCTCGTTTGTAGGTGTCATATGATGTGTAGGTGTGTGGTTGTGTACATGTGTAATGCGTTGCGTACACATACAACCACGCTATTTTATCTTTACTTCATGAGTATGCCCCAGTGGAACTCGAGGCTTCATTTCAAATCATCTCTATACAAGAAATGTTAAGCCGTTTCAAATAAATTTAGCAAAATAATGGAATATAATATATTCAATATATGTACCAAATTTCGTAAATATTGGTTAAAATTGTGACACCTGAGAAATCCATATTATAGATGGAGCTAGATATACTAGCACCAAAATGAAAGTGTAGGACAGTTGAAAAGAAACAAAAATGAAAACTGGAAAAAAGTCTCCCTAACCCAGGCAAAGAACAAAGTATAAAGTACGGAAGATAAATATACACAGTCGCGATTACAGCTCTACAGACTCCGTAATGAAAGAAATACCTACCTAACTGACAATCTTCATTCTACATTTTTGGTTTGGACACTTCAAAATTAATTCATTTTAGAACCATTTAAGCTCCAAAAATGAAACGTATAGGATGTAACAGACAAACCATGGAGACAATCTGAACCAAAAACAATAGGGTTTATCCTCATGTAGATCTAAATGTAAGTACCAAAATTTCATGACTATTGGACAAAAATTGCAACCTAAACCATGTTCATTAGAACTGTACATATATACATACACAGGCTCTGAATTTCTGGTAACACTGTAGAATTTGTTGTTTCGGAGGAGGCAACAAACAATTTTTTTTCGTGTCCATGTGGGTAGTGGCGCACGAGCATCGAGGGAATAACTGGCGAAATAATATTGGGGAAATAATTAACGGCTGGTACGTTTATTATAGTGATACATACGATTTATGAATTTCAGTGAATAGTGCCACAATTTTCCGTGGTTATGAAATGAAAAAGGTACTCATCTCGCTACCCCTGGCGGCTGATACCAGATCAAGATTAATAAGTAGATTTTTATAAAAAACTTACATAAAAATAGCTCGTCCAAGATAGTTTCGGAAACTGAATTTTTTGAAGGCCGGATGACGAAATACTATCTTACAATCTTGAGTAGCCCATCTAAGGAGTCAGAATTTATAAGATCAGCCTTCGTTCCAAAAATTTGGACAAGATTCAACAACATATCAGTTAGCTGCGGTTAAAGGACGGCAGGTGCTTCTCTCACATTTTGCGTTTCTACTAGGTATCGTATTTTCCTTCGGTTTTCAATTTTGACGTAGGTAACAAATTAGTTCCCAACGCAATTATTGAGAAATTTTCATTGGAAACGTGCCTGACTAACTGCAAGTTCGTAATTTCGGAAAAACTTGCAAACGAATTCGCAAATTAATTTTCCTTTCACCTCCGATCGAAAAAGAAGGAAATAATTGAGTAACAATGAAAAAGTGGACCTTGTCAATCGATGTGAACGCTTCAGAAAATTTTAGTCGTAAAAACAAATTCAATCATCGCAACGAAAAATAGTGACGAATTTACGTTCTCTGAAACAATACTGCGTTTAAGAGAAATTCATTTTCAAAACTAGGTCTCCCTCCTTTCGTGACTTTACCCAGAGGGGGCGATACGCCGGAGTTCTCTCTCTTGATAGAGAAGGTCGTCCGGGCGACGTCGGCTGCGAATTACGAGACGTGTGAATCCAACCAACTTCATTAGTCCCTCGGACCCTAAACCACACTAATTATGAGCTTCTCCTAAACTCCTCCCATAAACGTTGTTTAATATAAAACCTCCAATTCACGTTTAGTGCGTGCAAAGTTTGGCGTCATTGCAATTGAAACAATAAATAAAAAATAATATTATTTCAGTTTGTGAAAACACGCGATGATAGCAACAAAATTCATCGCCTCATGTATATGTTTTTCCAAACATTTAGTATTTTCAGTTTTTCACTTTGTAAGCGCAAGCAGGGACAAGCAGGTTTGCTGAAACGGGGTTACTAGACGAAATAAGAGAAATAGAACTTTCCATACAGATAAAACACAATTTTAAAATGCAATTACAATAAGTACATATTTACGATCAGCGGGCGCCCAAATACTAAACTGGTGTTTTAGTCACTTCAAAACAGCATGTATTTTTGCAATTAAAAGTACAAATCGTCGTAAAATTGGTTGGAATAAAACTTGGGAGGCAAGTCGCGGTTTTTCCCCCCGTAATGTCCACAAACATTTTCCTATTTTTATACGAAAGAATGAAGAGGAAGAAAAAAGGGTGCTCACACACGTCGAACAACACGTTATCGAGAAACGCTTCAATAATAAAATACATAATACCCTCTTACCTAAGAGTACTTCGCATTTTGAATTTCGCAATCTAAAATTTGTGTACGACCAGAGACCGATCATTTTTCAGCGACACTCTTGCCCCCAGTTACTTGTCTTCGGAGGGAGCAAGATCGATGCTAAATTAAAAGTTGACGTTGATAGCAGCTTACTGCAGGCCAGTCAGGCTGTCGAAGATGAATTAACATCGGCATAACTCTGACAGGAAAACTCGTTGTTTTTCACACCGTTGTTGACGTTTTTTTCACGTAATTTATAACCAACTTTTCGCACCAAAATGAAAAAAATTAATCCGAAGTGCGCGAAATGATTGTCAGCCATTTCACGTTGATCAAAATTTTGGCAAAGTATTTCCGCATTTTATCGGTTGTCACTTTTTCGAAACGAATGAAATTCACGCTCAAAGCGATTAGACGATTACGTTTTCTTTTGGTTTCTCAAACAAAAAAAAATATCTCACAATATTAGCATCATCATCATTATTCAAATAACAAGTACAATCTTGAGGTCTGGAGAAAGTTCATCGACAAATTTTAACGGCATTATGAAAATTTTGTGAAAGAAAATTTTAACTATTTAGCATTACAAGTGAAACGAGAACGATTAATTTTTAGGAGTTAAAACGAGCGAATAAAAATTCAAGGCGTATTTTATAAATCATTTTACTTCAAATTAACATTTTGAAAGGAATATGACGAAATTTCATGTAAAAGAAATTATTCACGAAATAGCTCGTAAAGTATTGAGTACCTATCAAATATTTCAAAACTAATATATCGGGTTCAATTATAACCTGAAAACGCCATTTTTCAGTAGCCTACACATTCGTCAGATTCTTGGTTACATGTTCTCTCGTAATTTGGTGCGATTTCATATTCAATTTACAAAGTAATAAAGGCTGGTCCACGAAAACTAAAATCGTATAGCAGAGCGATTTTTCCACTTACGAGTGAAATTCAATGAAAAGTATCGGATATATAAAGTCGGACAGGGCAACAAACAAATAAAAACAACAAAACAGTCGATAAAAACTCGAACTCTAAATCAGATCATCAGTTTAAGAAAGTTGGAAACTACTTCGGATAGAATAAACCATTTTAGATGTAAAATTCAGAGTATGAATAAGTTTTTGTGTCAAAAAAAGAAAAACAAACCTTTTCCGTTCATAACACTAAAAAAAAACAAAAAATAAAAACCGATCAATAGAAATAAGCTACGTGGTATTGTGATTTATCCTCGACCATAGAAAAAAGTAAAAACAGAAGGAAAACCAAATTAACCTAAATAAAACATATCTATTACTTTCAGAAATTCCAAATATGGCCAGTAATTACGGTACATGAAAATGCTGCAGTATTGGAATGTTGGCTTGGCTTCAAAATGAACACAATCGATTGACAGAAAAACTCCATTTCAACAGGTAACCGATTTCAAAAAAATAGGCGACAGAAAAAAATAAAAGAACAATTTCATACTCAGAAACATTCAAAGTCTTTTTCTCGTTTTCAAACTCAAAACTGGGGACACCTGATTCTTTTCATAATATAAAATTGAAAACATTCTGAGATGAAAGAAATTTAGATGAGAATAACAATAAAAATACCCTGAGACTTCATCAAATTTTGAGAAACGTCAACAGGAATTGAATCGATCTGAAAGCTCGCGCGCGCGCGCGTGTGTGTGTGTGTGTGTGTGTATGGGTGTGTGTTTAATATAAATATATATATATAATCGAACGCATAGAATAATTCCAGAAATTCTGAAATGATATTGCTGCTAGACCTTCAAAGGTAGTTATAATTGAAGAATATAACAAAAATGTTGGTAACATTGTTAATTTTAAAACTACTGATAGCTTTATAATGCTTAACCTCCAAGTAGTCACAAAATAGAAAGTGAAGTTAGATGAATTCATTTCACATACTTAGTTGTACTAACATAAGGACTAAATTTTCAGCCTTTAAAATTCCATCTATATGATAAAACGGGCCTGTAAATACGCAAATATTTAAAATTTGAAGTGATCAAAAACCTTCATTTCCAGAATCATCAGAGGTTGTCCAGGGTTGCCCTCCGAATATTATGTTTATCTCATAAGTATGTAACACCATACGTGGAACACATGAAGTATTACCCAACTCAGTTAAAACAAGTACGAAAATCTGAAAATAACTTAAAAATCCATTTTTGTTTCTACGTAATCCGTCCAGATTGGACAAAATCCATTTCTAAATGTTACTCCATACCATCATAGATAGTAATCACAGAAGAAGACACGTACAGATTGGATTTAGGTTAAAGGTTTTTCTAGAAACGGAACTGCAACTGGATCAAAGTTTCATATTGTAAGAAAAAAAAAAGAAGGTAAGCACATTTGTTCCATACTCGTGTTTATAGTCTGAAGTCCAAAAACTGTAAAACTATGCAAGATTTCTGTATCAATATTATCCAAACTGGAAATTATAATGGTCTTTTACAATAAATCAAAATAAAACTTCACCCTTGCATACTGAATGGAGATGATACAGTTTGAAAGATACTTATTACATTTATTGAAATTAATTCCACAATTTATATAATTGGAGAATTATCATGTTGTAAAAACTTTTCAATTTAGTGAAATGGATCTGGAAATAACATATTTTTAAAATTCTAAGATTTGTGAAATACGGGACCATAAGAGGAGTTATAAAGCTACTTTTAACAAAATTATTAGTCTCCGATCTTCATATCACATACATTGTAGAACCATTATGAAAAAAACTATCACCATAGTACTCAAATTAAAAAGCATCACCATGAAAAATCTAATTTCTTCATTTTGTCATCCGAATAAAATTATTCTTATATGTTAGAAAGAAAAAAGAAACATTAACTTTGTTCCACACCATCATATATTGGACATGTTTAACGAATGGAAAGTAATAATATTTTTTGGATTCAGGAAATTTAAGCTTCAGAAATGCCTTGTTTGAAAATCCATATTACCAAAGGGTGAAACTCAATGAAGACTATGGATTTGTTCCATACCAGTGAATGGTATATAAAATTTGGAAACTGTAAAAGAATGTGAGACTTAATCATAATTATTTATCAATCTGGAAATAATTGTGAAACATCCACACCTCAGAATGCAGTTTCATAAACATGCATATATAGGCATGATTACAGAATTTTTCCTGGTACACGATTGGAAACTATCCAATTTGGTTATCACCAAAAATTATATAACAAGAAAAGCAAAAATGTAGTGTGAAATAAAATCTAGAAAAACTATAATCTATTACTAAAAATAAATGCCGAAGTTCACACTTGAATTGTGGATGAAAATACCAGTGTTGTGGAGATTCTCATTACATTTGAATAATTAGTTCTACATAATTAGTCCGATAAGTATAGTGGGAAAATCAAGATCTTCCATAATCTTCTCAATAAGGAGAAATGTATCCAGAAATTACAGATTACAAAAAATGAAACTTTTCTCAAATCCAGTTCTGTGAAAGTTCTTACTAATTTTTTTATTCCAGGCCCAGGAACACCTTTATCCTATATCCAATGTGTACGTGTGTTCTACTGTGATTACTGTTTATGATGATATGGAACAAAGTTTAGAAATGGATTTTGTCCAATCTGGATGTATTATGTAAAAGGAAAAATGGATTTTCAAGTTATTTTCAGATTTTTACACTTGTTTTAACTGAGTTGGGTAATACTTCATTTGTTCCACGTATGGTGTTACATACTTATATGAGATAAACATAATATTCGAATGGCAACCCTAGACAACCTCTGATGATTCTGGAAATTCATGTTTTTGATGACATCAGATTTTTAAAATTTTTTGCATTTCTGGGCCCGTTTTATCATATAGATGGGATTTTAAACGCTGAAGATTTAGTTGTTATATTAGTACAACTAAGTATGTGAAATGAATTCATCTACCTTCACTTTCCATTTTGTGGCTACTTAAAGGTTAGGTAACTACATTAATATCAAAATTACTGATACCAGATAAAAGAAGAAGTGAATTGTTCAGTAGGATGAGAAGGAGTGCAATTTGAAAATATGAAAGGGATAGAAGATTTCAGTAATTGCTGATTTCCTATTACCTATTATCTGAATGAAAGAAATATGCTACACCATATCACTGAATAGACTTCAGAGAAAAAATTTATTTCAAAATTTGTGAGAAATACACAAATTTTTAGAATCAAATTTTCTAAATCTTAAAAATACTGATTGTAGATGGTTCTCTCCTATTTCACTTGAAATCCTATTATCATTACACAGCAGTTTGTGATGTTTTTACAAACAATTGCAGAATTAATCATGAAAATATTTCTACCTTAATATTTAAGTAAAAACAAAATTATTCTCCAGTGTAAACGATAAAATTTATGAACATGAAGCAAATAAGGGATCCAGAATATTTAATTGAATTCCTATTTTTCAACTCGAATCAATTCCTGTTAGGGTTTTCAAAAATTTGACATAAACACTAATTCTCATATTAGGAACTTTTTTCATCTGAAATTTTATCCATCTCAGAATGTTTTTGATTTTATATCATAAAAAAAAATCTAGGTATTCGCAGTTTTAATTTTTAAAACAAGAAAAAAAAATATTTTCCTCTTTTTTATAATTATATAATTTTTTTTTTTTTTTTTAATAATTTTGTGGTAGAAAATTCCATCACGTTTCCTTACGTATTATCCTGACAAATTTTCAGAGATTTTTGAACAGCTTTAATAGGAAAATGAGAAAATATTTAAAAATTAGTGATTCAACAGATTAGTTCAATTTCCTATTTGGTTTTTAGAGAATTTTCTATTTTTAAATTGGTTTTTTATGAGTAGCAAGTAGTTCCATACCTTCGTCTCAGAAGTTTTGTGATTTTTACCATACTCTGTCCACGCTAGAAAGTACCTAACGTCATTATCAACGAAAGGCGATGCGGTTGGTTGCGAAGAGAGAAAAAGGCATAGATTCACGCTGTTAGTATGAATTTTGTAGAGTAAACAAACAAACACGGTGTTTCAAGGAGACGAACGTGGATATGGTTGGTAACGTCAGGTACATCTTAGCGTGGACAGTGTAAAGTGGAAGTATGAAAAGTGATGAAAGGATTAATAATTTTCGAACTATCATACGCGCATCTAAAGAATGCTACGAATGCACGCAATCGATTTACTGTTCTCGAATAGACAACAAAAATTATCGTCGATACCGTAAATGACGGCGAAGTCGATGTTGACAGTTTATCGATTAAGTCATTCATTCCTTGGAAAATGACACAACCATTCGTTCGACTCCTACACGAGCTCGTTAATCACAAATTGGACGTGGAAAAGAGGCTGATACAAATGGGACTACACGTAAACGACGAGCCATTCGAAGACGTAATGAAAATGATTAGACTTCAGGAAAATACTCTGCTTTTCGCCTGAATTCGAAGCGAATGCATGCTCGGTGCGAGGGGGTCATTCTTAAAGTTGGAAAAATTTTGATCGCCGAACGAATGGGGAAGGCGTATTTGGCGGAACAATTCGAAAATTGCGTTTTCAACTGCAAAAAGCAACGTTACTATTTTGGACGAATAAACCTATTGCGTGTACGCGCTAGTTGTTTTCACCGACACCAAAAACATATTACAGAGAAAAAATACTGGATTTTAGTTCGGAAAAATTAGTCTTCAAGTCCGTCTCGTTGGGAGGCGTATATATACACGCCTATATATATACATATATACATATATATATATATACATATATACATACATACATACATCTGTAACGTCAACAAAGTCTGTTAAGCTTGGCTTCGACTGATTCATTAAGCTTCAGTTAATTGAGGTGTAATTTTTGTAGTTCCAAAGATCCGTTTCCCTTGAAGTAACCGGTACAATCAGTCACGTCACTTAGGCTATGATTTCGAATGATTGTGTAAAAAATTGTATCAACTGTGATTCTAATCCGAATATTAGTTCGAAAAATGTAGCCAATTTATTTACTTGCGCCAACCTAAAAATCTAATTAAGGATAAGAAAATAAGACCAGAGTACCCACGCCCTCTTTAGTTTATATAACTTCGTGATTACACTTTATGAATAAGATAAAACAGAAGATACTGTTGATCTTTATTTCAATCGAAGCAATAGTTCTGGAGTTATTCGTGATTTTCTCAAGTGCTCCATTCTCCACCCACCACCTCTCAAGCAGAAAATTTTGAGTTTTCTGTAAATACGGTCGATATTTCATTTTTTTTTTCAGAAATAAAGAAGTATTGAAAAAATTCCAGAAAAATTAGACATTTCAAACAAAACAGGCTGTTTTTTTTGACTGATTTTTCACAAAAAACGACCACAGAAACATCTGGGCAGTACGATTTTGATGGAAATTAAATTGGTGCTATTTTTTAAAGAAATTCGGCCATACTGGATCCGCCATCATGAATTTTTAAATTTTTACATGAAATTTGCCATCATCGATCTCAAAAGCCTCTGTAAGATCATTTTCAAGTACATACAGAAAACGAAATTCAATTTCAAGAATTACACAAATTACTTTCCCAATTTTGCATTAAAAACCGATCGAGGATTGGATTGAGCGCACATAGTAGATTTCGATCGTGATCTCCACTAAAAAATTCTAAATGATTTCAGTGAAATTTCAGGAAGGAGGACTTTTTACGAAACAACACATATTTCCGATATAATATTCCTCCACAATTACCTATAGGTATCAAATAAGCCACCATAGACCTCATTAACGTTTTGACAAAAAGTACCAAACACAAAATTTAGGTCATTTAAAAAAAAAGTTAATCTCTCCTTTCTCTCTCCTTCCAGCTAAACATCATCCACCCCAAGATGATATAAAATTTTCAAAAATTGACGCACGTTTTTTATCCCTAACGAAATACCTACTTCGCTACTTTGTGGAGTTTTTCTATTCGATAAATTTTGTGCACGTCACGTAATTTATCGAAGGAACCCGAATTTCTCGCCTCGTTTATTCACTCGAGTGCCATTAAAAAATACTTCAAAAACTCATTACCTGCCGCACCGATTACCACTTTCTGCCAACTTTCGTTTAAATACTCCTCGCACCGAGCCCGATAACATTGACTCTGATATTTTTTTTCCAAACTATAAGCACAGGGCTCTTCTTTTTTACGGCAGCACAAATGATATGGAACCGTAGTTTGAATTTTATAGAGAACACACCCGCAATTAGTTAAAACTCAAAGCAGTCTCTTCGTCAAATTAAAGAATAATCTATTAGCGACAACCGAAGAGATTCGGCAGAGCTGATTGAAATTTCATTAATGATTACGATTGACTGACTGACAAAAACCACCGATTGGAAATGAGACTTAGAGTCGATGAGCAAAATGACTTTTCATTTCGAGAGGATTCAATGAGAAAATTAAATCGAAACGAATAGGCACCTATTACTATTTCAAAAATAAAATTAGTAATGAAAATTTGAAAACCCGCTCGATTTGTGGAAAATTTTTGTTCAGTCAAGATTTGACGAGACTACCCACGAAGTGCTGGCAATTCAAACAGTTGATTCACGAATGACGAACACTAAAATAATTTATGTACGCCATTTTCAACCATCGTCGCGATTTCGTTTGGCTTGATTAATGATCATGAAACAAAAAATTGAAACGTCAGAAACGAAAGGTAGCCCACGAGTGACACACAGACACAATGCTGGATGACACCAGACCCATGCATGGTACGTTACCTAATGCCAATTTTTCAAACCCCTCCCAATCTTCATAACATCTCCTACACCGTAGATTCTGACATTATTCTTGATGGTTACTACTTTTAAAAGAAAAATTTGAACTAATGAATCCACAAAAAATGGATTACTTGTAGAAAAATTTAAAAGCGTAGGAGAGAACGGAAGGTAGAAATAATCAACGAATTATTTAAAAGACGATAATAAAACGCTTTTTCACGAAAGGCACATTTTTTTCCAGTCAAAAAATGGGAACAGATAAGTTAGTTTGAGATACATCCATAATATTACCAATTTTACGTTTAACCATTTAAAAAATAATTTATTAGGATATTTTACATTATCGTCTCGTTATAGTGTCCTCTTTTGTGAGAATACTTCTCCAAAAGATCTCTTTTTCCAACAGTTCAAAAAACTAGCTACGAGCATATTCAACATAAGGTTTTTAAACAGGGCTCGATACCAAATAACTAATGAGTAATCTACAAGCGCACATAATTATGTGTACACAAAAATCTCATTACAGCTTCCGAGTATTTTATAACCAAACTAAAGCTTCTAATAAAACAAACCGTGAATCATTGGCGTTTTTCATGAGCTCGTTTATTGTGGCTTTTGTAGTTTTCCCCAAATACAGGATAATAAGAGAAGAGTAGGTACAAACTACCGAGCACATTAGCTGTGTTCGGTATGGCAAAAAGTGGGGCGCTTCAATTTTTTTTCTCCAAAAACTGCGATTCGAATTGTAAAAATGCGCCATTAGAACAACTGTGACGAGGTTGTTCGGTTTACCAAGATGCAACTGAGAAAAAACCCAACTTAAAGAGTAGATGGAGGAATGGTTTTTCTTGGAAGATACCAGTGCGGTTGAATCACATCGGATGCCATAATTATTAAAAAAAATTTGTTTAACTGATCTGTATGGAAAAGGTTATCAATTTTTTGAGTTTTTCGTTTCTTTTCCCACTTAGAAGAACAAATACCGTAATGTAGAATTGAGAACCAACTTTTTAAAGAACTGGGGAGCTATTCCACTAACACTTTACATCGTTTCGGTCACTAACGCCGTTCACGTCCCCTTTTACATGTGTAAAGTCCCGTAAGAATCTCACGGAACCATCCGCCAAGTTAAAAAGTTTGTTTGAACGGTGTAAGTGGCTCAAATATCGTACAGTGTTAATGGAATAGCTCCCCAGAACTGGACTGGACCAAGTAAGTTAGCACTTTTTTGCGATACACGACAGGACTTTAATAATTCAAAAATAAAACTAATTTTTTAACTTGTCCAAAAGTTAGACTATAAATTATTTCAACCTAATATGAGGTCGTCGATGATTAAAATTTTTCGGGCCTCAATACTCGAAACAATCATAGTAAAAGTGTTCATATAAAATATTTATTAAATAGGAACCTGCTCAAAAAATTACACATTGCATTCATTTATTGTACACCTACCTCAAAAAACATCAGCCATGATGAAATACTGACTAGCATACTTTTCATTTTTTCTTATTTAGAACCTCATATAGACTAGTCAAATTAGATATTTTACCTCAATAAAAGCTGGATAAAAGTTTTCATCATTGAGAATGCTTCTCGAGTCAGTTTGTGAAAAAGTTTCCACTATCAAATTTTTACCAATGTTTTATGTGTGAATTGTAATTAAGAAGGAGTAGATAACGATGGTAAAAAAATTAGTAGGAGAAAATGGTGATGCAAAATAAGTGGAGGTGGTAACAATGTTTTGTTGGTTATAAAACAAATACAAAAATGAAAGAAAACGAAAAATTAATAACTCTCTATTTTCTTTATTGTTATTCATTTTCAATGTTCTCCTCTCGTTTTTATGAAATGTAAATCCTGTGAATTTTTTTTCCGGAATCATAGTCTGAAGGCCACTTTTGTATTTCGTTTTGAAACGAGCGAGTGTAGGACTTTTTTTATCACATCCATAATTCCTATCCAATTTGCTTGTGAACCGGATATTTTAAATTAATTTCTAAAATTTGAAGATTTTTTTTTTCTTCGATAAAATATGCCCTCCGCGCTAACGTTCATACTTTCACTTCTTTATCCAGCAACTTCTGATAAAATAGTAACGTTTAAGCGTTTTAAACATTTTTCAAGACCACACAAACTGACCTTCAAATTATACGAAAGTACTAGATGTAAGATATAAATAAAATACTGCAAGCCTCACATTATTTATTCGTTTTTACCTCGATTACCCGACCGGAAGCTGAAGTACACGAATCCCTTCCTTGAAACGGAGACTCGACTTAATCGGAAACAAGAAAAAACGCTAGAGTAAAACTTCCGATTTTCGTTTTTGATTTAGGTGTACATTTTCGCCACACTTGACAAACTAAGAATTTACAAAAAAAATAAAAAAAATTAGCTTTTTAAATGAAATGAAGAGAAAGAGAACCCCGCGAAGGAAAAATCGAAACGCCCATCGTATCCCATTCGCAGATGCGTAAAAACTGATCGGCAAATCTTCTCTTCACAGTGAAAAAAAAAAGATTAATAAAGAAATCTGAGGCTACGTTAATATTTTTGCCAACTACTTTCGTGGTAAACTCGCTTTCACCTCTCCACTTACCGGGCTTAAAAACAATTCTCGCGTTTCAGATGCAAGCGTCAAGATAGGTGAACTTTTGGCGCTCATGTACGATAGAAAATTAAATCATATGAGTTCCGACTTTTGACTCTAATTAGAGCTCATACAGCCATATACGAAACTTGGAAATTAAACCAAACTTAAAACACCACGCTTAAGAGTTCACGCCACGGTTGTCCACCTCAGCAGACTCAACAGCATATTCAAGTTTTTCGGGTAGGCCAATTTATCTCGCATAGCTAGGGATCCTTTTTACAACTGTTATCGGCTGAAACGAAGTAGCCTAACGAAACTTTTTCGGATTCAATTTATTTGCTTTTTCACTTGAAAATTATTATTAGACCACTAGAAACCAAAATATGCCAATGGCACGCCAGTCAAAAAGCTAGATTTCGTTTAGAATAAACAGAATTTCAAATCATACGTATTGCGGGTCGAGTTCACGTATCATAATGAAAACTTCAAAATGGCTTAATTCGAAACCAAAAGGCCGATGGGACCATATTTTAACTTAACCGAGATATACACTCGAAGTATGCACACATCAAATTTTGTCCCGATCCACGAAGAATAACGCCCTGCCCCCGTTGCCTTCGGATTTCAAATTCAAATAGCCGCTATTTTGAAACTAACGAGCGGATTCGACCCATCTTCGAACTTGACCGAGATATGAACCCAAAGTACCAACATGCCAAAAGAAATTATTTTCGAGTTACCAGTGAATCCTCACACATTGAATTCGATGCAATACCTAGCTTGAAACCCATGTTTTCGCAACACACATAGCTCCAACTTTTATTTGACAAATACTAAATTAAACATACAGGAGGTTGGCCGTTGAAATACCTTTCATTAATTAATTCGATATACGAATACATTATCCGCCCAGAGAGAATTATTGGCATTACGATCTCCACAAATTACAAGCCATATGATTTGATATTGTAATCGCATTGCAACGGCTACGTATGTGACTGGAATACATTTCTCTAAAGTCTGATCTTTCAGAGAGCTAAAATTATTCGAACGTATAATGTTTTCAAGTTTAGGCGTCAGTTACAGTCTTTATACCGGATTGATCCGGAATAACGAAATGGCTGTATGACGTCAGCCGTTCTTTGATGTGGCCTAAACTGTTGTATTGTAAAGAAATAAATTTCTAAAGGTAACTTTCTCGTTATTATTATTCGTCCAGTGCCTCCTTTGAACACTTGAAACACGTCGAAAATTCAAAAATTTTCAAGGCAATCTACAAGCATACAGTAATTAAAAATACACGAACACTAACAGAATCGACAGGAAATTGGTTTTTACTTGATCTCAACGGTCTTTCTTTTCCAGAATGGATAGGTTTATTTACGACAAAATTAAATACCTATCCGAAAATATTCTACAGAATAAAAGAATCAATAAATACAGATCGTAGATGAGGCTGCAAATGAGTGATCACTGAGGTAACACTCGCATTCCCCACTGGTTGGAGTTGAAGAGGTGATAATGGGTACCTTAATTTCAGTAAAACTTATTGAATACTGAAATAATTGAATGTCTTTTTTAAAAATTTGAAAACAAATGAGATCTAAATAAATTTGAAAGAAATCATTGCAATCACTGTACTGCAAATACCTTAATTTCAGCTTTGAATTTGTGTAAAATCATATATGTTATAATTTTATATTTATTTATAAAAAAATGAAAATGATAAAAAGAGAATTATTGATTAAATGTCCCCCTACTTCTATTCCCATGATTTAGCCAAGCGAAGCTGGCACCAAGGGTAGCTAGAGCTAGTATACGTATAAATGTGAAAGTATACATTTATGCATGTATGCACAGATGTATGTATGTATGTATGTATGTATGTATGTAAAGTATTAATGTATGTTTGAAGGTATGTATGTCCATCACTTCAGAACCGCTAAACAGATCAAGCTGAAATTTTTACGATTTATTCGGGCTACCCCTAGAGAAGTTTTAAGGTAATTTGAAGGCCCGAAGCCCTCCTCGGAACAAAGTTATGAATTTTGACCCCTGAAGCAAACAATGTTACAAAAATGTTTTTCATACCGTACTCGATGATATTACGCATTCCCACAAAATTCCATGCCTCAACGTCACCCAAATATAGGATTGCAAGAAGTTACAAAATTCAAAAATTAATAGGTACTGTGATTTTAAAGTACATATATGTACAGCCCAGTTGTAAATAAGGGGTTTAAAAAGGAAATAATATCTAATAAAAGTTTTCCTGCTAATATAATGACGAAGGTCTCCTAAATAGGTGAGAATAATAATGAATTCCTTCCCTCATTTTGTATCAGCTCTAACAGTTAAGATACAGGGTGGCGAAAATTAATTTTTTTAAATAACAAAAGTATTTCCATCAAAAGAATTCCTGTTCACTGAAGAAAGTTATTTCGTTTTAAATGGAGATTTATAGTCAAGTAAAAAAAAAGTGTTAAATATGGTAACTTCTTACATTTAGGTCCAATTCCATCAATAGTAATTTATTTTTTGTTGTGGACCAAAATTGAGTTCTTCAACGCCAGGGGATCCTAACAACATTGATTATTAATTTGGAAATAATTCCGATTTTTTATTCTCTTTCAAGAGACAGAGAGAGATATAGGGATACAAGAATAGTTCGCGAACTTTTTACAAGGACCAAAGGGAATGGTGATTGAGAGGATGAGATATGGAGAAGGAGAGGGAAATGCGGAGGGATGTAAGTAAGCGAAGGAATGACGATCAGAGGTACACAATTCAAAGTAGTAAAAACAGAGAGAGGAAGAGAGAGAAACAAAGGGATACGGATTTTAAAAGCATATCCATATTAAGAGGCTGGATACTCTACGCAAATGGACAAAGCAAAACTGGCAGTGCCCGTATCATTTAAAAAAGGCAGTTATTTATGATATATGTCAATTTATAAATTATTATGGCATGTACAATAATTTTAATCTGACAAAAAATTAAATATAAAAAAAAAATAGTTTGTTGAAAATCTTTGCCATTATCCGGGGAAAAAAAAAAAAAAATATTTAGGAAAATCCTCAATTTTGCCCTCAATTTTATTTATAACTGTAAAAATTTTAGCCAAACGATTTTTGAAGTAGACTTTCTTGTTTCATTTTTCAGGAACACTTTCCACCAAAATCGGTTTAAAGAAAAATTTTTTCTAATGACTCACATAATTATGCTTTTAACCTAATATTACTCCACTACAGAATTTAAACATTATACTCGTTCTCAAGATTACGAGTTTCGTTCAGAATACTTTCACCATCTTTTATCAGTGTCGCAGCTTTTTGTGTTTTAGTGCGGAAACGATTCTGCGGGACCACCTATCTCAGTGGCGGGGATGAATTCATTGGCAAGATATATTAAGCTCGAATATAAACCATCGCAGCATGTGAAATAAACTTCAATTGAAACAATAAACGAGAGAAGTTAGCTGCCAACACTCGAAACACTATGAAGTATTATTCGAGGCGTTGTCGATGAATTTCGTTCGAGGACGAAAATAATATTTCGCGTCAGCAGGATCAACCCTCAAAAATTGGGGCTACAGGTTGAAAAGCAACAAGTGACCAACAGTAGTTGGCGTATTTTCGTTCACAGACATTCGTTTTGACCGCCTGCCACCCGGACACAGCGAACGGACGGACAACAACAACATCGAAACCAAATTTCTATCTATCAAACCTCTCCTAACCTCATCACTGACAATAAGTAGGTACCCATTTGGCCCCCTTCAGAGTTTGATATGTCCTCGCTGACAAAACTTTCTAGCTAAGGCACTGCTGAAAACAGAATTAATCTTTCGTTTAGTTCGCCGAGTCGGATAAATGCTTGAACCAAGTCCTTAGTCCGTACCACACGCCGAACATTCGACTGAGACTATTGATGTGATTGAAAAATACACTCCACATTGATGCGACGGCCAAACGATTGCTTTAAAATATACGAAAAATTAATTTAATCGCGAACGATTGATTCTGAAGAAAATAATTCATTTGCCTCATACAGATTCAGATCCTTCAACCACGACTCCGGCAGCGAGACTATTTTTTTCACAAAAAATCTCAAACATGGGCGAAGGAGGAATTGAAAAAAGTCCACACTAATAAAAGTTTTCGGCAAAAATAACATTAACTATTCATTCTAGACGGGGTTGGGTGGACCAATTTCCAGATACCTTATTATCTTTTCCAAAACTTCGTCATTAAAAATATTTAATTGCAACTTATTATGAATTTTACAATATATATACACACACACATATTTATTTCAATCGACGAAAATTCTAAAACTGAAAAATATCCCCATTCAATTAACAAGAGAAGTAAGCCTGATACTGTAGGCATGAACGAAAAAATGCTCAAGTTAGAGGTCGAAACGAAATAACCTAATTAATAAACAAATAATTTTTACACCCATATTGTGAGGCAATAACTTTTTTAAACATGTAACAAGTGACAAATAAAAGTCGAAGAAATAGTCTACATTAAAATCAGGGGCAAGGAGATTCGAAAAAATTAAAACAAATATCTGAAATTCACTTTGCCGACAAACAGGCGGTGTAGATTAACGATAAAATTCCAAAGCGACGAAGGGAATGCCAGTATTAATGGTCACAATACCATTTCCACGGGGCTTGAAAATTGACTTAATTTTCCAATCGCAACTAGTTTAAAACTATAGTTACTCCAATTAACCTTTAAACCAGTTATGGAAATTCCATGCGATAATTTGAAAATTGTTACTCGTACATTTTTAGTGCCAATCACCGAGCCTGCAAAATTCATTAGAAACCACCAAAAATTTTAAATCACAAATTTTGACTAACTAATCGATTATGAATATAATATTGTATTAAGCATTTAACACCCGAAACCAAATAATGTTGGAAATTCGGTCTAGTAGCTGATAATAAGTAATAAATGTCTGAAGAACTGTATTCTTTCTGTAATAGAAAAACATAAAAAATAGTTGAGGCTCGAAGTAAAAAGTGGTTGAAAAACCACGGGAAGGGAAATAAGAATATAAGAAAATGTTACTCGTTCTATGGCAGACCATTAACAATTGTTGGGCGTACTCGACCACATTTTTGTATTTTCTCAAACCGGAAATAGGACAACTAAAAAATTAATTTTCAACGAATCTGGAACAAAATATGGGTGATTTTACCAATATTCAGTTCGGCTCTTTTCAAAAACCGTTACTTACTCTTTTGCAGTTAGAACTGGTACGCTTTTTTTTTTTCTTCAAAAATCACTCGCACACTCACTATTAACGATTCCATTAGCGAGACAGCGGCTTTTAAATAATATGAGAAATTGACTATTTGAAAACTCATATCAGTTTGTAACTGTTTGCCCACTAAGGTATATGTTTTGCTGGAATTTGTCTTTTCAATGAGCAGGAAAGATTCCAGTTCGATGTAAATCAAGAATTTATTAACGTAGACTGAATTTTCACGAGACCTCAGATAATACTGTCCAAAAAAAATTAAAAATTCATTCGATTCATATCACTAAAAGAGTACGTTCTAAAATACTGCACTTTCAGCAAATGGTTACGTATCTTTTATCAAGTCTCATTCATATCTTGGCAATTAGTTGAATTTTATTCACCGATATGGATTCGAGTTACAGCCGTTAGAGGATAATGTCAAAATCTTAAGAGGTTTATTTATAATTTTATGAAATTTTATTTTTTGAATTGCCCTATTCCAGTTTATGAAAATTCATTAAAAGAGCCCAAGACGTCCCGAAAATTCTCAAGTCTCAACGGTGTACCGTAGAATGAGTGAATTTTTTTTTATCTAATTCCCCTTGCCGTGGTTTGTCAACCACTTTTTATTTTGAGGTCCGATTGTTCTTCCAGCGTTTTTATTGAAGAAGAAATAGAATGCTTCTTCAAAAATTTGTTACCTAATGTTTTCACCAACCTATACTAGACAGAATTTTTAATATTATTTGGGCGTTCTATTAAAATATAATTTTAACATTAGTCGATAGGTCAAACGGGATTGCAATTTATTGTTGGTCAGTTGTCCTACTCGAGACTGAAAATGTTCGGTGGTATCAAATTCATTTTGCATTCGCAATGATTGGTATACACTAAATATGGACACATAAATTTTTCAAATTACCCTGTGAATCTTCAGAAGGGGTTTCAGGGTCAAACAATTTTCAATTCGCTACAAGAATGTCAAATGAAAACCATAACAACAACAGTTTACACGAATTTTGGCAGGTAGCGACGACTCAATAAATTTTACGTCCGTACTCGGTGCCCTTTCCCCCTAACTGACGATTCAATTAATTAAACATCTGCGCCGAATAATTCGCTCGTTAACAAATCCTAATTTCATTGTTTCGACGAACGAAAGAAAAATACATCGATTCCTCGTAACATTTAATACGCATTTTCGAAAATTACGCGTTACACTCGATACAAAACTGTCCATGCAAGTTCGTCTACTATAGGTAGAAAATAAGGGAAAAAAAAAAACAAAAAAACAAAAAAAAACAGACAAATGAATTAGTAAAACGCGAAAAAAAGAACCACCACTTGCACACTGCCGCCACCATCACCACATCAACCGAACGATGAAAATATGAAAAATAAACTGTAGAACCGAGAAAAGAAATGTTCAACGAATGACTCACGTGGCGGGTAAACGTGAAGAGACAAAACAAAACAGCTCCTCGTCTCACTCACTCGCCGAAGCTTTTTTCCTCTCCAACCCTTTTCCTTTCTGTCTTTCTTTCTCCATCAGCTGCTGAAAAAACACGTCGTTTTCTCAAACACTCTTTCGATGTATTCGCACCCGAAGAATAAACGGTTAGGTTACCCCCGGACTAAAGTACGCGGGGGGGGGCTGGACGAGGGCGGACGAAACGATGCGCAACTTACTCCTCCCCTTTCACCATCCTTCTTCTCTTCGGGACATCTGAATACAGCTTTTTTTTTTTTTTACTTACACGCCGAGCAGCCAACCAAAACGCACGCGTATTCTACGTGTGTAGCATTTAGGCGCACACCACCACTGGTTTCCCCCTCCCTAATTGTCGTTATAATTTATTCAACTTTCTCTTTCTCTCTCTCTCGCTTCATCTGTCTGTTTCAGGGTTTCAAATTAGGGATCCTTGGAGTAAATGGTGAGCGCGAACAACTCACATTAATATCGAAAACCAATTTTTTCCGCTAAATTTCATATTTTTTCCCTATACCGTCATAACCACGCGACATTGTGACGGCCCCTAGTTTACTTACGACTCCCCCTCCTCATTCCCCCGCGCCCCAAATACCAACACCCATCCGTGGAACTCATTATTGTAATTATATTAACCTAATACAGGTTTTGAATAAAAAATATTCTCAAAATCGGTAAAGATTGAGCGGGGATAGGGACATGGATAGAAGCGGCCAATACGCTGAGAGTTTATATTTTTTTCATTTCACTCGTAATTTATTGACGCGGGCCAGACGACAAGGTAACACACGCACGCACACACACGCACACGCACGCACACGCACGCACGCACGCACGCACGCACCACTGACGAACGTCAATTTTTCACCCCTAATTACGAAATCTACGACGATACTTTTGGTCACCAAGTAACACAAACTACATGCACACACGCGCGCGGGCGCGCACGAACGCACACAGCCACACTTTCCGCTTCCTTCATTCGCCCTTCACTTCTTTGTGGTGGCTCGAAACCATTTAAAAAAATTTCGACTTCAATTACAGGACGACGAGGTAATGGCAAACCGAGTCGTACACCCACGAAAAATGCAATCTTTTCGCATAAATGGGAGTGTTTCCTTACGACGGCACCCACACACGTGTAGCACAAACACGCGTATGAGAAACTAAAAATACGAATGTTGAAACCCCCACAAATGAGTCAGAAAGCCTATCAGAAAATATGCCGCAACTACCAACGAACGTACACCTACAGAGGTACACGATTCCTGCAGCGAGCCCGCACAGTATTAGGAAAACGTCGATGTTTCGCCACGAACAGCGAACCGAAAATGGAATTTTTCCCTATGGAAATGCAACCAAAACGGCGATGGCCATCATTAAGCAGCGAGAAAAATCACCGAAACCAACCAGAAATGGTACGATTTGTGGTGGGCGGATACAGAGCCTCCCCGAACGGAGTGAACGAATTTAGTAACACGAGGTATGGTCCCGATGAAGGGTGCCAAAGAGAAAAAATATGTGGTCAGTTAAATTTTCATCAGGTCACGCCAATACGCGCAGACGTTTCGACTAAATCCCTTACGCTAATTAAATGTCACTCTTCTCTTCTAATTATGAACGAATGCGCTACGTGGAGAAAGGCATCTCTACGAGGTGGGAGCTGGCGGACCTTAATTATTGTTTTCGGGATTATTTTCTAACAAGTTATATTTTTTGCTAAAAAATGCTTTTAAACTATAAGTTTTAATTTTCTAGGTACGCTACAAGACGAAAAAAATCTCATTTTTAGTAAAAAATGTTCTTTGATCATTTCTGGCGGTCGCCTTTCGCGATTTCATACGTAAGTTACCTGCGCCATCAACCACCGTCTCTTTTCACCCTACCGTCATATTCAATTTATTTTATTTCCCTCGGGTTTTTGGATTTTACCTTCATTTTGTTTGTTTTTTTTTTTTTTTTCGTTTTTGACTTTCTCTCGGCTGCGCGGTGTTTTGTGTTGACAACCGAATGCGTAACAGCAACGATATGAAACGAGAAAGTTCTCTCTCTCTTTCCGCTCGGTCTTTTTAAACTGAAAAAACAATTAAATCCGTTTACGGCATTCGTTGTACTAGGAAAAGTGCACTCTTTATTCTCACTGGATGTTGATTTAATCGGAACAAGATGATGAACTAAGTATCTGGAGAAGAAAACAAAAACGTGTGATCAACATTCAATTAGAATGGACGGATTATTTTTGCAGTCGTAAAACGACCGACAGATAACACGGCGAGTTTTCACATTGTGTGAAGAACACGTCCTCGCCGTTGTTTCGATTTTTCAATTTCTCTAAGATCACACGAAGGGTTCGCACCACTAAGAGGACATATTCCACCGCCGAGATAAAAGTCGCCTCCAAGGGGGGCGAACCAACCAAGTTTCCATCGCAACCCCCAATGAAATTCATTAAACTCCCTCAATCGTATTCATTCGTCGCGTGCAACGCCGCAACAATGGAAAACAAATTAAAAAAAGAGGAAGAAAAGAAGGCGAACGTCATTTCCACCACAAAATACTATTTTCTAAGACGAGAAAAATGTTTTTCTTTTCTTTTCTTTTCTTTTCTACCTCATATCAGTGGCAATCTCGGCAATAACATTTATATATTTTATATAATACATAAAATTCTCGTCGTAATCAATTGTTACAAAAGGTCTACGCGTGGCTGCGACGAACGATCGTAAAAATGGCGGGTATTCGAACTACCATTTACGCCAACACCATAAAATATGATAAGGTCATTAATTTTAAAACAGCAACAAACCTGCAGTATTTACACCTCTGGCCCTTTTCTCACACACTCTCGCTGGTGTAATCTGTTACAACGCAGCTACACGACTTCTGTGCAAAATTTTCTGACGCTTCATCCCTTACCGAGCGACAATTTTTCGCCTCCTCTAAAATGAATTTATTTCGCTCCACTGCGTCGTACGTCAAAAAATCGGAGAGATGAATACGAAATTAATGGAAAAGACGAGTAACGGGATTCGAAAATGGGAACGAGATTCGCAAATCCCTACGAACAGTGAGTGGACGACCAAACTTTTCAAATCCGAGTTGTGCGGCAGTTTTAGATATCACTTACTTTCAGCCGCTGACGGAAACAATCATCGTTTTCGAACAACACTTGCCTGAAACTACAGCCAACCAGGGAAAGACATCGTTAAATCAAGATGGAGACCAAAATGGTTCAAAATAAAATGTTCAAGTTGAAAATCAGCTACGTAATTAAATATGTCAATCGTCACTACCGGTACCGGCGTTACCTTTAACCATAAAGCGAGGGACGTAAGTTAAGGGTTGGCAATTCTCCCTCAGTTCTATCCCAATTAAAATGTCACCCGAGTAGGTGTTTTTTAAATGTTTTTTTATACGTTATTCTGTTGCTGCAATAACAACGATATTTCTAGTTTTTTGATCTGCGTTAGGATGTTACGGCTGCGCTATGAAAACTTTTGTTATGTATTCTGCAATGGATAGCATGAGGTGTGGCAGTGGATCTGCTACAGTGTTAAGGGAGACAAATTATACTTTTCTGCGTCAAATTTCAATATAATTCATCATTAGTAACAGCTAATAACAGAAAAGTAACATGGTACTAAAGAAAATTTCAGTATCACCAATTTCACAACATTCTAACATACCTAAGGCAAACATACTTTGTAACAAAATCTTCGTAGCATGGTAACAAAATGCCGAAAACTTCAAGAACTGTTTCCAAGTGTTTCCAAACTGTCTACGTGGCCTAGTGATTTAGTAACAATAAACTGTAGGTTGACCATCAATTGTCACATTCCCAACCCAAAATGGCAATGTGATCTATTTGTTTCAATTCGTGCACCTTCGTGTGATTGGAAGATTTGTACAGCAAGATCACTGACCACCGGATCCCCTCCTTAAATTGATATTAACGGTTCAGTGCTGCTAGAAAGGTAAAGGACCTAACAGTGGCACAACCACGAATTTTCCATCTGGAGATAAGGCAATGTGTCATCCTTAGCTGTGGAGGGTTGTGGGGTGAAAAATCAACATTTTTTCGCATCGATAGGTATCGAAATGTTGGTGAAAATATCAATATACATCGATATAGGTACATATATATATAGATATTTTTCCCATACCTTATTTCCCACTAATAAATGACTGATACATTGAGAATTCGATTATATTACATCGATTGTTGAACAATAAAATCTTCGAGATCCATAGAAATAAAACTTACAAATACTGGGAGAGTTGCGTTGAAAGATTTCAATCTCATTGTAACTTCGAAATTTTGCCGGTATAAAAACGGGAGAAAAATACGAATAAAAATATGTACCCATAGTCCTGGGGAAAATGTTAATATTTCAAGAAGCGATACGATTGATATTTTTTGCACCACCAGTGAAAGAGCATCTTCAAGTGGTGATGCTTGAGACCAAAATCATTTTTTTGGACACGTTTTCCGTATTTTTGGAAATTTTAATATTTTTTTGGAGAATTTTGGGGCATGTCTCCATTGTACCCTTGCCAACATTTGTACCATTGCTCCTATCGGTACAAAAATAAATTATAGTTGAAAATTAAATTTTCATTTAAAATTTTACCGCCCCAAAAAATCTGCCACCAAGGGAGAGATTCCCTTTGTTTCTCTTAGTCGCACCATTGAGGCCTAATGAATGTTTGGAAGCTAAACTGTAAATGATGCCATGTTTTAATGTTTTGTACACAATAATCACAGAAACAATCAGAAGTAAACTACTATGCAACATAAACTTCACTTTGGCAGTAAATCATAAACATGCATATAATCACTTTACAGTATCTTTTCTGCGAGTGGCATACTCAGTTTATTCTGGAGTAGGCATATTTCTAAGAAGTAGAATACAACCATTAAATAAAATCAACTGACTGGCAAGAGAAGAAATAGAAATCTTGTTAATTTACCAATCATGATCGTTATCTGTTGGTTTTGGAAAGCCAGAGAATTGCACTTACCAGGTCCTTGCAAGGAAGCCTTGCTTTTCGTTCAGGTTTTTCTGAGCAGAGCCACTCAAACCCTTCAGTTACACTTCATTACGGGAGCTTTACCAATTTTTCCCAAATGAGGTACGTACCTTGGAAGAGGCCGACACATACAGCCCTTAAATATTCTTCTTCGGATTAGCAGTCACTTTTGAAGTGGGTACTCTACCTTTGTGAATTATTTTACTCTTGCAAATGTTAAGCAGTTTCAAGAAAAATTGAAACCTATATGTTATATGAGCCTAGATATGTTTTCTAGATATATTTTTTTCACCAGTTGCGTGTTTAATAACCCCATTAGCTTCAGTTAGTAATTGGTCGTGAAATGTCAATTTGGGCTCTATGCCTTTTAATTGGAATCCTGTCCCGAGAGAAGGTAACTAAATTGGAAAAACTCGACAAAATTCTCCAAATTATGTGTTTGTACTGTTAAGAACTTCTCGTATTATCCAACAGATATCGCATACAATGAGTTCTTTGTTGGTTTTTGAAATACTGAGTGAAGAAAATTAGAGGCAACTTGGTGAAACTTACTTATAGATATGCAGAATTCAAGACATAGAAATACTGCATTGAGCTACATTCCAAACTGGTGAAAGACTAATTATCTGTCATTTTCTAACGACTCGATAGAAATCGTAGATTATTTAACGATTTAACTTGTGAAAATTTAGATTGATAAATTTGTTAGACCACCAACTTATGGTTTAGAAACTTCATTTTGAATCCAGAAAGCAAATGAAAAAAAAAGAAAAGATAAACCAGAAGAACATTTTAACATTCAAGTACGAAAGTATTTAAATACGTGGACGGGTTTTCAGGTGCGTGACTTCTTCCTAGAAGCTAATACATTTGAAATTGAAAAAAATAAAAATAAACCTAATATTCAGAATACCGGGAGTAAAAAAAAATTAATGAAAACAATTCTCTCGATTTTGAGCAACATTTAGTTTATTTAAAAAGATATCACACGAATCGTCTGTACGCTGCTGTTTCTACACCTATGCTCACGGGCCAGCTACTTCGACTTAAAAAATACTTCACAGAAAATTCAATTTCTACCGCCACGCAAATCTGAAAAGTTTCAAATTATTTCAACGTAGAACAAATAGCGACATCTACATGTTAGAAGTGAAGTCATTCAATCCTTTTCGTCAATAAGGCTTTACGACAGAACATTACTCACGTTAAAGACGAATCGGTGCACAATAAGTTCGATAAGACCGTAAAAAATTTAGTTGCACGGACAACAAGTCGATGGTATTTTCAAAGAGGAAGATTACTTTTACAAAAAAATTGTTTTCAACAATTTCGAATCAAGTAAAACCGAACTGATTACATAGAATGTCACAAGAATATTTATGAATTTTTTTTTTTCAATTGAATACAGCTTAATTTGGTTTCAGTTAGACAGATACCTATATCTTCACTATTTAAGCCAGGGGCAAGGATGAATGCTTCAGAGGATGCGGATTTAGATGGATGTGAGTGTATTATGAAGGAATGAAAGAAGGGTTAACTTTCGGACTATTAACGGACAGGAAATTGGTAACACGGATCGAATGGAACGTTTCAGTTAGATAAGGCGTTTTAATAGTTAAAGGGATCCAACAAGCAGAGTTGGGCTGGTAGAATCTGAATCTGTAATGAATAAATAATAGAAAAAAAACAACAAAGACTGCCTTAATCTGAATAAGTAGCTGATAGGTAAAATTTTAAAAAAAATTATTAAGTCTCTTCGGGCGACCAGAATAACTACAAACCTACAGAAAAATCTGTAATCAGTTGTAGCTTTTTTTTTTTGTTGGTTTAGAAAATTACATGCAGCCGCCCAAACAACATTCTGTAAGTTTATCACGTTTTTAGGAATTGGAATGAATTATCAATTTTTATCATCTATCATATACTTTGTAAGAAACTGAACAGCTAGCACTAAATTTACATTGAAACGAATTCAGATTCAAGAAAATACGGGTGCAACTACTGAGAAAGAAGAGGTGAACTTCAATTTATTTGTCAGAATCAATGAACTCCTCACAAAATTGTTTTTTGCTACTAATGCTAATAATTCTGCCCATTTGCTTACTTTGAACTCACACAAAATTAAAGTTATTGAGAGCAATTGCGTGAAAACTATCGTTTGTAAAAATCTTAAATTTGCTAAGACACCAACATAGGTTAGTTGAACATTCTATGAAAATTTAGTCCCAATTGAATGTTTACTTTTCGAGATAATGCAGAAATTCCTCAACTAGACTGACTTAACATCATTTGAATCAATCATTCTAAACAGAATTTCTGCGATATCTCCAGAAATAAACGTGAGATTGAGCTGAAATTTTCCTGAAACATTCACATATGTTGGTAGAATATCAATTTGATTAAATTGTACGTTTGGTTTTAAAGATATCGCTGAAATGCCTCTTGGATCCTGTAAATAGATGACTTGGATTCAATCTAGCTCATGGGATACTGATGAAGCTAAAATAAAAATATTATGGAGGATATTCTCAACCGACATGGTTCAAATTAAATCAAATAATCACAAATGAAATAAGCTGAATCCTATCTAATTTCTCATAATTGATTAACTACATTTCTTAATATCATTCTTTTTCAGGCAACTGATAACAAAAAATAAAAAAAATATGCAACTTGCCGACCCTAAAAATTTATCTCCCAACAAAACCCAGACTCTCTAAAATTTACAGCTAAAAATATTGCTGTAGATTTTTCTATAGAACTATCAAAAGTCTGGAAGTCTGTAGTCTGTAGATATCGCCCAAACACATTTCTGTTGCTACAAAGATCACCTTAACAGATTTCTGTAAAGTAAGCTAGTGAAACCTACCGAACATTACAGAATCTGTAGTTTCTCTGGTCACTCGAATAGACTTAATATAATTCTCCAATTAAAAAAAAAAACGTTAAGAAAAGTAAATGTGGATGTGAAATACCTTTAGTCATGGGCAAAGAATCCGCATGGAAGAAGGTAGCCTATAGCTTTTGCGTGTTCACCAGCTTCATACAAACCTTGGTAAACACTGGCTATGGGGCTACAGTGTACAACAGAGTTTATATACTCGGCTCCTACCATGCACACAAGCACACATATCTAGTAAATACGTATGTATCTGTGCTAATTAAATACATCATATCTTATTTGTTGCTATGACAACTGATAAGATATGAGGAGTGCACTTGCCACTGGTTGTGATGTCATCCAAAAGATATCTTAATTAGTCATAGTTTTGTTAATTGTAAATTACTTGCACAGAATGACGAGTAATTACAAAATGCATTGGTTTAATGTGCAAGGCACAAAATTAGCCAAACCTTTGGCGGAGACTGTTATTGAGGAGGCTGAGCCCCTAACACGTCAAATGAGTATGATTCCCTCAGTGAATCTCTTAATCTTCTCAATTTTTTACAGGATACAGTCCAATCTGAGCTTCAATGGTGAGACGGAAATCACATGTAAACACATGAGGAGATAGCTGAGGAAGCATTACCTGTAGAATTGCACGAAAAAGAAGAAATCTAGCAACACAGACTCTGAAGACAAACTGATGCTGTTCAAGTTAAAAGTTTGAAGTGGAGGCAGGATACTGAGGAAGGAAATACAAATGACCAGACAGACTTCTCATGCTTTCCATTTCTTTCTTTTCTCTCTCTCCCTCACTCCCTCAATTTTTAGTTATTATACCCATTTACACTACACTATATAGTAAATTTGTATTACTGATACCTCCATTTTTGTTATTTTGGCGATAAAATTCTTAATTTTTCACCAACAGCCACGGAATTTGAAAGAAACACTCATTATATTTTATCGTAGTACGTTATCCATTTTGACGCCGATCGGCCACACGGTACTTCCGGTACCGCTATTTTTGTTTTAAATTGGTCATCAAATGCGGAATGTTGGAACAATATGTACAAAATTTGAAAAAAATATATATTATAATTTTTTTTCCCTCTTTTTTTCCTAATTTGCAAGAACTTTTCATTTTACAAAAAGTATTCATATGTTCATGTTTTCTTTTCTTCATTTCATAACTTTATTGTATTTCTTTGATTTTATTTGAAACTGTATCATCATTCAGCATACTTTATATCAACTTAATTAATTTTTCATTTCAAGAAATAATGCTTTTAAACTTCACATTATCTAATATTTCGTCAGCAGCCAACAAATTTCATACAATTATAATATACCATTTACGCATATGAACTTACAAACAATTAATGTGACCACCAAAATTCATAGTTCTTTTTTCTCGAAAACCTACTTTTTCTAGTAAGGCTCGCTGCGATAGTTTTTTATTATTGTTTTATATTTTTCTCAGAAATTACTAAACCAATAGGCTTCAAACTTGTACCAATCTTGCAATCACACAATGACAGTCTATCGTGAAAATTTCAGCCTGATCCCTTTCGTAGTTTTCTCAAAACCATGAACCAAAATTCCATTCCAGTTTGGTAGGAAATTATTTAACAAGTAGACACAAAACCTCTATTAAAGTTCCATATATGTAAGAAAAATCTATTGGGAAAATTTCAACCCAATCCTTTTTGTAGTTTCCTAAAAATTCTGGAAAGACCACTTTTAAAGGAAATTTTTGTTCTCCAGTTTTCTCAGAAATTATCGAACCAATAGGCACCAAACTTCTTCCAGACTTGGTTATATTTAAAAACGACGCTTCGTGAAAATTTCAGTTCTAACCCTTTGGTAGATTTAAAAAATGAACCAAAAATTGTCTTCAGAAATTTTTTCTTTTCAAGTTTTCTCGAAAACTACTAAACGAATGAGCACCAAACTCCAATCAAACTTGCACTAACATAGGGAAAATCGATCGCGAAAAATTTCAGTTTGATCCCTTTTGTAGTATTTTCAAAATCTTGAAAAAACCAGTTTCCTAGAAATTTTTTGTTTTCCAGTTTTTTTGGAAACTACTGTACCAATAGGAACTAGATTTATTTCAGATCGTTTTATATGAGGACTACCTTTCATGAAAATTTCAGCCCTATTCCTTTGGTAGTTTTCTCAAAACTGTGAATCATAAATTTTCTCCAACAATTTTTGTTGACTTGAATTCATCAGTCAAAATAGAAGGCGGTCTTTCGAAAATCAGTTAAACTCAAGATCCAAATATCAAAGATAATAGGCGAGAAGAATTTCAGAGATCTCATCAAAGAAATGGGAATGAAGAATTACCTTGACAGATGTAAGGCTTTTGTTGAAAGAGAATAACATAACGGATGTTAGAGTAGCAGAGATAATATAGTTAATTAGTGAGGTATATTTAGCGGCTATTGTGGAAATATCGTTTTTGAAAGAAGGTACGTTACATTTACAGACATTACAAAACTCAAAAATTCAAATTCGATCTAGAATTTTTCAAAAAAATTTTTCGTCAGTAACACTCCAGGAAGGAAGCGTAGGAAACATGTGAGGCACCTCTTCACATTTTAGAATCGTACAACTCAACAACGAATATAATATCAATATTTTTCAGTCTATTGCAAACTTTTTCAGATTTTCATTTCTACGAAGTTAGTGTTCGAACATTCTCAACCTCTAATGAAACAATCACAAAAAAATAAATTGCAAAGAGGAATGAGAAATTTAAAAATCGACCTTCCTGCAGCGTAAACTGCTGGCAAACGGAATTCATGCTATACATGTAATCAAAATTGAGGTTTAAAAAGAACTTGTCGTTGATCAGATTTTTCTTCATTTTGACTCAGCGGTGGGTATAAAAAAAAAACATAATAGGGTCAAAAAATTGATGACGGGAAGATGACTGATTTTTTTTCAATTCAGAACAGACAGACTCTCAGTGAATAGACATTGAATTTTACTTCATATACTTATCATCTTCGTATTTAGCCGAATGAAAATGAGGGCGTGAGCTAATGGGAACAGGAAACAACATATTTCAAATAATACTGAAAATTTTAACAGCAACAAAGCCGCAATAACCCGACAAATTAAAGATTGAACCACGTTTCAAACCGAAAATTTTGAAACGTTCAGAAATCGAGTACGTTCTTAAATTTATATTTTCTGATTATATTTAATCCTTAAACCATTTCTGGAGATCTATCGGATGATTCGGAGAATGTTAGTAACATAAATACTATACAAACCACTGTGACTGCAAAATTACTTAGAATCGGTCAGAGTTTTAATTCCAAATAGGAAAACTCACGAACAAGAAATTTCAAGTTGACCTATCAACTAGTAATATGTATAATATTAAGCAACGAATATCCAATGTTAATGTAAAAAACTCTGTCTAGTTGTAAAGTCTTTGAAAAGCTACTACAGGTCAATCGACTTCCCAGACGCAATCAGTTTTGTATGACCTTAACGGTTGCAGGAATTGGAATTGGCTAATCACGGTGCAATGTCGGACACATTTAGAACTTGCTCATTTTTGGTGATACCAAAAATTAGACTAAATGTATTACGTAGTCAAATTTAAATTGGTGGAATCAAAAACCAGTAAAGATTGAGATAGTGGCAATGTCACCGTTGACGTTAATACTCATTTGTCAGGTGGGTTGTATTTTTGTTGACTTCGAAATTGATCGACCAGTAGTAGTTTCGAAGACTTTGGTCTGGTCGATGCAAATAAGAAAACAAATTTCTGCAAAAGCACTCGATTTTTACTCAAACACAAAATCGAAATGAAAAGAAAACTGAAAATCCCCGATAAGGGAAACGAAAATATGAGAAAATGTGGCTCATTCTATGGTAGACCATTACGCTACCGTACTCGAAACTTTTCTCGAATTCTGTAAAAACGGAATAGAAAAACCCAAAAATTTTAAAAATATTTGCCCCAATTCGGCATAAAAACTTGTCATTTCCAACCACTATAATCATTGCTTACATCAAATCGTACAAATAATCATTCCAACGGCTACTTTTTCTGTTCTACTTAAATCTTCGTGGTTAAATAAATTAAACATATCAAACATAATTCTATACATTCAAATAAAAAAGCAATTTAGTCGCATTCAGTTAATTTAAAAAAAAAAAAAAATGAATGGTATTATACTGACGCATTGTTGAATTTAATTAGACGCGTGTGCCAACATTTAATTTTGATTGCCAATTAATGAAACTGGATGTATTTTTTATTCTGCAACTTTTTACAATCTCTTTTATTTTCGGAGGGAACGAAAAATAAATTTTAATTATTTTATTAAAGCAATATTTTTCCTCGCTTTTAACAAACGAACTCGCGTATGCAAAAGCTCTTTCACAGACCTTTGAAAATATTTTAAAAGAGAAGTAACTTCTGGAGTGAAGATCAATTTATTCCAACAACAGGAGGGAGGGAGATGTCAGAGACGAAAAACATGCATACAAGCATACAGAAACAAGACGAACGAATTTTAATTTATTAAAAACGTGAATGCAAAAGCAATTTGTTATTCTGTTCAGACCGATCGGAAGTCAAAAACGAGGCGATGCGGAAAAACCACTCGCTCCACAAAACTTCGTACACTTTTTATTTATTTATATTATTAATTCATTTGTTAACCATTTAAATAAGGAGTTTTAAATGCCAGTCGGATAGATAGTAGGCAAATAAAAAGTCGAGTTTCAATCTGAGTAGCTTATACATTTTAACCCTTAAATCACTATCGAAGATCAAAGACGTAGGTACTTTGAAAAATGTTATTTTACATACATTTAGAGACAATCAGTGTGACTAAAAAATCAGTTAGAAACTACACAAAATTTGGAATCTGGAACAGGGTAACTCACCAACAAGAAGTTCAAACAATTTACAGATTCAAGTGGACCAACTGATTACGAATGTAAGTACTTCCGCTAAACGTCTAATGCTTAAATAATGCTGAAAACACTGTCTAATTGGTGAAAATAAAAAACAAATCAAGAACACACGTATTTTTCTCTGATGAAAAAACATGAAAAACTTCAGAAACTCAAAATAAATAATTATTGAAAAATTACGGGGAATGAGAATACGAGAAAGTGTTACTCTTTCTATGGTGGACCAATAAAAATTGTTGGGGCGTACTCGGCCCTTTCGGTGGAATGTCTTAAACTGGAATGGAACAACTCCAAAAATTATTGATTTTCAAAACATCATGAATAAAGCATGAGGATTCTGACACTGTCCTGGAACCCATATGCATTATCAATAACAGCGAATAATTTTTAACTAATCGCAAAAATATCTAACATAAGCATTAATCAAAAATAAACAACGGTGTACTGAAAAAGCAATAAGTATAATAGAATGTATACTTCAACAAGGTATGAATTTGGTTAAGATCAATAAATTCTTCATTTACATTGAACTTGAGCTTTACCAGCACAGTGTATCATCGCAAATTATACGTCAAATACAATTATATAAACCCTAGTGGAAAATGGCCACACACTAATACACCCTCAGAAATATGGTTAATTTTACCTATTATTTGATAGTGGTTTTTTTGACGGAATCTCTAAGACAAATTTCCAAAAAGGCCAAACTGGATAATAAAAAAATCACACATCTCTTGTTCATCATTTCTTAAAAGTTAATTTTTGATTTGTACTTACTATTCAAGTTTTAGAAAATTCGAAAAAAGGATCAACAATAAAATTTTTAATATTCTAGACTGTCGACTGAGTAATATTTTCCTAATATTCTCATTTCCTTTCCTGTGTTGATATAGGAAGAATTCTATGAATTTCCTGTTTATTATAATTGTCCTATTTCGGATTCAAAATTCTGCAATCACAGCAATTCTTACGAATACATATAAATAATATTTTTAAAATTACATCTTGGATCTTCAGAAAAATTTTATATATATATTCACACATATTGTGTACAGAATAATTTGAGTGACCTATATATTGGTGATCTACGACTCATGATCGGCGCTTTTCCATAGGTCCCGCCACTGCACCGAATGCAACGCAGTTGTTAGGAAAATACATTAGAATTTTTCAAACGTTGGAAATTTCTAGGTGGTTAGTAAACTGGCTGGGAGCGGCTAGGCCTCTTACAAACAGAGACAAACCCGCCTACTGACTTAAAATAGACCGTAATTATGTTGGTACATAGGTTAATGAATTTATACCAGTAAAAATATCGCTTTCAATCTTTGTTAACGTCAAATACGACAGGAATTCAAAATGGCGAATTTCGCTGAACGAAAATCCAACTCAGTCATTCAGAGTAAAGGTTTTAGAGTATTTTCCAAAGAAAAAAACAACTAGGTACTGCATTCAGCGCAATGGCGGACCTGGGAGCGGGATCTGTGGAAAAGAGCTGATTCCGAGTTGTAGATCAAGAATATATAGGTCACTCAAATTCTTCAGTACACAATATAGGTGTTATGGGTATTAAGTATATTTCGACTTTTTGTTCACTTTTGTATTTTTGGAATTCTGTTGAGCCTCCGCTGTTTGACCTATGGGAATAAAACTTGGGGTATTGCTAGAGGCTCTCATGGGCTACATATTCGGGTCAAAATTTTTGAAATTCATCAAGTAGTTTCGAAGGGAAAGGTTTTCAAGGTTTTTTAAACCCACCATGTTGTTATTACGATAATTCCCGTAAATTAAAATATTTTAGCTTGAAATTTGTAAGGTAGCTGGAAACTATTAAGGACTGGTTTGGTATTAAATTTGAGCAAAATCGGTTAACTAGTTTTCGAATGGCAGCTATTTCAAAATTTGACACTTTCAGATAATACACACTCACCGCCATTGTGGCGCAAAAGAGATATTTTACAAATACATCCTCTAATGTATAGGACGTCTTTTTTTCTGCTTCTTTCGTTTGCTTTCAATCGAATTAAAATGTGCACATTCGCACCCTCCACCTACCTTTTGTACAAAATGTCCTTCAAAAAAAATTCACGTAAAAGCGGTTTTTTTTTTTTTTTTTAATTTTTTTATCGTAATATCAGAATTAACTTTCTCTCCTCTACAATCCTTTTTCTCGGTATCAGACAAGTTTTTTTATTGATTGAGTTCCAAGTTTAAATTTTTATATTCGCATGTTTTTATCGTGAGTGTAGTAGTTACGTTTCACTGTTACTTTTGCATTAACCACATTAAACACTACACGAATCTGTCATACTTTATTGATCCACATACCAGAAGGGTAGGAAGTAGAAGAAGTAATTTCCAATATGCGATTAAAGTTTTAGCAATAATGTTAAGTTGGTAAAAGTAACCAGGACCGTGTTGCAGTTATAAAAAATAGACAATTGCATTCCGAAAGCAAAACTTTGCTGCCACGAATGAAGATTTACGAATCAGTTACTTCAGGAAAGACATGTTAGCTCTACGTGAGATTAACGCGTGTACGCAAAAAATACTACATTCTGAACGCATTAAAAAAATTTTGTACTATACAATCATTCTTAATATTCTGATAAAAAATTTAAAAAAATTTTAAATGGAAATTATGATTGTAAAACGTCAATTAATTATCTTATAACTATGTACTTATTTCGGCAAAAAAGCCCTGCACTTGGAAAGTTTCAATTGTGGACATGTTCGCTTAAAAGTTAGTTCTAAGTTTAGCCCTACAATTCCGTGAAGTGAAAAAACTAAAAAAATGCACAACTTAAATAGAACAATATAAAAAATAATTTTTATAAGAGATAAATGATGAAGATCAAAAAAGCTGTTTATTTTAAAATCGCAAATTCGAAAATCACAATAAAAAAAATTAAAAAAAGTCAAAATGACGACAAAATACACGCAAAGCGTACATGTACGTGCATTAAATAGGATTGCATCCCTAAAAGTTGCTTTTTTTATCAGAAGTCACCCACTGAGTCAGGTCTAGAGGTTCTGTATTTCCAGTTTTATCCAGACAAGTAGATAAGGTTTCTTCAGAAATCTATGTTGCCACCTTTGACTATATAGTACTGGACCAGTAAAGTTCCATAAGACCAATATGCTTTTTAATGTCAAGACATCCCGGCAAAAAAGTAGGCAACCCTACCGTACCTAATATGCGTATTTTTCACGTTCTGTTTCGATTTACTTATTTAAAATACATCTGATAAAGACATCCTTTAAATTCACAAGGATAACGTACATAAACACAAAGAAATATACGTCAAAAGGAACGCTCTGGTTGCCTATTTAGCGACGATAAGTCTAATCAGAAATCATCTTTCTTTACTGGTCCGGTACTATATAGTCGAAGAGTGACACTATTTTTTGAAATTGAAAAACATGTTATTAAAAAATACCAAGAGTTTTTCATTTTTTTTCCAAATAAAATACACCCATTACAAGGGAAAAAACTTTAGCACAGCAGTGTTTCGCTGGAAAATTCAGTTTGCAGATAGAGATGGGAATGCGGAGAGAGGGAGGGATAGAGGGGAGAGAGAGAGAGAGAGAGAGACAGAGAGAAAGAGAAAGACCTTCAAGTTGGAACGACATAATACACGAAATATTCTTTCGAATGAATCAACTCAGACGGCCTTAAGATAATTACTACACCGTTACCAATGCCCTACAGAAAAATTTTACTAGATAAAGATTCAAGAATCGCTAATTGCATCATAATACCAAAAACATATCAATGTTTTCCTGGTAGGTACCTACCAAACTGTTTTCACAGAAAAATAGCAAAAATAAAACTTCATGAAATATGACTTCATAAAAAGTACTTACTTTATAAAGATTTAATCATAAATTATCTATCCATAGGCACAGAACTCAAAGAACACTTACCTACAACAACAAAAAAAAGAAAAACATAAAATAAATAACGAGGAAAAACATTAGTCTCAAACATCGACATTAAAAATTGATGATTTTTTTCATGCAATGCAATATTATATAAGAATTCTGTTTTCATATGTTCAAACAGCGGTAAATAAATCTCATAAATAAACCATGACTGCATATCCATTTTTGAGTTTTTAACGAATCCACCATTGTCACTAACATCGTACGGCTAGGACAAAATAATTAAAATAAATAAATGTACTGGCGTCATGGCAAGCGAATCCTCGTAATTATTTTAGGAATCGCTCGAAAACATTCCTGATAAATTTTATGACAAAAAAAGAGTGTGAGAAAACTCATGGAACAAATTTCTACAAAAGCCTACAAAATAATCTGTTATTGCTCTCATGCAATAAATTTATTTCAGCAATTTACCACTGTTTTCATTGCTCAACGTTGTCAAAATGTGGGAAAGAGCAAAAAATAAAAATAAAAAACATGATTTTACATTCACCTAAAATTTAGCATTTGGTTATTTTCGAATTCACACTCAATGATTCGAATCATTTCACAGTCACAAAATTAATCGCGATCGGTGGCATTATATGGGAAGTGGTGAGGATTGGATTTTCCAAAAAAAAAGTGACCATAATATCGTCCAGCACCTTCAATTCGTCGATTCTCAATGTCTCACGGAGATCTTACAGGTCAACATAAAATAATATTGCCCGTTATAGCACAAATTTGACTTTCTGGAAGCCCAGTCATCGTTTGCTTTGCTCCGGCCGACCGAGACGGAACGTCAGGCTCGAGCATACCGATTTCTTATTCTACATTTCACTCGTCGTATAGCTCGTCTCCGAGTCTCAGAAACGTATCTAGGCGTTCGAATACCGACACAATAAATTGTTGAATTAGTTCGCGACAGCTTATGACACAATGATGTACACAACAATCACCAATCACCACCTTTCACCTTCGCATAAATGAGACGTTACCGCAAACATTCGAACACACTAATGGTGCAAAAAATACTCATCGAAGAAATCCGAAAAGCTGAACACTGAAGAAGGCGAAAACGTGACATAATTCTAATAGATCGTAGAGTTTTTTTTTTCTTTCTTCTCTCCTACACCAATCGTGCAAACGTTCGGTACCCATACTACTTGACTGTTTGAAAAATTTTCTACACCGCCTGAGTGTTAAGTATGCTATAGTGCCATCCGTCGACAGCAATAAGCAATTTTTCCTTATACTGTATCGAAGAAAAATATATGAGAATAAGAAGAAAATGGAACGCGGAAGTACCATACCGATAAAACGAGCAGGCCTGAATCAAATCGTTTCAATAGGGTGAGACAGAAATGAGTAAGATACAATAGCACGACGCAATTCGACGATGCGAACAAAAATGTAGATAGGTACAACACTTTATAAATTGGAGAGAAAAATATTGAATCACATTTATTTATACGAGGAAAACCGATTAAAAATTTCATTTTCATCTAAACAGAGTGATCTACGCAGAGTCCACGAAATGGGGTGACTTTGGAAACCGGAGTGAATGGGCGGTACTGAAGAATCAAAAAGTACACAGCTGGAAATTAGATTTCAGATCTTCCGATTCTTTTTTTTAAATGTTCTTGACCCAAAAATGTATTTGAAAATATTTCACGAATAAAGACCCCAGCGAGCATCTTAATTATCAAAATCCGAACATAGAAGGTCTGTGTAGGTTTTGTTGGCTCGGGGAATCGAACCTGGGACCTACATATTCGCCAGCTAAAAGCGGTGAATTTAACCGCACGGCCATCTCACCGCCGACTATAACTGGCGAATGTATTTTATATTAGACAGCGTATGGTGGTTCCCACACACTCCCCCCCTAGAGAGACTCAACACGAGTTGAACGCCATTAGATGCTGTGGGAGGTTGGGCTGAATCAGAAACGCCTCTTATACCTATACACACAGGCTTATACTACCTATACGGGTTCTATTTCCACTATATAGGGCGCCATCTATCGGCGACTCAAGTTAGGAAGGAGAGTTGTGAGTTCCACCATGCACCACTAGGGTGCGTGCATGTCCAGCACACGTCAAGGGTCACCAGATGTAGGTTTTGTCGGCTCGGGGAATCGAACCTGGGACCTATATATTCGCCAGCTAAAAGCGGTGAACTTAACCGCACGGCCATCTCACCGCCGACTATAACTGGCGAATGTATTTTATATTAGACAGCGTATGGTGGTTCCCACAGTCTGAAATAACAAAATACTGCACTTAATTCTCAATTGCCATCAATCAATCGTTCCTACTATTTTTTATCTGCCAAAATCAATATACAGAATATTAGAATTAGAATCAATCACCTGTCAACAACTGTACACAAATAACTGAAGCGAGCGAAGCTTCCTTATTTACTCACTCATAGAACAACATTCGTGATGACGTCATTGCTCTTAAAAGGCCGAATAAAAAATTACCAAAATTCTCAAATAATCAAATTTTGGAAAAAAAATGAAACTGACTGCGTGTAGTGACATGAAACATAATAGAACTAAAATATTGAAAACAAGTTTTCCAGGTTTTATAATAGTAATTTTCTTACAAAATGGAATTACAAACTAACGGAGTCGTAGTCGCTGGTAGAAATGCCTTTCAAGTCTCATGTTATAAATATATAATGCAAGATTTTTGAACAAAGCAATGTAGATCCCTTCATATCAAATATTTCCCTGATGCAGTTTTTTGTAAATTTAACGTGGATTTGACAACCTTGAAAGACATAACATTACTACATCTATTCAAAACATTAGGGGGTTTCATTTGTTAAGAATGTTTAAATTCCTTAGATGTGCTGTTGAAAACTCCCCCCTTCCATTTGCTTTTGATCAACTTCGTATTAGACTTAATAATATGTAATTATGAAATAAACATTCATTTAAATATCATCTATTGCATAATTTAATTAGTGAGAACCAAACAGTAATGATTTTCATATTAATATCAAAAATTATATCTACCAGAGACTGCATTAGTTGTAATTCCACTTTGTAAAAAAATTACTATTATAAAACATGGAAAACTTGTTTTCAACACTTTAATTCCATTATGTTTCATGTCCTTACACGCTGTTGGTTTCATTTTTTTTCCAAAATTTAATTATTTAAATAATTTTTTATGAAGTGCAAAATGAAAGTCTCCAGCAGTTTTTCTCAATATGAAGAATTTACTCTAGAAGTGACAGGTAATTGTTGATATTGTAATATTTGGACAAAACTGAATTTGATTTTCAGCCTATTGTTTTTTTCTCAATTACAGCAATTCAAATTTATTTATTGGTCAACAAACAAATTCCAATCAGACGCAAGGAAAACAAATTCAAAGTTTAAAATCAATTTCAAACACTGTTAGATCAACTATATTGGACTACATTAATAGTAATAGTGATAATGATTTAACAAAAAGGCATATCAAAAAACGTATGTTATGATGTATCTCACAATAAAATATGAAAAATCAGAATTGACTCCCTTTTAGGAGCCACTGGTAGTTGGGTTAAATGCAAAAATGAACACCAAATTCGAACTCAGCATCTCAAAAAACATATTTGGTGATGTATCACACATCAAAATGTGAAGACTCTACATTAACCTCCTTTTGGGGTACATTGAAGGGTGAAGAATGGATCAAATGGAGAAATGAACACCAAATTCGGATTCAGCACCTCAAAAAACATACTTGATAATGAATCAAATAGTAAAATATCAAAACACAAAAATTTTGCAGGTGAAATGTTTATATGTGCATAATTAAGGAAGGCTAATATAATACTGAGAGAATGGTGTTATCCGAAATAGAAATACTGTATCCTACACACTTTTGGCTGATCCAATCAGGATGCGTTATTCCGTTTTATTTGGAATCGGGACTTGTGACTGGTCATCTTACTATTTCGATGAAAAAAATTCCCAAATTTTGAATTTAATTTTTGGGTCACCTATGTCTTTGGCCAATATTACTCACAGCAAAAATACCAATTTTTTGAGTCATCATTCGTATTTTTAAGATGAATATTGAATGAATGTTACAAAATTTCATTAGATTGCCAGAAAACGAGTCAAACACAATATCTCTTTCTGACGCAGTCTGGTAAAAATTGTACCGAGTTGAGTCCGATGTCGCGACAAAGCTCGATTTTTAAAATTCTGTTCCTCTACCGAGATTTGAACCTACGTCGCACAAGTGTTTATTATTCAAAAATATCAATTTTTTCACTTAAGATTCCAAACTTCGACGGACAAGGGGTCAGGATATTGTTTTGTTAAAAACTGAGTGATAAATACGCTGTCGTCACGTCGTTTTTGTTGTTTAAGGCGCTGAATTCAAATTTCCAATTTATTTTTGAATTGAATCACTCACTGGGTCCCCATGTGACCAAAAAAGGGTTAGTACATCTTCTGATATGTTTATTGAAGTGCAAAGTTTCATTTCTAACATGTGCGATATGGCCCACGAGTACATTTTTTTTTTGGGGGGGGGGCCGAGATTATTCTGGGTAACCGACTTCGTTTCAATTACCGTTCTGAAGTTCACCTGCAGCCTGCAACCAGCAAATCCTACCCAGTAATTTATCAACTAAAAACTACATCGCTTGTTAGAGGTTATGCACGTTTTGCCAGTTATCGAATTCAGTACAGTTTCTGCAAAATCGGGGAGATATTCCGATAAAAATACAATTCACTCGATAGAGTTAACGCCATAAATATTGTTTGTTTGCAGAAAAGCCTCCTAATTTAACAGAATGTGCACAGAATTCGTCACCTCGAATAAACTAATTGTTTTAATAATAGGTTTTTTTTTCTGTCTTTTTGGGTTCAGCAGCGAAGGCTATTTGTCCATCAACATGGAAGGACACTGCCTTCAATATTCAACGATTAATTTGGTACAAATTTCATCTTGAATATTTTTTTTTCAACAAATATGATTTTCTTGTGTTGGGGCATTTTCAAAATGGATATTTTTCAATTGGTTCTTTTTGTTCACGGGTATTTTTGAAAAATAGATTTTCCTAAGGTTCTTTAGTCTCGACAAAGGAAATTCATGTAGATTATGATAGTACTATCACTACAGTGTTGCTTGCTATCACTTTAACGTTATAGTAAGCAATACTCGTGTGCTAGTGATTGACTACCACGTGATAGTCGACTGGCATAAGATCAAATATCGTGATAGACTATCATAGCTTATACTAGACTATATGAAAGACAAAACCAAAAATTCTGATTTTAAAAAAAAAAAAAATCCTGGTGAAACTTTCAAATTTGAAATTAGGACGACACCCTTCCACTGCATTTACGTAGTTTGCGAATTGGATATTTTCAAAACACTGCTAATCTAGCCTTTGGTGTTTTCAGTTGTTGATTCAATTAAAGGTGCCATCGGGCAAGTGAACTAAAAAAGCAAACTGCGGAGTACTTTCAACTTCACTGATCACACTATTAAGTGATAAGGGCAACGTCATAATCGCTGCAAGTGAAAATTCTACTTTTTCTTAATGTCTGCAAAAAATAATGCACATTCATTTCTTTTTTTGCCATTTTCAAACATTAGCCATCGATTCATTAACATCAAGTATTCTACTTTTACCATACAAACAAAAAGCGAAAAATCGACGATAATCAATAAAGAAACTTCAACAAATTTAAGGAAGTTCTTCCGAATGATACTCACCAGAAACATTCTTTTATGTTCACGTCGAGTAGCTACGCATTACAGGAACGGCCAAAAAATCGCGTCTCACACCGATAAACATGAAAATGGACGCTAATTTAACCCCTCGCAGCGAACGTAAGATTTCGAACTTCCTTCTCCTCAGTGCCCATACATAACGTTAGCGAAGACAAAAATAGATAAATATGCGACAACTTTTCTTTTTTTTTTTTTTTGCAAATAAAAGATTAGTGTATACCTACTGACAATCAAAAACAAATAGGCCGTAAGAAAACGTTTGAAAGGCTTCCTACATTATCACTCCGAATTATTACTTTCTGGTTATCGCCATCGTAACCACAATACGTAAAGAGAATCGATTTTTTTTTCTCTTTTTCTTTTATATACACACTCGGTTCACTGTCATCCTTGACGTGTGCGAGTGTGTATTTCATAATTGTATCAAAATCATGACCGACTCTTGTGTTCACTTTATATCGACAGCCACGTGTCATAAAACCATTCGTTCGGCCTTTTCGTGCTCGCTGCACAAGTGGTACGGAGTCTGTGTGCATCGGTACTGAAGATGTTTCGACAAAGTTCGACGTCAACCCCTTCAACTGTTTTCTTCTTATCACCGTTTCGACACTTAGAAGACGCGTTTAAGTTGAAAATTCGACGGAAAAGCGGAGAAACAGTCCATTTACACCGGCACATTAGCATCGTAACACTTCTTACAGCAAAAGTGAGACAGCGATTTTCCGATTACAACAAAATAAAAAAAACCTATTAATGTGAGTCTAAACGCATAAAGATAAGAATCACAAGCCATTACGGAATACAATTTCAGTAATCGAGCGAAGCAGAACCAATGATCTTTGTTTTTTTGCTAAAAAAGCTATGATGGCGAAAAAATTCGCACGCTAGTCGTAAATGTTCAGCCGAACTTATCTGTTACAACGACACTTTTGTTATCGAGAAGCTATATTGAAAAATAAAAGGCAGATTCGCCAAGAACATTATGAAAAAACGGCACTGTCGAGCACTCTGTAGAGCATAAAATCGAATACAGCGTTCACAATTCGCCGTACCAGACACAACAAACCTTTTCCACAATAATGGAACAACGAGTTTGACGTATCAGGAAGATTTTATATTGGCTTTGAATCCGGTACCAACCTAGTGGAGGACAAGCATGCCTTACCACCCTGCAAAGGAGTACTTCTCAAATTCCTTCACTAAGAAAGGAATTGATGGATAGGAAAGCGGGCGGCTTGACTACCAAATTTATCTGACTTCAGTCTACGTGACTTTTTTCCCCAAAATCTTCGATTTACTAGCGACGGAAACCTTTTGCCGACTTCGAGGACCTAAAAACAGCAATTCAACTTTTCCGCGAAACAATAACTCATACTTGACACAGCACAATGGGCAGACATCTTTAATAATCGATCAAATAATGGTATTCAAGCCAATAAGTGCATTTCGAACATTTAAACCCATGTTTGCCCAGCACTCGATTTCCAGTTTGCAAAGGAGTCATTATTTTGTATTTTCGTCGTTAAAATGGTTTTCATTTGATTTACAAACGACTCATCCGATTAGTCCTTTTATCATTTTTATACTGCCAAGTATAAAAGTTACAAAACTTCACAAGTGAGGGCGTGGAACTACTAACTACTCTCACAAAACCAATTTAATAAATCAGGTTAAAAACGATTTTTTTTTTTTAAATAGGCTTTTATAATTCGATAAAAATAAAAATATTTCGCCCATACTAGAATTTGAAACCTATGTACCGTGAAAGAACACGTCTCTACCACCACACCTTAGTAGTGATTTGAACCGAAGGGATGAAACTTGTGTTTTAAAAGCAAGCACGTTGATAAGGGATAATTGATAAAAAGCAAATTTGATTTCAGCGCCCTTAGATATTAGTATAAGAACTACGTCACATTTTGTTGCATTAGTAACTGCAATTAAAATTACGTGAAAAACGCGTTTTTGAAGATAAGCTTTTATAATTTTTTTTTGGCTTTAGCTTCGTGCGAAATAAACATTATTTCGTTGCGGAAGGTTGGCGGCAGTATTGGTATATTCTAAAATCGCAGTTGTGAGTAGAATAAAAGTTTATAATAAAAGTGTATGAAAATAAAAAATTATTTAAAAACTAAAATAATAAGAAATTGAATTGAATTATAAGTGAGTCATAAATTTTTGAATATTTAAAATTTTTTACATTTCCCGATTAGAGCAGTTCAAAAATCTCTGAAAATTTATCTGGATAATATACAAGGAAACCTGCTGGAATTTTATACCTTGGAGTTATTCAAACAGAAAAATTTATAGCAATAAAAAAAAGGAAAATAGTTTTTTCCTGTTTTCAAAATTAAAACTCTGAATACTAAGATGATTTATTTTATGATATAAAAAACCGAAAACATCCCAAAAGGAAAAAATTATACCTAAATGAGAAAAACTTTAACAGGACAAAAGGACTTTATCAAATTTTGAAAAACCTAAATATATATATGTGAGTGTGTGTGTGTGTGTATATATGTGTGTGGATGTGTGTGTATGTGTATATGTGTGTTTGTGTGTGTGTGTGTGGGCGCGCGCGCGCATGTTTGCAAATGATATCTTATGACGTGTTTTGTGTGACGTGAACCAATACTACAGACATTTTTCATAAAAATATCAGAACGTTTTAACCACTTTTTTGGAATCCTGGCCCAAAGTATAGCCTAAAAAATATGACCTCTGGTATTTTAATCAAAATAAGACGGACGCTCTCCGATTGAGTGCATACTATACAAAAAAATTTTATCGACAATCTTCACCTTCGCTTTTCCCAACGTTTTTCTTTTCCATTACACAACTGAAGATAACAAACATAATCATTCAATTAAAGGGCACCGTTTATAAGGGAATAAATTTAGGTTAAGAACGAATTTTTAGAAGATAAGCTTTTATTTTTTATTTTTGGCTTTAGCTTCATGCGAAATAAACATTATTTTGTTGCGGAAGGTTGGCTGCAGTATTGATATATTTTAAAATCGCTGTAGTGAGTAGACTAAAAGCATATAAAAAAAGGAAAATCGAAACTAAGAAAAAATCATTAATTTATTTCTTAGCCGCGCAATACACAACGAATTTGCGGCGCTGGATTATGCAATTTAGGTAACGTATTCGAAAACATCACTCAAATTTCGTCCCGTTTCCATTTCATTTTCGATAGTGAAGGTAAAATATTTGATTGAAAACATGCGTTGTTCTAGAGAAGGTCTTCGTCCATGAATTTCACCGAGATTTTAGGAATACCGTCAATAAAATAATGCTGAAGATCGAAATGTGCCCTCCTTCCTCAATTTTGTAATAATTAATTTTTAACGAAAAATTATGCAAAACATTTTATAATTTCTGAAATTATTCAATACTAGCCAACCCCTGGTGCCAGTTTTGCTTAGCTCACACGCCACAAGGAGGCAGCCATTTCAGAATACGTGCAATGTTTTTTTACTTAATCTTTTTTCGCTCCTAAGAGGTCTATGTAAGTTTTGATGCGAAAATGAACATTAAATTTGAACTTGACACCCCAAAAAACCATAGTATGACATATACCTCAAAAATACGAATAATGTTTTTTACCCACTTGTTTTTGGCTATTTGGGGCTTAAAAACAACTTCTACCCGAAAATAGACATTAAATTTGAGCTCAGCATCTGAACAAAACATAATATGTGGCATTATAGGTACAAACTAAAAAAAATAGCCCATGTTTAATTTTTGTATATAATACATGATCAGAAAGGCAATGTTTATGGTGGTATTTTTCGAGTGAAAAGTAACTCTTATCATTGAAGAATGTAATCTCAATATAAACGATTGCGCCTCCATGTAAAAACGCGAAGAATCTTTTTACATAGAAGCACGTTCACTTTTCATCGAGGTAGAGGTTACACTTTCTGAATGAAAGGTTAAATCTGCCACAGTAAGGAGGTTGATATTTTTTTCCGTTTTTTATAATTTTCGTGAAAGACTCATCATTATGATCGAATTTTAACGTTTCGTAGGTTTCTGATCATTAATTATACAAAATATCTTCCTCAACAAGATTCAAAAGTGAGTTTACATGTCTCGGAAATTGTTCATTCGCTGCGCTTGTTTTGCAAACTTCCCTCACATGTAAATGCTCACTTTTGAACCTTGGCGTGTAATATTTTACTATTTTCACTACCACACTTTTTTTTAGCTCTCTAGGTTATAACAGTTGTCATGTGAAAATGAACATTCAGTTTGTGCTATTTGAAGAACCACAGTGCTGTCATTAATTTCTTCATTACAGTATTTTGGAAAGAAATGCATGATAAAGGTGAACTGCAGCATCATAAAAAGAGAAAAGGATAGAAAGTCCTTCAAAGAAGAGACAGTAAAGGAAATATTTTTTCAATTTCTCACTTGTTCTATTCTTAGTTAATAATTTAACGGAGGCCTATTACATTTATGATGTAATTTTGTTCATGCACAATATGCAAATTTTATTGTAATGCTCAGGAATCAGAGGACTGATCATAATAATACGCAGCTTATTTCACGGGTAAGAAGTGAGTCTGTTAATGGTAAAAGGATCATTCAAATCCGTTCAGTTGTTTTCAAAATTACCTATCACACACACACACACACACACGCACACACACACACACACGTGCGTGCACAAAACATACTTATACTGTAAGCATGAAAGTTTGTTATGTATATGTCCATTATTTCGCTCGATTGATCAAGCTTAAATTTTGAGAAATTATTTATGTTGTCTCACAAAACGTTTTAAGCCAACTCGGAGGTCTGTGCCCATTCCTCGGAAGAAAATTTGTGGATTTCAACCTCTGTGTAGGTTTTGTCGGCTCGGGGAATCAAACCTGGGACGTACATATTCACCAGCTAAAAGCGGTGAACTTAACCGCACAGCCATCTCACCACCGACTATAACTGGCGAATGTATTTTATATTAGACAGGGTATGGTGGTTCCCACACACTCCCCCTCTAAAGAGACTCAACATGAGTTGAACGACATTAGATACTGTGGGAGGTTGGATGGAATCAGAAATGTTTCATATATCTATACACACAGGCTTATACTACCTATACGGGTTCTATTTCCACTATATAGGGCGCCATCTATTGGCGACTCAAGTTACAAAGGAGAGTTGTGAGTTCCACCATGCACCACTAGGGTGCATGAGTGTCCAGCACACGTCGAGGGTCACCAGATGTAGGTTTTGTCAACTCGGCAAATTGAACCTGGGACCTACATATTCGCCAGCTAAAAGCGGTGAACTTAACCGCACTGCCATCTCACTACGGACTATAACTGGCGAATGTATTTTATATTAGACAGGGTATGGTGGTTCCCACACTCTGTAACACAACAAATTTTTTTATGAATTTACTGTGATATTAGTATACTCTTGATATTTCATGACTCTACATCATCCCCTATGAAAGATAAGAGACAAAATCAAACTAAGTAACTAATAACTCCTGAACAAATTGATCAATTAGATTCAAAATTGGTAGGTCAGTTCCTAGTGTGAGAGATAATGTTTGTACCAAAGTTCCTGACTATTGAACAAAAATTACACCCTGAATAGTGTTAACAAGAATTGTACATACACAGAACACACACACACACTTATATGTTAGTATAGATATAAATATATGTTGTGTTTAATTAAGTTAAAAAAATAATTATGGGTTTTTTGAAATCGACGATTAAAAATAAGAAACAAAAATTACAAAATTCAAGATGGCGGATTTAATTTGGGAGATTTTCTTGTTACATTAAAATTAATCTTATTTATTCTTCATAAATGAAGCTCCCTTACAACCAAAGGCCAATTACAAGGTCGTACATGCATGGTTAAAAATACTGCATGAAAAGAAATTTAGCTGTCTGTTCCATCCCGTTTTTGCAGACAATTCAGTTCGTCTACAAAAACGTGTCGAACAAATTATAGACAACTATTATTCCTAATTATTGGAATAATAGCTGTCTATATTTCACCTAGCTTCTCACGACCGGACATCACCAGATATGCTGACAATGTAGAGTCATCATATTTGGCGGATGTTCCGTATCACGCCACCTTTTTGGTCGGCCATCTTTTGATTGAAACAAAGAAAACAAATGTGATGTCGTATCTTCGTTTCGAAGACATATTCATTCCTAAACCTACAGTCGAGTAGAGACGTTAGGGTCCATGCTAGTTGCTATGGACATTAGGTTTCACTAGTATTAAGAAATAGTAATAAGTATAATTCTAAAGTGTTTATAATAATTGAAGTAAATATTAATAAAAGATAATATTCAGAAATTATCTTATTTGTTGAGGTAATTTAAAAGTATTGAATTACTCTCGCAACACTGTCCAGCTCTGGGATTTTTGAAACCTCAGATCATGAGTTTTATACTTGTCTTTAGTGACACCGAATAAAAAACAATATCCAGATCATAGTTCGAAGTTCAATACAACAAAGGTAATTTCAGTGGCTGTTATTCTGCTTGAAAACCTACTGATAATATGAAGAAAAAGTTAGGCATAAAATGTCGCATTTTTACAGGAATTAACAAATAATTTCACATCTATCGATGCAGATACAAAAACGCGTCAGCAAAAGAATCGACACTTTTCACTCGGGAGTTTAGGGTGGAAGAGAAAATGGCGTTTTCGAAGGTAAAATCAGCGAAAATTTTAGAGCTAATGCTTTAAGCTGAATTAAAACTAAAATAAAGTAGATGTTCTGTCATCGGAGTTACATTGTATTAATCAAAGGGAGGATTTTCTGGTAAAATTCGCAATCATTCTTTTATGCAGGGCCACGTTAATATTCCTTGAGACTTTCGAACCAATGATAAGATTGCGGAATCAAAATTGGTAGGTACAATTGTTTTTTATAATTATTCAAATATACGACCCAAATTTCATGGTTGTCGCTTGAGGAGGACCGGCTCAGAGAGCCAAGAACTATTAACGAGCGATCACACTAAATTGTCAACAAGTTGTGAACAAACGAACCAACCAAAGAGAAAGTTAATAGGGCTCATCCGCATCACAGAACCATGCACCAAATTTCAACATTATTGAAAAAAAATTGAACGCTTTATTGTGCACACAAGAAATTGTTAAAAAATGGCACGAAATTAGACGTTACACACTCACCGAGGGGTCTGGCTAACGTCAAGTTACGTACAGCTCCGTCCTCTTCGACATTGAATTCACGCACATACTAAATTTCAGTTTCATCAGATAAAATTGAGAAATAATAGCATTTACAGTTTTTGTCTAAGCAGAAAATGTAATATAAATTATATATTTTTATGTAAAAAATCCTTATTGTTCCTCCATCGTCTGTTTTTGGAGAAAAATCGAATTAAAAAAGTGTAGATATGTATAAATTGAAGTTACAACTTTTTTAGCAAGTAATTTAGCACAGGTTTTTTCCATAGAGTATCAAATATAATAAGTTTCGGTTAAAAACGAATTTTTAAAAGATAAGTTTTTATTTATTTTTTATGGTTTTAACTTCATGCGAAATTAACGTTATTTTGTTACGGAAGGTTGGCTGCAGCATTGGTATATTTTTAAATCGCAGTAGTGAGTAGAATAAAAGCTTATAAAAAAGGACGCACGTGAAACGAAAAATGGCACCACTTTTACGATCAAAACATCCTCGCCTCCTAAGGTATCGATTCATGTTTGTTGGAATTTCTGAATCAATATTATTATATTTATTCATTCATTTAATTCAAATATTCGAAAAAACCTTTTCTGATTATTGCTAATGGGCCCGAATAAGCGGCAAGCAAATTTCAATTCGGTACCGCAGGAGTGGGGACAATGGCTTCAAAAGTGGCGTCGTTTTTCACAATGGAGTTTAGATGAGCGTGCGTCCTCTATTACATTTAGTACTCAGTGGTTTTTCGATAGGATTTTCGTCGATTTTTTCACTTCTAACGAAAATACCTGCGACAAATTTTACAGGTTTTGAATAAGTACCTACACAAAAAGCTATCGAACGTATTTTTCTTCTACGTTAAAATATTTATCTTTTAATTAGATTTAGTAAAGCTAAAATTGAGAAAAGGGAGTCACTGCGACGAGGCAGTATGTGTGTTTGATGCGAATTTTAATGAAGAGCTCGGTATTTTTGCTGGAAAAATAGCGACATTAGTTCGGTTGCAAATAATTCAGTTCGTCAGCTTTTCGAATGTACTTCGTGCAGTGCTCATAATACGCCTTTTATCACCTTTATGTGCTAACAGAAAATGATTTCTTCGAGCAACCAAGTTTTATAATTACCATGTCAAGTACTTCTATATAATTGCTCGGAAATTCAAATTTGTAATATTGAGAACAAATAACATAGGAGACGAGGAAAAGAATACTTTAACGGACGACTTCAAAGTGGTAGACCGTGAGATGATCGCACCAACATATGATTAAAAAATTACCTTCATTTCAATTCACTAAATATTCGTTAATACACACTACTCAAGCAGACCCTATTCGGGATGAACTGACACCGCAAAATCCTTTCGAGAGGCGTTCGCTTCAAAACAAAGATGAACTTTTTAAAGGCTTTCAACGTGACGTCATGGAAAAAAAGGGAAAAAAATCAAAAGTTTTTTCTACCCAGAAAAATAACTTGAAAAAAATTAATTTACAAACGATAAATTTTTACGCTTCACGATTGTTTCAAATTCTTCCCCACCACTACACACCCAATTTTTTTTACTTCTTTTCTCGTAATATGCCGTAGCCGGAAAAAATGGATGACAATGATTAAGGGATGGATTTGCGCACGACTGCTGTTATTGTATTTTCAACGGATTAACGGTATTCGGGAAACCGAGATTGTGGCGGGTCGAAGGATTAGGGTACGAGGGGGGTTCATACATTGGTGACGTTGAATTAAGATAAAATAATCGAACGTAATTGTTTTTTTTTTTTTTTTTTGTTTTTTTTGGGAGCGGGAGGGAAGAAAGACAGAATTAAAATAGGAGAGAGCATCTCTATTACTTACTGTACAATATTAATTCGCCTACTCTCTCCAAACTCCAGCCCATCGCTTTGTACGTCATGGCACTTGGTAGGTACCCTTCATCACTGCTAGTCATGTTTTTAACCTGTGCATTTTTCTATCTTGTTTTTCCTTGACTTTATTACCCAGTTTGCAGCAAACTGGGCTATTACAAATGACCTCCTGCAGGGGTTAGGGGTGGAGGTAGTGAAAATTTTCCGTTTCGCAACAAAAGAAAACTAATGACAAATTTTTTCAATTTTGACCACTCTTTTTTTTCATATATATATACATATTTATTTATTTATACATTAACATAATTGTATACTATGTACGTGTGTATGTATCTTCTAGATTTTTGGTTCACGGTTTTGAGAAAACTACAAAAGATGGGGCTGAAATTTTTAAGAAAGGTAGTTCTCATATAGGACCAGGTCTGAAAGAAGTTTGGTGCCTATTGGTCCAGTAGTTTCCGAGAAAACTGGAAAACAAACAATTCCTGGAGAAAATGTTTTCTTCACGGTTTGAGAAAATTACCGAAGAGATAAGACTGAAATTTTCATATCACGTAGTTTTTATATAGGAATATGTCTGAAAGAAGTTTGGTGCCTATTGGTTCGATAATTTCCGAGAAAACTGGAGAACAAACAATTTTTTGAAAAGTGGTTTTTCCATAATTTAGAAAAAACTACAAAAAGAATCTAGTTAAAATTTTCATGATAGATTTTTCACATATGTATAAGTTTTGTAGAAGTTAAGTACCTATTCGTTCAGTAGTTTTCTGAAAAATGGAAAATAATTTTGGTTCACGATTTTGAGAAAACTACAAAAATGATCGAGCAGAAATTTTCACGACAGATTGTTCCTATGCAAATGAAAATTTGATAGGAATTTGAGTCTTATTGATTAAATAGTGTCCGAAAAAAATGAAAAACAAAAATAAAAAATTATTGAAGAAAAGCAAATCGACTACGTTGCTAGAAGTATCTTTTTCTTACTCACGGCGTAAGGGGTTACCATCGTCTTTTCAGCATTGCATCAATCAAGGTTCTATTTTTTTAATTTATTTTTTTCTATTGTAAATGAAAATTGGCAAACTGCGTTTTCAAGCGAAGAATCACTGTGATAAAATTATTTTTCTTCAGAGTCTCAACTCTGAAATATTAATGAAGAAATATGTCGAACAGACATTCCGTAAACAGTTTCATCAAGTTTTTTTCGGAAATTCTATTGGGTCGATAATTTGTGAAACGATAGGAAAAATTGAGAATAAGCTTTACTGGTGATATTAAATCATTAATATGAATAATTTATGGTAGTCGAGGTTACGTACCGTCTCATAGTTCCGAACGAAAAATATTCCGGCCCGAGATTAATTCTATGAAGTCGCTGTTAATTCGTCAATTAATATCAAAATTGACGCTAAAAATGAGACTAAGACCATACCCTCGATAGAAAAACCAAAACAAAACACAAAATTTGTAAACAAATAAGAATAAACTATACAGTGTTTGCAATTTTGCTACTTAAATGATTTGCAAAATTTAGAATTCAATTTTTTTATTTTTCCTTATCTCATAATTTCCCGGTGTTGATGTTAAGCTGAGGTTCATAATACTCGGGAGGAAGTACACGAATGGTTAAACTAATAGATAGCCATCAATTAAAATTAAGACAATTCAAGAACGACTGAACACATAGTTCTCCTCACTTTGTTTTGCACTTTACATGATGAACAGCTTCGATTTTGGTCGCCAAACAACAGCGGAGAGGCGAAGAATTCCATATTTTTTACTATCGTAATTATCCGCATAAGGTGAGAAGAAGATGAATATTTGAAACATTTTACATTATGAGTAAATAAAATGAAATAAAATAAATATATACCTCAATATTAATAATATTTCTTTCGTGATAACTTTCACTCTCCCTAGTAGCTTTGTGAATAAAAAAGCCGAAAAATTACGCCGGCAAAAAAACTTTAGAATCAGCCCCATTTCCTTTTCTAATTATTTGTCCTATTTTTTTTTACAAATACAAACGTTCCAAGTGCTTTTACTTTTTCGACGTGTTTGCTCTACGATAAAATTATCGACGTATCAACAATTCTTTGTTCCCTTTTTAAATCTTCTAATTTGACGTTTTTTCAATAGCTATTTGACAATACGTAGGTACTTTGAATGTTTCGAGGTCGATGAGTCAGGAATTTTCCGTAGTGTGAGCTGTTCTTCTGTAAATGAGGAGGCGTGTTGAAGTCGAAAATGAAAAAAAAACGTTAAATAATTTACAATGTTACGAACGAACTTTGAACTTTCGATTTTACGGGGGTCAAGAAAATTTTTACACTGCAAAATTGTAAAAATTGTAAACTTTATTCGTTTGTTCCCTTGTCTAATAGTTGATAGTTATTGAGTAAATTTCAATATCGGTAAAATAAATTTTACCAACATTTTACTTTTTCGTGCTTTCTTTTAAATGACGATCTTTCGGTTTTCGCGATTTAAAATTATTAATACGAAGACTTTAAAACGGGAAAAGTCTGAAATACACGACTACGCTTCTGATCATCCTTTAATTCCACAATTTCTGTTTAAAGAAAGGACTTTATTCGTAAAACTACTATCAGGCTACCTGAAGCTTTTTTTATCGCTAAAATATTCAAAAATAGACATTTCCAAAACTTTTTCAAAATATTATTTGAAACAATTCTCTGCAAAAGATCGAGACGAAACTTCGGGAGCTACAACAAAAAGGCGAAAATCTCTCTTTGCTGAATTTCAAAACTTCGAATAAACATTTTTGTGTATTTAATAGGTAGAATACTCAGGTCGCCTGTGAGGTAGATCTACTCACATACGACTGCTTTCAGAAATGCAGCTTGGTGGAGAGCTTTCTAACCAACAATACGAAATGTAAATTTCAAGTAAGTTCCAACAGAGAACTATAATTTGAACCATCCCATCAGCATCCCAGCACGTTACACTCCAAAAATACAATGAAAAGAAGTCCACAACCACCACCAACCCCCTAAATTTGGCTAACACCAGGTTTTCGAAATTACACGAAACTCTCTAATCCTTTCTCTGTTGAATGTTATTTGTATCATACAGACATCATCGGTAGTTTAGCAACTTCCTACAAGCATTTCTTCACCATCCTGTTTTTCGCCACACTCGAATTATAATTCTGCCACCGAGTACCAATTTTAATGACGTATTCACGCCAAAAAGTGGCGTAATTGTACGAGAATTGCCCAACTATGAACGAAAAAAATTAAAAGGAACACCTCGGCTCTAACGACCGGGCCTCTAAACTAATTTTTCGACAAACATTCGATTAGCGCCTTCATAAAACTTGCACAATGCACACGCCGATAAAACGTGACACAAAAAATTGCGTCACCTCTTTAACGGTCACAAGGCTTTCTTTCTGATGGCTCGCTGTAAGCACAGTTTATCGGTTACTCCCCACCTCGTTCCCCTCACCGTCGTCATTGACGAATTAAAACGACATCTGGTCGTAAATGAAACATTTCACGTTTTTCTTTCTTCTCCGCGAACGTTCGAACTTTCAAAAGAAAAGCAAGAAGGGAGAAAAGGGCACAAAAAATTGGAAAAACGAAGGACTGATACGAACTGTGTACGAGGAGTTTTTCACATTTTCCAGCGCATGACGATGCACCCTTCACCTCCACCGCCGCTCATGCCTCTTTCACTCCATCAGCCCACAACAATCTTGTCCTCATCATGATTACAATCGACTCGCCTAACGATGGCGAAGAATACGTTAAAGGCGAACCATTTTAAACATCCATCAATATTTCACCTCACCCGACCCCTTTCAACCCTTTTTCAAACCCTCTTTGCCTCAGTCTTTAACGCGTTTTTTCATTTCGACGTAGCGATTGCTACTGTTCTTCAATATTCAATTTCATTGGCTTTTTTTTTCTTTTTAATTTTTCCCCCCCGACGTCGACAAGATGCATTTGTCAAATGTTAATCAATTACGAAACGTCGTTAACGCGTCGATTCTAAATAGACCCTAAACTCGTTACCGAATAAAATATGTACAATCGATAAACTCGCGATTAAATACACGTGGAAAAGAAAAACTGAAGAAAGAAAAAAAACAACATGAAACACAACGGTAACAACAACAATAGCCTAATTTCACGGCGAGAACTTACAGACTTTCCGAAGTAGGGTGTAGTAGTATGGTGGAGAGGGTATTTTCCGCGACATTTGGTGAAAATTCCTGTTTTTGAATTTGGTTTTTCGGATGAGTTGGCTTTCAGATTGAGCTTCGTATGCCGGTTTTCAATTAGTGGCTCACAAACATATTCAAAATTCAAATGAAAGCTATAAAAAAAACCCAATTGTGGCTCATTTACCCCTTCAACCACTTAAGCAGATAGGTACGGGGTAATTTTAAAAACTGGAGTGCAGCAAGCCTCGCTACAAAAATTAGGTTTTCGAGAAAAAGAGTTACGAATTTTGATGGTCACATTAATTGTCTGTAAGTTTATATGCGTTAATGGTATTTTATGATTGTATGAAATTTGTTAGCTGCTAATGAAATATTAGACAATGTGGAATTTAAAACCATTACTTCTTGAAATGAAAAATTAATTATGATGATAAAGTATAATAAATAATCATTTAGTTTCAAATAAAACCAAAGAAATATAATAAAGTTTCAGAATAAAAAAAAAAAGAAAACACGAACATGTCGATAATTTTTGTAATAAGTAATGCTTATGTAAATTAGAAAACAAAAGAAAAAAAAAAGCTTTACCGAAAGTATTGTCCACCTGATCCGCACTAAAATTGGTAGCATGCTACAATAAATTATAATGAATATTTGTTTCAAATTTCGTTCATATGTCTGCAAAATTCTGCGTTTTATGACCTATATAAAAACACAAATAGCGGTAATGGAAGTACCGTCCAGCTGATCCGCGCCAAAATTGGTACCATACTACAATGAATTATTAAAATAAATATTTACTCCGAATTTCGTGGCTATTGGTGTAAAATTGAGCATTTTATAGCCTAAATAAAAACAAAAATGGTGTTACCAGAAGTACCGTCCGACCGATTCGCACCAAAATCAATAGCTCTCGTCTTTGGCTTAGTACAAATATTCGAACCAAATTTCGTGATTATCGAACAAAAATTGCAACCTGTACTGTGGGAACAAAAAATTGACTTTTATAAATGAGGACCGTTTTTCCAAAACCAACTAAGTGAGAATTTGGATAAAACGGAATTTTGACGGATTCTTGTATAGGTTGGCATGCCTAATCAATGACCTAAACCGACAACTGGACATCTAACACCCATTCTGTGTTCCACGGCCAAACGCATTTATTTCATGTAATTTCATTTTTTTCAAACCCTGTTAAATGAGAAATTTTCCCAAACTAGCTAAATATTTTTGTGATAACAATTACGTGTGGTTTTACCGTTAAATCTGGACAATTAAACAAACAAAAAAAAAGTAAATGTCTATAATAACTGCTCCTATGATCTCACAAGACCAGTTTAACATTTAATGCTGTAAAAAGTTGTAATTTAAAAGATCAATAGCTGAACAATAACTAAAAAATAAGACTGTTCGTTGGAGAAAGCTTTGGTTGCCCTTTTGCTGCAATGGTAAGTTGCCTTCAAAATTCTCTGGGCTTAAAAAGAAGATATTATTAAATAAATATGTTATAACTAATCTAAAATTTGGACCTTCAAGAAAAACTCAAAAATATTTTCTGTTTCAACGATATATTCGTCGATTACTTCAAGAAAATTTGTACCAGACACTCCACGACAAGGACATCAGCGTCAGAGAAATGCAGCTCCACTGGTACAGAAATCTAGATCACACGTTTCAGCGCTCAGGATGCAAGATATTGAGAATCTTCCACAGTTTGTTCATCTTAATGAAACTCAACAGCGTTTTTATGATAGTATTATCGTAACAAAACGTAGGGTTAAGGAATCCGAATTTGCCCAACTGAGGGATCAGTAAGTTATGTGCAAATTTTTATAACTTCTGACTTATTAATTTTGTTGTTTTTGTTTTTTTTAAATATAATTTTCATCGTCTTTTAATTCATTGGACATTTTATATACTCGAGTGTCAAAATATTTTACAATGTAAAATGAGTAGAGGAGGGTATAGGAATGCGACTCTTATATGGCTGCTACTACAAATAAGTAGATTGGAAGCTATTGAGTAAAAAGTACACAAAGTGCCCCTTTCATTTTTCCAAAACTAACTAATTACAGACATGTTCCACTTTCGATCTTCTTCCCACCTAGTATGCGATATTTTGGACTCTGTAGACTAAAGGGTCTCCTTGAGAATCTATTCCATGACACAAATATCCACGATCAACATTCCACATCAACGCTAACGCCATCTATACATTTTTTGTGTCTCCTAAAAAATTTCCTAAAATCAAATAGCAGGTTTTGGAATAAGGGTCCTTATATATATAAATTTCCTGACGTCATGAAATGAAAAACGTACCTACCTCCAACCTCAGAGGCTAATACCGCACCAAGCGTAATAAGTAAATTTTTTAAAGAAAACCTACTTAGAAATGTTACAACAACGTTTTTTTTTTTCATTTATGCACAAATTTTTTATGTGCATTAATGTATTTGGAAGAGGGGGTCATTAAGTGAAAAGGATGGAAACCGCTTCTCTTGATAGAAAAACGGTTGAGACTGAAAATAAAAAGTGGTTGAAAAACCACCCAGGGAATGAGAATATGAGAAAATGTTACTAATCCCATAGTAAGAGTATTGTTGGGGCGAACTCGAACCTTCTGAATTTTCCAAAACTGAAATAGAAAACTCCAAAATTAATTTTCAATAAATCATGAATGAATCCCCCAGATTTTCGACATTGGCCTATATTTCTATAACCCAAATCCATATCAGCGAATAAATTTCTATTACTAGTTACGAACAATTTGCTGAACGTACTCATTAAGTAATATGAATCGACAGGATTTTTTTTCGAACTTGAGCATTCAATATCTGATTTAAGAACTCGGTAAAGAATAATTAATTCTTAATTTACATCGAACTCGAGTCTTACCTGTACGTAAGTAAAATATACATCCAAATGGACAAATTGCCACATAATGAAAACAATTTTTTGGCTGTTTTTTGTGTTCTAGAAAAAATGTATTTTAGTTGTTTTTCTGGAGCCTATGAGGGGTTGACACCCAACCCTTACACAGATACGGCCCCGAAAATAAGACTCGAGATCAATGAATTTTCAGAATTAAAAAAATAATCTCAATTTATACTACTCAGAAAGTACGTTCTACAGCAGCTTTTTTTTTATTTTTTTATTTTTAGCACGGGATTAGTTAAATTACTCACAAATATGGATTCGGGTAACAAGACAACGTCAACAGCTTAAGTTTTTATTCGTGATTTTTTTAAATTAATTTTTCGAGTCGTCTCATTCCCGTTTTACGAAATTGAAAAGAAAGAGCCGAGTACGCCCCAAACCACAAACAAAATCCTCACTTTGTCTACCAATGAGTAACATTTTCGAATAATTATTCTCATTCACCTATCAGCAGTTTTTCAACCATTTCTTATTTAGAGCTTCAAAGGTTTTTCACTTTTTCTACAGGAAAAAGATTCGAGTGTTTCTTTAGAAATTTCTTACTTATTTTCACCAAGTAGATATGAGTTTTTCACATTATTCTGACCTTAGATGTTGAATACATATTCAATATTCATGAATTCACGGTCGATAAGTCAATTTGAAATTGTAAATTTTTCGAATTTCTTATTTGTGAGTAGGCAGGCACCTAGTCATATTCGAAATTAAAATTTTTCGCACTCCTGCCGGTAATATAGGTGGACTGGGTGGAGATAGAGGGCCTTGACCACTCCAAAAAATTCTCGGCCAAAAATGAAACTTTAAAACTTTCAAGTCTTACCACAATTAATGTAAGGTAAGTAAAATATTTTCGCCTTTCGACAGGACGTTTATTTTTTATAGTTTTTTTGTTTCCTCTCCGTAGCTCTCTTCAACATTTCAGGCAAAGTCCCCCTATGGCCGGCTAATCATTCATTATAAACGGAACACCCTATACACCTGCAAGTATGGCGGTGGGTACAGCATTCAGCGTTTCAATTTTATGGTTACATGTTTTCCGTTTCAAGCATTCGTTTATAAAATAACTTTCGGGGACGGTCTGATTAAAATGACAATACAAATAACGTAGGTGGGGTCAATCAGCCTGTCAACATTATACAGCCATTCTAAAGCACGAAACACTTAGTCGAAAGAGGAGTGAAATAAAAATAATTATTTAAAATAAAAAGAAAAAAAAGGGGAAAAAAGGTGCGTGCACGAGACAATATTTGTTTTCAAATTTTATCGCCATTACGATGGAAAATGTTCGTTCCAAACGATCAAGAAGGAAGTCAATACCTAGATCTTAACGCTGGAAGGAGGGAAGTATTTTTACCCAGTTTGCTTGCAAACGGGGTATTAAAATTGACTTCACAAAAGGGTTAGGGGTGGGGATGATGAAAATTATCCGTTTCGTGAGAAAAGCAAACAATTAGTACTATTTTTTCATTTTAATCTTATAAATATACACAAAACACAAAAAACACACACACACAAATTAGGTCAAAATGAGAAAATGGTACCAATCGTTTTCTTATATATATATTTTGTGTTCACGGTTTTGAGAAAACTACCGGATGGATAGGACTGAAATTTTTACGAGAGATAGTTCTCATATTGGAGTACATCTGAAAGAAGTTTTTTGCTTATCGGTTATTTAGTTTCTAAGAAAATTGAAAAACAAAAAATTCCCGGAAAAGTCGTTTTTCCAGGGTTCCGAGAAAATGACAAAATGAATCGGGCTGAAATTTTTACGTTAGATTCTCCTTATGTTGGTGCAAGTTTCTTAGAAATTTGGGGCCTATTAATTTAGTAGTTCCAGAGAAAACTGGAGAAGAAAAATTTCTGGAAAAAATTTTGTTCATAGTTTTGAGAAAACTACCAAAAAGATAGGGCTGAAATTTTTAAGAAAGATAGCTACTATATTGGAGAAGGTCTAAAAGAAGTTTGGTGTTCATCGGTTTAGAAGTTCTTGAGAAAACAGGAAACAAAGTCTCTGGAAAAGCAGTTAAACATCGATAGATCGATATTTTTGTAAAAGACACGGATAATATTGTAGATAATTCTTTTGTAACTTTTTAACCTGAAACTAGTGTTGAGACCACCAATCCTTCTCCCCTCTCACTCCTACGAACACACGAACATATATTGAATACATTTATTTATATCTACTCGCGGCTACACTGATATACCACTTCCGCCGCTCACTCGTTCATTTCCGTTACCGTTCGTTCATTACTCTAAAAATGTACTTTGCTTAAATTATATAACTTATGAAATAAACATTCGCTTCTTGGACGTAACTTCACTCAAATCTTTCTTTTCTGTTACAACTTAGGTCCTCAACCTCTATATGGTAGCATCGCTCGGTAACAATCCTTGTACCTGTAACAGATTTTAAAAAATAATAATTTAAAAGTTTTTATATTGTCAATTTTTTCTTTTTGTGTTTAAGTCAAACTTTTAAAAATTTTCGTGAATAATTGTGTTTTAATATTTTTCGTAATTTTATTTTGTGTTGGGTAACTTAGTTCCAACCTACCATTTTTTTTCGAGTCGTAAAATTTATGTTCTCAAAAAATTTAATTCCATCTTGAATGCTGTAAACGTTCAATGAGTTTCGTCGTTTGCTGAAAAGGATTTGCCCTGTTTGTGTATAATCCAGCCAAGTGTATCGAAAATTCCAGGACTCGCCGATTGCTAAGTTGTTTGGGAACCCTGCTTGTGTTGCCTGAAAACTAGTAAATTCATTAGTATCTGCCCTGCTTGTGTATGAACTAATTCGTCGAAGTCATCAATTGGAAATAAATCGCCTTGAGCAGTCACAAATTGATCTGAAACCAACGTAAAAGCTTCAATTCAACAACGTCAAAATTGGTATTCATCGTCTTAATTCAACTTCACTTTTGGTATCATCTTTAAAAACTCAAAAAAAACTTAACTCAAACTCTCATCGAAGTACGTTCAAAACAACCGAAGCACAATTCAAACAGCAGTTCCAGAGCACCAACTTCATCAATTCCAGAAAACGAACCTGAAAACAAAAAATCGACGGTTAAAAAGGGTATAACTTAAAAATTTTCTGCTGAAAAAAGGTAATAAAAAACATATTTTTCATAATTTTTCGTATCTTTCGTATATTTTTTCGTGTTCAATTTCGTGTTTTTCGTGTAATTTAACTCTTTCGATTCAAAATTTGACCTGTATATTTGAAAATACCGTTAATTTCAAATAATTTTGGCCTTTTCAAAATTTTTCTAAGTACAAATTTTGGCAAGTCGTGTGCAAATTTTTGCAGCCACTTTTGTCTTGGAGTGTACAACTCGTGACGTATGCACGGCTCGTTTCGTTCATTCGTTCGAACTTGTACATTAACCTTTTGTTAAGTGCAACGAACCTACGAACGCTTATCTTCGCCCATTCATTAAATACGTTGGCGCGGTTTTTCAATTTCAAACCACCATTTTGTTGCAACTTGTTAATTTTTGCCGTTGCACAATTTTGTCGAAAATACTTAACGATTTTTTTTTGAATTTTTTTTCTTTTTCTTATACGAACACTTAAATCAAATTAAATTTTTTTTTTGCTCTTTTTTTTCTCTTGAGCAACTTTAATTATTTATTCGAAAATATTATACATATTTCAAATTTTTTTTTCTACTGTGAATTTTTTTTTTATTCTTACGAGTTACCAGTAGAATTAATTTTGCGTAATACTTGGTGAAATTTTTTTTTTTTTTTTCTTCTTAAATCACCTGCATTTTTTTTTACTTTTTCTACAAATTTATTTCGAATTATTTTGTGGGTATATAATTTCAAACAAAATTTCCCCTGTTTTCAATATTTTTATTCCTTTCTAATTCCCTCGATCTGAAGGTAGCTAATTTCATATTCACCCTCACACTTTCATTTTTTTTTTGTTTTTAATTAATCATCTTATCGAATTTCAAATTCTAATACGAATCATCTTGGGTTAAAAAGTCTTGTTATTTATTTTTTTATTTTTTTTATTGGGAAGCGTCCAGTCTCATCTTTAACGTGTGTGATCTCTTGCCCGCAGTGGACCTACTCGAGACACACACAAGGACAACTTAAATACTATCGTTATATCTTCAAATTGTTTGGTTAACACAGGTACGGCAATCCTAGTCTTGCGGCATTTGCTGGGGATTGACATCCGTTTGTTTTATTTTTTTTATTTTTTTTTATTTTTTTTTAAGTTCAGTCAATTCATTAACTATGAACACTGAAAATAATGAAAGGATCTCAAATGTCTTCCGTGGAAATGGCTATGAGGGATGGCGTGCAACTGTCATCAGCACCCTTATAGGTAAAGGCTGCCATTCCACAATTTTTCCTACTGCTCGTGAAACTAGTTACATTTATACATCATCTGAGGAACGCCTAACATCTAAATGGCTTAAATTCTTCCAAACTCAAGAACGAGCGAAAGCTCATATATTCGAAAGACTTGACAAAAGAATCCTTCATCATGGCAAAACGTGCGATGTAGTTTCTCAAATTTTTGAAATCTTAGATGCTCGATACAGGAATCAAACTGCTACTAACATCATGGTATTAAAGGCAAAATTTCAATCCCTTCGCTTCGATCCAAGGAGAGGTACCATCCGTAGATTCTTGGAATATTTTTCATCCATTGTGGAAGAACTACGTGATGCTAATTACCCCCTATCGGAAGCCGATGAAATTGATCAATTAATGATGTCATTGCCCGAAAAATTTGATACTGTTTTCTCAGAATTCCGCCAATTAGAAGTAGAAAAACGAACTACTGTCAGACTCACAAAAATGATATTAGAAAAATGTGATCGAATTGAATATTCTAATAAAACTTTTCCCGGGTTTGATCGGCCTAAATCATCCTATCAACCGATGAATAATAATAATAGAAGAAACTTTAGAAATTTTCGTAATAATAATAATAACTCAAACTCCTCCAAACCAAATTATAACACAACAAGTTATTTAAACGATCACAAGAATAGTCAAATCAAACAAAATAGTTATCCTTCTAAAGATAATGTATCCCAAATGGATATTACATGCTTTAGATGTAATAAAAAAGGACACATGTCAAGGACATGCCCTAATGAGACATCTACTGCAAGTAATACTCCAAATACCCAAAATCAGAACGGTAGCTCGAAACCCCAAACTTCAAATAACACGAACTCCCAAAAAAAATCAGAAGATAAATCCAACTTTCGTGTCAAATACTCTATGATGTTACATTCAAATCTTAATCACTTAAGTTTTGATGACATCGAAGATGAATTCCAATGGCCAAAACCCCCTACAGTATCAAAGTCCGCCCCCCCAAAAAACCAACTCCATACGATGTTACTAGATAATGGAGCAGATGACCATATGGTCAATGATATTTCAAAATTAAGAAACGTACGCAAAGTTGACAATTCTCGAAGAGCACTTTGTGCAAAAAAAGGTGTATTCGTAAATCCCACCCATGTAGGATCAATGTACGTTAACGTCTGCAATTCCAACGCAGAATTTTCCACTATTCACCTGAAAGAGGTATATTACGATCCTGATTTAAGCCTTGATATTTGGTCAGGTGCTAAAATCATGGAGTCCGGCATCTTTAAAATCATAACGGACACGGATCACGCAGACATCATAAATAAAAATACTGGTGAAATTACTATAACCGCTCCAAAGAGAGGTTCTATGTATTACATTGATCACGAAATAGTTGATGAAGAAGAGGAAAATAAGGTCTATCAGGAGCTTGTGTGTATGCCTGTACCTAGTACGTCTGTAGAACAGGAAGATCATGTAGATGATCCTCAACAAAATTTTGAAGAACTGAATGAGGCTGAAACAAGCAATCCACAAAGAGAGCAGGAAAACATTGACCATCCCCAAAATTTTCAAGATACCGAAGTGGATACGGTCACTCAGGAGATTTATTCCGAATCTGAGGACGAATCAAATGGAGAGAGTGTCGGAATAAATAGAAAGCACAAGAAAAATATAAACAAAACTAAAACTCTTTGGCATAGAAGATTAGGTCATCTAAGTGGCAAAAGCCTAAAAGCACTATCAAAAGTAGTTGTAGGTATGCCCCAAAATTTGGTATTTAAGGACGATGACTTTGCCACTTGCGAAATATGTATAAAAGCAAAATCCACCCGACTTGGTCACCATGGCGTGAAGACTCGACCAACGAGAAGAATGGAAGTAATCTCATCAGACATCATGGGACCCTTTCAAGAGGCATATAACGGAGAAAAATTCATAATAACTTTTATTGATCATTACTCGAAATATACTCTCGCCTTTCCAATATTAAGAAAATCCCAGGCATTTGATAAATTTAAAGAGTACTATTTATCTTTTAACACAAAATTCCCCAATGATCCTATCTCAGTATTAAGAACTGATCAAGCTAAAGAATACTCCGACTCCAAAATGACACAATTTTGCTCCGAAAAAGGAATCACATTAGATGATGGCGCGGCATACACCCCCGAATTAAACGCAATAGCCGAAAGGCAAAACAGAACCCTGCTCGAAAGAGTTAGAGCTATATTATATGACGCAAAAATTGATTTTAAATTATGGTCAACAATTATATTAGCCGCCGCCCATATAATTAATAGAAGTCCGACCCGCGTCAATTTAGGAAACATGACACCTTATGAAAAATTATACGGAACTAAACCCGATATTTCCCATCTTCGAGTCTTTGGTGCTATTGCATATAAACACGTTCCCATTGAACAGAGACAGCAATCAGCAGTCAAAGCCAAGAAGAACGAAGAGGAGCATCTCGACCCAAAATTCTTACCCCGAGCCCTTAAAACAATTCTGATCGGCTTTTCGAATGTAGGTTATCAGATACTAGATCCAATCAAAATGAAATCCTACAAATCCTGCGATATTAAATTTGATGAGACGAAAACATTAGCCGACTTCACAAATAAACCAGAGGAACTACAAGTAAAACCCTTAGAAGAGGAAATTGAGGCAATCTATAGGGTCAATGTGCTAAAACAAGCCTCATCTGAAGACTTATTGTTTATAGAAGATTGCATGCCAGTAAGTTTTAGTGATATTTTCCAGAATCCTTTTAAGAAAGAGTGGCTTAAGGCAATCAATGATGAACTGCAATCCATGTCAGACCTTAACGTGTGGAAAATTGTAGACCGCCCACACAATATCAAACCTATCGACACACGGTGGATATTCACGGCCAAAGCCAATGAAAGAGGAGTAATGTGCCCAAAAGCTAGACTCGTTGCCAAAGGCTTTATGGACAGATCCGAATACACCATGACAGAAACCTATGCACCTGTTGTGCAACTCTGGCTAATTAGGTGGATCTTATCCGTAACTAACCTATTAAATCTACAACTCGTTCAATATGATGTCAAAACAGCCTATTTGAACTCTAAAATCAAAAATGACATCTTTCTTAATATTCCCCAAGGTTGCAACGTCGAAAAATCAAAATTACTTAAACTTGAAAAATCCATCTACGGCCTTAAAACATCTAGTAAAAATTGGATTGAGTTACTGGATTCTCACCTTCAAACTTCCAATTTTACAAAGTCAAAAATCGACAGATGCGTATATACACGTAAAGATGAATCAGATGGTATTGCCTTCATGATAATTTACGTAGACGACATCCTTCTTGCAACTAACCGTCCCGAATGGGTTAATGAAATAACCAATCATTTTGAAACTCGTTTCACTATGAAAGTTGTAAACAACCCAACCCATTTTGTAGGTTTCGAAATTGAAAGAAATCGTGAATCACAAATAATCAAACTTACCCAAAAACAGCAAATCCAAAAGATTCTCCAGAAATTCAAAATGTGTGATTCAAATCCTTCCAAAACGCCTATGGAGACAGGCCTCAAGTTAAGCAAATCTGAAGGCACAGACAATAAAGAATACAGATCTATGATTGGTGCACTATTATATGTATCTAGAGGCACAAGGCCAGACATATCTTTCTCAGTCAATTACTTGTCAAGATTCCAAAACTGTTCCGATGATACAAAAAAGAATTATGTACGGCGCATCATCCGGTACTTGAAATCCACGATCGATCTTGCAATTGTCTACAGATCCAACTCCGAAGGCATATCAGCCTATGTCGATGCATCTTATGCCCCCGACATTGATGATCAACCTACAAACATGTCTGAATTAGAAAAAGGAAAATCAATAACTGGTTACCTTATTACCATGTATGGTGACCTGATAAATTGGGGCGTTCATCGCCAAAATATTCATGCTTCTTCATCAACAGCAGCTGAATTAATTGCTCTTCACGATTCTTTTGAGGATATAGAACTTGCTTGGCTCCTCAATCGTGAATTTTTCTCAATTGACACTCCAGTAATTGTCTACGAAGACAATATCTCTGTTATTCATGTAATCTCTGGAGGAGGACAAAAACGTCTTCGAGCTCTCATGATCAAATGTTATGGACTTGCTCAAGCCTATAATGACAAAATTTTCACATTCAAACAAATAGCTACTGAAGATCAAATAGCTGACTTACTTACTAATAAAATCCTAGAATCCCCAAATTGTGATCCCTAAAAAGTCAACTCCATTACCAAAATTTTGTCTGAAACATCACAAAAACATAATTTATTATATCTTTATCTCTATTTGCATGTTATTTATCCTGTTACCTAATATAAATTATTTTGCATGTTACCATATTTACTATATTTTATTCATATTTATTAATCACTATACTTACCATAAGCGTCCAAATCAGTTACCATTTTATATATACACTTTTTCAATTTTTAAAATTTATATTTTTATAATTTGTAATTAAATGTAATGAACTTTTAAACACTTTTGTAACACCCGCAGTCGTGATCGGTTCAAAAGATTGTAGGGGGGTGTTGAGACCACCAATCCTTCTCCCCTCTCACTCCTACGAACACACGAACATATATCGAATACATTTATTTATATCTACTCGCGGCTACACTGATATACCACTTCCGCCGCTCACTCGTTCATTTCCGTTACCGTTCGTTCATTACTCTAAAAATGTACTTTGCTTAAATTATGTAACTTATGAAATAAACATTCGCTTCTTGGACGTAACTTCACTCAAATCTTTCTTTTCTGTTACAACTCCGGTCCTCAACCTCTATAACTAGCAATTAAATATCGATAAATCGATAATTATCGATATAAATATCGAGCAAACAGGGTTTTCTAGCGAAGCATTGCTGTGCTAGAGTTTTTATTTCTTGAATTTCAATATGCGCGGTCTAAATGAAGAAAAATTATACCTACAAATATTTTTTAGTCTAGTTCAAAGTAAGTTTTGATTAAAAACGAGTTTTTAAAAGATAAGCTTTTATTTTTATTTTTTGGCTTTAGCTTCAGGCGAAATTAACATTATTTCATTGCGGAAGATTGGCTGCAATTGTGATATATATTTTATAAATCGCAGTATTGAGTAGAATAAAAGCTTATAAAAAAGGAGGAGGTTATCAATTTGATCCTTATATATATATATTTATATATATATATATATATATTTACGTTTATTCCAAAATAACTTTTCAACCTGAGCATCGATTTTGATGAACTCTTTTTTAGAGGATAGAAGGTGATTCCATATGGCGGTTCCATTCAATTTTTTTTTTAGAATCGATGAGACAGTTTTTGTAACGAAGCTCGGGCTTCACGTTGAACTTCTCTTCAGAGGATTCGGTGCATCATTCCACGAGGTACAATAATGGTTTGATTCTCAAATCCGCACACTACGGACACTCATCATTTACACAGGTTGTTTCATGAGTATTGATTAGGTACTTCTAGTCCGTTCCAAAAGACAAGGTAACCCCTCAGTCAAAAATACACGAAGCGAGTGGATATCACAAATAATCGCAGGGGCAATGATTCACACAATGCAAAACGGAGTATGCATTCTTGTATATTAAGCGTATAAATATTGTCAAGTTAACATTAACGAATATAAATTTGAATCTCCTACGCATCACTTTGTTTATTTGGTACGCGGGTGTGAGTGAATCCGTCTATTTGCGCCTCCGAAAATTTTTACCTTCTCTTTGGAAAGGACTACCGTGACCGGTATTCAAAGGAGGAGTACAGCAAGACAAAATGATATCGATCGTGTATAGCAGTTTGTTTAGTTTACAATTTGAAGAGAATGAGATACTGCATATACTCCGACAACAATTTTGATTCTAATTAAGACATTTATTAGCTTTGTTTGGATATTATCGGTAGTACTGGTACTGGCCCAGTACTGCCAGGAAAGCTTTTGGATGCTCATTACTGGTTAACAGTTAGCTGTTCACACACCACCAGTTGATCTACAGGAACCAGAGACTGTTACGATATCCAGGAGCCCGAAGTTCACTGTTCTCAACCGGTGAAATTTTTTTGTTTATCGAATTCATCACCGATCGTCACTTATACAGATGGAAAGGGCAGTTTAGATCTTTTCGTCCTACGTGAATGATTTCGTGACATAAGTTTCAAAAAGATTCACTCATTAGAGCGGACTGTAAAATAGAGATCAATAGTATCGTTATTAAATTTCGTATTCGTTTGAAAGGAAGCAAAAACGAGAAACCAAAAATAAATTTCCATACTGAAACTTAAACCAAAAGAATTGATGTACTACCAGAACAAAATGAATTTTTAAAATTCATTTCTGGTGCCTACATCATTAGGTTATTAAAAGAGTTAGAAGAAAACATACAAAGAAATTTGAATCGGACTTTTCATAGACAGTAAGAATAATAAGATGATGAAAATGAATGCAAATTTTGAGAAACGTTATCCATTCGAATTATCCCGTAGTTCTCAAATGAATCGAATATAATGACGAACGAAAAATGCAGACTAAATAACTCGCAAACAAAATATTGAAAGCCCACTGAAATTAAGTTGAACATGGGAAATAATCTATCGCGAATAAACCCTAAAAGCTGTAAAAAAAAAAAAAACCTCAACTTCGAATTCGATACTTTGTCAGAGCTATGAATATCAACCAAGAACAAAGAAAGATGATGATTTATTGTCTGGTCATACTCAGAGGCTCTTCGAGTTGCGGACTGCGGTTGGTGGTATCTGATCCACTAACTCGATTTCAGTCGGCGAAATCGTACCAGTAGTTGATTTTTTTGCTGGTTGATTTGTTTTTTTTAAGTTGGCTATTTTGTTATAAAAAAAGTTGGCTAAAATGAAATCATCCCCCTAGGCTAAACTACTTCGAAAAGCCCACAGGTCATACCTCGGACTAAGAATAGATGAACGAAAAACGAAAGCAAATTTCGAATTCAATCCTTCAAAAATTAATATCACCAGTTTTCAACATAGACAACAAGCTCAATTTTTCAAAAACTGGCGTTCACTTCACCGAGATGGCACGTTGAAGTAGATCAAAAGGGAAAGGGATAAAAATCATTCAAAGTAATGGGAAAACATATGCTGGAAACAAACGCAAAATTCTAATAATTTACCTATGCATTTCAAAACGCATTAGTACTGTCTCCGTTGTGCAGTAATGAACAATGAAGAACAAATTTTCACAACAGGTGCATTTTGAGCTATCAATTTTGTCGGTAAGGAGCATAAAAAATCAATAAAATGAAAAATAAATTCATGAAATTTGAATCGTTTTCGAAACAACGAGTATCATCGTAGTAATTTGATATAATGATAAAGTGTACGACGGAAAATCGCTTCATTCGGTGTCGACTTCATGTCATCCCCTCCACCGCAAAAAATATTCAGTTCCTCAGAATTTTCACTTCGTAACGAACTCGGGAAATTCGTTATTTTACTCACAAAAAATAATAAAGGGCGTACAGTTTCGTAACAAATATAGCAGAAGATTGTTTCATTGACAGGCAACGTATTTAAAATTAAAAAAAATATTAACTGATTATTAATTGAAATAAGCAGCGAATAATCGAACGAATTTTTAAATCTGATGAATTATACGATGTTTTTATGAAACAACATATCGAACAAACAACGATTCATAACAGTCACCACCTAACCGATCCGGTATGGTCTAGTGGTTAGGATCCCTGGCTCTCATCCAGGAGGCCCGGGTTCGATTCCCGGTACCGGAAATAACTTTTTTTTTTTTTACACATTTCAAGTCAATTTTCGTTGACGTATTCGTTTATCGCAATTAACGAAATTTCTCAAAAAATTAATTTTTCCCCGGTAAAAAATGCGGCTGTAACCATCGGTAAGTTTCGCAAATCAGCCTTCATGTTAAATGGGCTGATTTTTTTCTAAGAAGTTGTTTTTAAATTAAGATTCGATTTCTCCAAATATCAGCTTCGAAATGTTTGCTTTTTTTCGGAAAAAGTTTTTGAATTTTGAAGAAATAATTTTTCTCAAAACTGGATAAATTTTACAGGAAATACGTTACAGTCGTAATTAAAACCGATGATATAAAATTTTTCTGCAATTTTTACTAAACAATAAATGTGAAGAAAAATGCTAAACAATTCTAAAAAAAAACGATCTCTTGCTTAAGAGAGGAGAAAGGAAACCACCATTTTTCAGCAAAATACTCATCACATAAAATTCTCACACACACACGCTGAAATTTAGAAAAAATTCCACCAGCAAGGTAGTTATAAAAGCATATTTCCAAAAACTATTCACGTTTCAAGATTTGGACGCATTAAGATAGAAGAGCAAGTTATCAAGTGATAAAAATTTCTTAGGGCCAATTTTTTTTTTCTTCGAGAAATGAGAAAAAAATTATCTGGCTTCCAGTCAACTTTTCACGAAAGATGAACTTTAATAACATTTTTTTTATTTTTTATTTTTTTCCAAAACCAGCGAAGTTTTTGAAAAATTATATGGGTCTAAGATAAACTCCCTTCACAATCTTGACCGTTGTTTTAAATACATTTTTAAAGAAAATATACGTCTTAAAATTGATCTGGTATTAAGACCCAGCGAGATATTCAAGTTTGTTTTTTTTTTCACTACGCCAGGAAATTTTTGTCACAATTAGCTGAAATTCATGCATAATGTACGAGTCGAAATTCTCGCACGATATTCATGAAATTTGGAACACTTATTCGGATGTAGACAAGAATGAACTCTATGGTTTTTGGTCCAGATCGGCCGGACGGTAGGTCCGATACATCTTATATTGAATTTTAAGAGCTTCAATGGTTTTAAAATGCGTAATTTTTAAGCAATAGACACGAAATTTAGCACAGACATTGAATATTTTATATTCTAACATTATGTAAAATTTACTTTCAATCGGCTCAATGGTTCATGCGTAGAGGTGATTTGAAAAATTCTTAATCTGTTGCTAAGAAGATAAATTCCCAATGAACCAAAGATACTTGGCCAAAAGTAAGCTTGCTGATATTTCGTTTTTTAAGAAATCATTTAATAACTTGCATGCGTTTTTCATAACTTGACAATATAATTCATTACGAATTTCCTTGACACATCATTTCAAACGTAATTTTTACCAAACATTCTGCCAAACACAATATTTTGGATTTTTTATACGACTGCTGAAAAATTATTGTAATGTATTTATTATTTTAGTATATGTTTATTTATTTACAAGACCTGAAGCACCGTTCAGCGACGCTTTGGCTTGTGCTGGCTGTCTTAAGATTTTTTCTAGTAACACTGTAGAATTTGTTGTTTCACTTCTTTTTTTTCATGTCTGTGTGCGGCTGTGAGGGTAGTGGCGCATGTGCATCAAATTTGAGAGACTAACTGACAAAATAATATGGGGAAATAAAATAATTAGTGATTCGTACGTTTATTGCAGTGATTTAGATTTTTTGTTTATTCAAAAAAACCTACATTTTCCAGCATGACTTGCAGCGGTATTTTTTTTTTTCAACATGTAAAGATTTTTCACGCGTTATGAAAAATTAACTGGTCCTAATTAAAGTTTTATCGTCCTTTACAGAAGCAGGGTTTCTAAATTTACGAAAATTTCAAATTTGAATAAGTTTTTGAGAAAAAAGAAATGAAAAAAAAACTTACTACCCTTAAAATTAACCTTATATAGGAAGGGTAATAGGAGTCTGATGGTTTTCACATTTATGCTAAAAAAAAAAAACATAAAGGCACTAAATATTACAGACATTTTTACGACTTTTGATAACAAGCTCTACTAAAAAAACTCAATTCCCTAAAATTTTGATAATTTAATGATATTTGAAGTCATACTTCTATAGTGAGCTGGTTAGGCGGAAATTTTTTGAAATTTTACAAACTGGTGTCAATGGAATTTCCAATAAGTTGCACTCACTAGAAAATTCTGAAACTGATATATATATTGTGCATGCAGGTACGTATTTACTTATTTATTTACTGAGTATTTTTGTTCAACAAAACTTACATTTTCTATCGTAATTAGCTGCGATAAAGTTTTTTATTTCAATTTTTAAAAATTTTTGATCGCTTTTTTACACCTATTTTGCAGAATGAAAATTACAAGATAATTTTTGCTAAACAGGTGTTCGCATTTAGCGTAGTTTTAAAACGAACCTAAATACACACAAATAATCATAAATAATCAGCAAAAGCCCATTTTCTCAAAATTATTAAGAAATTAAGAATAGAACGAACATACAGAAAGTACACTTATTTTCCAAACTCTGAAAAATTGAGGCTAACAAGAAACCTATCAGCAAACAAGGAGTTGTTAAGGCTTGTCACATTTTTTGTTTTGTTTTTTTAGACAAGTAGTATTTTGACAACTGTAATTTAATTTTTTGTTACTTTAAGTACGCGTATGAGTGAACATACCAGCAAAAAAGAAACCAATATTTTTTAGCCCCAACTTTCCTTGCGGTCATGACAAAAAAAGTTCAATTTGAACGAGCATAACGTCAAAAACATTTTTCAAGTCACTCGAAATGAAAGGGATGCGCTGTGATATTCGCCTAAAATCAAATACGAAAGCATAATATAATTTCTGAAGGGCTGAACTCATATTTTCACCTTTCTCTCATGTTCTGACAACTTCTGGGCTATCTAGCGATGATTTAAAATGAGAACATTTAATTTCTTAAAATTCAATTTGGTTTCCCCATATTATATCGATGCATGATGCACATGTTTTCCGACACATTCTGTATTAGAATTTCGGACAACTTCACTCATTTGATTTGTTTTACACGATTTAGGTAGGCTGAAATGAGCGATTCCCCAAACGTCACTATCATGAAATTATTTTTTCAGTTATTTTTCACTGAAACACTCATAGAGCCCTTATTTCTTAACATCAAAAATCAAAGTACAGTTTAAACTTCTACGTCATGGTCGAAGAAGTTCCACAGAGGAAAAAGCAACTTATCAGTTTTCAATTTCTATTTTTTTTCTTCGATTAAATTCGAGCAAATATCAAATCTACGTTTAGCGCTACACTAATAAAAAAAAATTAAATTTACTGTTTCGATCAACAGTCTACTAAAAAAAAATCTGTTAATAATATACATAGGTAATTATAATATATATTCATTTATTTTGGGAACTTCAAGGCGAGATAGTCGTGTGAAATACTTTTATATTTAATTTGCGAAGGTGCTTATGTTATGTTATTAAAACTGAAATAGCTCAAAAGTCGTTTGTCGCATCGATTACGAATTTTCTTAGCTCGAGCTATAATATTTCCTGAAACGATAGCCTAATTATCATTGGATTTACGTGCTTAACCCCGCTGCGATGAACTTTCGGATATACATTTCACTGCTTCCGAATTGGGCTACAAACGACGGATACTTCAAAAGCTCGTAAAAGGAAGATAAGCAATCGACACTACTGATGAATACAACCTCGACTAAAATAAACGACTTTTTATGAAAAATGCTGATAAAAAGAGAAAAAAAGTAAAAAAAAAAACAATTAGATACGCACGTCTAATACCCCAGTCCATCATGGTTAAAAGTACAACGGCAGCCTCAGCAGCGACTCAATTTAATTCTCAACGAAAACCAACAACATATTATATGCCAGCGAGGTGGAAAAAAAAAAAAAAAACACCGGCAAAAAGGTTAAGATAACACCACGACGGCAATATAAAATGATTCTCGACGGGGAAAAAAATTAGAAAAAATTAAGAAGAGAAAAAAAAAACTTTAAAAGAAAATCAGAAAGAAAAACGCGTGATTTATAGTCTTGAAGTACGAAGGAATATTATATAAAACAGATTCTTTCGCGGTGAAAAAAAAGAAAGGGGAAGGAACAAGCGAGGAGGACCGGGAGGAAAATAAGAGTGTACTGTATAAGTTGATGGAAACAGAAGGAGTGAGAGAGTACGAAAGATGCCTCGTCAGTATGCCTGAAAATATGATTTATGTGACAGATGAGGGAAGACACGGGCAACCAACCACCGAAACATGGCGAATAACTAAAAAGAGAAAAATAAAAATAAAAACCGTTAGTGATAAGGGAGCGAGAGAGAAAGAAAACGAGTCTTTTGCCAGCGAAGGCCTAACTAAAACTCGCGTACCTTTACTGACGGCGACACTCGTTAGAGAGCGTCACATTACGACCTTTCTTTTCCACCCGTTTCTGCGGCCGTTTCGGCGAACGTATACGCCAACACGATCACTACCAACCCCAACTCTACCAAAACCACCCAACAGACTATTCATACACGACCCTTTTCGGCATGTAAATAAATCGTTTGGTATAGGCAAAACATACATACGCTTTTCGCTCTGCAGCTAAGCTTCCTCATCGGCTTTTCGCCGACAATTACCGACCTGCAAACTTTCAGCCCCCACCTCCCAGGCCCCTCTCCCATCACGCATCGCCACAAAAATGATACTTCATTTCGGCTATCTCTGCGTTTGGCGTTCCAATCAAAATCGCGTTCGCGTCTGCATTGTGTCAAAATTTCTGACGATGGAATATAACACACGCACACCTGCACTTTCGAGAAAATTTCAACTTCGCATCAAAAAAAGTAAAAACATCCGTTCGTGATTCCCATTAACATTTTCGAAAAACGTTTAAGCACGCAACGTTCAGGAAATTTTTCAACCAATTTTCCACAAGGAAAAATCATACCAGCAAAGAGATGGCACCACCATCAGAATTGGGTGCCAATATTACTTTGTTGATGTACTCACTCTCAAATCAACGCGACTCGTTGAAGGCACTGTCAAAGACAGTAATCGAGAGTGCAGTTACATAATAATGTTGAGATTTTATTCTTTCAATTATCACGTTTTCTCCTAGAATTTCCCGTGAACCAAAAACCCTACCAAAATGTTTTCTAGGTGTTGCAAAACGCACCAATTTTTTTTCATTTATGTTACAAGCGCAAGGCGTATAGGTCGCGCCACTGATATTCACCAGAATGTTTTCAATCGTGTTTTTTCAAACAATAACTTTCTCAACTGGTTTATCAAAAATTATGTTTATTTATACCAAGATAGTTCGTCGGAAATTCCTACGGGACAGCGCGGCCTCCGAAAAGGGACGATCGTCGAAAATAATGATCTTGATATTATCGCTAAATACGAAAAGCTACTTATCTTACAAAAATAATGTAATTTATACAAAGTGAACCTAAATAGTGGATTTCTAACTGAACGCACGTCTTCTCAACAACCAAACCACTTCGATTACTAAGTATGGTAAAATGGTGGAGGGGAAACAATCGCAGTTCAGGAATCAGAAATCACATTCACTAATAGATAAAAAGATTGTTTCCTTTTCAGAACTTGAAATTAGAGAAATTGTGAAAAATAATGATTGATAAGTATCTACACGAAAACTTTGATACCTCCTAATTAATACTACAAAAATTGTACTGGAATTCTGAGTGAATAATTTTCAGAATTGTTGCACGAAATAAATTTTGGATGTTACAATTAGAATCACCGACTGACAGACTAGTAATTTTTAGTTCTCGATAAAGCAAGCGAAAAACTAACATACGGCCAATAAAGCTACTAATTTTTTCGAAAACAACTATCAAAATTCTGAGCTTTTACGGCTCCTTTCAGAATACAGACCATATGGTAACATATTTTTCACACGTCTCATCAAGTACTACCGATCACTGAAATTTGACTGTCGATTCCTCGTGTTTTGAAATAATTACTCCTACTGAAAATGCTACGCAATTTCCTGTACAGTGTACACATACACACAAAATGGAGTGTCACTTTCACGTAGGTATTTTTTCACTTGTTTTATCAAGTACAATACTACCGACCACCGAAGTTTGGTACATTGGAAGTCACTTTCCAGAACACCCTGTAATACTTGGCATAATTCCTACCCTACGATGAGGATAATGATTTAATAAACGAAAAATTATGAGAAAAATTCACTTTATGACACACAGGTTAAACATACATGAAAACATTTATTTTTTTAGCCAGACTGATCTACAGAATTTAAATTCATAATCTGAACAAAAATCAAATCAATACTGCAACTCCCAACATCTCTCACTAACTCAAATTCTCACCGTATGTGCAGTTCTTCACACACTCCGCAATCGCTACCACCTCCCATCCACAATTTTCCTCATTTCTCAAACCTCATCCACTTCCTTCACTTCATGCCATAAACTATGAATTAGGCATTTGCCGGCAAAACCCGTTATTGTGAAGTTAGTCCGGCTCTTTTTTTTTTTTGGTATTTTTATACAACAAATAAATAATAATAATCTATATAATAAAATTCCATCCCAATTTTTGTATATTTATCCACGTATATTGCAACATTCATAATATTTTAATTCTGAAAAAAACTGCTTTTCTCTCACTTCACGATTTCTCAACTACTATTTAAGCCACAAAGCTGTGGTTAGTACTTGGAAAGAGGAGAAAATTTACTTGAGTTACTTACCAAAATTAATTTTTTTATCGCCTTTAGTTTTTCATAAATCAGCCATAAAAAAACTGAAAATTAATGAGAAATTTACCGTTTCTTAATTTATTATTTGTTTCAAAAATTAATGATGGCAGAAAAACATTTTCAACAACGACCCCAGCCCCTTATTTTTTAACGATAAATTCATTTCTGTCATCAGATTTTACCTAAAACGAATTAATGTAGATATAACGGTGAGAGAAAATACAAGAACAAAACTGAGCGCTCTGCGTAACAGTATACATACAGAGTGATGCACAACATCACGCACCATTGAAAAATCCCATTTGATGCGTGATTTTGTGCATCAGTGTGAAAATTAGCCCACTGTAGGTATGTGTTGATGAACCAAATAGAAAATATCACGTTTAATGAAGAAATTAGCTGTGTTTGGTAAAATTTTATGCAAACACAAGTGTACCCACATAATAAATTAAAAAAATATTCCCCTCCAATGACAAAACTAGTATAATTTCACAATAAATGTTCAAATAATCACCCTGAGATGCTACATTTCATGTTGGACGTTTCGTAGCTGGAGATTGGTAATATCACCACAATACTCTTCGATAGCTGCATGTAAGGCTGCTACATTGGGAAAAGGAGAATTTTTTTTAATTGTGCTGGTGATCTACAAAAAACATCTAGTGGATTGAAGTCAGGAGATCTGGCCCATGGCAGTGGTTGTTCGTAGGTACCAACAGCCCTGTTTGGAAAACTTTCCCGGAGGTAAGCTGTGGCAGGTTGAAAATTGTGAGCAGGGTAGCCATCATGTTGGTACCATAGATCTGTTTATATCGAATTCTTATCGCATTTTAATGTGTTTTTTCATGGGTGGTGCATCAATACATAACTACGTGAGCTAATTTTCACACTGATGCACATCATCACGCACCAAATGGGATTTTTCAATAGTGCGTGATGTTGCGCATCACCCTGTATATATTGTACACGAATGGCTGTCTGCATAATATTTCGCCAACTATCGGACACTGGATGAACACGCACATTTATATGATTTTGGTCTTCTAAGATTTGTAACTGAAGTGGGTGAGGAGGGGGTGTAGACCTCTCCTCTAAGGCTAATAATAGAATAATAATAATAATAATAATAATAATAATAATAATAATAATAATAATAATAATAATAATAATGATGATAATAAATACGGAGAAAGCAGAAAAAAATGGTAGCGAAAACTAAATCACAAATCGGGAACATTATAGGAAATTAAAAAAAAATAGTATGCAACATAGGTCAAGAAATCCCCAGATTATTTTCATAATTGAGCTCAAGTTGTTAAAACCGGGGGAGACAAAGTGGTAACATTGATAGCAGTAATTTTTCTAGCACCTATTTCGGAAAATATAGAAATATTTATTGCTCACCATTTAATAAATAATATAAATCAATATTTACGCAATTGTAAAATACAAAAAAAGTCAAAAAGTTCGTCGTGTCAATAGCAGAAGTATAAAAGCGAAGGTAAATTCGTCCAACAAAATCATATTCAAATAAAAAATACATTCAGCTACCAATTTGTTTAATTGTAATAAAACGAAACTGTTATTGATAAACCTTTACGTAACATTTAAATGCCTCCAAATAAGGCATAAACCATTGACATGAAATCAATAAATATAACAACTTTTGATGATATCATTTGTGCTATTAGTACTTTTCTTCCTTTTATCATACCATACAAAAAGAAAAAAGAAAACAGAACTAACTGTAAGAATGTGAACCAAAACCTTGTATGAACCTCACTTAGTGTAGCCGCGTGAACGGTGTCGTCATTTTTTGTATCTGTAGGTCACCAGTTCAAATCCATGCTGGTAAACCTACAGAAATGGTGACTCCGACATGAGAAACATCCGGCGCTCCTCCACCAGTTCACGCATCCCACTTGGCAGAGCAGGGCTAAGTCATAGAAATAAGACAGGATTATGAGTTTGGTTGTTTACCATGTAGCAGCAGCCTAGCTCCGCCCTCAATTGTGTAGTCGTACTGCAAAGGCAGCAGCGGGCAAGTGGTTGTGAGGATGAGAACCAACAACATATGTGTTCACCTAACTGAGCAATCAGATCTGCATTGTCGTAGCCGCATGGACAGCATCGTTGTTTTTTCATATCTGTACGTTGCCAGTTCGAATCCCCATACTGGCAAAACTACACTAACTTTAAGCACATTTACAACCATAGTTTTCTACTTAAAAAGGCTATTAGAAGACAGGCTCTGGTGATTAATTTATTTCTTTCCATAATATTAATACACAAGATATTATGCACATTTATTTTTTATATACTTCACTTTAAGAGAATATAAATAAGATGATACTTATGGACACAAATACCACACACACTACAAGGTAAACATACAGACTCACTCAAACTAAGTCCTCTCTCATTCATGGATTTCAAAGTCCAACAAATATTGAACCAAAAACAGGGAACTCGTAGATACTCAAACGTTATAACAGCCAATAACTACTCTCAATAACTTTTAGAAAAAATGAAAATCAACATAGTTTGAAACACTTACCTTGAGATTGTGTGTGACTCATTAAAATTGCTAAAGGACATTCGTCATCATCCAGTATGTATTCTTGATTGTTCAACGTGTTATTATTATTATTATTATTACTGTTTATACTATTTTGGTGATTGTTTTCTTTCGAATACTCATTATAGCCATTAACCTAAAAAAGAAAAAAAAAAAAACTTTAAATTAATAACTCTAGTAAATCACACAAGAAAAATTTTGAGTGTTGTTTTTCGCTTTTTAGCGAATTTTTATTATTATATTCTATTATTTTATTTTATTTTTATATTTTTTGAAGCATTAGTGGCAATTTGGTTTTGAAACTCACATATTTTTAAGATAACTCAGAAACGATCTCATCGATTTAAAAAAAATTATACGGAACCACTGTGGAATACCTTTAGTTGTGGGCAAAGAATTCGTATATCAGAAGACAGCCTACATAGTTTGCGTGTTCAACAGCTTTGCACAACAAGTATGAGGGAGCAATCCCCGGTAAACACTGGCTATGGGCTACTTTGAACTAAGATTTTATACACCCAGCTCTTTACACGCACACAAGCACAGGTACATAGTGAATACGTATGTATCCGTGCTAATTAACAATGTCGTATCTCATTTGTTGCTATGATATTCAAAATAAGATATGACAAGTGCAATAGCCACTGGTTTTGACATCACCCAAGAGATATTTCGGTTAGTCATGGTTTGGTAAATGTATATCACTTGCAAAGTATGACAAGTAATTACAAAGTACATTGGTTTAACATGCAAGGTGCAAAATTAGCTAATTTTCTGGTGGCAACTGTCATCGAGAGGCCCAAAACCCCAATACAATGTACGAGTATGATCTCCACAAACACCATCGGGTCAACCTTCATGAAAATAGGTGCCTACTAGGGTGGAAAATTTACGCTGGAAAAGACATAAAAACAACAAAAAAACAACAACAAAAAACAGAAAATATACAGATCGAATAATTAGTAAGCTCTTTTTTTTTTTAAATGAGACAGAAATAAAATCGTTAACGATTTTCATTTCATTTCAACAAAAGTGAAATTGGGGAATAATTTGAGTTTAAATGTCAAAATAACTTTTTAAAATATTCACACATATAACACTGATTGTACATTCCTCTGATATCTAGGAAAATGTTGAAATGTCTCAATCCAGTCATAAAAGAAAGTCGAATAACAATAAAATGAAATAAAAAATTGAAATCGGTTTGAGTATTCAATAACTCCACGTCAAATTAAATCATAAATTGCAGATATTCGCAATAAATAAAGTGACGTGAATTAGACTGGTCACATTGACCAATCGAATTTTGCATTTTTATTCAGATACACCGAGGAAATTAGTGTTCAAATCAATATTTATTCACATGTTTAGGGCAAAGAAAGCGGATCATAAATGTAAAACACAAAAACCTGAATTTGCAAAACAGAAGATGGCTAGGATCCTAAAATAGTTTTACAAACTTAATGGAAGGTATTATACTCATATGAAATTGAAGAATAAAAGAATGTTAATTTTGTCATTTTATCATTACAGATTTCATTCTCGAGAATATTGTTTAGTTCGCCCAAAAATTACATTTTTTCAATATTACTAATGAGGAATTGAAAATTAACAAACTTTTCAGACAAATGACTGAAAATTAAAATAAATACAAATCAAAGTTCCTTACAGATTAACTTAAATAATGATAAAGGGCTGAAAATAATGAAGTCCACAAAACAAATTTCCAAATGATCTGAAATTGAAAGTTATCTCGTAGAGCATCATAATTGAACCAAAAAGAAAAACCAACACAGCAGCAGCTGCGTTAAAAAAAGTAGGTTTTCAAAAATTAAAAAATTAATAGAATTAATAGATAATAACTGATGATTGTATTAAATTTTGTAAATATTGACCTAAAATTACGCGCTTAAAAACAATTATATCATTCAAAATCGAAACAAATATATACTTTTTGAAAATACCTTTTGGCTGCTCCCCACCAGAATTAATAGTATGTTGTAATGAATTTTATTTTATATTATTTGTAAATTTCGTAGTTATAGTTTCAAAATAAAGTATTTTACAGCTAAAATAATATCAAAAGTAGCTACACTGTAGCTGTAAGTACCATCCAGCTGGTCCATGCCAATATTAGTAAAGTGATAAGGTGGGTACACATTTGTATCATTTACCTGTATCGTATTATCGTATCATCTCAAAGTGTATGAGGTCCATAACCCCGTACAGTATCAAAAAATGATACGATACGGGCCTTTTCCATTTGATGTTGGTATTCTGCCATCACATCAAAACGTGCTACCTGGGATTGTGAAATTTTCAGTAGAATTTGAGGATATGATACGATTCTAGGCAATGTCTCACAAAATTATAGATCATGATACGCACAGATTATACTGCATGGTAGAATGATACAAATGTGTATCCACCAATAGAATAAATCATAATAAATATTTAATCCAAATCACGTAACTATTGATCCAAATTAAGCATTTTACAGCCAAAAAAAAAAACAAAACAAAAATAGCGGTACAAAAAGTACTATTCTGACCTCTGTTCCAGAAGTGAAACGCAAGAAATCTTGAAGGAGCCAACAGGTCGCCTCAAATAAACATTACCGAGGATAAATTAAACAATATAGGCAAAATGAAAAATTTAAACGAACACACGTATTCAGTGTGAATCCTAACCGTTTCCTCCCCTACAATGTTCACGTGTTTCGTGTATTGCATATGGTGGTTTACTTTTCTCTTTTGGAACGGAGTATAGATTATAAGAAAATAACTGACAAATTTAAGAGAATATTATGAAACGTGCCACAAAGTTGTTCTTCAATCACAAATGTTAAGAAATTCAAATAATTCAAAACAACAATTCACCAAACAATTCGGACCAACTAGCTTTATACTAAAACAAGTTATTTCTTATTTTCTAAGTCATTTATTGAATGAACTTTGATGGTAATTCGGGAAATTTAAGAATTTTCAAGATTAACTAAAGAATACAAAAAATTTCAACAAGTTTTACTACTCCACCCTTAGAAAAACTACAGAAATCTAAACCAGCAGGGAAAATATTTTTCAAATGAACCTCGAGATCTACGTTGAAAGTCATAAGAAAACTATGAATCTAGTTCAGAAACTTTTAATGAGGCATTATTATGATCATCAACTGTCAGAAGCGATACTCAAGGGCATATACGTTCTGAAATAAGCAAATCCCTCATTACAACACTAACATTCAACAAAGCAAAAAGGTACGAAAATAAGTTGACAGGAGAGAAATCATTTCCAATGAGCGGACAGGAGTTAATACAAATGCATATATCACAACAGAAAAGTAAAGTATAAAATTATGAAACAAGTAGTCAATTATTGATCAATCGATAACTATTGACAAAATTGAAGATTTTTTTCTCCATAATTTGGCTAAAAATAATCACAGAACAAATTTTAATGGTACAGGTAAGGTACGATACATGAAAAGGGATAATACTTACTTGAACTAGACAGTAATTATGGGAATCCTCCTTTTCTAAACCGTATTTGATGAGCATTTCTCTTACTACTTGTTGAGCTGTATCTCGAATGGAAAGTAAAAGCGTTTTATATGGAACATCGCGACATAATGATTCGCCGTAAATTTTCAATGTTCCACCGGTGTCCGGACCCCCATCTTTACTCCGGAATTGCTGTAATTTACGTTCTAATTCTCTTTGTCTTCTGCGTCGCATTACTGCTTCCGGATTTGAAATCGAGCGCGTGAAGCTGGTTTCTGGTAACTCTGTAAAATTACCAACTTTTTCAGAATGAAAATGAAAATATTCCCAGTCAACATAAAGCTTAGGACAGCCATTAAAACATTTTATATTCATTTCTAGAAGACTAGTTTACTTCGCGAAGCATCGGGAGTACCAATGAGAGGGTTTCATGGTACATCTCAAAATAATTTGATGAATTAAACATGATGAAAAATAGGTAGAAAAATATTATGATCCGATAAAATAAAAAAAAAACGAGTAGTTTAAAAATATAAGAAAGGACTTGGCAATCGAAAGGTAGCGAGTTCGAGACCAGCTGTGGCGGTCACATTCCTGAACTAAAATTGCGACGAGTTCGATTCCGTTCTTCTGGTGCTTCCGTATGGGATTAAAAACTTCATGCTGATAGACCACTGACCACCAAACCTTGACGAACTCACTCGCCCACTCCCACAACAAAATATATATCCTTCGCGCATTCAATAAAATGGCCTCAAAGCCAAAGCTCAATAAAAGAAGACATAAAAGAAAAAACAATAAGTAAAACGAATACGAGGTGGAACCAATTTAACCAGTGAATTACCACTTATCAATTATCATACATACATTTTTAGGATTGTTAAATCATCTGTAAAAAATAAAAAACATATATTCATTGACGATATTTATCATCATCTACTGTTCTCCAAGTCAACGACCCAGAGCCACAAGAGAAAAATTTCAGGCCCAGGAGAAATACATTGACGGGCCATCTTAGTGTAGCTACAGGATTTATCTCTAGGAGAAGCTTTTATTATCAAGTCAAAAAACAATTTTGCAAATAGAGAGAGGAAATAAATTTTTTAGCTGATTTTTGTGTTCTAGAAAATGAATTTGTTTTTTGTTTTTTTCAGCCTTGATGAATTTGACATCAAAACCAACCCCCACTGATCAGCCCTAACGCACTCTTTAAACATTTACTTGAAAACTGCAATTCATTTTTAAATTTGTGTCCTTCGGGGTACTTTTGGTACCTTTTCTCCCTATCTCTCTGAAGCCCTTCGTTCTGCCTTTAAAAGTTGGAAAAGTTCAACACCGCTTTACTGATGCAATCTACCTATCAAAGTTCACAAAATAAAAAATGTACAAATCTGAAATAAAATCGATTATTTGAATTTCATGAGAGCATCGTTAGATTACAAAGAAAACGTTAGCAGATGAGAGGGGCGCAGTGCTTTTCAGAACAAACATATTTTTATTCATTTCAATAAGAAAATGAACTCACACAAATGGAACACTAAAAACTCTAGCGCAGCAAGCCTCGCTAGAAAAAGTAGGTTCGAGAAAAAATAATAATGAATTTTAATGGTTACATTAATTGTCTGCAAGTTCTTATGGGTAAATGGTATGTTATGATCGTATGAAATTTATTAGCTGCTGACGAAATATTAGACAATATGAAATTTAAAAGCATTATTTCCCGAAATGAAAAATTAATCGAGATGATAAAGGCATGGTAAATAATCATATCATTTTTTCAAACAAAATCAAAAAAATACAATAAAATTATAAAATTAAAAAAAAAATAAAATAATTTTTGTAAAAAGAAAAGTTTATGTAAATCAGAAAGAAAAAAGAGGGAAAAAAATTTATAATTGAAAAAAATTTATAATTAAAAAAAAATAATTGAAATAAAATTGCATGAACAAAATATAGAAAATATTATATAAAAAAAAAAAATTATTAGAAATGTTGATCGTGATCTTTATAAATGAGAATAACGTTACGATCTGCGTAAGGGAGAAGTATATCATAAAGGAGAAGTAAGTCGTTGTCCCCTAAAATCTTTTTTTCTGGAATATATTCCTATCAGTTGACCATTAAAAAAATACATAAAAACTAAATCTATGGTACTGCAAGAACCGTCCTGCCAATCCGCACCAAAATTTATATAGTTTTGAAATATATTTAAGTGATTATTTGATGTAAATTTGGTAGCTATTGGTATAAAATTAAGTATTTTATAGACATAGGTAATAAAAAAAAAAAAAAAATGTAGGCACCAGAAGAACCACTCGAACGATCCCAGATAAAGTTCATAACATATTATAATAAATTATGAAAAATATTTCTCATGAATATCAAAATTACACAGTTTGAAACCATTACCTCTTTCAAAATCAAAACAAAAATTGATTTTACGGAAATACAACCTTGTCGATCTACGCGAAAATTGGTAGCATTTGAAAATCAATTATAATGAATATCTGTTCCAAATTAAGCATTATATAGCCTAGCTAAAAACGAAAAAAAAAAATCTTTATTGAAAGTACCTTCTGGATGATCCGCACCAAAACTCGTAACTAACTACGATAAATTGTAATAAATATTTGTTTCAAATTTCGTACATATTGTTCTAAAATTCTGGATTTTATGACCAATATAAAAACAAAAATAGCTTCACCGCAAGTACCATCCGGCCGATCCGCACCAAAATTGGTAGCGTACTACAATATATTATAATAAGTGTTTATCCCGAATTTCGAGGCTATTGGTATAAAATTGAGCATTTTATAATCAAAATAAAAACTAAAAAGGTGGTACCCGAAGACCGTCAACCCAATCTGCACCAAAATCAATAGGTCTGGTCCTTGACTTAATATAAATGTCCGTACCAAATTTCGTGATTATCGAACAAAAACTGCGACCTGTACCGTGGGAACAAGAAAACGGTATATATAGGTATATATGACCATATATACCTTTATCACATATTAATAAATTTGAATTATTGGTACCAAAATTTTCTGAAGTTGTGAAACGAAAAACGTATCCACTCCCAACCCTGGAGGCTAATACTGCACCAACTATAATAAATAGATTTTCTAAAGAAAACTTACTTGAAAACAGATCAGCGAGATTCAACTTTCGAATTGTGAAAAGAATGATTTGCAGAGTATTTCTCATTTTAGAGCTAAATAACTGCGGACAGCTGGGAAAATTTATCCAGTTTTTTAAAACTGACGTAACTTTAACTATCAATTAATCAGTAGACCAGGTTAAAGCCAATCTAAGTTAAGAAAAGGATGAAAACTAAGCAAAGATTTTTAATTCCACTGAATTGGATTTACAATTTACTAATAACTCGTTGCCAAATAGCAGCGCTTCACTATGAGAAACATAGCGTCATGACTACGAACGAGTAATTCATTGATTCAACATAGATGATAAAAACTCGTTCCAAGTATGCTGAAGCCTAAGGAAGTCACCAGACGATTTGACAAGAATACCATGACTGGAAACCAAATAATTCGATACACAGAAGAAGATTGATAGTACTCGCAGGATAATAAAACAAAACCACGTTTTCAATGGAACGGAAACTCACGAGTGAAAAACTGAGGGCATGAAAACGAACAGAGGTAAAAAATTGATATAACATGACTGACAGCAAAATTAACGTATTTTTGTGGTATCCAAAAAATACGAACGACAAGATCTCTCATCATGTCAAAACCTTTCCATATATACTTTAGATGAATGAAAACTGACATCAAGTTAATATTCTCAACATTCATGCAAACAATCTAGGAGAAAAATTTTCAGCAGAAATATCGAAGTTACTAGATTAAACCAGATACCTATTTGGAAACTACAGATTAAAGTAAATTTCTAATCTAGAAAAATATCCTTTCCCATAGTGTTTCAAAACTTTGCGTCGTTTTTAACCCGCGTAGTCAGCAATGATGGTGATGGGGAAACGTTTTAAAATTGCAAAAAATAATACACAAACGGTTCAATATTGTAAAATATAAACGCATAAAAGGTTTTTAAACCCGTGCATATTTCCTATAAGTACGAGTTAAATCCGAACAATTGAAATTCTTGTGACTAAAAACAATGAAGGTACTAATTAAAACATAGCAAAAAATGAGCTACATAATATTCTAATCTGAAAATTATATTAATTCTCAATAACTCTATACACGCTTCAACGTCTATGTGCTCCATGGTCACATTTACCAAAAATTTAAATTCTTTTAGCTTCATATCACTTGTCAGCAACTTCAGTAGTTTAAATGTTTAAGGCGTAGAAATGAATGGATACGGTGCGAAGTTGAAAATTACCCGAGGGTAAAAAATTTAGGTGAGTACAGCAACAGCAGAGGACTACACGAACTTTCAATTTTTTATAATACAATATTCTACTAAGGCCCACATCCTCAATCTGCTTCATCAAACATTCTGTAACGGGCAGTAATCGTACTTTTGAAACAACTTTGTCATTTTCATTTTTCGTTTTAACACCTAATTTTACGAAACATAAGTAGATTTCATCGAGAATAAAATAGCTGAAAAACAGGCGAGTAAAAATTGCTGTGAAGTTACCCTAGTTCATAGACTTTACTTGTATTCAAATTTAGACGATAATCACCTGAATATAATTTTTCAGCCACTTTTGGAACATCGTTTTCATCGTTGGCACCGGTGCTTTTAAGGCGATTTAATTTCTCCTGCTTCTTCATCTGTTTTTTCTCGCGTTTCGACAATTTTCGTTGAAAATTAGGACGATCTTGTTCAAAGGTGTTCGCAGGCATCTGTAAAAATACGATCTAATTATCGGTAGGTATACACAATTTACACCAATTTAAAGTTTTGTTTTAATTGAAGTCGACGACAAACGGGAGAATGAATTTCAGAGGCAAAAATTTGTTTGGACCAACGCAGAAAATCGACGAATTACCTCAAGTGAAGGAATTACTATCATCTTCGTGACCATTTTTATTTTTTAGGCTCATATTGCTCGATTAACTTAGGTGTTTATAAAATCGCTTGCATGGAATAGGTTACGGTTAGACTTTATTAATATTTTTAATTTTCTCAATAACTCGCCCAAAGCGATGGTTTGTTTTGTAAGATCAAGGGGACCAACTACTGAGATGATTAATTTTATTCGACGCCTTAAAGTACCATCAACACGCGTGACTGTTGAAAAGTCTCTTGCTACAGATTTCACAGGCAAGGTGACAAATTTTGACACAGCAACAACGTAATTTTTTTATCGATTATAATCATCAATGATTGCAGGAGAAATAAGAAATATAAGATTTTGATATTCGAATTCGAAAGAAAAATTTTCAAATTAAGCTGTCATCAGAATAGCGAAAATGTGAAAATTTCTAATTACAGAAGTCAATAATCCGACGTAATACGAAAATACTCCAAACAAAAAGAGAAATTTAATTAAAAAACTGGAATTTACTATTATTAGGACATAATTATAATGAAATTTCTATCGCATTTATTTTTCATTTACTTCAGCACTTTATTTTTATTTGCACTTTTTTTCTCTTCACCTACTTCAAATATTCGCATTGCGACGAATCATTTATCTAACTGTAATAAGAATATTGTATTGTGACAATGGAGAAATAGCTCAACGAAAAACGAATTCCATCAGATAATAGTAAAATATACAATAACTTAGTTAATTAGTATAATTCATTAAACACAATCGGTACTATAAAACAACACATTCAATTCAATCAACAATGAAAAAAACGTAAGTAAAAATGTTTTTGTAACGCAAAGTTCAGTAACGTATTTTGCGCAATTTTCAAACAAAATAACACCTGAAATCTACGTAAACTCGTAACTAATAGCAGAACATGAATCGTTGGATGCAACAGGGATGTTGCTACGACAAACAAGGGCCTTGCATCTATTATTGCATATGATATGTGGCACCACCCAATTTGAATTCATAAAGTTTCAAGGTGATCTAGTGAAAATAAATGAAGTTATAAGCTGTTTCACTGAGTAAGGTGGTCTAACGCTTTTTTGACACAAGAGAAAATTGTTCGGAAAAAAGAGATATGATAATATCATTCCGTGGCAGCCTACATACGAAACCTAAAAAAGAGGATGGACGAGGAATTCGCTCAACAATTTTGATTACTCGACAACTAATACGCTGAATCCATCAGAGAACAATGAGTATGATGAACTTGACTCCCTCATCCTCTGTACCACCGACATCAAGTGAAGAAAGAGATGTATACACGAACATTAAGGAATAACATGTTAATTTATTTTGAATACTCTTTCAATGAACCAAACTAAAATAAACTGCAGCGTTCGACGCGTTTTCAACTTCTATAAATCAAATTCTGACAAAATAAAACCATTATCATATTATCAAATATTCATGTTATACTGCAAAAGAATATATGAGTAAATTTGACAAATAAATCTTGAAATAAAGATCAAGAAATTTTCAACACCAATATCTTGAAACATACTTTTTTCGATAGCTTTCCTCACAATCAACACTTCAATTGATTTTTGTAGGAATCATTATTTTATTCAATGTTTAAAATATTTGATAGAATATTTGATAGTACAGCGATAATCGTTTAATTTCATTTTTATTTTTGAGAAAAGAATGGAGAAAGAGATATGACAAGAATAGCTCTGATGTGGAAAGGCTTCTAGTACCTGAAGACGATTCAAAACTGAAAAACGAAGGTACAAACACCAAACACATTGTAAAATGCTAAAAAGTTTCGTTGTATCAAGTTCATCATGTGGGGTGCAGGTATGAGTATTGGTCACTGATGAAAAAACAAATATAAAAAATCAAGAACTATCCAGAACAGAATATTAGAAATCGGAGATTGGATAAAGGTGTGAGACACGTTAAGAAGGCATATACATCCACTTACTCTCTCACTGGCCAAGCTAATGGCACCGATAAAATGCAAAAAACTTACGTTCGTCTTATCGTCTAATCTGCGCAAAAGAAATCTTCCTTCACGATCATCTTTATGCCAATTTAGTTGGACAAGTAATGGTTTTTCATCCATGGCTAATTTCCGTTCCTCTGGAAAACAAAAATCATAACGTAAGCTCATTTATTGATACTAACTACGGAAGCAAAAAGTCAACAAAAAAAGAAAAATTTAAAAATCTGTCGAATGCGGAACGAAGAATGTATTTCATCTTTAAAATCGGAAAAATACATCCCAGATAGCATTCCAAATTAATTTTGGGAAATATTCATCAAACGCTGAACAAACGAATTAGCGACTCATGCAACAAAATACACAGTCGTTAATTACTTTCCCGAGGTATTTTCATTGAAATAAATACACTTAATTTTAAAACTTTAGAATATTTACGTTAATTAGATCTCGTTTTCAATACATAAATAAAAGAATAAAATCGTAAGTGATTCATTAAATATGTACATTCTATGCGTAAATTTCCTACGATATAGAAGTTGAGTCACTGGTTGGGAATCTGGACAAAATGGGACCAACGAACATTCAAACAGGAAACATAGGATTTTCGTACCTAGTTTCATCTATCTTTCTTTCTTTCTTTCTTTCTCTGCATTTGAATATGCCAGAATAAATAAATAAAAACTCTTCGATCAAAAAATTAAAAAAAGGAAAGTACATAAAATATTCGCAGAGCAAGTCGAAAATTGCCAACAGTTTCACATAAACCAACACTTAAAGTGATGTACGATATGAAAAGGATTAGTGCTAGATACCACGTAATATGACATGTCATATAAGGTACTATCCTTAAACCACTTCTGAAGACTCACGAGATAGTTGGAGAATGTTACTTAAACATATTTAGTACCAATTACTGTAACTGAAAAACTGATTAAAAACTGTTACGTATTTCTAGTTAGAACTGGTATTCTTCTTTGCAAAAATCATTTAAACATTCACGATTAATCATTACATCATTAGGACAATTTATCGAATAAAACGTAAAATTGACTATATTTCAAATTTTTTATCAGCATATGGCCATTTACCCACTTGGGTTTATATTTTACCAGGATTTTGAGAGTACACTATTAGATGCTTGGGTTCAAAACAAAAATCCACTCAATCAAATTTCATCGGTCGAAGTTTTTATTAGAATATTTTTCAAACAAAAAAAACGAGATATGATACTGTAACGAACAGTTTTTTTTTTGTCTGTGTTCAGTATCTAGGAAGCAGCTGGAGATTTAAAATTTGAGACAAGAAGTTCAAAATTTTTTTTATACTACTCCGATTACTGTTAGCACTGGACCATTAAACTTGAAAAAAAAAAGTAAATACCGAATCCAAAGAAGCTATTTTTTTACTCGAACTCACTTAAGAAAAGATAAATTGATATTTGATTCAATCGATTCGAATTTGCTGCTACAGAATTAAACATAATTCTGGCGCAACTAAAAATATCTAAAATAAATCCATAAATCAGTTCAGCTCATAAAGTACAATTTTACTCAATTCCAGTAAATTCATATTCTTGGCGCTTCCAGAAAAATACTTGAATATCTTAACTTAACCCAAAATAGGCTAATATTTCGAATTCACGAATAGTGCAAATGTTAATTTCCACTCGCTCGATTATTTCAAATCAAAATATCAAATACCTAAAAAAAACTGGCGACGAATTAATCTTATAATAATCAAATGAATAGCCAGAAACGTGGGCGTATATAAGGGGGGATCCTGGTGTCTGGACTCCCCTTTAGCTCCGAAAAAATTACCTTGACCTAAAAAAAAAAATTCTGTATTTTTATATGTGAAAATTATATTGGTGCAGGGGTAGAGGGTCGGAAGGGAAGGTCGTCAAAATGTCGACCCCCCAACCATCGAACTATATACGCTCTTGGTCAGTAAATCAAGTCTCTACCATTTTTTAAATTAAAGGAGCTGCACGAATGCAAAATAAGGATCCATATTTACTGGCGTGATTGTACGTTAATCGTCGATCTCCCCGTCATGAGCAAATTTTTATCCATAAATCATAATTTATCAAAGGATTGTAAAAGTTTTCAGAGTATAACAAAATTTCTCAGACAAGAGCTTAACAATGATAATTGATTATTCAAAAGTGATTAAGTCATCAAAAGGTTATAAATGTACAATGAAGGTCATAGAATGACCTACAAATGCTTCTCGATAGCAAATTTTCACTCAAAACATAAAAGTCAGCAGAGTAGCTTGGGTACTTGTCTGCCTCAGGTCTGCGTTTACCACATTCCAACAGAATGTGTAATCCTTCGACATAATCAAGAGTTAGATTTACCTCCATTTTCGTGGATTTCGAACAAAGCATACTCTGGTAACGATAACATTCGCATATCTGGACGAAATTTTTCGATGAGCGTTTCGACAACATCTTGAGCTGTGGCATCGGACGCAACGCGAATACATTTTGTAGCCACTTTTTGTCCCGAATCTTGAAAATAAAATCGCATCACCCCGTGAAATTCCAGATTCTGCAAAAAAAAAAAAAAATTTATTTATGAAAAGAATACGAAGAGTATACCATAAACTAACGAACACCATTACATCATGCAGGGAATATAATCGTATACATAAATAAAATACGAGGTTCAGTCTGAGAGGATTTAAAAATGGGTGTGTATGATGAATGTGGTCAACTTGAAGCCTTTTTCCACATGACGTATACTTTAATGAATGAAAAAAATAAATAAATAAAAAGGAAGTGAATTTTCTTTAAAAACAAAAACAAAAAAAAGTTCAGAAAATAAAAATGACTGAAGAACTTAAAATACTAGAGAAGAATATAGAATACTGATTTTTCAATTCTCAAGCAAAGTTTGGGATAAAATATTCAATATTCTGCAACTACTGCTATCCGCTGCTGGAGATTTTATGTAATTTCAAGGGCGGTTCTGATTTTAATAATGGTAACGCCAATTTACCAACACAGAAGTTTCTGAAATGGAGAATAATATAACTTTGATCTATTTATTTTCTGGAGAGGACAGAAAATTTTTTACGGAACAGAAAATATATACTGACACGGTATATTCCAATAAAGTGATCTTTTATATTGAAGGCTGGCATAGAATTCAGCAAATTTGTTTATAGCTAATGGAAAAGCAACGAATTATTTCATATTTTCAAAGAAAAGTAAACCGCATTATGAAGTTTTATTCACTTATTTATTAATTTATTTATTTATTTATTTATTCATTCATTCATTAATTCATTCTTTGTTAATTTGAAATTTTATGATTCAATTACTTTGATTTTACTAAAAAATTTTAATTACCTATTTAGGTGTTCAGGCGGCACGGGGATTCGAACCCGTACCGGCCAAACACCTAAAATCCCCCTCGTTCACCGCCACCAAAAGCCAGCACCGTAAACACTCGGCCACGATGCCGGGTGACGGTGTCCGAGGGAGAAACGGTAATTAGCCGATGTAGTGTGGTCGCCGCCACAACCTAATAAATAATATTATTTAATTATTGATTCTAAGCAAATTTCTGCATTCATTCACAATGTAAATTTATTTACAAAAAAATAGTTCGCAAAAGTACTCGAGATTAGGACTATTTAAAATAATTTTACTTTTGGTAGTAACAGGAATTAGTCCGAACCTATGAATCGTTTTAAGATCAATTTTAATGACAAAGAAATAACATAAAACCAGGTTAAAGTGGAAGTAAACATAAATAGATACGTATTAGCGTGAAAAAGAAAGAAAAAAAACTGTAACGCAGTAAGCCTTGCTAGAAAAAGTAGGTTTTCGAAGAAAAAGAATTATGAATTATGATGGTCACATTAACTGTCTGCAAGTTTATATGCGTAAATGGTATGTTATGATTGTATGAAATTTTTTAGCTGCTAATGAAATATTAGACAGTGTGAAATTTAAAAGCATTATTTCTTGAAAAAATGAAAAATTAATCAAGATGATAAAATATGGTACACAATCATATAATGTAAAATAAAGCCAAAGAAATAACAAAATTATGAAATAAAAAAAAAGAAAACATGAACATGTGGTCAGTTTTTGTAAAAAGAAAAGTTCATGCAAATTTAAAAAAAAAAAAAGAGAGAAAAAGAAAGCTTTACCAGAAGTACCCGGGTTGATTCGCACCCAAATTAGTAGCATGCTGCAATAAATTATAATAAATATTCGTTTTAATTTTCGTACATATTATTCCAAAAGTCCGCATTTTATGATCAATACAAAAAAAAAAATAGGTACCATAATAGATTTTAGTGAATATTTATTCCAAATTTCTTGGCTATTGGCGCAAAATTGAGCATTTTGTAGCCAAAATAAAAACAAAAATGATTGTATGGAAATACCATCCAGCCGATTCCCATCAAAATTTAGGACAAATGTTCGTACCAAATTTCGTGATTATCGGAGAAACATTGTGACATGAACCATCGGAACAAGAAACATAATATAAAAGCCCTCAAGCGCTACGGATTAAGCTTTTACTGTCCTGGCCTGGTAACATTAATGAATTTGTTATCAGGATGGAAAAAACGAAAAATTCGGAGTTGGTGCATGCGCCCTGAATTTCGGGTTGTACATTTATTATAATGATATATCTGATATATAAAGACAAGTTGAAATTCTTTGTCACTAATATTCTCTCAATATACTGAACGAAATGTTTAGAAATTCATACAACACTATGAAGAACGTCCTATATGTGGTTTATAGACCGCAAAAAGTAAAATCGGTTCAGCCAAGCTGCTGAAACTAAGGTTTAAATTTTGTTTTGCAAAAGTATGTGTGAATATATGGGTGAAAATAATCTTAACATTAGTATCTGTGGGCGAAGGCTATTAAAAATAACTTATAAAATGAATAACCCAACAAGAGGCAAAGCTATACATCCATGGACCGGTAACTTTTTTTATGTTAATGTCAGCAGATTCATTCCAGACATTCAATTTTTTTTTCCTATTGAAAGGAACTAGATAAACAAAAATTTAACACAGCAGCAGCTCTGTAAGAAAAAGTAGGTTTTTGAAAAATGTAAAATTAGGCAATGACTAAAAAGTTATTAATAGATTGTAATAAATATTTGTTCCTGTTGGTCCAAAATTAAGCATTTTATAGGCAAAATAAAAACAAAAATAGTGTTACAGGAAGTACCGTGTAAATTTTAAGCAAATTATAATATTTTTTACAAATTTTGTAGCTATTGCTAAAAAACTGATAATTTTATAACCAAAACAAAAACGTAAATAAGCATACCAGAAGTATCGTATGTCCAATCCACAACAAAATTTATATCAAGTTATAATAAATCATAGAATTTTTGTTGCAAATTTCGTAACTGTTGGTTGAAAATTAGAAATTTTATAGCCAAAACAAAAATTAAAATAGCTATACCGGAAATACTGTAAAGCCGATCCTCACCAAAATTTATAGCAAGTTATAATATATCATAATAATTAACTGTTTGAAGTTTCGTAGCTATTGATCAAAAATTAAAAATTTTATAGCCAAAACAAAAACAATAATTCCCATACCAGAAGATTTCAAAATTAAAAAATTATAAAGGGAAACTTGAAAATGTTCAGTTTGGAATTTTAACCTTTTCAATTGGGAATTTTTGATTTTCTCGCTGCCCCAAAAAAAAGTCTTCAGTACATCAGTATTGTCTATTAAAATCTTCAATAAATGACAATAATGATCCATGGCCTTCAAATTCTGAAATCATTAAAAAGAATGTTTCAGTATACACCCAATTGATTCGTGTAGAGAAAATTATTAAATATAGGTGCTTCATTTAACCCCTGCCTAGAGTCTTTTTTCAAGCTTATTTCTACATTTTAAAAGCTAGAAATACAATCAATTCATAAAAATTATCATACATTGACAAAAAAGTACAAATATATTCACAAATATATTTATAAAGGCTTATTTTTTAAAGAAATAATATGGTTACAAAACTGAAATCTTCTTGAATTACAGAATGGTTTCTTACTCAATTAGAAAAAATTAGAAAATAAGTCAGATATTTTATGATATTTTATGGCATTATTGTCTAGCTCGTCTGATAGACGAGTATTTCAGCTTATAACACACGCACACGCACGCACACGCACGCACACGCACGCATGTACACACACACATTTCAGTTACTGGCGCCAAAATTTTCCTTAGGTAGTGAAACAAAAAACGTACCCACCCCCAACCATGAGGGCTAATACCGTATCAAGCATAATAAGTAGATTTTCTGAATAAAACATACTTAAAAAACGTTTAGAGGACGAAAAAATCGAGATGAAATAGATTTCTACCTTCGACAGAAGCCCATTTTTTCCCATTCTAAAACGCCAGCAGGTAAGAAACCAGCGGGAACTCTTGCAATTTTTGTGGAAAATACGGTTTAATGAGTGGCGCCTTCTTTCTCTCTTACTTCACACCCTCACCCGATGGTGCGCCGCTCTCACTACCTCGGACGGGGGGCTGATCAAGTAACCAGACAGCACTTGGAACAACTTACTAAACAGTACCCAACTTACAAAACCAGTTTAGAGGAGATGGCAGAACGGAGGAGAGGTATACAGCGTACAGTATAAGAAATGCAAGGCCTGAATGACCATCGGATTAATGATTGTAAAAAAAAAGTGTATCAACAGCATACTACAACTAATAATACTACTAGATACTACATCGTAGCCGATTGTACATTCACTTCTCACAACATACAACCACTCCGCGGCGAGAGGAGGTCGCGTTGATCTCACAGAGGAGACAGATTACTATTCAACTGCGGTAATACCAATCAGCCGCGAGTACAACGTACGATAAACTGAATCTACAGATTGAAAATCAATGGCTGAAAAACACTTTGTGAAATTTCTTCAATCTATTTGTCCATCAGCTCACAAAGCACACTTGAACAAACAACAGTATTAATACTAGGTGGAGCTGAAAATCGAAATTCTGAATTAAATTTAAATAAGTTTAGGTTAAAAACAAATTTTTAAAAGACACGCCTCTATCTATTTGTTTATTGTTTTTTTTTGGCTTTAGCTTCATGCGAAACAAATATTATTTCGTTGCGGAAGGTTGGCTGTAGTATTGGTATATTTTAGAACCGTAGTAGTGAGTGAAATAAAAGCTTACAAAATAAATATTGAAAATTAATAATTTGGCTGAAAAACTACAATAACATTCCAAAATATCTGACCACCTCGTTTATCGAAAAGTAATTGCTCATAACTTTAATTTCGTACGACCAATTTTCAACTATTTTGAAAATGATTCGTGATTCCATGTACAGCAAATTTTCATTTGACTTCGGAAAATACGGCACTTTTTATGTATGTATACAGAAAAATAATAACTGCAAGATGGTCAAAATTAGTCACCATAGTATTCGGCCTTTTTACCATTTTTGCTGAATATAATTTCCTAAATCGTGGAAAGAGAAATCAATGAAGTTGACCACATGTTTGTGACTCTCTTCAAATTTCTTTCTCGATTAAGGCATTTCGTAAATATTTTCATCTTTACTTGGTGTTGTTTTTTATAATAAACATCAAAAAGTGTTGTGAGGTTTTTCCATTTAAAATAGGTTCACTCGAAGCTCTGACTTCATAATTTTATGAAAAAGAAAAATTTTTGTAGATAAAATTCTTCAATCGCGAGTCTGGAAATCAGAAGGTTATATCCGCAAATATTTTAAATTCCAAGCTTCTAAAGCATCTCATGAGCAATTGAAGATTGAGAGGGGAGGACTGTAATACTTTACAACACCATACAAATAGTATTTTCGAACTTTATTTTTCTTTATGAAACATGTTCGTGATTTTGAGTAGTAGGTATGCAGAATTTCAGGCACATCACGTTACTCCTTTCAATTAAATATGCATACTCAATATAATCATCAATTTTAGGGTACAGAATTCATAGAAATAAAAAAACATTGCAATCGTGTAAAATGTATTTAAATTATTCAGTATATTTTACGTTCACTTCGACACAATACTTGAGACACACTCACAGGTCAAAAAAAGTTTTTGGAGTATATGTTCTTTAGGCAGCGCACCACATCCTTTTTAATTGTAGAAATCAAGTCAAATCATTTTCCATCATAACGTGAACTCTGAGAATAAAAACTAGATTAGGAGAGATAAATCTGGCGTGAATAGAGGACAGGGGGGTAATCTAACGCTACAATTTGTTTTCGCGCCAAAAACTAAAGAACAATGGCTGGAAAATGGACAGAAGTAATGTCATACAAGAAAAAATTTGTGACCAACGAACTGTGAGGCACGAACCAGTCGAGTGCAATTAATTAGGTGATCCGTAACACCTTCAGCTGTACCATGTGAAATCCACTCTTCAAAAAGTTTTTCCAAAACAAAAAATTTACAAAACCTCTGCACCACCCTGCATATAAACTGGAATAGGTAGTAAATCTGGTACAAATGAAAATAGAGGGATTTACGCAAAATACGCTCACAAAACCTGGTAAGTTACACCCTAAATTATAACCCCAAATAAAAGATGAGAATTAAACAATCAATCTTATCAACACAAAAAATTGAACAAAATATAATTTGGATAAACACACAAACAGGCTAATAAATCTGTTTAAATTATTAGTCTAGGCTTTAGAAATCAAAAGTAGACAAGGAAACACTTGGTGAGCCTTATTACCGACAGTTCAAAACAGGGAGCGCAAAGGAAATGGATGCTGGAGATTTATGCCCTTAAATGGATATGTTAAACAACGACGTATCCTAAATTATATACGTATATTTATATTTTTGAAGAGTGGGTCATATTGTAAGTCTAGCCAAGGATGTAACACATTAATATTCGACCAAGTTGGCTCATTCGGTGTGGAAGTGATTCCATGGTATAGAAAGTACAACAACAGTAAGCCATCCAAACCCGTAGGAGGGTAACCTGCGAGGCCGAAAACGAGATGAAATAATTATGACTCGAGAAGATGTTATCAATAAACGGCATAATGAAAACCTGAAAGTTTCGTCTTCAGACATGAGAAACAAATTATCGTCTCTCTACTTCAATATATTAATAGTAATTTATTCCCCCTTTCGTGCCTCAGAGGAGCAACAAAGTGCATGTTTATGCTTATCAAGTGAAAGTTTATGATCCGCAGATGTGGCAAAACTACTTATTTTTTTCAATTTGAGCTTTTATTTGAGTTTAATCGTGCTTTGAAAAATATTTTGAAGTAGGGTTAAATCTTTCAGGATGTTTGAATACCGAGGAGCAGAAAACAGGAATGTCTGTTTAGGGTAGGGCTCTATAGTTTCATATCGGTCATGCTTATCCACAATTTTCTTCATAACAGAAGGCAGGATTCAAACTTTTCAGATCACGGATCCTTTTAATGAGTGAACCGGAATTGAATCTTTTTTTTCTGAATGATCTGTGATCTGTGATTCGAATCATTTTCGAAGAAAAAATCCGAAGTATCTGTTCGGATATATTTCTCAGCATCCGTTTTTTCAAATTTTCCCAAAAATAAACCAAAAAACATGGAAAATAAAGAATTTATTTGACAATTATTCATTCATATGAAACAACTTTTCTTTTCATTTTTAAACCATCCATATGATCCGTGATCCTGATTCGAGACATTCTTTGGAGGGTGATTTGTGATCCAGAATCAAATCACTCCTTTAAAAATTAATGGAAAAAAGTGCCGTACTATAACTTTTATCTAAAAAATTTTTATTTATCGTGGAAAAGTGCAGCACTAAAACTTTTTTGTGGCTGTTCTACCTTTGAACATTTAGTACTGGATACCCAGTAGCCCTATCTCACCGATGTTAATGAAATGTACCATCATTCTAAAGCACAAAAATGAACATTGGTTTTATAAGCATGTCCAGTATGTCTTCTTTTGTCTAGTTTCAGTCTTTCACAGTCCTGTGAATTTAAAGCTATGCAAATACGTTTCTGTGAATTCTGTGAAATCGAGTGAAACTCACGTTCATTTTAATGTTGTAGATCAATATTGTTGACATGGATTAGTATCTATAAGTTTATCTGTGTATCCAGTACTAAAAAATGATCAAAGTGTTCGACGTATTAAAAACAAGTTTTAAAACTAAACAAAAACTTTTTTTAGTGAAAAGTGAGGAATATCAGTATTTTGAGTGTCCTGACTCTGCAATGTGAGCAGTTTCTCAAAAAAATTTCAAGTTATTGTACAAAATACCATGATAAACATGAGGATGCTAATGACTTATTGTAAATTTTCGTGACTTAGTTTGATAATAATGAGAATTCAATTAATTTTTGGAGGTTTAAATGTGAAATATATCATTAAAATAAAATGTATCATTGATAATTAATATCAATGATTCGAGATTCAATTTCACAACTCTTTACAAACAGAATTTCAAAGATATTTCAAGAGTGAAAGGTAGGATTGAGCTGAAATTTTTAAAATATATCATAGAACGTTAAATAAATAATTTCTAACAACAGCATTGAAATCTTACATTTGAATGTCAAGATAGCGCTGAATGTGATTAAAATGATAGGATTTGATGTATTAGTGGAATTTTGGCACTTCAGCAATAACTTCAGAACTAAACATATCATTTCAACAAAATTTTCACAGAATCTTCAGTAAACGTATCAGAATATCTCATAAAGGTTTGAGATTTTTTTAATAAACTGTTTTCTTGAAAATATGTTTTGATAACATTGATTCAATTTAATTTCAATGAAAATAAATACGAAGAAGTATTTGAGGGTAAGCGTCACGTTTCACAGAAATAAAACCAAATTTCAACTCTAACTAAAATAGAGAACCAAAAATTGAAATAACCAGATCCACATTAGTACCTTCCATCATTTAGTACTGGATAACCAAGTAAACACACAAATCTGTGCCAATAATATTCACCTAAAGCTATAAAATGGACGTGAGTTTCACTTGATTTCACTACATTCACAGCAACGTATTTACATAGCTTTAAATTCACAGGACAATGAGATTGAAAATAGACAAAAGCAGACCTACTGCAGATGCGCAGTAAACCAATGTTCATTGTTCAGCTTTAAAATGAAAACATGTTTTGTTAACACTGGTGAGATAGGGTTTCTGGGTATCCCGTACTAAATAATCGAAGATTAGAACCACACTATAACTTTTGGTATAGCACTTTTTTGCCATTTGTCGAACATGGCTGTATTCTCAAATAGTTGCATGAACATTATATATTTGACAATTTCGGAGGCAACAGAATTTTTTTCATAAAAAACAGCCATTTCAAAATTTTTTTTTGGAATACCTACATGTTACAATACAACACATTTCAAATTAACTCCACATATTCATCAAAAGAATATTGTATTACATATACGAAGTCCATAAACCTAAATGTTGCAATACTTATCTTCAAGTATGTTAATATTGATCAAATTAACAAAATTGGTAATACAAACGAAATAATTTTTATATACGTTTCAATTTTTAACGCGTTTTAAAACACTGATAAAATTTATAACAGTGCGAAACAGTGCCTACAATTATTGTATTGTCGCAAAAAAAGGCGAACCTTGTATTAAATTATTATAATTTTTAGGGTTTTGGCACGCAGCGAAAAAACCCTATTAAAATTTAAAATCAACATTATTTTCCTTCTTATTGTTGTTCTTTTCTTCCTCCTTTTCGATTTTTTTCTAATCGATTTAATTTGGCAAAATCGATCGATTAATCGAATATCATTCGGGCTGGGGTAAGAATCAGAAAATTTATATAAAAGAAATAGACAAAATTAATATATGAGGAAAATCCTTGATAGCTGTCGCAGAAGAAAGATTTTCTATTCTACCTCAAAATTAACGCGTGTTAAAAAAAATCAAGTTCGCAGGTTGGCGTATAAAACGGTAAAATCGATTACTTGAAATAATCGACTGATCGAGCAATTTTCAATTAATCGCACATCACACGGGAAGCAAAAAGCCTACAGCAACATCGTTTATCGATGTAGCTCGTTGCGCATACACTCGCTTATCAAACACGTTCGTGTTCTACGATCTACGCCGATCGCGACGACGTATCTGAATACGAAAAAATACATCGAACGACGCAATTTCTAATAATACATACTCGCGAAAAGAATGAAAACGAAGCACGAAAAAGCCGCGATGCGAGACGGAGGCGAGAAACAATATACGTAATGGTATGCAATACCAATTACCGATGAGATGATTTACCGCGACAGAGAAACCTCAGCATTCTCAATATGAAAACACGAACGAAAATTATCGACTTCGTATTTTTTTGCAGACATTTTTCACGTTTCATATTCACTATTCGCACTTCGCAGCATCGTTACGCTATTCGAACAGTACTCGCCATTACCACGATGTTCATCTGCTCAGCTGCCCCAGCTGGCGAGTGATTCTGGCCACGTTACGACTCCTTTTCTAGCGCTGGTCGTCACACTGCTGTAACTTGGTTACAATTTCCGTTTATCACGTTAGGAGCAAGTGATACCATATTTTTGCGTCACATGAAAGTTCGAATCGAGGACACGAAAAGAAATCTATTCGACGAATGAACATTGAACATTAACCGAGTAGGAAACCAGGGGATCGACCCAAAGGAATGAGACTTCGGCCATTCTGTCCGCATCTGAGTAACTTGAAGCAACTCGACAATAATTGGGGAAAATTGGGGAAAGTCAACTGTAACTACTTTCTGACGATGAAATTAAATAAAAACAGGGGTTTAACTAGTGATGGACAAACTGTTCATTTGCGAAACCTGGTTCGCCTGCTTCTGGTTTTACAAGAAGCCTGGTTTTTCAATCTGCTTCCTGCTCCGAACATATTTAAAATGAAAACCATTGAGCCAAAAATGAGTCTAACCCTAACCATGTTGAACTGAGCAGTAGCTGTCATCAATATTATTGCTGTATAAAGAAGTAGTATCCCAATTATTCCCTTCAATACAATCAAAGTTATCAATAAAAATTGGGTGAGATTAGAGACATCAAGGTATGTTAAATTCTATGAAAATTTGACTGAATTCATATGTTTTGTTTTCAAAATATTGCTGAAATTCCATCATTTGCCATTCCATGTGATGAAAGTTATCGAGAGGAATTGTGAGAGAATTGTTAATTTCAGAAAGCGGAAATTTTTATGATATGTTGCAGTATGTTAGCTAAAGATTCCGTGAAAATTTTAGCTCTGTACAACAAACAATTGTCTCATATTGTACAGAATACTTATGCAAATAATATGACCTAAATCTAGCTGCAGACTTTCAGCCATATTTCGAGAATCAAAGGTACGATTTTAATCGAATTTTCACCGGATACTTAGTTAATATAATCTCGATATTTCAAAAAAATTTCAGCTCAATCTTACCTTCGGTTGTCGAGATATCGCTGAAATTCCGTTCAGATTGAATAATTGAAATGATAAGGATTCAATCTAGTTGAGGAGTTGGTGGAATTTCAGCAATATCTCGAAAATTAAATGTGCGATTTGAGCTGAAATTTTAAGCTCACGCATTATAACTCACAAAAATTTTAGCTCTCTACAACAAATATTTCTCTTGTAATTCCTCTTGCTATCTTCGATTGTATGAGATGTCAATCGCAAATGATATGAACTTAACTCAGTTTAACCAAAACCATTGTTAGAAAAAACTGAAAAAATTTAATTTTGGTCTTTGGAGTATCGAAGCAGAAAGGAGTAGGGAACAAACTTTATCACACCGAACCAGTTTCAGAAACCAGCTCTTTTAAAAAAACTTGGTTCTCCAAATCAGACTGCTCCGGAGCAGTCCATCCCTAGATTTAACCGCGGCTTGATAGGCCTGATCTAAAAGGGCATCTACAGGTTCTCGTAGCTCGCACCTACTTTTCTGAAAAACCTGTTATTTGAATCCGGTCCTGGCCTCCAGGCAAACTGGTCGCCGTACGTGGTTCAAACTACCAGCTCTTTGACATATTCAACAAAAATAATTGACCCGTTTCGGTTGAAATTAATCGTAACTCTGATTTTATTTTCATTCACTCTCATCAGTACCAACCACGGTGCATCACAGTGGCACTTGCACATGCAACACTCGGACAATTTTTGCAAAGAGCAGAATTTCTTCAACTCTTTTATCCCCTCGTCTGTCCCCATGAAAAGGCGATAAACTTTTCGCTATAGGACTTTAAAATTTTATGACACGAGGAAGAATTAGGTTGCTACCACTGCGTCACACTACGTATGCACGAAAGGCTAAGGATTAACAAAACTAAAGCAGAACAATAATTACATTATACAGTTCGCATTTCTCAATCAACTTCTTAAAAAAAAAGGATGCTGTTAACAATTCCGTAGGTATAATTATGTTCATTTTTATATTTTATATTCATTTTATATTTGTTCAAGCATAACTTTACACCTTAGGCACACAATTTAATGAACTCATTTCAATTAGATCGAGAGGTGATTCTACGATGGTTACATTTTATTTTTTCTAGAATCTATTTAATAGTTTTTGATTTGTCTAAATTAGAAAGTTTTGTAGGCCATGAAATTGGACAGAATTGACATGTATAAGCCTACATGGTAAAAGAAAAGAGCACAGGCTTCAATAATTGCAGTATATCGTGCAGGAAAATTTTAAAATGTTTATTTTTTTTGAAATGACAATATTTTAATTTTTTTTTATGGAAATTAGTTCAGTGTTTTGAGAAAAATTTTTTATTATCGAACGAATTGAGAGCGATGTTTAAGGTTTTCTTTAAATTAATTTTAGAATTAACTTTCAATTTTAAAAACGGAAAACAACAAATGAAAGAGAAAGATTTACTACACAAAAAATACATTCTGACATTTTTTGTTAAACAAAAATTTTAGATACAACTATGTACGATTCACAGCTTCTAGTCCACTAATTTGTGAACGATGATAGCTCAATTATTGCTAATCTTGGAAAAAAAATCGTTCCGATACTTTTCTTGAGAAGACAGAAGGTAGCTTCTTGAATCAAAATTTGGAGCTTCATTCGTGACTCTAAATCCTAATAACCCAACAATATCGGGCAAATAACCAACATCGTAAACACCAATCAGTTTGATAGAAATTTCTCATTTTGACGTACCAAACGTTTGAAACAAGTCGACGGTTTCAACACCTAGTAAAATGACTCATCTGACGAAACTTCCAAAACGGCGCGTGACAGACAGAAAATTCACCCAAACAATGCACCCCTTTTCAAGCGGCAAGTCTATACTCAAGGGGGGGAAAAACCGAAGAAAAACGAAAGACGCTTCAGAACCATACGTAAAAGTGAAAACAAAGGTTTTCTTTTAAAGTAAAACGGTGCCATCCAGATAATGATGCCCTTTTCATTCAGTCTCGACTTTTGAGAAGAGAAAAAAAGAAAGATAAAAAAAATTGCAAAGGACTCCGTAAAGGCCAAGTGTTTACACAGAGGTCGATATTAAAATTACTTTTTCAACAGACGGAGACGTTTTACGTGAGCCTATTTTCTATAGCGATACACCGTGACAACGCAGACAGCAACCCTTCATAAAGTACTAATACTGAAATCGAAACTGACCGAGATTTGGTGGTTCGACTTCGCCTATTTTTTTTCTCTGCTGTAACGAGTATATTTGGAACCTATTTCTCATCGGTTTACGTGTCCGCAAGATGGACGAACGAAAACGTGGACACGGTTCGTTAGTGAAGAGATTAGCGACGAAGCGGAATCTGGAATCAGATGGACACCGAGTGGATTGGTAGTAATGAAGGAGAAAGAAGGAAAAAACGTTAACCTTGTCAGAAAAATGGACGTTACATTTAGAACCGCGGCGGCGGCGGCGGCGGCGGCGGCATGCGGACACGCGAACGACCAAGTTCTCTCTCCAGTCGACTTCTCTCTCTCCGCAACAGTTATGGTCTACCTATTTAGTGGGTCGTGATCGAAGACTGTTACTGATGTAATTACTATATGTAAACCATTCATCCTCCATTACAGGTCCAATGCCGAACAGAAGTTGGTTTTTTGTTGTTGTTCCTTTCGGGGAAAATTTTGCCGAATGCGTAACGTAACGTTCTCATGTTCCGGTCCGGTTTGTACTCGATGGAGAATCCGTTCGTTGAATGAAAGGATTCAACCGAAATTCGTAGTGGTCACGCTTCCTAAAAGTTAGCGATAATTCGGGTAGCGTTAAAAGTGCCATAAGTACAGTATACGGAAGGTCGGCAGTGCCAGAAATGAATTGCGTTCGGCCATTGGGAGCTGCAACAGCTCAATGGTCGTGCATTCATCAAAATGATAATACAATTATGGAAAGCTCGTAGCTACCGTTAAGATTCTATAACAACGACGAGATAGATTAGCATATTTTACGTCTTTTATATTTTATCGCAAGCAAATGACAGACGAACGCGAATCGGTTAAAATTGATTCACTAAACAAATTCAATTAATGTACAAAATTACGACATTATTGTTACGAAGAAGTCTCAATTTATCAGATGTTAAGTATAAAAGAAGTTAAAAACGATAATCTTCCAAGACTACAATCTTAAAAATAGGTAGTGTGGAGCAGAAATCTCCACCTCCAGATCAAGAAAGATAAAATAACTTATTATGACTCGTCGCCAATCGGTAGTGATCAGGACAAGAGATGGGACATATGTTAATTACATCCTTTGACAACACATCGTATCTCAATTACATGGTTCCGAGTTCCATTCCAGGAAAAAGATAAATTCGTAATAATTTTTTAAACGGAATTTTTATTATTTTAAGATTTTTAGAAACATAGAGAGTATCGCAAAAATTAAACGAAATATTAATTTTGACAAAAGAGAATAATCGAAAAGATTTAGTCACAACGCCTGGTAATTTTGGCCCTTTACAATTCAGTAGAAACATCTGGAGCAAGCCACGTTACCATAAAACAGTCAAAAGGTAGGGCTAAAGGAGTACAAGGGTGAATGTACAACGTAGGAGCTTGAGAAATATCGTATAGGCGCTTTAATTTGTGCAGGATGGCGAGGAAAGGAGAGCGGGGTTAGTTTTGGCCCTTATATAAAGGATAGATTTTTGGTACCTACGAGAGGAAACACGGACGACATTAATTTCGACAGTTTTCATGTAGGTATAGATTTCGTGGAGCTATTAAAGAAACACGGCACGAGGGGTTAACCAAGTAAGTTTTTAAAAGGTAAAGAAACTCGCAAGGATTTTACGTGTTTTAGAATTCCCCCCACCAATACACATATTTTCCAACCAAAGGCGAGTAAAATGTTTGACAATAATCGTTATGGGGCCAATACTACGATGGGAAGGTGGGTCACATGACACTTACTTAGATCACATACTTACAGAAACAGATTGCTACGAGCTAAAAAGAAAGACTACTATGACTGTATTCACAATCACAAGGGAGACGTGAGTTGGGGAATTGATACCTTCGACAGATAGATTCGATGCGTTGTATGACAAATAGGGTAAGCAAATACCATCGTAAAAAAAATCATTAGGCCGCATACTTTCTGGAAAAGAACTACGAAGTGAAAATAAAACGACAGTTACTAATAGGAAATTAACGCATTCTATAACATCTATTTTATCCAATTGCAAGTTAACAACAACAGAAATGATATGAAAAGGTTCTCTTTTACATACAAGATGAATGAAATATATAAATAACTGGTATTGTTTCTGGCCGCTATAGAGTTTCATCCGGCACAGACCTGGTTTCAAAAGTTCTTCTAGGGGTGGAACGAATTACACTATAATATTTACGACTATTTTATGGTTAACAATGTTTTACATATTTCATAGACGTAAAATTTGAAAAACTGAATAACTGTGTTTTAAATTGAATTTTTTTTGACCCTGGAGGGATTATAACCCAAAACCCCTCTTAAAATCGGCTTTAGTTTTACAGAAACTCGCAACTCCCTGTAGACACTGTTCTGAATTGCGACCAAGGGGTATTTTGAGTTACATCCCGAAATCAGGTTTTATTCGATAAGTATCTCGCGCTTATAAAGAATATTCCTATTTATATGTATATATATATATAAAAAACTTATCTCTTGGGTCTCACTATATTCACCATAATGGCAAAGGCAAATGATTCGTTTAAATATGCAAACCAGCAGTTTATTCTGCAAGTGACTAACAAAACTGACAGAAGTACCAAAAGTCCTCACATGCATAAAAGTGGGAAGGAAAATACGAAATCTCACTGAGTGATATGTTGTGGCATCCGACGTACTAAAGACCAACAGATAAGGCCACCTGGCAATAAATCAAAAATGGTACGGTTGCCAAAATAAAAATAAAATTTAAATAGATGTAGAGATGTGTCGGTTGACCGAGAACTAATTCATTTGAACTTATCTTTTGAAAGACCTAAATGAATGAGACTAAAAGATGAGAATGAACTAGTTCACTTTGAACTAAAAGATATTATCAAATCAAAGTTATATTGTATAGACATACAAGCTAGTTCACTCTTATACGTCACAGCATTGTTGTTAATCACTGGATGAGTGGAATTTCTTATCAATCAACAAAAAACAAAACAAAATAGTAAGCGTTTTTGGGGAATGAAAGCGCTTTCTATGTCTGAAAGTAACTACGTATAGAAAATGTATACAAATTGCTCTTCATATGAAATAATACATACTCAAAGGTTTGACTCATGCAGATCATTTCGTTCATTTTGAACTAGTTCATTCAAAAGACCGAGACCTGTTGAACTAAATCCACCAAATGAACTAAAACGCACATCTCTAAATAGATGTGGAAATCAGTCGATAAAAAAAAAAGTAAAAGGTGACAGATTTCAGAATGGAAGTAGGAAGTGAAGCCATAACTGAAAATAAGAAACCCACATCCCCTTTAGGAAATTTATAACCAATATCACATCACATTGAAGGCAAAAAAAAGAAAAGGAAATGGGCACAAATTACATCATGTCACTAAAAATCACCAATAACCCATTTCAACTTCCCCACATCACTCTTATCCTGACTTTTAGCCACTGAACATAATCTAGAAATTGGCCGTCACAAATAAAAGAAAATTAGTGGACACACAGAATTACCAGGAACAAACAACTCAGATTTTTAGGAGAAACATTTTTTAATTGGAACAGCAATTGGACATCAACTTGATTCAGTAACTCCCAGAATTCAGGAAAACTGACAAAAAATTTTTAAAATTAATTTTAAAAATATTTCATTTTTGATGAAATACATATTGTTAAATGAAAATCAACAAATTTATTTTTTTCATAATTATATTGAAAAAAATAATTTTTTTTTTTTTGAAAATACTGAGAAAATTTTATTACATTTTGAACTTGGAAAATTTTTAATGTTGAGCTCAAAAATACGAGAGCACAGAGATGTGCTTCTATCAACTTCTAGGATGGAACTTAAAAATAAGGTTAAAAGTGAAAATTGAAGTGATCAACTTCTACAAAAGAAAGGATAAAAAACAAAATGAACAGAATACATAAAGGGTTTTTGGAATTCCCCCAAATTGCTGAAATACAAAGGAACACAGAAAAAGATAAAAAATAACAAATGAGAGAGCAGAAGATACTGATAGACAAAAACTTCCTATGGACAGGAGAACAAAATAGAAAATTCCAGTCATGAGTGTGGAACTTCCCTAAGTGGTTATAACAAAAAAAAAAGCAAAAACCCAAAATTTACAGTATTATTAAGAGATAAAAGATCTATATTCTGAAAGGAAAATGAGTATAGGAATTTTCATCAGGGATGTGCTGAGAGATAAATGGGAAAGAAAGAAAAGTAGAATGTGTAAAAAAAATAAAAGAGTTAGGAAGAAAAGAAGATAAAGAAAGAATTGATTGAGAGGAATGATAGGCGATAGCTTTTAAAGGTAAGAAATAAAGATACCACTAACAGAGTAAAATAAAGTATGTCCTCCTATCTCTTTTCACATTTTTATTTGTAAAGATAAAAAATAATATTTTCAATCTACCTCATTCCACTTGCTGTAACTAAACAATAAATACCTTTTTCACTCGACTGAAAGAAAAATATTTAAGGTAAAAATACATAATTTTAGAATACTCTATACTCACTAGCTTCAAAATTTATTAGCTAGGAAAGAACTCACAACTCCTCGACGCCAGTAATAAAATAATAATAAAAAAAATAAAATGAAACTTCTGGAGGTGTACAAGTACGCAACAATGTAACTTGGAGAAAACACATGCACAAAAACCATGATGCAACTTGGACAAAACATTGCCAATTGAAGGGATGTAACATGACAACACCGCCATTCCTTACTAATTAATTAATTATTTAATGATAATTCCATATCATTTCTTAACTTAATATCCTTTCTTTATACCTCTCATATTCTATAAATATTATCTCAAAAAAACCATTTTGTACATAACTTTATCCCAATATCATGTCTTGATTACATCATTGAAACTTGTCAAAACTAGTGTCTTGACATCACCTTTTCTCACTAATACAATGTTTTCATATTATACACCATGATGTCATTCATTCCTTGAATATAAAATACAACTCTGCACTATTCTCAATTCCTATTAAAATTATAACTACACCCATTTATGTCAAAACTATGTTTCTTTATTGGTTTATTCTAAATTATGTAGATTCATTAACCAATCACATTGTATATCTCAAACAACACCACTGTAGAATTCTCTCAAATCCATACTCTTAGTTCTAAGCATGATTGATTATCAACTCTCCTCTTGTACAATTCACTACATTTTAATATTTTTATCTACATATAAAATAAACATCATATAAAAAGAATACAGGAAGTCCAAATTCTGTTTAACAAGCCAGCGCACATGAATAGAACTTGATAAAACAAATAAAGTTTTTGTATAAAAAGTCGCATACTTAACAATTGAAGGGGCTATAGGGTTTTTAATATGTTGAAAAATGACGATTTTCCACCCATAATAAAGGGACTGGTAAAAGTTGAATAAATTTTCTGACTATGGTAAATGGTAGTATTTACTGAGACGAGAAAAAAAGTTATTATCATGTTTTGCCTATTCTCAAAATTAAAGAAGTTGGAACTCAATGAAAATTTATAAAATCACAATTCTTCTTAAATGGTTAAAAATGCATATTTTCACCCCATCACTAGACAAATAGTTAATGATTTCAGAGTTATTCCAACTATGAAACTTGTTTGCTCTTGTTCAGATAAATAAAAAAGTATACCATCATATTTTCAAAATTTTCATAATTTAAAAAGTTATCCAGCATTGAATGCGGCCAAAATTCAGGGCAACCCAAAAGTAACGCAGGTTGAAAATAAGTCATAAAAATTGAATTTATAGTTTAAGAATCATACATTAGTGTTTTTAGAGCCATTATCAGTAAAAATTGGCTACATCAGAAGTACCACTTCGCTGATGGGTATCAAAATTATTGTCATGTTCGAATAAATGATAAATAAATATTATTTTGAAATTTTGCATACTACCTATTGATCAAACAAATGACTGAAACATCCATACTCAGAACAAAAATGGATGTAACATAACGTAAGTGACATCCGGCTTATCTGCACCAATATTAGCATAGTGTTAAAACAGATTGAATTAAATATTTTCTCCAAATTTTATACATACTGATCAGAAATTAAGCATCTTAGAGCCCAAAATCGATGTAAAAACTACGAGATACCTTTTTGTGGGAAATTTTACGGCGAACAATTTTGAACTCCTATGTTTTTTTCCACAAATTGGAGTAAGGCTAGAAAATTACGAAAAACTGATGATGAAAACTCTCGAAAGTAGTTTCTCGTCTTTTCTCACTCAACTTTGATTTTTAGGAAAAAACCTAAGATATCAAAATTGTTTGAAATCAAATTTTCCACAAAAATAGTAAGTACCTATGTAACATTTTTTCTAAAAATTAAAATTGAGCGAGAAAAAAGACAAAAAACTAATTTGGACAGTTTTTTGTAATTTTCTCGCCTAGCTTTGATTTGTGAGAAAAAAAAACTGGAGTTAAAAATTATTGGCCATAAAATTTTCTACAAAAAAAGTGTCTTGTATTTTCTCCTAAAAATCAAAAGCAAGTGAGAAAAACACAATACTAATTTGTTAAGCCTTTTCTTTACCTAAAATTTTTTACATTATCAGCAATAACTTTTTCCAGGTACCTTCAATTAATGTGATTTTTTCAAAGCATAAACTACACTGTATCTGCTAAATAATGATGCAAATGAGACGTCTAACTGTCGTACATTTAATGTTACAAAGTTTTGAAAATAACTACTTTGACTGGTTTTTGAAAAAAGTTATCATGTTTTTCAGATCCTGCCAATCAAGGAGTATGCAAACTATTATACATGAGCATAACTTATATAGCATAATTTAAACCTACTCTGTGGTGAACTTGGGAACAACATAGAAATACTGTTTATGTATTTCCATGTAAACAAAATTTGGGGTATACCAGTGGAGATTTTACATAACATTACCAAAAAACCTGTATCTTTAAATTTCAGCCATATTATTGGTCCAGTTATCTAGAACACGTTACACACACACACACACACACACACACACACACACACACACACACAACACATATATATATATATATATCAAACACAATTATTTATTTATTATTTATAACTTATTATTTATTATTTATTATTATTATTATTATTATTATTATTATTATTATTAATATTATTATTATAATTATTGCTCGGATAATAGAATAAGATATAATCGGTATCGCATATGTTAAAATAATTTACAATAATTGTTATTATCGCAAAACTTCGCATCGATTCTACAAGAAGTCACTACTGTAATATTGAAAGAACTACCACCCCAAACTTCGGTCACAGAAAAGCAGAGCGAGCCTTGGTCAGAAGATTTTAATTTAGATTCGTAACGAGTAAGAAAAAAATGAATAGCATTATTGGGACGACTTTAGCCTATAAAAAATCGTCTTCCAACGTGTTGTAACAGTTGCGTATTCAGAGGAGTGAAACTATTCTCTGGAACGGCCTACAGGTGTCAACTGAGGCAATAACAAGCTATTTTTCTGGACTTCCCTCCATTGAAAAATCAAACACGAAAGTGCGCGACATACACGCGTAAATAATTCGCCATTGCCCAATGAAGGAGTGACGATAAATCTAATCGATTCACTTCGTTTGATGGCATCCTGCTCCACTTTCGAATAAACTGCCCTGACACACCCTGCAACATGAATACGCTCGCAGCGAGTATACTATAGGTATGTGCATGTTTGATCGATGTCGTAGCTAATTTTTACACGCATTAACCAATATACTTTTCCTCCTCCCCCAACCACAACACCATCTTCGCACCACTACTATACATTCAGTTCACGCTAAATTGCTAAATTCCCACTAGGCAACGTTCGTAAAAAAAAAAAAAGAAAAAAAAAAGTCAACTACAACAAAGGTATCGCGAAGTGCCTAAGTCAGGCGTTGTCTGGTCCGCTTCCTATTGTCTCCTCGTGTACCTCCCCAATTTCATAGTTCCGCTTGATGTTCAATGTGCTTTTTTAAATTTATTTACGCATTCGATGATCGCTGAATCAAAAAATTTACGCCTTCCACTGCGGAAAATTTGACATTTTCGAAAACATTCGCCAAAGAAATACGAGGGCGCTTCGATATACGATTTCGAGTGTTCTGATTGGTCCGTTAAGTGAAACAAAAAAAACATTGAGAACTTTTGCGCTCAATCATTTTGGTAACAAATTAGGAGCAAAATTTATGATTTTTCTGTTTATTCTAGAAACTTTTTCCATTTATTTCATGTTATCCCCTAAAAACATACAACACCAAACCAAAGAATAGAGACGAATTTTCAACACTAAAAAAAAAAAAACCACAAGACTTTTTTATCACACGAAAATCATCGTAGGATCCTCAATTTTTCAATATCGACGTATACAGTGGGTCCGGATTTCGTTTGCAAAATAGATAAATATGGATAATAGAACTCGATACAAGCTACATCCATAAACGATACTGCAATAGGGTTTTTGCTTTCACATAGTGATGCTAATATGCGATTAATTGAAAACAATTTGACGAATCGATTATTTCAAGAAATCGATATCATCGTTTTTTACACCAACTTGCTAACTTAATTTTTTCAACACGCATTAATTATAAGGTAGAATGGTGGAATAGAAACCGTTTCTTTTGCAACAGCAACAAGTAGAATTTTCCTCATACACCTATTTCGTCTATTTCTTTTGAAAAACATTTGTAATTTTTGTCCAAGCATGAATGATAATCGATTGGCGAAAAAATCAATTAGTAGATTAATCGAGGTAATCGAAGCCACGCAGATGAAAAACAAAACATAGAACCGACTGAAGAAAAAGAAGGAGGAAAAAAAGGAAAAGAAGGTAAATAATGGTGATTTTAATAGTAAGTGTAAAAAATTCTGAAAACGAAAAAAAATCCATGTACCAGAAGTTTTATATTCACAAATGGAACTATTGTGTTCTGAATATCAAAAAATCACAATTTTCAACCCATGACAGCAGAAATTATTATCAGCAGAATACAATTTTTGACTGGGGTAAATGGTAGTACTATAGCTGAGACAAAAAAAAATTTAAATCATCACGTTTTGCTTTTTTTTTCTTGTTTTATCAAGTTCAACCCATATTTTCCGGTTTTGCCAACGAAATTAGGATACACTGTATACACAAGGTAAGGCAAAATACAAGAAATTTACTCCTATTTCTCTAATTTTCTCTCTGCACACATCAAAAAATAAGAGAGCTACTTCGAGTACATATTGCAAAATTCAGTTTTTGAAAAACCTGCAATTTAAAATATTGACGCGACAGTCGAAATTTGAACCGAAAGTACTTGGACTAAGTGAGTTTTTGGTTTCATAGCAAACATCGGTGCAAAGGAATAGCGACTAGCTGCAGATCACTGTTTGTAGGTTGGGAAAGTAGTCGGTATTAAAATTTTTACCCGGATGTAAGGCCAAATCCTAGACAACTGCGATACACAGACCCCTTAATCTCATTTATAATTTATCAAATTTCTAAATTTGACTTTTGATGCGGTTGGGTTTTGTGGTTCGGCTGACTGAGTGCAGCAGTGCCCGACCAACATTCCCAATACGGACATCCACTAGCCAAACACGTTTTATCCCATCCAATATTTTTTGCTCTCTGTGCCTTATATACCCTTCTATCAACAGCTGAACAGGGCATATAATTATATTAAAAAAAGTAACAATAATAAAAAATAATTAAATAAACGTGATTAATATCATTACGGTTAAAAAGTTATCCAAGATTCGAAATTTCGAGAAAAAAAAATTGTAATCAGTGACCTCAAAAACGGCTGGGTTATCATTTTTGCGCCTTAATTGCACATAAAATTCAACGTTTTCAAGAATTATAGAATTTTTTAAATATTGCATTAAACTACCGTCACTGCAAAACTCAAATATAAGCGAGCATTATGACCAATTGATAGGGTTTCATCCTCAATCTTCTAAAGACATTCTACAGTTTCACTGAAATTTCGGGTCGAAAACTTTTCAAAACAACGCATGTCTCCGATCTTTTGACTATACAGTACTGAACCAGTAAAGAAATATGATTTCTGGTTAGACATGCCGGCTCTAAATAGGCAACCAGAGCATACCTTTTGACGTATTTTGCTTTGTGTTTATGTACGCTATCCTTGTGAATTTAAGTGATGTTTCTATCAGATGTATTCTAAATTGGTGAATTCAAACAAAACGACAAAAATACGCTAGAAGTACGCTAAGGTTTGCCTACCTTTTGGCCGGCAAATCTTGACATCAAAGAGTACATCGGTCTTATGGAGCTTAACTGGTCCAGTACTATACAGACAAAGCTGCGATCATATTATCTTCCTTCATTATTTATATTACTAATACTTAATAGGATTCATTGATCCTTTTGGAGTCAAACGGATGCCCCAAATGCGTCGTATGAGGGTTCATTTAAAAGCTCTGTATTTCTGGAAGGGACGAATGGGAAATGGTCGGATAGTGACTCAACGATTAGCATGTTGTTGCGAGTTGTTAATAATATTCGTTTTCCTTCGTACATACGTTTTAGGAAGACCTCAGGAGAAAAACCAGCGAGGATTCAACCTCTACGTATGATGGTAGATGGAAAGATTTGAAGATGAAACGTGCAGCGGAGAAATGAAAGGAAAATTAGTATCATTACGCTGATACACAGTTAATAGTTAAACGAATGAATCGTGAATGAGTTATTTCCTTATTAAACACGTGGAGCTTTTTTTTTTTTTCAATATAATTTTTTCTATTTCGAGTTTCGTTTGACCGATGGCGGCATAATTTCTTCCGGTTCTCGTTACAGTTCGTATAATCCAGTGGGAAACGTCGTCGCCCTTACACTCCTAACGGAGTTGTGCTTTTTCTATTTATTTATTCGACTGCTAAGATGTCGGCCACTTAACCAATTGCGAGTCAGTCAGTCGCAAGAATGCACAGAAGGAAAAAAACAGCATAAAGACATTTAAACTCTCATTAAACACTCGTAGGACAGTGAAGCAACGTAACTGAGTAAAACGTATCCATCATAAGTCTCGAGAATGGAATCGTACAAATAATTTATTCAAGCAGAGACTTTTCGATGAAAAGCTACGCTAAGCTAGTAAGCTCACACTTTGCCCCCATCGAATGTCATTACCGTCGTTACAAAGAGTCTAAATTATAATTTTAACTTCCTTTAATCTATGTATTACGTAGTGATCCAACCATAAATCACTTTATATCCTCTTGTAGGTTACTTCACAGCAATCATGTCCACTTAGTGAACCCAACACTTTACATCAAGAAAAAAAAAAACAACATGGACACAATTTTAGGCGAACAAATGGGGTGAATCAGAGGAAAAATTTTAAAAGAAAATATTAAATTAATACGAAAGTCAATTATCTTCGTCCTTTAGATTTGCTACTTTCTCGGCGCTGAATACTACACAACTAAAAATATATGAGAGTTATTTCAGCATGTGTAGGGCAACATTACTGATCACTCTACGCAGAATAGTGTAGATAAAATATTCGAAAATAGAACGAACCACAAAATTTATTCATCACATTAATAACTTTTCACTGGATTAGGCTATTACGCATTTCTAATACGCATCGTAGAGATCAGACAATTACATCAAAGCTACTACCTCATAATAGCGGTTGGAAAAGATGATCCGGATAAGAACAGCATCAATCGTAGATCGCTAACACGGAATGAAAAATGTTGTAAAGTTGCATATTCCAACATTCGAGGAGCAACCTTCTGATATCCCCTTCTTCACTTCTATCACGTATCGTCAAAACTAAAGAAGCGTGGAGTAGTCTTGTATGCTTCTTTGGAATTCAAAATTTCGGGTAATCACATCGAGCGACAATACCATCCAACTGTCGTTAGGATTTTGACATCGAACTTTGGCAAAACACAAGTACCTAATGCTCTGTAATGAACGGAAAAAATTCTATCGAGTAGGAAAAATCAAGTGGGTAATTCAATTTCTTTGATAAAAATCGTGCAACTCATGACTACCAGATATGAAACCGAAGTTAGAGATATTTAAATTCATCCGGAAACGAGTATAAGAAATTAACGTTTGAATTGATTCACAAGAACAACCATCAAGAGTTCCATACAATCATCAACCTCAAATGATTTTTCAAGCTAAGAAGTCAATTTTATAGCATTTGAACACAAAAATGATTTAGATTTGAAAACATACGTACTACGACTGTTAACAGTTTCATCCTCAGTTAATCCTCTACAAATGTACGAATACTGCACGCACTATACTACCACAAACCTTTCGAGGTACGAGTGTACGTTGATACGATTTTATATTGAAAACCCAGTACCAACGGTACGTATCTACTAGATGATTTTAACTGCATTTAAATCAGAATTCAAATTCATTCAAATTTTATTAATGAGGTATTAGGGAGAAGGAAAACAATTAATCAGAAGGGCCAATGATTTCAGTAAATTAAAAACAAAACAGAGTTAATGGCATAGAATAGATCAAAACATGCAGAAGGGCGATCGACTGAGGGAAGCCATTGCAAAAAAATAGGACTACAACATCTTCTCAAATAAAATAAATTGATAGTTAATGAAGAGAATTAAGATTCTAGTCGGTAGGATAAAAATTACGACTAAATAAAGAAAAAATATGGGGAAATGAAACTGCATGAAGACGGGACACAGTAGGGATAGAGAAAATTCTGATCAGAAAATTCGCTTGGTTCGTTAAAATTTGCTTATCAAACCTCGCTGAAAGAGAATGCGATGTTACTCTTACGATATCGATGATTCTGTCCAGACGAAAAGAGAAAGCGTCGGAAATTTCAACAAGAAATCACAAGTTCATACGGAACATATGTCAATGGCAATAGTCGATTTTGTGGCAATATTCTAGAGAAAATTATTGGTGATTCAGCCTAGAGAATTTAAATTTGACGAGGAGAGGGTAGACTAAAACCAGAAAATTAAGCTTTATATTGAAATATGCACGTGACTCTTGAAAAGCCAAGTCCATTAAATCTGACTGTACCAATTTCATTTTGACCGTTCCATACAATGAACAGAGTAAAGCCGGGTTTATACTTTATACTCACATAGAGAACAAATTCAAAGAAAAATGATAAAACATAACACAGTGTTTCCCTTCTATTAACTTTTTCGATATTAGTTCAAAGAGAATTAATCAGTGAGTATATAAACTGTACTCAACGATAGACAGCTAAAAAAATTAAAGGGTTTAGAATGAAAGGCTGAATTCTCCACTTTTAACACGAAACTGATGTTTCCATCAATTCAGGCACTATGAACAATGCATATCAAATGAAACTGATAAAAGAAATGTGTTGCACGTCATAATTGATGACAACAATGATGATTTTACTGATATAGATCAGTGGCACCCAACTAGGGGTCCACAAGCGGGTCCCTGGTGTTTCGACGGTCGGATCGAGCAAAAGCCGAAACCAGAGGTAGATTATTATCATTTCTAAGGATATTAGTTATGTTACCACAGATGGATAAAGACAAGTGGTTCTTAGCTTTAGCTGAATTAGGAACCACTGATATAGATTAACCTGAAGAAATGTATTTCTCCCAAAAAGTGAATCGACTGAAAGAAGAGCTTGTAATTCAAGATAGAAGTACTCACAAACTGTGAAGAATAACCACATCTGTAAATATGTATAAAGTTTAGTCCCCTCTCCAGACACAAATTCGAAACATTAACTGAAAATTAATTTTTTTTTTGAAAGCAAGTGTTTTTCTAGTGGTTTAGCCAAACTAACTAAACATCATAGATTAATCCGAACAAACTTGAAAAATGAACACGATCAAAACCCGAAAAAAACATGAAATAAGTATTGTGAGGCGCATCTTAAAAGATGAAAAGTTTGTTTGTGCGTGTGGAGGTTCAGGGTTGATAACGCTATCACTTCATAACGGCTCAATAGATCAAGCAGAAATTTTCAGGACTTATGGTGTAGGTGTTGGGTTATTGTGAAAGTTCGTAATCATTAAATACATGAGACACTGAGATTTTCGAGTGAACACCGAAGGCTACAAATTTTTCAAGAATTTAGAAGAAGTATACACACAAGACGAAATCATTAATAATAAATTATTTGTATTCACAAGAAGAAGCAATAATGGCACTTCGGCAACAAATCACCCGCACCATTCTCCACAATTTATACAGTTTCCTCACATAACGGCAGCACTGTCACCCCAGAAATTATATTTAATCAACGCCCGAAACAAAATTATTAAATAAAATCACGGAGACAACAATTTTCTCATAAACTGCATTCGCATTCTATTCGATATTTCTTCTTGTTTTATTGTCTGTCGTCTTTGCCGCATTGTCCAGCAGTTACGTACAGAGGTAAAAAATATGCGAGTTCGCAACCATGTCATAAAAATTTTATGCCCAGCAACCCGTGAAAAGGTAGTAGCAAACGGAAGTGTAGCGAAACACAATTAGGATAGGAGCAGGGAGTACAAATGGGTGTATTGTCGCTGACAAACCGTAAACAACACATGCCACCCTCCTTCTTCTTACACTCATTTAGTCACTTTCTTTCCTCTTCAATTTCGACAAAACAAACGCTACCACTCGGATTCGATTTCGAAAGATGCGTATACATTACGAGCTGAAAATTAGTTTGAAACAACCCCAGTGAAAATGAGCATAACGTATATAACTTGATTTTCTACAGAAATAAATTAGGGTCGATTTTTCTCCCTCCCAAACGGCCAAAAATTCGAAAACTGCCAAGACTTCAACACATTTCTGAAAATAAATGAATTCTATTTTGTTTTTTCTATTTTTTAAATTCTCCCAAACCGTCACTATAATGTTATTCTTTCGGTCGACAAGACGAAGAACATTCTTACACAGAGCAGTTTCTTACCTTTCGGTGAGAATCAAATTAGAAAACCTTTTACGCATCCATAAAAAATAGTAAAATGCTTAAGAGAAAACGTATTATCTTTACAATTCAATGAAAGGCAAACTAATTTTTGAATCTTACAGGAATCGAGTCCTGATATAAATTTCAAACTACTGTATATTAATTGATTCTAACATAGAATGAGGAGAATGATCCAAATGACGCAATGAAACATGAAGCTGTATCAAAAATGCTCGATTTTTCACAGTTTTATTGTATTTTTTTTTTTTTTTTTTTTTTTAACACTTTACACCATATATTCGGAATTTAACAAAGCCAACGATGTTGAAGAAAATTGGGAATCCTGGTACCCCCATTACAAATTTTCTATAAATCCAGTATCTTTGGAATCAGATAAAGTGAATAACCAAGACTTTTTAATCAAGAACAATCAATTACCAGACACAAAGAATCAGATTCCGAGTACACAATTCTGTAAATCTGGGACCACTTTTGACTACACATACTAAATAGACCAGGAATACTCTTTATATGAAGTGGTACGTTTTTCATATTAATAACTCCTCATTTTTTTATCTCCACTCTCTATCTTATCGCGGTTATATATGCAGCCAAAAAGTACTAAGTTGCATTCAGCCAATCAGCAATTTCCTCTGCACCTTTCAGCTACTTACGATTTACAATAAGTTTAGGTTAAAAACGAGGTGAAAGATACACTTTTATAATTTGAAAAACTGCATCACGGATGGAATTCGACCACGTGGTTCTTTGAATGAAGATTCATAATGTTGAAAAGTTTATAGATAATTCTGAAAAAACCAGAAGCTATCTAGTCAGATAATGGAAGTTGTTTTCATAATGAAACATGGATAAGCCACAGGTGAGAGCAAGGAATTGAGATTAACTTTACATCACTTTAATAACCTGCATCAAAAACCCAATAGAAAATGTAATGCAGACTATTTATAAGGTTATACGAATGCATGTAACAGATACAACACGTGGCAAGTGGCCTGATATCATCCCTGACAGTGAAAGAAAAAAAACATGACCGAAAACACTGTTACCAGTATTGCTCTACTCATCCTCCAATTACGAAAGAAACCCACCATGCAAGAATATGAGTCTGTTGCAGCAAGCATGTAGATAAGTGAACTGATCAAACCTGAACCCGATTTTAACGCCTCCAGATGTTAGTACCATAACTACGTCACATTTCATTGCGTTTGTAATTATAATAAAAGAGTATAAAAATGAGTAGCTACATAGTCACGGAAACCTCCTTCATTCACCTCATATACTACTTGCGCAGTTGTGCTATCAATTTGGCATAAATGCAACTGTATTAGAACTAAGTTATATGACGAATTATCAACTTGGCTTGAACGAAAAAGAAATCTGATTCGACTGCAAGAAAGCTAAGGTACGTTGTGTAAAACGTCTTCACTTTTAAGAAGTTTTTCGAGAATGGAAATTCAGTTCCAGATATTTCCTCTATAATTCCATGATTCAAATGTTTCATCCACCCGATATTCAGAATCGATTCTGAACTCGATTCTCAGAGTTAGTAGTCTTATTTTTGAAATCGAATACTTGATTTCTTTGAAAAAAAGCTGACAGTCTCACATGAAAACGGAGTGTCTTATCCCAGAATACAATGAACTATAAGCCAATTCCAGAATAAAAATAAATAAAAGTAAATAAAACGACTGACCAACGACTTTCGAAATAGAACGAGCAAGTTCCAACCCTTTCGCCACGTACCGTCTCTAACGGTACTTTAATTACGCAACAAACATCGACAAAAAAAAGACACCTGCACGGGGCGTATAACTTTTGTTTTTCATTTACGACGATCCATTTGCCATTCTCACGGTCTTCAGCACTCAGTAGAAGGAAAAAAAACAACCAAAAAAAAACCCACAATCGTGCAGAGTTCCGTACTACACATTCAAACGCTTCCCACAATTTCGGATGCGTCGTCCGCACCGACAAGTAGGTAAAAACCCCTGGCGCAGACCCGAGCCGGTAGTTCTTTCCTCTTCTCTCAAACCAAATAAATTCGCTCTCCCGTAACGAAGGCAAAAAAAAATATTATCATATAGGTAATATAGAGATTGCGATAATGACCTATTGACCACTAAAACTTGGCATAATTACGCGAAGAAAGGAAGCGAGAGGCGCTAAAAGGTAGGGTATGGTGGGGGGTCAAGTGAACCAAAAATTTTTGGAAGCCATTTACTCCGGCTATAATACATACATCTGAGAATCTCGTTGTTGTTTTATTTTGCAGAAAATATTTTTAGCTTTCATATGCTGTCTTATTCTCCACCTAAATTGATATTCAACTTCATTAAATGTAAATGTCTCATCCCGTATGTATTTTCCAAAAATGTAAAATTTTGTAATGGGAACCATTCGGAAACGAGTATACCGATTTCGCTCAAATTTAATACCAAGCCAGTCCCTAATAGTCTCTAGTTATCGCGATAACAACATGGTGAGTTTGCAAAACTTTCAGAACCCCTTCCTCCGAAACTAGCTGATGAATCTCGAAAATTTCAACACGAATATGTATCCCATGAAAGCTATATATATATATATATATATATATATATATAGTGTAGGTAAAGAAGAATTCGAGTGACCTATATATTCGCGATCTACGACTCAGGATCGGCGCTTTTCCGCATGTCCCACCCCCGGGTTCCGTCATGGCACTGAATGCAATAGTTGTAGGAAAATATATTAAAACACTAAAACCGTGATAATACCAAACGGAAATCAAAAAAAGTTAGGTTAAAAATGAGTTTTTAAAAAATACGCATTTATTTTATATAATTTGAAATTAGCTTTTTTTGGAACGGATTTCGCGGTGCATTTCTGTAAATATAAAAATGTAACACTCTTATTTACAGAATAGCACGGAATCATAGCGGGTAACAGCAAACTCGATAAAAGCGATCCCAGTGGTCTGGTACCAAATTATGTCATATTTCATTGCGTTAGTAATTGCAATAAAAGCGTATAATAAAACGAAGTTCAACCATAACTCATGCGGTCAATTTTAAAACTGAATAGATCCCTATTCATTTGTAAGGACGAAAATTTGAGTCATCACGCAGAAACTTCAGACACAACATTGAAGACTGCGGTACAACCATTCGCTAACGGTACCTAAATTAAAAGACACGTCGATACAGTTGACAGTTTAAATTGTTTGAAGCAAGCATACTTATAGTTTTCATGTGGTAAATTCAAGCAGATAAACTGAAACACTGCTTTGGCATATTTCGAAGACACTGAGAATAGACTAAAAATGGCATGAGAATGTTGAAAGAAGGCAGCAGCCCAGCAGCAAATAGTTCAGTTTGCGTACGAAAAATCAGAACTGATTGTCCGCCTGGTTCAACAGCTTAGATAACTCAAGATTATTGGAGAGGTTTTCAACAAGCAAAACAAAAAACCAATATTAGGGAAGTTAATCAATTCCACCGGTGGTCTTTGCGCAAAAATACGTTTTTTTTTTTGGAAACTCCGAAAGGGCGAACCGCCAAACTGGCCCCAAAACTATGCCACTGGCCTGATAATCCATACCTCCGTCTTCGACTCTAAAAATGTGAAAGATTAAAATCACTAACGATCTACAGAAACTTTTTATTTCATGAAGCATCCGATAAAAATAATGAATGAAACAAAAATCTATACACGTAACCACAAAAATGTTCATTATTTGTAATTTTTCGCGCGAAAAATTCGAACCGTCTTATTCGTAAGTAATTACGCATTTTATCCAGGAATAAGAATTCTACGGTGTATATGAGTAAGTGTTGTGGGCATGTAGAACAAAACACACACTTGTCAATGACCTGACACATACGTTTTCATGCACGCAGTTTTTCCACTCTCGCATTCCGTTTGACGTTCTCACACGCATTTTTTTGCTCATTTTCCTCCAGATTTCGTTAACAATTTCATTCTTTCCGACGAAACCGACGACGACAACAATCGTTCACAATGGCCAAAAAAAAAAAAAATTATTATACAGCGTCGTGCGTCGAGCCTCTAATAAAGTACTTCGAGAACTCATCGGAAGAAAATACTGTCATTTGCCTTAAAGGCTTATTTTTATTAAAAATAAATGAAAAACAAGAAAAACCAAAAAAAGATTCAACGATGGGCTTCCTCAAAAATATTCTCGCCAGGAACTGGGAAGTGCGGTGACAATGTAACATAACTCAATTTTCACGATTCTCAAGTTCTTACTTAAGGCATTGGAATAGAGAGCTACCAATTTCCCTTCATTGCACAAGACTAACAGTACGAGGTGAGATTGAGTTTTTTGTAAACTAACGAGCCAGTATCGTATCAGTTTTTCTTTTTCGAATTCACAGCGTATCATTAAATTTAAATCGATTACTTATTAGGGAAATTGTTACAGAAACATTATTAATGAGTTTAGACGCCCCAATCACTGAAAACAAATGAAATATAAATATACCGTCACTTTTCAGAATTAATTGTATTTTTCTCAAGCCGCGTATACACCAAACGAATATTCGCTGTTCATTGAATCTTTTCTAATTTCACATGTTTACAAGATGTTCGTTGCAATTCTCTAAGGCAGCGAATTTCGTTCATTCTTACTGGTTTGGGTGATGACCGTTTACACCAAACAAGCAAAAAAATAAAGTTTGTAGTTTGCTTGTTCGTTTGGTATAAACGCAGCTTTACAGGAGCAGATGTTACCACTAATCACTACGTAGGATACTCTGAATACTATATGTATATATTTTTTTGTTTAAAAACGAATGATTACATAAAATGCAAGGGCAAATTTACAGTAAGAGGTCTGTACTTTTGTCTGTACAAAAAGTATGTAGACGGAGTCCATAAAATTATGAATTTTATTTTATTTTTCACAAAAAAACATGGTCCCCTTCCAGGTAATCTCTCTGAAAACTTAGAGGCTGTTACAAATAATTTTTTCATCATTTAAAACAGTGTTTCCAACCCTTTATTTTAAGAGCGTTTATTTTCAAGGTCACAGTACTATGAATCACCATCACACCACCCAGATAGTAACTATATGACGGATTTCGATTTGAGTGAATTGGTAGTGATCACACTTTGTCAGGTTTGACAGATTTGAAGAGTGTCAAGTCACAACAATGTTCAGCAACACTGCACACAATATTATTCCTGCTACCAACAGAGCTGTTTGAAAATAATCTTTGCCCACACTCTTCATATTGCTAAGTTTTTTAAGACATTCAAATATGTGCTTCCATTACTAATATTCAGTCATTCAGCAACCAGTCAGGTAGTTATTTGGCAATCTTCCATCATAAATTTGTGTACTATATTAAAATTATGGGTGGAGAAAGATAAAGGAGATCCCTAATTCTTGTTTCTTAGTCTTGTCAACTCTTGCTCCTCCCTCAACCTCCTTCTCCATCTGGAAAATGTCAATTGTTGTAGGGTAGCTTCTCCGTACACCCAAGGTAATATTTTAAGGATTTATAACCCAGATTTATTCGATTAGTTTAGTAATTTGCGTTGTTTATTTTGGTTTCATTTCATTATGAATTGTGACGTCATTAAAAGAAGTTAGGTTAAAACGAGTTTTTAAAAAATACGCTTTTATAATTTGAAGAAGAAAATAATTGCGAAAGAGAAAATAGAATTTCTAACTTTTTTCTGAGACAGAAACAAACAAAAATTGAAAAAACAACTGATAAAAACGGATATGCATGTGTCGCAACATGTGAAAGCAGCGCTGAAGTCGGTCATCCGGTGTACTTCCAACAAATCGAGTGAGTAGAAGAAAACGTATAAAAATGAATTGAAGCCAAGTAATATAAATTTGGAATCCGATGTCTTAAAAAGCTTGATAAAATTGTGATATGTCAGGAATAAATTGAAAAATACACTCCCTGTGTATTTACGGTGTCAGTGTTGCCTAAAGATGAGAAAAAAAATCAGTCTACAAACTTCTTGTACAAACCTAGTATGTTGGGATTAATTGTAAATAATATATGAACAGTGGCTAATAGAACAACTTTAGCTATTAAGCAGGTTTTCTTTGCAAATCTGCTAATTAAAATTGTTCTCTTGTGAAGATCTGGAGGTGAGACCTACTACATTATTTGATTCATAACAAAATAATATTTTAGCACTATCAATTAAAATTAATATATATACACTCACACAAGGGAGAACCCAATGATGCTACGCAGCCAATAATTCATAGACCTATATGAACCAGAAATGTGTCCGAATCATCAATTAATCAGGGGCAAAATTAAGAAAAACAAGCGTAATAAGTAGATTTTTTAAAGAAAACCTACTTAAAAATGATTCTGAGTTAGGCAGAAACTTAAATAGAGATGCGCATAGCCAAATATATCTGTAACTATGGTCACGTGATAGCGTTAATGCAAGAGTGGGCAAAATCCTCAAAGAAATCATTCAAATCACGAATCACTTAATAAGAAGCGAGTCGAATCACGAATAATGTCAGTCCAACGTAATTCGCACGAATTATTTTCCACGAATCATGAATCCTTAAAGACTCAAATGTTAGATAAATCTGTTCGACTTTGATGTGGGGAAAAGTACGGAACTCTTGGAGCTTTTGATCAAAAACTGATTTATAAACGCGAGAGGAAAAAATTTACTGAAGAGGTCATTTAATCTTCCAAGAAACAAATTTAAAAAAAAAATTTAAATGAATGATTCAAATCACGAATTATCTGTTTCATAATGTGATTCAAATTACGAATCACGAGTCCGTTTCAGCCCCCCAAAAAAATTCGAATTCCGTTTTTTTTTCACGAATCCTGCCCACTCTTAGTTACAGAAGTGGCTTTCATATACATATAAGACATACCTATGTATATATAATTTTTTTAACACGGTAGAGGTCGCAATTTTTGTCCGATAGTCATGAAATTCGGTATAAACTTTATTACTAAAAACAAGTATCAGAACTATTGATTTTTGTACGGATTGGCCGGACGGTACTTACGGTACGTCCGTTTTTGTTTCGATTTTGGAGGTTCAATGACTTCAAAGTTGATAAAAACGTTAGTACTAAAAGAAAAACCGGACATACAGATTTTAATCCAGATCGACCGGACGGTACTTGTAGTACGGCCGTTTTTTTTTCTTCTGGGAATAAAATCCTTGTAAAATCAATGCAGAGTTCTTCTTTTATTGCCAGACGTTAACACCTGCTTTTTCGAGGCAGTTTACGGTGCAAGAGTTTTTGTTACTTATTTTGTCTTACGACTTAAGATATACTTCTCCCACGCCTAAACCATGCTCAGAAGTCAGAACACAATTTATATGGTAAGCACTTTTTTTGCACGCCACCCTCGATAATCACTAACAATTAAAAAATCATGACTTCATGTCAGCCAAAACAGAAATGAACTAATTGCGAACGAATTGCTCTTAAAGAACAGATACAGAAAAAATATGTTTTTAAAATCTGTTCTTGTCCTTTTCCTACTCTCAGAACACACACGAGACACACCTGTCACAAATGAACGGGGACGGGGACAGTTTTGCTCAATTATTTTATAGTGTATGACAATAACCATTTTTATACTGACATAAATGAACGAAATTACAGAAAGAAAATGACTTCATAATAATTAATTTTGGCCACGGCTGAAAGATAATTAGACCGTCATACTACGCTCAAACACGTCGAGAGCTAGTCATTTAAACCGCGTACCTCAATCACTTCACGTTTGTTTTCAACATTCTGATCTAGCAAAAACAGAACAAGCTACATCGTTAAACGATGTTGCAACAGGGTGTTTGCTCAGTTGGATTGCATAGCGATGTGGCCAAATATTAGTCTGTATTGATAATTTCATAAAACATGTTTTTTGAAAATTCATACATCCAACTAAAAAATGAATAAAGAATGAATAATTAATTTATCAATTAATAATAATTATTAATCATCAATTCATTATTCATTCATTATATTTATCACATAAATGAATCCAACATTAGCGCTCCAAACAATAACAGAGGAAATGAAATAGATTAGCACTTCGTTCAAAAAAATAAGCGCTGAAGGAGTAGAAAAAAGTGACCGGGAGCACATTCAAATGACTGGTTCTTGAAAATAGCAAGCGATGCGAAAATAACAAAAGCAAAATATTCGCTCATCACCAAGCGACTGCGACATCGGCTCCCCAATAATTTACACTAACAATTTTACTATTGATCCGCAATGCACGTTGGTTGGAATCTCAATTTGAATGAAATAACTTCGCAAACCCACAATGGCGACAGACACTGTGAATGAACATACCAATCAAAAATTACATACGAAGAACCCTAACGGCTCTCGGTCGAATAATTTTTCTCGCACTTCCTTTCAGACAAAGGCGAACACTTCTAATGACCTATTTAGTGCTTAATTGGACTAGCAAATTTACTGATTATCGTAATATTCTGTTAGTATGGAGAACTGCCGGTTCGCGGTTGGTCAACCCACTGCCAATGGAGTTATGCGACAAACGCTAAAAAATTTAAGCCAGTCAAAAAGTACAGCACGTAGGAAATGTGGAGCAGGAAAATGAGACATCAATATGTTAGCGTCCGGATTTGGAAGACAACGAGGAAAAGGATTACGGTCAGATAAAGCAGTTGAAATTCATTAATGTAGCGACTGTCCCATGGGAAGGAGGCAGGATTCCTCAATACAACGCCCAATTAGACAAGAGGAACGGGTGAAACGGGCTGTACAGCCTAAGCATCTAGAAATTAAAAGTCATCACCTCGAGTAAAAAAAAAAAGCAAAAAAACAAAACGAATACATAAACATAAAGGAGATTATGTACAGTCGATATTTTTGATACTTCACGAATGAAATAATACGAAGTTTGTCCGAAGGAAAACTGGAACGTTCTCATTTCATTTCTTCAGAGCATCCGTTTATAAACTTTTAGATTCAATTTTGGAGAAAAATCAAGAGAAGGGAGAATAAGTTTTGCTTCTTTTGCTTCGAACTGTACGCAATATTAAAGTCATGATTGGCTTTATAATTACTTGCGAAAATGTTATTGAACTGAAAATCGATAAACGGGAGAAGGACGAAGAAACAGATATACCTCATTCGGTTCGGAGAGTTCGAAGAGATCCAAACGATTGGCATTCCACTGCTGAATGACGCTCCTCAATGCCTCCCGTTCTTCGTTTCTTCGCATAACCATTGTCATTTCGGGATTCATGGTGGGAGGATTGTTGGCAGATGGCTTCAGGACGCTGTAAATATACAAACAAAAATACGCATATCAAACGAAAATGTCGTATTCAGGGTAGACGTGCGAGTAACACAAATTTTGTATCAGTCCATAGTAAAAATACGATTATGGTTACACGGATTAATTCAATTAAGAAGACACACTGTAGACGAAGAATGAAATTAACGGTCAAGAGTCTTTCCAGAGTAGGCCATTGACGTCAGATAAGAATTCCTTCGCATCCTTACCGAACAACGAAGAAATCTTATTTTCTATTTGCGCGCTTGTACGTAGCTAGGTACGCTATTTTTATTTCATTTTTTTTTTTTTTTTTTTTTTTGGAAACTGTTACCAGTGAAAATATGCGCGATTAATGAAAAGCTATTTCACAATGTGGAATACAACACACTGTGTGCGTGCATTTACTCAGAATCACGACAGGCGATAATGATCTCGGTCAAATGATCGACCAGATGGATCGATCAATCATCTCTTCGATCATCGCCTTTTGTTCCATAATACAGAAAACAATTTTCTTAGACGTAACCGGCGTAAAGTTTGAACTTCAACAAATGCATCATTTTTATTTCTTCCAACAGTCTTCAACTAGATTTGAATTACAGAATCCAAACAGAATTTCAACAATATCCCCCAATCTCAACGTATAATTTCATCCAAATTTTCACAGATTCTTAAGCTAAAGAATCAAAATTTCAGCTCAATCCTAGGTTTGGTTCTTGAGAATTGACTGAGTTCATATAATATGAATCATTTAATCTGACACAATTTCAGCAATATCTTCATAACCAAACGTACGATTTTGATGAAATTTTTTCAAAATCTTCACCTAACATATGAAAATATCTCTGAAAAATTTCAGCAGTCTAAAAGCAACGGTTCTTTCACAATAGTTCTCAATAACATTGATTACAAAAGAATTAAATGGAATTTCTGGAAATACAAATCTCATAGGTTGCTTTGGTGGTGAAATGTGGAAGTAATTGACACAGTACAGAAATTTTAGTGAAAAGATAAAGTATTAGGTACCAGGTACCCTCCACTTTTGCCCCATCTATCCGGACAAGATTCGCGTTCTTTGTACGCAAATAAGAACCCCTACAGCTATCAAAGACACCCTTTTATTACACCTACCATTTTGTAGCCTACCTTGATTTACCCTATGTATTTTTCTGGAAAGGTAGTAAAACATCTATTTTATGACCAATCAATATTGACATTTGCACAATTTTGACTATTTCAAGATGACCAGAACACCCACTGTTTTTCGTGTTTGCCTATATTATGAAAATACGCCAATATGGGCCAACACTAAAAAACAATGTTTAAAAAAAACTTATACTAAATTGATAGGCCTGAATATCGAGTACTGTTCTCGAGATGCTTTGTGATGCAAAGACATAAAATATTAAATAACAATACTATTGTAGACACTGGAGATCTAAGTGCCAGATAGTACTCATTATTCTTCGGGGAAAATCTTAAATTATTTTCCTCTCCACAAAAATTATGTTCAAGTGCATTTACATTCAATTTCTTATCTGAGTTCAACATAGTAAAGTCTGCGATCCTGGGACTGTGGTCTTTTATGGGGATGTTCAATTATCCAAGGGATCGAGGAAAAAAAACTTTTCCTCAAACAGTGTGTAATAACCTGACCTGACAGAGGGAAGTTTTTTATTGAAAATGTAACGGTTGTTGTTGTAACCCATGCCCTTCTTTTCAGAAAAATAGGTTTGATTCTTCAATTCTTGTGAACAGTTTTCTGAGTTTTTACATTTCGCCTAACTGAAGCCTTACTATAATCGTAAAACACCAACCTGCAGTCAAACATGAAACTCACTTTTTAAAAAACTGGATCAGTACGAAGACTTTTAGAGAAGCAATTTTTTACAATATTAAATACAGAAAAATCGTCTTCAGCTTTGAATAAGAATTTTCAAGTAGGTTATCTACAAAAATATACTTATTAATTTCGATCCGGTGTTAGCTCCCATGGGTATGGGATGGTACGTTTTTCATCTCACGAGCTCAAGAAAATTTTAGCAATATTCGTTTAAATTCGTAAATTTTTCTTCTATAGCCATGAAATTTATTACGGACATTAATACTAAGCTGAGGATCTGACCTATAAATTTTTGGGCAGATCGGCCAGATATTATTTTCAGTATCGCTATTTTTGTTTTTATTTTGGCTAAGAAATACTTAATTTTGGACAAGTAGCTACGAAATTTGGAGCAAATATTTACTATAATCTATTGTAACATACGGATAATTTTAGTGCGGATCGGGCAGACAGTACTTGGCAACATACATTTTTGTTTCGATTTTAACAAGGGTAATGGTTTTAAACTGTGTAATTTTCGGTCAAAAGCTACAAAATTTAACACAATCACTTTTTGAAAACTTACTTTTTCCAATGGAGCTGTTGCTGCGTTAGAATTTTTTTTTAGTTCTTCTTGCGTTTCTTTCAAAATACCAACATGGCTTTAATTTCAGAAACTATTTTCATTTCAAATCGTGAAAGTAAGTATTTAACTCGAATTCTAGTTTTTGAACTCATCAAAAAGTTCGCACCAAATGCCTGTAGAAACAAGCCAGGTTCCATCAACAGAATCATTAACAATCGTCAAATTTTTGCACTAAAATCGACGAAAATTAATAGTATTTTCTAAATATGTTTCATTGCTTCCGAACAGTAGTTGTGTTAATAGAAAAATAGTTATTTTAGCACTCTCTCAAAAACAAAAAAAGTTCAAATCGACGCTTCTCATCATTTTAAACGCTATCGAAAGTCAAATCAGGCGTAATTTGGTATTTGGAAATCAATTTATTGATAGAACAATGTATTATTTTTATGAATTTCTATGGACGCGTCAAGCACGCGCACAAAGGTTTTCTGAATGAGGAATTACTTCAAAGGTATAATCTCGTGGGAGAGGCATAAAAACATCTTAAATAAGAATTCAATTGGGAATGTCTTGCTTCGTTAACTCACACATTTTTCGGTAAAAATTAAATCTGAAAATGTTTGGAGCATGACAACAAACGCAAAAATTTTGTATACTCGCAAATAAGGTAATATAATATTGCAGAACGACGATTTTACTCATTTAAGACGTCCTGACGGCTATCCACAATTATTCGAATCTTTTTAAATTTATTCATTCGATGAAAAACATCATTTATTCAACTTGAAAGAACGTTTTTCATGGTTTTAGATTGCTAACTACTGGGGATGAGCGAAATTGTTTTTGAAAACCGATTTCGAAAGGTAAACACCCCACACTAAGGCTGACTAAACAAAGCCAAGACCAAGACTACGATTACCCCAACTCAACCGACAATGTGAAGAGGACGAGTGACGAGCTGATGAGACTCGAGAGCCGCGAAGGCGAGGCATGCACAAAATATAATATGACTGAGAGAGTCTCGATGAAAAGGATAGTTGTCGGAGGGTATATGAAGGATGTTGAAAAAATATCAAAGGAGAGGAAGAAGGGCAATGTCCAGAGAGTAGCTGATTAATGACACTAATGAGTCATGAAGTTTGGAAAGACCGAGAGAAGGAGTAGATGAAGAAAACGAAGGCAGAATGAAACGATCATGAATGTTCATAACCAAGATTTGCCAGGCGCTGGACTACTCAAAGGAAATGGAACGTTATATGGGAGTAGCTAAGGTCGATGGAATAAGCTTTACAGCTGACGTTGTTGCAGCATCAACAGCGTCATTGTGAAGAATACCAAAGTGGAAGGGAAGATGCCAGTGGAATGTGACAACAGAGTGAGTGGATTGAAGGATTGTGCATGGTAGAGCGCTGAAGGATTAAAAGAGGCATTTTGGATTGAAATTAAAAGATGCCTTCCGAATAGGAACAAATGGCAATATGAAGAGGGATTCAAGGAAATAATAAATACAAAAACTGTATACTCTTCCACTGTGGTGTAGATAGAGCCATGCGACGATAGGAAAATTTGAGCTTGAAATGGAAGGGAAGTACCTATGGAGAAAGCAACTTCAACGTCTGATGATTTGGAACCACATGTAAAAATATGAAAATAGTAAAAACCTAGCCGTGCCCGTGCGAATTATTCACACGAAATCGCACAGAAAAAGATAAATGTACTGAGATCGCCATATTTGTCCATCTGCTCTGACGCCATTAATCTGGGTACACCTTACTTTTTTTTTTTCAAAATTTTCACTCACCAATCGAATTCTGGAAAATACCATTGGTCTTGACGCATTCTGCGCTCGAAGCTCTTTCGATTGCAACCTTTTCCATAAAAATCCGTCCATCCGTTGCGACGCAAAAGAGAAAAATAGGATGTGACCCTACCGTATATGATGATGATTCGACGATACCGATGTAATGGTATACGAATAATCGAATGATACATTCAGTCTGCACATACAGTACTGGGGGGGGGGGGAAACGCAGATAATTGATACTATTTACAACGGGGCATACCATTATGACCGAACTGAAAAATTTCTTTTCCCGTTTAACTTTTATCCCGCCACAAAGCTTCGTGTTCACACTTCTCCTCTTCGATGCACTACCGGTTCAAACCAATTAACCTTGATATATCCTGGCCACAGACAACCGCTCTCGCAATTTCAATTCTTATTCTAATTTACGGTGAATTTCACCGTCGTCGTCTTCGTAGCTCCAAACGAGAAAAAACCTTCGCAATGAAAACTGTGGCGGCGAAGGGAAGAAATCTGCATATTCGCCAATAACGTCAAACTCAACTTTTTCGCTGTCAATAATCCCATTCGACACACGGTTACAATATTCTATACGCTTAAAATAATCATTATAATATCCATTCAACACGCTGCTGTACAAAAGATGATGCGAAGTGTAGGTATAAGGTTATGGACATGGTAACTACGACTTTTTACTGCAGCCTTATTCACGCGCGTATAAAGACTGAAAGAAAATCTAGCAATAACGCTGGAGAGCTGAAGAAGCGATCTCATTATTATTGTACATACCATCATTCATCACTCATCAGTAACATGGTCAAGTTTATTAAAACGTCGTTTTTTTTCTCCGTTTCTGCTTTTCACGTAATAAATACGCAACACGTAAAAAATCATAAAAAAAAATATATATATATATAATAATCTTTGATATACGAAACTGTTTTTCGTACTATTTTTACTGCTCCACTTTTTCGTGTTCGACGAAAACCACTGAAAAATCACTGGCATCGCTGTAAAGATTTTCTTATACTCTGTCAGAGTGTCAGTGTTTGGCATCGTGCAACACGCTGTCAGCCCAATGAGCCTACATGACTGAGCAAGACTCAAACGTCTCGAAAACAGATCCATGAGCGCTAAACTGATCGAAAATGAATTTCATTTTCGTTACAGAATGATTATTAGACGGGTTAAGCGAATGATTCTATCATTGTAGAAAAATTCACGTAGTGTGTAATTAAAATTTTACAGAACATATTTGATAACACTAACAAAGCGGTATCGGTTGGCTACGAAACATTCCACAGTACTTTGAGGAACGCTATCAAACCTAAATCGAATCCAAATTTATTCGCACTTTTCCTGTAACCATTGGTCCATTACGGAACCCAATTTCTTGGTATTCTTAGTTGTCTAATTTTCATTAGCCCAACACAGAAATATTTAGTCTCGGCACATCGGCGGGACGCATTTTTTTCACAATCAATGATGCTAATGGGGCTTAGTGAGGGAGCAGGAACAGAAATGTTCACCGAGCCCAAGTAAATGCGCATTTATGATGGATTTGTAATGGCTAGACTCGAGGTCGTACATACACGCCTTCCATCAGACGCCTGAAAAATAGCTTCAATTACAAAACGAAAATAAAACGCATTAAATACATCGTTGAAAACTTTTAACACAACTCATGAGGCAGTGATGGCCTTAGGTGTTGCGAGGCTCCGTGAAATATAAAATGCGAGGCCATGCCGAGCTGAAGAGAGAAAATTCGGGCCCGAAGAGAAAACATTAAATTTATGGGGCCTTTAAAAAACTGAAAATTGCATCCATGTTCAGTGACGTATCGAAGATTTATCTGAGGCAGGGGCTTTACAACATTCAAGAAGCCAATTTCGCGAGCAGAGCGAGTAAAAAAATTTTCGGAGTTTTTCAGGAAAATTCACTTGTTTTTCTACTTTCTTATGAAAATTTTGGGTCCCTGAAAAAAGCCCACGCCTGGGAGAATCCCCCTCTTCCGCCCCCCTCTCAACAAGTTTTGAAGCGATGATATTTTCTCCTGCCGTTTATATTTTTCGTTAGTTTTTCTCCCATTTAAAGGGGCATTTTGCTGTTATTTTATTTGCTAAACAATCATTCAATAACTTACGAACATTTTTTATAACTTCCAAATAAAATTCATTATAAATTTCCTTAACACTTCATTACAAAGGTACTCACCTAACTTTTAGCCAATGTTTACCAAATACTTCTCATTTATCCATTTTGTTAACGAAAACTGACATTTTCTAGCGTGCCTGGTTGCACTAGTTTTTACCCAGTTTGCTTGCAAACAGGGTATTAAAATTGACCTCACAAAAGGGTTAAGGATGGGGATGATGAAAACTATCCGTTTCATGAGCAAAGAAAACAAATGGTATAATTTCTTCATTTTGACCTAATTTTTTTATCAGTATATGTATATCGCACAAAATTTTGTGTTCACGGTTCTGAGAAAACTACCGGATGGATGGGACTGAAATTTTTAAGAGAGATAGTTCTCATGAAGTTTTTTGCTTTTCGGTTATTTAGTTTCCGATAAAATTGAAAAACAAAAAATTCCTGGAAAAGTTATTCTTCCAGGATTCTGAGAAAATAACAAAACGAATTGAGCTGAAATTTTTACAATAGACTTTCCTAATGTTGGTGCAAGTTTCTTAGAAGTTTTGTGCTTATTAATTTAGTAGTTTCCAAGAAAACTGGAAAAAAAAACTTCGGAAAAAAATTTTGTGCTCATGGTTTTGAGAAAACTATCAAACAGATGGGCTGAAATTTTCACAAAAGATAGCTATTGGATATGAAACAAGTTTGGTGCTCATCGGTTTAGTAGTTCTCGAGAAAACCGGAAACAAAAAATCTCTAGAAAAGCGGTTTTTAGCAATAAAACATCGATAGATCGATATTTTTGTTAAAGATATGAATAACTGACGATAGTTTTTTGTAATTTTTTAACCCGAAACTAGCAATGAAATATCGATATAAATATTGAGTAAACTTGGTTTTCTAGCAAAGCATTGGTGCGCTAGTGTTTTTTTGTTTTTTTTGTTTAGATCATACCTAATGCTAATTATATTTTCAATGGTTATTTTTCTCTTTTTATGAAATTTTTATTAATTTTCTGTGAGGGTTTTTCGAGGCTCAGGCAGTCACCTGACCTTCCAGGTCCAAGGCTGGCTTTGATATAAGATACAACTGAATTCTTGGTAGAAAAACAAGCAACCCAATTCGATACGGACGAATTAGATACCTACGTCACAAAATTGAACGACGTCGTCATCGTCTGTCTCGAGTACCGGTAAACACCTACTACTACGATTCGTGTAATCCACTGACTCATCTCAACAGTGGAGAAAAATTTCGTTCACCATCACCAAGATTAAACGCGTACAAACGGATTAGAATAATCTGAACGCATTAAAACACAAACGACCGTGGCACGAAGACAACATAATTATCGGTTAAAATGATAGAAATGCGATTTGACGAATGAGCTTGAGGTGCAGCGTTTTCCCTGTCATATCGGGCAGCATTCTTCGCTTACACATTCTGCACTGATTTTCATCGCAACACACGACAGAGCTTATTTCGTTTCGCAAAATTACGCTTTCGTAAGACGGCTACAGCCGATATTTTCAACACGAAGACGTCGATGACGATACGAACGAACGAGTGCGAAAACGCTGCGCAAACTGAAGCAATTTTAACCCACGAAATCGGATGAAAATCAAATTATTTTCACAGCCGGGGATATCAATTTTATAACTAAAAAATCATGTCCAACCGAATGAATCTGTTTCAGAGATGACAAACGTTCACGTGTAGGTTAGTGGAGAAATACCTATTGGATCAAAAACATACGTTATGCAGGAAAGATTATTCCATAAAACCAATTGTAGTCGAAAGTGTTCTTTGATAAGTCAAAACAATAACACCGAAGTCAATCTAAAAAAAACTCTGTTAAAAAATTTATAACACTCAAATTCAGTGCAGAATTTACCAAGATTTTCCTCAAATAAATTTTTTATTAATCTTTGTCAACGAAAATGGACTACGTCAAATAAGAGAGGAGGAATTTCTAAATAAAAAATGTATGCGACATTTTTTTGTCTAACCAAAATTAAGGTTACTATAATTTTTAAATTGATGCATATCTCTAATGTAAGCATGAATGCACATTTCTATTAACCAATGGCTGTATAGTTTTCATCTGATACGACAAAAACTTACTACTTAAATAAACTTCACATTAAAAGTAGACCCAACAGAATTTTATGCAAATAATAGATGGGTTCGAGGGTGAGTTTCAGCCCAGTTTTACATAATTTTTCGGCTATTTTTTGTCAACATGACACAAGTAGCTATTTTCTGTCAGTAGAGGTGATATTTGAAGCATGAATAAGTTTGATAATGTAAATAAATTCAGTCATTCCGTCAACTTTAGCTTTAGTTAGTTAACACGTTCTTGAGTTACTAGCAATTTAGAGTGATTAGGAGGAATTTTTGGTAAACGACTTTAGCCTCCCTCCTTCATTCCCACCTCAAGTAATAGCCCTGAAAGACCGTACTTTTAAATGGTTAATAAAAGTAATTTTTCCAAGTTTGGTTCCACAAAATGTTGACTCGATTGGAAACGGAACAAGGAGCCTAGAATCGTTAACAAAAAAACATAAAATTACACACGATCATCAATAACTCAAGAACCAATCGAATTTATCAACATTATGGACTGTATCGATGAACCAGATTTCATTTCTATTAAAACAAATTACACTCTATCACGTGTTATCAAAACATGTCCCAAAATCTAACGTCAGGCCAGCATCAAGAGTCCAACTGATCATTAGATTATATGAATAACGTCCATTTTCAAGGAAGAATGTATCTGCAGACCCAATGCCGGTCTAATCGGAAAAAATATTAAAACAATTTTCGTATAGACAATACTTCAGATAAATACTTGTGTATATTTATGTAAATTGGTAAATTACACCATCCAAAATATTTTGGTCTGACAAAAAAATTCCGCATATATTTTTCAATTAGAAAATCCTCTACTTCCGCTTTAAATTATTCGTTTTGAAAAGATATTGAGAAAAACCGTAACTTTGCATTTAATTTGAGTTTGGAGAATGGTTGAACGTATTCAATGAAAACCTTCAAGACGATTTGCAGGTCCAATTAATAAGAAATTTAGGATGAAAAATATCGACATAAATGCTAGTAAATAAATTCTCTAGTTCCACCGATGGACTTAACTTATTAATACTCCAAAAAATGAGAGTTGGGGCTGTAACTGATAAGTGAACGAGGAAATAAAATTATAAATAAAATTTTCATATTTTCAAGCACTAATACTATAACTGAACTTTTTCAAATTTTTAAAAAAACCACGGATGGGAAGAGGAAGAAAATATTAATCGAAAATACGATACAAAATTAGGACAAAATTACTACGTGAACACATCCCAAATTATGCCGGAAATACCAGGCGTAGTTTGTTAATCTTTCAATTTTCTACGGATTCGTTTCTGAAATTATTTTTGAATTCCAAATTTTACATAATTTGAATTTACAAACTCCACGTTCTGAAACGAATTGTAGTTTTGAAAAATTCACAGGTTTCACACTTTGTAAGAACGAGAGGAAGGCATCAAAAAACAACAATCGACTACTATAAAATTCAAAAACGTTCGGATTTCCATCCCCATTTATTTTTCATACTTCCCATTGAGCTAAAAGGCTAAAAAAATTGGTAAGGGAGTGCACCAGTATCACATCTAGATAGACTTTTTTCAAATTTCTGAAAATGTAAAAAGGGCAGCAGATACGGGCCAAAAACACTTCCTAAAACAGCATTTTTTTTGCTGTTAGTTGAATGGGTAGCTGTCAGGAATTTTTTTTTTCTTGACTAAATATGTTCTTATTGATAGGATTTCTTGGAAATTTTACTGACTGGCGCTAATTTTCTGATAAACATGGAATCTCAATCTCCCCAATTGAGATTTACAATTAGTCATCATTTTTTCACAGCTTGGCAAAGACAAGGTTGTCGACTAGTAATAAATGAAATGTTCATTTTTTGTTTTATTTTATTATTGTTTTGGCTCCATAAACAACAAAACAATGTTACCATTCCCACTTTATTTTTCTTTATTATTTCCTCCCTCCAATTTTTTACCGTCATTATCTATCCCTACTCTAACTCTTCACGCATAAAATGGTAAAAACTGGGTGGTAGACACTTTTTCACAAACTGACTAGAGAAGCATTTTCAATGCTAAAAATACTCGTACAATAATATTGGTATATCAAAGACAAATCTGACAACAAATGAGTTTCATACTCTAATAAAACATTTTTACCACATAATCGCAGAAAGCTAAAGACAATTACACAATCAAAACCCACGGATCAACAAACATGATCAAAAAACCATTTTTTGAAACAAACTAGATACAGTTATTTGTGATACAAGTGCAAAAAGTAAGTGATTTTGATAGGAGTGTGAATCATTTACTTTACGCATGTCATACACTATTTTTTGCAACACACAGTTTCCCAAAAAATGGCGATGAATTTTTTTTTATATATTCAAATAATAATATTAATAGGTAATTTTATTTTTTTTAAACTAAAAAATTTTTCTCTTAATTTTTCGCGGTTAGCTAGTTTTTAAAAAATCTTTGAAAAAAAAGGTATTTAGTTCCTAAAGAGAAATAATAAAAATTGAGAAAGTAGCCAACTTATGTGAGAAATTCAAGTTGCAAGCGGGCATGAGCAGAAGATAATTTATTGACTTTGTATTGAAATTCATTACTTTAAAGGGTGTTGGAAAATAATTACCTATTTATGATATAAAAACAAAAAGTGGGTGATTTTGATACGACACCTAGTATCATTCACCCATTTTATACTTTTCACACACTATTTTTTGCATCAACCCCCAACCCGCCAAAAGAAAAAAGTAGTTTTTTAGAACCTCATCATGATTAATAATTTCACCTTTTTTCTGACCAAAAAATCTTCGTATCTCTCAATCCCCAACCACAGACAAATAACATGAAAATTTTTTTAGAACCAAACGATAACCGACCCTGATAATTTTATTTTAGAAAAAATAAAAACCTAAGAATATATTCGAGCATGAAAAAAAGTGATGGGAGCTGAGTAGGAAAGTAATCGAACTATGTGAGAAAGTCAACTGAAAAGTGTGCATGCGTCCGACAATATTTTTTGCATCGTATTGAAATTTGTTACTTCTTGTTCAGTTAAAAGGCATTAAAAAAAATTTTTAGATTGAGTGTTGCAAAAAATAATATTCACTCAAGTCGTAACCATGATACAGATAAATTCAATTCAGAAAAATCATTTTAAAAATCACTTCCGGTAACTGTGCGTATTTTCCACTCGAGTTTAGATTGTAGAAAATAATGGTTGTGGCAACAAAAATTAGAAATTTTATAAGTCCTGTGGGGACTCACTGGTACGAGGTAAAGGGGCTCGGACCCCTCGACGACAGTCGCCGCCCCAAAGGGCAGGCCAATTACTCGTCTGTACGATGTTAAACCAAACACGAAATACGTTCGATCGTAATTACCTACAAGTATATGCAGGTAATGTACGAGTACCGAATCATGACATCACCAAACAATGTCACGATCCGTACACAAACCGGCCAGCCATCTCTTATCACGATAGGGGATGATGCGACCTGGCTGCCCTCACCGACGTACGTATTATCTTACGTACGTGTGTTTGTGTGCGTGTGAATAAGCCGTATATAAACCGCCCAAACTGGCTCTAAAAACGCCAGTGTTCGGTCTGGTTCTGGCTTACCCGTACTTACGTACAAAGTGGCTGAACACGCTTAAATTCTGTTGAATTTCCTTCTGGTGAGAATATCTCTCACAACAAGGTATTCCACAGTGGTGACCTCGACGTGATTTTTGGCTACGTCGTGAGGTGTCTGGAGGTGCGTCACGCTATTACAAAAATTCGGTGCGGTGCGCTAGCAAGATACTCGCTTGCTCGGCAAATTAAAAATATTTTTTTGCAGACTAAGACACCTTTTAGGTCGTCGAAGTAGAGTCTGCTGAAGTGGGAATTTATACCCCTCTCCTTAAAATATATAAACAAGGAGAAACAAGACAGTAGACCTGGAGGAAGAAGGTTGGACTCATCCCCCAACTCCCCCGACTTTGACTCGACACTCTACGAATTTACCAAAAACTGAAGAAGGCCCTCAACACCCAGAATTAGCACGACTGGGAACTGCAATAAATAAAGAAGAACTAGCAGTCAAAACGTTGAGAAGTGGTCGAACTTTAAGCCAAAGTTCTGACCCAAAAACACCTGTCCTACAAACACAGGAGTCAGTGTTTTCAACCAGCAAGGAAGGAAGTAGTTCTGTGGAATACGCTTGTCACCAGAAAGACACAGCAATGGTTCCACCACCAACTGAAAACCCACAACCATCGCAGGGAGGTAGTAGTCAGCCGCAGCTGACACCCAAAGTTTTGGCGCAGATTCTGCAACTTTTGCAATTGCAGCCAGGACAGAACCTCAACTTCTACAGACGGAGGATAGAGATCCCAGAATTTCTGCCCAATGAGGTAGATTTGTGGTTGACACTCTTGGAAGGCAGGTTCAAGACAGAAAATATAACACTGAACCAGCGGTACATACACATCTGTGGAGGCATGCCCCCGCAGATAATCCGCCACATTCCGGACATTATGGAATGCCCTTCGACAGAAGATGACAAATATGCCTGGTTCGTCAAGAAGATCAAGAATGTTTTCGGAAAGACAATGAACGAAATAATTGATGATGTGATGGGTTGTATGAAGATGGGGGACAACAAACCCTCGATCTTCATGGCGAAGTTAAGGCAGAAGGCGGACAATATCGTAGCCCCTTCTGTCATAGGCAATCAATTTTGCAAACAACTTCCACAAAGTGTTGTGCAATGCCTAGCCGCCGTTGGTTCGACGGTAATGAATACATCCGCGGATTTGGACTTCTTTGCGAAATCAGCAGATAATGTGCTTGAGTACACCAGGTCAAAGCCGGTGGTCAGTAAAGTATCTGCAGAGACTGGAGAATTCGCTCAACTTCGAGCCCAAATAGCTCAGTTGACCGAAGAAGTTAAACGGAACAAAAGCCAAGGCTCAACGAAACCCAACAGCAGCTGGTGACAAAGATCCAAAAGCAGAAACAACAATAACAACAACAATAGCAGAGGACGTCAGTCCCGGTCCAGAGACCGCAGATCTAGTTCCAGTACCAGGGGTCAGAGTTCAACTCCCCCTAGAACATCATCTCCCAAAACCCAGTCTCAAAATTGGGATGATAAAAGTTGTTTCTTCCACAACAGGTTTGGCGCGGAGGCCACCAAAGGCAACAACAGGTGCAAATGGTGGGGTAAATCCTACAATAAGGAAGAGTCAAACTAGAACGAGGGGCCATCTATGCGGCCGAAGACCCCTCGGAAAAACACTCATGCCGCCTGTTCATTAAGGACAGGACTAACAGGAGATGGTACTTAATAGACTCAGGTGCAGACTTGAGTATATTGCCAGTAAATAAAAACAAGAAAGTACTTCCTCCGAAATACTACCTCCGTACTGTGAATGGTCAAAACCTTCCAGCTTACGGACTCGAGACCAGCAAAGTCGACATCGGACTTAAGGGAAAGATGACATGGTCCTTCACAGTTGCTGATGTTCCAAACCCGATCCTGGGTGCAGATTTTCTTGCACATTATGGCCTGATCATTGACCTCAAACACAGCAAACTGATCAATAGTGAAACTAAAAATTGTGTGGATGGCAAAACGCATGCTTACAGACTGGACATAAACATATCCAGCAGTACCAAAGTCGACGGACAACTCTTACGGATCCTGTCTGACTATTCTGGAGTCACTCAACCATCAATTTGCAGGCATCCTACATACAAACACGATACGGTTCATTACATAGAAACCAAAGGACAGCCTTGCCATGCTAGAGCACGAAGGTTACTACCCGACAAACTCAAAGCGGTACGGGAGTACTTCCATCGCATCATTGAGGAGGGCGTATGTTGCCCCTCAAAAAGCTCATGGAGCTCCCCTATCCACATGACCAAAAAAGCAAGTGGAGAGTGGCGAATTGTTGGAGACTACAGAGCCTTAAATGCCATAACAGTTTCTGATCGCTATCCAGTCCCCAATATAATGGACTTCAATGCGAATATGAAGGGTAAAACAATGTTCACCAAAATAGACATCAACTGGGCATTCCACCAAATTCCTATGGCCGACCAGGACGTACCAAAGACAGCAGTTATAACCCCCTTTGGACTATTCGAATACCTTCGAATGCCGTTTGGACTTCGCAATTCAGCCTAAACTTTCCAACGATTCATCAATGGACTGTTTAGAGAATTGCCGTTTGCATATGCATACTTGGATGATATCTGCATTTGCTCTGAAGGCGGTGAGCAACAGCACGAGGAGAATGTGAGAGCTGTGGTACAGCGTATACACGCCGCCGGACTCACTATCAACGTAGGCAAAAGCTTATATGCACAGACCGAAATTGACTTCCTCGGCTACAAAGTCTCGACTGAAGGCATTTCCCCCTTGGAGACCAAGGTAGAGCCAATATTGAATTTCCCGAAACCCTCAAATGTCGCTGAACTTAGGCGTTTCTTGGGGATGGTGAACTTCTATAGACGTTGCATGAAGAATGCAGCAGCCGAACAAAGTAAGCTGTTTGCATTAATTAAGACAAGTAAAAAGAAAGACAAAACTCCACTCGAATGGAATGAAGAAGCCGAAAAGGCCTTTGAGAAAATCAAAGATATACTGGCAAATGCAACTCTATTGGCTCATCCAGACGAAAGTCTGCCGTTACGTGTGAGTACCGATGCATCTGATTTTGCTATTGGTGCAACTTTGTACCAACTGGATAAAGACAACAAAAAGTTACCGATAGCTTTCTTCTCGAGGAAGCTCTCAAAAACAGAAAAGAACTATAGCACATACGACAGGGAATTGCCTGGAATTTTCGCTGCGTTGAAGCATTTCAGGCACCAATTAGAGGGTAGATGTTTTTCTGTGTATACTGACCATAAACCCCTAACATATGCCTTCACACAAAATGCAGAACCGGCATCGCCGAGAAGAGCACGACAATTAGACTATATTGGTCAATTGACTACCGACATTCAGTATATAAGTAGAGAACTTAACACTCCAGCTGATGCCTTGAGTAGAATCGAAACTATCTCGGCTCCTGTCCAATTGCCTTATGCTGAAATAGCTAAAGCACAGCTTAAGGATGCAGAATTGCAAGAGTTGTTATCAAACGATGATACTACTCTCAAATTGAGACAGCGAAAAATTCCCGGTACTGATGTTTTATTAACATGTGACATCAGTACAGGTAAGAATAGGCCATTTCTACCAGTAAAATATCGCAGGTTGGCTTTCAACAGTGTACACAACTTGTCACATGCTGGGCCAAAATGTAGTGCTAAACTAATTTCGGAAAGATTTGTATGGCCACGAATGAAGTCTGACTGCAACAAATGGGCTCGCAGTTGCCTGAACTGTCAAGAATCCAAAGTAGGAAGACACACTCGCTCGCCCCTCAAATCCTTCAAACAAACAGAGTGGTTTAAAACAGTTCATATGGATTTGGTAGGCCCATTGCCACCATCTCAAGGACACAGATACCTGTTGACAAAAATAGACAGGGCAACACGATGGCCAGAAGCAATCCCTCTACACGAGATGTCAGCTCCCACAGTAGCTGCAAGGTTATACGTTACCTGGATTGCGAGGTATGGCGTACCAGAAGTCATAGTCACAGACCAAGGTTGCCAATTCCAGAGCTCACTCTTCAAAGAGCTGTCCAATAAGCTTGGTGTTCAACACAGTCATACCACAGCTTACCATCCTCAAGCCAATGGCAAAATCGAGAGATGGCATAGAGCACTCAAAGCTTCCATCATATCTCATGATACTAAGAGATGGGTAGATATACTTCCTACCATCCTCTTAGGCCTTCGATCTGCCCTACAAACAGATACAGGTCACTCTGCAGTGCAATTAGCGTTCGGCAAAGAGCTACGCCTCCCAGGGGACTTCTTCACAGAATCGAAAGAAGTTAGCCCCGAAATTATGGTACAAAACATACGAAATGATGCCAACAACTTTCTAAAACAGGCAGCTTGCCATGGCCAGCCCAAGATTTACGTCTCGAAACACTTGGCCAATACCTCACATGTATTTGTTAGAGACGAAAAAATGAGATCTGCGCTGGAAAAACCATACGCTGGTCCTTACAAAGTAGTATCACGAGACGAGAAAAACTTTGTGATACTCATTGCAGGCGAACCTCGAACAATTTCAATCGATAGATTGAAGCCTGCATACATGGTAAGTGACGATAAAAGAATAAAAAGATTGCAGAAGGAAAATGTAGAAAATATACAGACGGATTCACCAATAAACACAGAAGAATCCGTCGAAAAAAGTGAGAAAAATACCTCTCAACAGAAAACACAAAAGAAATCAGTAAGATTTTCGGATAATGTTATAACCAAAACATTTGATCCTGAGGCCCCCTTATGTCCACGTAAAAGAGGCAGGCCCCCTGGCAGTAAAAAACGTAAAAATTCCCGCCCTTCTCGCATGTCTGAGAGGTTAATGCGAAGAAAATAAAATTTACTCCCGAAAAAGTAATATCCGCTACGTAAGTCAAAACCCGCTAAAAAATATGCGAGGAATATCGGAACTCCGCGAGACAAAAGAAACTCCGGAGATAAGCAAACGAGGAATGCCAACAAAAAGAAGAAGACAGGAATAAACAAATTCACGTGCAATACGGAAACAAAATATTGCAACGTGCGTTTACCGTTAAACACAAAGATTATCTCAACGTTGTGACATCACAAGCGGAGATTCCTTTGTAGTAGAATTTCGAAAAATTATATTCACTGAGTTTATTTCAGGCATAACTCTGCTTAAACTGATCATAACTTAACTGGAAAACTTGCATACGGCCGAGAATTTTAAGCGCTATCCCCTCTACATGTAGGTAAGAAGATTCGAAAATAAAGAAAAATAACTGTAATGGTAAATCGAAGAATGAAGTAAAATCACCCATTTCAGAACCACCAGAATACTTGGACGTGTTTTCTGATATTTTTGCTTCCTTTTCCTAGTTAATCTGTTCTTATGTCGCTTCCAATTACCATCCCAAAGTTCGCCACCTCCCAATTTGCCCGGAAAACTGCTGAGCCCTCACAGACTCAGCAGAAAACCGAGCAAAGAACAGAGTTGGACCAGATTGAGGAGGAGCTCCTCATGGATACGGCTCCTCCCGTTGATCAAGTCTTGTCGGAGATGACAACTCCGCTACCACCAATCATCTCTCCTCCCCGGTCACCAAAGGAATCGGCCCCGGAACTGGAAACACCGAGATCAGTGCCAAAACCGACGGAGACCAGGGAGCCGATGAAGTTTCTCTTCACGGCTGAGCGGGCAGCGAACGAGAAAGCCAAGATGGTTGCCTTAGCATCGGAGACTTCGAACTCCCCGATGTTAAGGAAACCAGTCTTCAAACGACCACTGCCCCCTCACTCCTGCTGCCACCCCTATGCCTACATGAAAAATCAACCACTGAGGCAAAGGGGAGAAAGCAGCTGCGCCCAATACCAGGCGTGCGCCGATGCGAGAAGGCTATCTTACAAATGCGTTGGCGCTGCAATAGGGAGCGTGCTGGCTAAGTGGGAGGCAGATCAGAAGAGATGCTCATAATCCCGCATGCCCCCCCCCAGGCCTTGCGCAATTTTTGATCATTTTTGCGGCGCAAAAACTGGGGGGATTAGCTGTGGGGACTCACTGGTATGAGGTAAAGGGGCTTGGACCCCTCGACGACAGTCGCCGCCCCAAAGGGCAGGCCAATTACTCGTCTGTACGACGTTAAACCAAACACGAAATACGTTCGATCGTAATTACCTGCAAGTACATGCAGGTAATGTACGAGTACCGAATCGGGACATCACCAAACAATGTCACGATCCATACATGAACCGGCCAGCCATCTCTTATCACAATAGGGGATGATGCGACCTGGCCGCCCTCACCGACGTACATATTATCTTACGTACGTGTGTTTGTGTGCGTGTGAATAAGCCGTATATAAACCGCCCAAACTGGCTCTAAAAACGCCAGTGTTCGGTCTGGTTCTGGCTTACCCGTACTTGCGTAAAAAGTGGCTGAACACGCTTAAATTCTGTTGAATTTCCTTCTGGTGAGAATATCTCTCACGACAAGGTCACAAGTCCTTATTACTTATCAGATTTTGTTTTCCATTCCCTACTTTGCGAATCTTGAATACCTATTTAACTGTTGAGCAGGTAGGAAACATCAATATAATTATATTATTTTTAGTTTATTGATTTTGGTCTGATGAAAATTTGATTAAAGCAAAAAATATCAATTTGTTAATTGCCAAAAGAATTCAAAGCAAATTAAAAATGGACACAAATATATTTTAACGAAAGACAAAACAACAATTTTGTAAGATGTGTTTGAATCCCATTATACATATGTATGTTCAGGGTTGGGTTCTGTAATTCATTTGGAAGATGTTAGGAAGATGTCCAACCATCAACCAACCATTCCGTAATGTAGAATGATATTTGTAAAGCACTCTGAACCATTTCATAACCCTTGTTGAAATATCTCTGTCAGGCATCAACGACGATAAGTATCGATTTTCCAGAAGTGTTAAATTTTGTAATGGCTGCCATTTACCAGGACACCGAATTTGGTCAAATTCAATACTGAACAAGTCTCTAATAGTTTCCAACTGCCATAAAAATTTCAAACCAAAATATTTTAATTTACAGGAGTTATCATTATGACAACATGGTGGGTTTGCAACATTTTAGAATTTGTTTCTTCGGAGGAGACAACTATTTTTTTGTGTCTGTGTGGGTAGTGGCACATAGGCATCGAGAAAATAATGAACGAAATAATATCGAGGAAATAATTTTGTGCTTTTACATTTATTATAGTGATTGTGTACAAAAGATTTGAGTGACCTATATATTTATTCTATACGACGCATGGTCGCCGTTTTTCCATAGGTCCTGCCATTGCACTGAATGCAATAGTTTTGGAAAATACACTAACATGTGAATGCTGTTGTTGCTGTACTCGAAGATTAATATCTAAACATAAATAATAATAAATTTTATTTTAAAAAAAAAAAAAAAAAAAAAAAAAACCTGCGTTAATCTGAATGAGTAGCTCTTATTGGTGAATATGCCCAAATATATGACAATAATTTTTTCAGTCTTTAAATTTTTATTTTCTTCTATTACACCATCTAATTTTTTAATTTTCAAATGTGAAGAGCCTAAAACATTCTCTGGATGGTCAGGAACACTTGTTCTGAGAATGAAAGTCCGTCAGTTCTGGAGATAGACATACCAAACATAATCTTCTCCATACACAATCTGTAAAAGTATCTTATAAGTTATAACAACACGGAAACAGCCAATTTTTTATTAATTTGTACTTTTTCATTTGTTTATTTTCAAACTGCTACTATGGATTGTTGAAAATTATAAGAAAAGTACATTTCAATAAATTTTCTCCACTTTTTAGCATTATCAATTCTAACATTCTCTCCTCTTCAGCGATACCAACATCACTGCACTTTAGCTTACATAAAGGTTGAGGAATCATTGGGTTCAAGTTTTTTTTTTTTCCTAAACACAAAGATGCACCAACGAGGAACTTACAAGCTGATGGTAAGACGCTGAATGTCTTGCGTAGCCCCCGTCGAGGGCTAAGATGTTTACACATCAAAAAATGTTCAATATATTAGATGGAATCATGCGCCGCATATTGTTAAGGCAAATTATAACTCTAACAATTTTTCTTCAAGGATGTTTTAATTGTTAATAAATTTTTTTTTTGAAACGAGCGAAATTCAAGGAGACCAAACTACGACAGTAATACTCTTAAAATATAGACACCTACATATACTTATATTTTGATAAAAAATTTTAAATCAAGATTTTTCGACTGGCAAAAAGCGAAAAATGTACAATATTTCTGCCTGAATATAAAACATTTTTTTCGAGGTGTTAATACCGAGTCTTCCAAGATTAGAGAAATAAGATTTTATACCAAATTTCTACTACGAATTTTTCATATTTCATTAAAAAACTTCGTCAATATGTAAACGAGTTGAAGTAATACAAAGGAAGGTTACTGATATAATTGTTGGATAAATTTTAATGCGCATTCATCTTCAGCGAAAGTCTAACGATTGATATCAATGACAACGGGCGAAATTTTCTGACGTACTTCAAACCTGTGCGCTTTTATCGATTAACTTAGTTTCAACGTTCTTCTCACGTTGATTAATAAAGTTCTCAAAAGATATATAAAAACAAATGGCAGCTACTAACTGCCCTTCTTCTACAATAAAAAAGTTGTATACATCGAAGTGACCAAAATTTAAAAAATTTTGACGTTAATTGTCTGCTTATAATAAGATCTACACGTAAACAACATTATCTCCCAAGAATAAAGGGTTATAAAGTTTTTTTCAAGTTGGAATACAGATTTGAGGGACAGGTGATAGGTCAGTTAGCTAACTGTTGATACGTCCAGGCCACTCATCGCCTAATTGATGATCAACCTATCGGCAAAATTAGGGGGCCAACGCCAGGGCAAAATAGTTCCATAGCACCGAAGCTACAAAAGCATTTACGCATTCAATTTGAAATAATAAGTTGATATTTTTAGGCGAGTAGTCACTAAAAAAGGAAGCCTAAGAGCCCTAATGTCCTTTTAAGACTGACGTTTAAGATGTGAACTTCTAATCACTAAAGCGTCATGCAGATCACATATCGCAATCGACAATTGACAACTGGTAGGTAATCAATAATGCGACCCATGAACTACTAACGGTTTACATACAATACGGCCGATATAATATGTATTACTCAGTGATTTAGAAATAGTTATTTGTAACTCTCTTTTTAAAGCCACAAGGGCCAATAAATGGCCTAATCTATAAATGAACTAAAAACCCTTCGAAAAACATATAAGATGATCCATCATTCAATAATTTCTGAGTAACTGTTTTTAAGCCTTTTTTTGGAGCCACACTAGACCCAAGAAATTATTTAATTCAAAAATGGATAGTACATTTGAGTTCAGCGCCTAAAAAACCATGTTTAAGGACATGTCATTTAGTACTTTATACGAAAAAACTAATGTAAATAATTTTTGTGGTCACAGAAGGGCCCACCGTTTGAGACAAAAGGGGGCTTTAAGGATGATCCGGGGCAAAAATGGAGTATAAATTTGAATTTAACACCTCACGAAATATATAAGACGATTTATCACTCATTAAAACAAGAATAGTTTTTTAAATCGCGATTTAGGACCACTTGGGGCCCAAAGAATGATTTAATCTTAAAATGAAGGATAATACTGAACTCAGTGCTTTAAGAGACATATTTGATAATATACGACTCAACAATTTATGAATAATTATTTTAACTTCCTTTTGGGGCCACAGGGACGCATGGAATGATTTCCAAAAATTGACTTTAAATTCAAGTTCAACGCATAAAAAAAACTAACGATGTGTTACTTTATTAATGTTTAAAATTTTTTTCAAACATGATTTTTAATTTTGATACAAATAGTTTCATTTTAACAAATTTTGCTTCTTTCGATTTGATTTAAATTTTTTTTTTCACTTCTCAGATTTTTTTGATTACCTCCAAAATAGGTTACATTATAAAAAAATTTCAGATTGCCCAGTAGCCAGTGACATTCTCGGACGCTAAAGCGCGGAAGATAACTATGATTTTACTTAATCTAATCTTGAGTTATAAACATTTTCATGTATTTAATTTTAACACCTAAATGTAACCTGCAGCTTCGCCAAGCTGCGCCCACAGTTTGTTGTTTTTTTTTTCATTCTCTTTTGTTTGTTTTAATTCATCTTTGTACCATAAATAACAAATTTTGGTATTCATATTAGCACCTATTTCATTCAGGAAATATTGTTAATTTTGAAGACTTTCATCTGCACTGTCCAGAAACGAAGACAAAATGTTTTGGCCAAGATCCAAAATCCTGTTAAACCATTATTGCCTCCGAAAATGAAGATCTGTTTAGGAGGAGATTAGGTGAGTTGCATTATTATTTATAAATAAAACGGGCACACAAAATTTTTTTTGTATTTGGAGAAAAAAAAAAATTTCACCAAACCACCTACTAAACATGGAAGCATAAAACAAATGCCCGTAAGGTTACGTACCAAGTATGAATGATGCCCAAAAAGTGGCCATTATGAGAATAACCGGGCCAAGTTAGACATTCACGTAAATGACTATTTCACATCACTACCCTTAACATGTATATTGTGTACAGAAGAATTTGAGTGACGTATATGTTCGCGATCTACGACACAGGAGGAAAGTCTGCAAAACAACAAAACCTAGACTGTTAAATAATTCCTTAGTCTTGATCTAATCTTTGCTTTTGCTCAACACTAATCCCAATGGTTGGCGGAAGTAACAATATTGTTTTTAGGATACGCGATTATGCGGACTGTTTTTGCAGATGCAATACAATTTCGTACAAACTATGAATGAAATTTCATAAACTTAAAAATGTATCTCCATGTTACCAAATTTCGTAACAAAACTGTATTTTTTGCCATCATTATTCTCGGTTATCGCAACAAATAAAACGGCTATAACGAAGAATAAAAAATTCTAAGAATGTAACAACTATCAATGCCAAAAAAGTTTATAAACAAATCGCAAACGATTACCCTGAATTACACACGAATTACATAAACCATTTTTTGGCACCATTTTCAAACACCTGCAACAGTAAAGACGCAACAAATGGTTAAACATTAAAACCTCAGATCTCCTCTTGTTCCTCAATTTATTTCCAATCATGGTGGATCTCTATTATCTTCGTTTTCTTCTATTTTTTTTTCATTCATGTTTTTCCTTTCATCAAACGCATTCCACAAATCGACATGCCGAATACCGAGTCATTTCCGGGATGAATGCTGTATGGCAAATTAACGCGATTATGGACGACCTCGAATTAAATAAATAAACGCAGCGTCGTCGGCGGCTACACGTTTAGTTATCAAACAAATCATCACTCACATGTGATGGAAAACAATATGAATAACATTTAGCGAGGTACCCATTCACAGATTTCAGAAAAATATTATGATTGAAAACCTCATATCTAAAATCTTTTTTCTCATCCGATATCAGGTACAAGTCGTGCGTTTTTTACATCGATAAAAGGTAGTTCTGTTTGCCAAATCTTAGTGACAGGCAGGCGTAACACCAAACACTAGGTTACTACCACTAACCAGGAGTACCAGGTTAATAGCAAGTAACCCCAACCAAATACGATGGTATTTAGGAAAATGTTGGTTCAAAAAGAACGCTAAGCTAAATGTAATACGGTTAATACCGAACAACCCAATCGCTGATAACAGCCTAAACGAAACACCAGAGATATCTTCACTATATATAAACCTAGATACCTAAATTGCTGTTTTCACTGTGTTGAGCATTCACCCTAAGAGAGTGTTAAGATGTTGCATCAATCCCCTACCCTGTTGGCAAAAAAATCTTGTACAATGCATTTCTTATGCAGAAAAGGCTATCTTTAAATAAAGGCTGAACCGATGTTTATTAATGCGTGTTCTGAAGTTATATTTGGTGTGGATATTCTATCAATCTTTAAAATTTAAAGCAGGATACCAAAAATTATTGTTACAGGACAAAAAAATGAATTTTCTTATAATTTTTAATGAGATATTTTGTATTTAAACACTGATCGAGTGTATATAAGTGTGATATAAATAGGTACACTTGGGAGTGTAAGGTGTCAACAGCTTTGTTGATTTTGGTATGGTGGGGTAAAGGGAAGCAACAGTAGCTGAAAACAGGCAAGTTAGGTATCAAGATTATACACATATAGTCTAGATATATGCGCAAAACACTGATCTATCCTCACCCTTATTTCTTACACCTACTTGCCAGATAAGTGTAGAATTAGCTGTCCCGGTGTTACCCTAATGAATGAAAAGAATACAGAATTGATAACCTTAAAGCAGAGTTTAAACTCATATCTCTAAACCTCACTAGAAAAAGTAGGTTTTCAAGAAAAATAATAATGAATTTTGATGGTCACATTAATTGTCTGTAAGTTTGCTACAATAAATTATAATGAATATTTACTTCAAATTTCATACATATGGTTATAAACTTCCAATTTTATGACCTACATAAAATCAAAAACAGGAATACCTGAAGTACCATCGGCCTATCCTCACCAAAATTGGTAGGGTGGTTAAGCGTAATAAATGAATTAAAATAAATATTTATTTTAAATTTCGTGGCTACTGGTGCAAAATTGAGAATTTTATAGCAAAAATAAAAACAAAAATGGTAATATAGGAAGTACCGGGCCAATTTTCACCAAAATCAATATAGTACAAATGTTCGTATCCAATTTCGCGATTATTAGACAAAAATTGCAACCTGTACCGTGCACACAAGAAATTGATTATTATACATATATATATATATATGAATTTGAGTTATAGGTGTCAAAATTTTTCGGATATCACGAAATGAAAAATATAACCACTCCCTATCCTGGGAGATAATACCGCACCAGCGTAAATAAGTAGATTTTCTGGAGAAAATTTACTTAAACATCCTTGCTGTGCATCATCCGCGGTAAACGTGTATTTTCTAAAAGTGTCCAATTTTTTAATGGCTGCCATTTGAAAACCAGAGGACTAATTTCGCTAAAATTCAATCCCAAAACCAGTCCCTAATTGTTTATAACTGCCATAAAAATTTAAAGCCGAAATCGTTAAATTTACGGGAGTTATCGAGATGACAACATGGTGGGTTTGCAACATTTTAAGAACCCCTTCTTCCGAAATTAGCGGATGAATTTCAAAAATATTAACACGAATGTGTGGCCTATGAAAGCTTCTAACATTACCCCAAGTTTCATTGCCATAGGTCAAACTGCGGAGGCTCCATACACTCCCAAAAAGTGTCAAAATTAGCAAAAAGTGGAAATAAATATATATTGTGTACAGAAGAATTTGATTGACCTATATATTCGTGATCTACGACTCATGGTCGGCGCTTTTCAACATGTCCCGTCCCCAGGTCCCTTGTGTTCTCCTAAACTATAACTCAGAAACTTTTCAAGTATTAGATCATAGAGAATAAATCAACGAGTATAAACCATCTCTTCCAATGTTGTTTTGGTACAAAAAGAACGCCACGGTTGACACTGAAAGTGTTAATTTTCGTGGGTACAAGAACGAATCTATTGATTTAGAATCCAAACTCTTTCACCCAACACAGTTTTAGATTAATAAATGCGAAATAAGAAATAACCTACACTGCCAAACTGCACAACTGACAATGAATATCTTGCGCACTGTGGCAGACAAAACGTTTAAAAAAATTGGGATAGTAAAAAAAATTCACATTTCTTCTCATTTCTTTTCTTCATTAATCTAATTTTCTGAATGAACTGAACAGCAAAGAATACTTTCTTCTCTGTTCTCTTCCAAGTTGCGAAAAAAATGGAGAAAAATTGTAAAAATAGAAAATTTTTCAAAAAACTAATCGTCGTGAACTACCACTGCTACGAATTTCTTTTCCTTCTCAATACATAAATTCTCCACATAAATATTCATATTTTCGTTCTTCTCCTACCGAACTACAAATTTGGATCTAGTGCAGAATTTAACCCCCTTATCCGAGTTTAACTGGCTCAGATGTTTGAAAAAATACACGAATAGCTAGTTCGTTTTTCAATTACATCCACCAATACGATTAGTTCAAGTCGATCTGTTTTCAAGAATATGTAGATATTTAGTTAGCACGTTTTGCAAATTAAATGACGGATATCATGAATCTGAGCATCGCATGCCATTCACATACAAGCGTGACAGATTGATAGATTGATAGATTGATAGACGCACAGAATGGCATGCAGTGGACACAGAATAAAATCAGTAAGATCACAGCTATTTAAGAATTTTCCGCCCACAAAATCATAAGGTACTTTCAAATTATATGAATTTGATTTGCCTATAGGTTGATCGAAGAGTGAAATTGTTGAACAGCTAGCAAAATTCAATGCGAAGTTTCCTGTCTGCAATATCGATTTCACAAGTAAAACAAATTGAAATCCCGATTACAGAAAACTGAGTCCAAAATAAAAAATTCTCATTTTTTACAAAATTAAAAAAGACGATTTCAAGTAGATGTAATGAATTATTCATTAGGTTCACAAAAACTTTGTGGTAAAAAATGTTTCTATATTTTACAATAAAAATTATTCAGTTTTTAGCTCTTTCCAGAAGATCGGATCGTAAATTTAAAAACAAAAAATAAATTCTGGACTATCGGAGGAAATGACAGCGAAGCTTCCTCAGAATTTGAAAATTTTTCCTCAATCAATTTTTTTTTTCTAAACAGAAAATTTTATGAAAAGGATTTTGATTAAAAAATCAATTATTGAAAAAAAAATTCAAATTAAAGACAAAAAAATATATTAAAAGTTCATTTCAGCTTCTGTCCCCCAAGAACCTACAACAGCTTTAATAATTATAAAATAAGAATGATTTAAAAATTTTTAGTTGTAATCCTTATTCTTCTCGAATAAATAATTAGTCTTTATCTTTTGGTATTAGAAAACGGCAGGCCTACTCGATTTTAGGATTCAATTAATAATTTGAGGCACTGTGATGAATATTGGTGCTAAAATCAGAACATCAGGTTTTATTTTTAAAATTTATGAAAATTTGGAATTCATTGTCATAAAACAGATTCTAAAAAACTAAATTTCGGTTTTTTTTTTTTCACGCATAAAAAGGTTTAAAATTACGATGCGAAAAGAAAAGCAATGAGGAAATGTCAGATTTCGACAACAAAAATACAAGACTCAAAATCTAGCTTTATAAACGCTTTTATTCTACTCATTCAATTTGTTGAGGTACACCGGATGACCAACTTCAGCGCTGCTTTCACGTGTTGCGACACACGCACACATACACTTATATTCGGTTTTATCATTGTTTTTTTTTCTCTTTTAAAAGTATTTCTGTCTTGTTATTATCAACTTTAATTCTACTCACTACTGCGATTTTAAAATATGGGATGTTCTATATTCACACAGGTTGAACAACAACCGTGAACGATTCATTGTCAATCATTTACTAACAGAGAATGCTCTATGGAAATGTTGGTTTTTAACCATCACCTCAGTTGACTAGTTTGTAACTTTACTTTTATTGTCTGCGGTTCGGGACTTGTCTTTTTTTCTTTCCATATGAAAGATGTATGTATGAATATGACTATATATAGGTGTATGATTAAATTGGTTTTTTTTACCCTTATAACCACATTTTTGTATTTTTTTTAAGAACAGAAATTGAAGAAAACGCAAATAAATATACAATCGAACATTTATCTGTTTTTCATTTTCATAAATCCGACAGGAATGCATAATTTTGGATATGAATCCCAACTAAATTCTATACAATCTGAGTTATCGAATGTAATTACGAGACAACCGTTATTCACAGAGAGCTGAAATTTTTATGACATATTTTAGTATGTTTGTTGAAGATTGTGTGAAAATTTTAGCTCAGTCGAGATATTGCTGAAATTACGCAAATCCCCAACTACATTGAATCCTTATCACATGAATTACTCAATCTGAACAGAATTTCAGTGATACTTCAAAAAGCAAATGGAAAATCAAGTTGAAATTTTATTGAGACATATTGATGTACATTAGTTTTCAATATTCTGAGAAGATTTGGCTGAAATTTTACATTTTATTTACAAGATATCGCTAAAATTCCAGATTGAGTGATTCATGTGATAAGAATTAAAAATCTAGTTGGGGATTTACGTAATTTCAGCAATATCTCAACTTTGAAAAGTACGATTGAGGTGAAATTTTCACACAATCTTCAACAAACATACTAAAATATGTCATAAAAATTTCAGCTCTCTGCGAATAACGGTTGTCTCGTAATTACATTTGATAACTCAGATTGAATGAAATTTAGTTGGGATTCGTATTCAAAATTATACATTTCTCTCGAATTTATGAAAATGAAAAACAGATAAACGTTCGATTGTATATTTATTTGCATTCTCTTCAATTTTTTTCCTCAAAAAAAATTCAAAAATATGGTTACAAGGGTAAAAAAACGAATTTAATCATACACATATACATACATACATTTTTCATATGGAGAAAAAAAATGAGAAGTCCGAACCACAAACAATCGAAGTAAGTTTTGAGAAAGAATGAAGAGTCAAACGGAGAATCAAACAAAAGAATCAAATAGGAGCATACTCAAGTATTGTTGTTCAAACTGTGTGAATATATCACATCCCTTAAAATATACCAATACTGCAGCCAACCTTCCGCAACAAAATAATGTTTATTTCGCATGAAGCTAAAGCCAAAATACAAACAAAAGCATATCTTTTAAAAATTCGTTTTTAACCTAATTTATTCTGCATTTAGTCACCGCAGTTTTGATAGTGCAGATCCAGGAATGGGAGAAATCATGTCATCGGAAATTTTTCTCATATATATTCGATTAGGACGAGTAATCTATGAAAGCAAAATGGTTATCGAAAAATAACTTTCACCATTTTTTACGGTAACGCTAAACATGTACACAGGGCTGTGTCCACAGAACAGGTATGCTCTGTCTAATCGTTAAAAACTAAATTGTTGGCGAGATATTCGCAGTTTATAGACAGGAAAGAAGAGAAAAAAAAAAATTAAATAAATACACACGCAGGCAGATACGAGAATGGGAGTGTGAAAAAAAAAAGAAAAAAAACCAGATCATCCACAAAAAAAAAATTCATTTACGTATCATTCCGATTGTTCAAGCAAGTAAATCCGGAGGGGAAAAAATACTGAGCATGGAAACACTTGACCAGTCTACAACCTTCCCGCAAAGCTATGGTTGCTAGTTAAGTCGATATTGTATCGATATTTTCGGCACTAAAATATCGATAAATTGAAATAAAATATTTTTAATTCTGGTATCGATATATCGATATTTTTGCTCAGAATTGACATCACAAGGTATTGCCAACACATGCGGCAGCAATGGCCAGGGTCATCAAGGTACAAAAGTGTCGGTGGCGCACGCATGTGGTAATTCCACGCTGATTTTATGAAACCAGTTTCATCAACATCAATTGCGTCGCCACAGATGAATGATAAACCCACAGGGGAGGGAATCGAACTGATTTCGCTGAAAATTTGCTATCTGGAAACCTGTAAATACCCTTCGTATACATTAAACCTCAACGCAAACGAGCGAACAGCGTACACTCATCTTTTGAATGAATCTGGCGCCACGTGGAGGCTATGTTGATGGACAGGATGGTCACCTTCTTGAACCTTGTCTTGCACTTTCTTCAACACCCATATAACACTTACAATGGTAAGACGAAGATCAATACTAAAAATATTTCATCTTATAAACGGTATTGTATCATCGCGACCATCAACCCTTAAAATGACTTCTAGAAATCCGCGAAGTAGTTTGAAAAGTTTTACTTACACATATTTAGTAACGGTCACTTATTGAAAAATTAATTAGAAACCGCCAAAAAATTCTGAACCCCAAATAGAACCACTCACAAACAATAAATTTCAGGAATTCACAATTAGAACGTGGCCTATTTCATAATTAACATTCAAAAGCCAAATAACGTCAAAAACTCAGTCTAGTTAGTAGAAAAAAGTAACAAATTCTTGAGGAAGCGCTGGATTTCTTCTTTAACAGAAACACTGAAAAACACAGTTAAGGCTTAAAATAAGAAATGAGTGAAAAACAAGTGAACAAATGAAAAAGTGTACCTTAATATTTTTAGTTGTCCTATTCCTGTTTATAAGATGATACTGAAAACAATCCTAGTACAGAAACCGATTCAATAAAAAATATAGGTTTTCATAAACCAGTCAATCACAACCAAAATTGGAAAATTAGTATCTATAGATTATAAATAATGTTTGAGCTAAATTTCTTAGCTGATGATAATTAAGCATTTTTGAGCCCAAAATAAGATTTAAATTGGAAATATTAAAAGTACTGCACACCTGATCTACACCTAAATTGATACTACGTTGGAACAGATCATAGTAAATTTTTCTTTCAAATTTCGTTGCTATTGGTTCAAAACTTAAGCTATAAAACCTCCAAAAATTGGAACTAAAATGGCGGTATCAGAAGTACAGTCTGGCCGATCCGCACCAAATTAATAGATCTGCTGCTTGGTTTAGCATTAATTTTCGTATCACATTTCATGACTATCGGACGAAACCTATGTTATTTACTGTAGTAACAAGAAAATGGAATAAGCATATTATAATATTTCTTTTATTTATATTATGTGAATTTTAACTTTTAGAGCCAAAAGTTTCTATGGATCGTGAAACGAAAAGCGTACCTACTCCGATCCCTAGATCGTATCATGAAGTCAAGATCAATACGTAGATTTTCGTTGAAAACCTACGTAAAAATGGCCAAGTACGCCCCAAAAATTTTTAAAATGGTCAAACACAGAATGAGTAACATTTTCTCATAATTTTAATTATCATCATCGTGCTTTTTCAGTCATTTTTTATTCTGAACTTCAACTTGCTGTCTCTTCGGTTTTACTTTTAATTTTAGAAAGAAAAAAAAAAATTAGGGAAATCAGAGAGATACTTATTCAGAACTTTGTTGCTTATCTTCACCAACTGGACAGTTTTCAACATTATTTTGGCGTTAGTTTTCAATATAATAATTATGTATAATCACAGTTAATATGACCAACTGTAGGGATTCTGTGCTTGTGAGAGGTCCAATTCGGAATTCAAAGGTTTCTAAGTAATTTTGAAATATGATTGACACTAAATTACTAAATATATACAAGTAAAATTTCACAAACTACCTCCAGAATATCTAAAAGTGGTTTTTAAGGGGTGAATACAATTAAATTTTCCACAAGGAAGTAAACTAAAAAAATTCAACGAATGAAAAATGACAGAAGGGTCATGGTAAAAACTGGAAAATCACAATATTTATTATTTATTTATTATTATTATTATTATTATTATTATTATTTTAGGTGTTCAGGCGGCACGGGGATTCAAACCCGTACTGGCTGAACACCTAAAACCCCCCTCGTTCACCGCCACAAAAGACAGCACCATACTTACTCGGCCACGGTGCTAGGTGACAGTGTTTGAGGGAGTAGCGTACATTATATGCGCCGACGTAGTGTGGCGACTGCCACACCACTCCCCCCTCAGTATAGCGGAGCGTAAATACGGTTACCTATACGGAGGGGCCTAGGTAGGGACGTACACCGGAATGTGGCAATGCCCCTTCCTCCATCACCGCTCCGTGGCATACGCCCACCAACGGCGGTGCGACGCACCACAGTTACAGTCGGCATTTTTTACTAGTGTCCGAGAGATGGCGTGAATTAACCATCCCCCGGATCACATCAAGGTCACCACTTTAGGTGTTCAAGCGGCACGGGGATTTGAACCCGGATTCAAACCCGTACTGGCTGAACACCTAAAACCTCCCTCGTTCACCGCCACAAAAGACAGCACCGTACTCACTCTGCCACAGTGCCGGGTGATGGTGTTTGAGGGAGTAGCGTACATTATATGCACCGACGTAGTGTGGCGGCTGCCACAATTATTATTATTATTATTATTGTTATTATTATTAATTGATTAAATTAAAATTTAGCTTCCAACAGTTTATGAAGTGAATTTACGTAGGACGTAGGTATGAGCGCCTAATTTGATAGAAAAAATGTGAAAGTAAATGAATACCAATGAAAAAAAAATTGACAAGATGAAATTGAAATTTAGCCAAGAAATAAAGTTTTCTAATGATGCACACAACCTTAAACACAGCGTCTATACTAACATGAGAAACTCAATAAGTTTAAATACTGAGTGAAGAGAAATTTCAGGCTTCCCTAACACGATTCAATATGTTAACTAAACAATGAGAGATTGCAATCTCGTACCATTTTTGCAACCGCGGAATCTCAATCCATGGACAGCGGGATGCCGCAAATTGTAAACAATCTTTGGTTTAATTATTCCATCTAAAGGGACTGAAACAATATGAACTTCTTCAGCCTCGATTGATAACACTAAGATTTTCATCACATTATTTTTCCGCGAAAACTCCTAAATTTAAAAAAAAATTCTTCATAAAAAATGTGACAATTCAAAATTTGTTAAAACATCAAAACCTACATAGAAATTATCGATACCAAATAAAGATGGCGCTACTATATAGGTAACCAACATCCAACAGAAAGGGGAGAGGGGATATATATAATTCTGGACTTGTAAAAATTTCAAAAATATTAGCTCTGACGTCACAGATATCTGGACTTGTAAAAATTTCAAAATAGCGAAGGACACGTGTGTTGTTGTTGTTGTGTTGTAGTAGAAAAATGTCTCTTTATCGTATGTATTTGAGTGAAATGACCGGTGATATATGGGAAATGACCATTGTTCAGTGTGTGACCCTGACACCTGACATACGATAAAATACATTTTTATACTACTTGAGATATAGGGAAGCTGAAAAAAGAATTCTTTCAAAATCATAATAATCTGCATTATTTTCTAATGAAGAAGCTGAAAGGATATGGATGTAAAGATTTCCAATTAAATACGCAAAGGATACCAAGCAACTTTATCCCACCAACATTAATGGAATGTGTCATCATTATTAAATCTATAAGCAGGCATAAATTTTTTGCACATCTACAGTAGGTCTTTTTTTATGTTTTCAAATCATGGTTCCCAGAACCTACAAACAACCACACTCCAAAAGTTTATACACATATACATATACCAATGGGATATAAGTTAACAATATTCGTCAAAAAATTGGGGGCGTATTTTATCTCAGATCTGAGAAAAATTTAGCATATGTATAAATATACTTTGAATCTGTATCTCAGTCATGTCTGAAGATGGGCCCAATTCACCCATTAGTTTTCGAATGACAGCTGCTGGAACTTAAAATTTTCAGATAGCGGGAGAGCAGGGCACAATTCTTTACAGATTAGGACTAAATTTATTGTATCTATATCTTGATTAAGTTTGAACATAGACTAAATTCGCTTATTAGTTTCAAAATTACATATTTTTGAAGTTTTAACTGTAGTACAAATATCTTAAAACCTATATCAACGCAACTTGCAATGAACATAATCTAAAATTATGTCTATTCTCGGCAATATCTATCTTTCCAACTAGCATGGGTCATTAGACCGTTTTTTATTCAGACAAATATTTACAGATTTTCCTTCAGCAAGTAAAATAAAGCTTTAAAATGAAATTAAAATCAACAGGAAGTTTCAACCCTGAAAGGTAATGGGGGTGGACTGCTGAATAGTTATGAAAATGCATGGCTTCTGTACCATCGGTTTTATTTGGGAGGCTCAAACATGCTACTTCTTTCTAGGGATAGACTGCTCAAGAGCAGTCGGGTTTGAAGAACCAGGTTTTTTAAAATAGCTGGTTTCTAAAACGGCTCCGGTGTGATAAAGTCTGCTCCCTGCTTCTTTCTGCTCCGATGATCAAAAAACCAAAACAAACTTTTTTTTAGTTTTTTCTGAGGCTGGTTTTTATTATTAGCAGCTAAATTGAATTCAGTTCATATCAATTGCCACTGACATCTCATATGATCAAAGATAACGAGAGGAATCACCAGAGAAATGTTGAATGTAGAGAACTGAAATTTTTATGAGTTTTTGTATGTTGGAGTTTAAAATTCTGTGAAAATTTCAACACAATCACACATTTCATTTTTGAAATATTGTTGAAATTCCCCCAACTCCTCAACTAGATTGAATCCTTATCATTTTAATCATTCAATCTAAACAGAATTTCAGCAATATCTCGGCAACCGAAGGTAAGATTGAGCTGCAATTTTTTAAAGATATCAAAACTATGTTAACTAAGTATTTGGTAAAAATTTAAGTAAAATTGAACCTTTGTATTCTCGAAATATCGCTGAAATTCTACAACTAGATTTAGGTCATATTATTTGCATAAGTATTCCATATAATGAAAGATATCAAGAGGAACTATGAGAGAACTGTTAGTTGTAGAGCTGAAATTTTAACTGAATTTTCAGCTAACATCCTATAATATCTCATAAAAATTTCAGTTTTCTTCAATTAACAGTTCTCACATAATTTCTCTCAGTAATTTTCATTGCATAGAATTGAAAATTATGGAATTTCAGCAATATTTTAAAAACAAAACGTACGAATTAAGCTAAATTTTCATGGAATTGTTTGTCAACATATTACATACCTCGATGTCTCTATTCTCACCCAATTTCTCTCGATAACTTTGATTGTACTGAAGGGAATACGGGATACTACTTCATAGCATGAATATTGATGACAGATACTGCTCAACCCAACATGGTTAAAGTTACACTCATTCTTGGTTCAATGATTTTTATTTTAAATATGATCGGAGCAATTTCGAAGCAGGGAGCAGATTGAAAAACCAGGAGCAGGTGAACCAGGTTCCACGAATGAACAATTTTGCCCATCACTACTACTCTCAGCTTTTTTACGTTTTTTAAATGAATACGCAATATACTAGAGAAATACTTCAGTTAAAAAAAGTCCCTAAAATTTAAGACAAAAAAATTGCAAGAGAATTACACCTCTCAGGAGTGCGAAGCCGTGTTAATCTGCTAGTATAACAGTATATGTATATATGTATATAAATTTCAGCAAATAATGCCAAAATTTTCATGTAGTCATGGGACACGAACATTTTCTCACCTTTGGGTCTCGATACGCGATCAATTTTAATACGTAAATTTTCTTCGAAAACCTACATAAAAAAGAACAAGACGGAGCAGGGAGAACAAAGAGCTAAACCTGCTACGAGACTGACGAAGATCGAAAGATCATTTAAAGCGGTAGCACACACATTTTATCATCAGATTTGGGTACAGATATTCGGAGTGTGAACTACGTACAGTAAGTTGTCGTCTTCATCGTCCTCGTCGTTGTTGTTGTGGTTGCTGTTGCTGTTGTAGTTGTAGTTGTATGATCCTAGTACTCGGCGTGTACATGCGTAGCATTTATAATACATTCTCTCATTTTACATACATCTCTCATCATAGATGATAACGATACTAATGATAGCACCAATAATCGGCCTCGAATGCCAAAAAACGAACGAACAAGAATTTAGGCTAATGTGTGCGTGTGTGTGAGGCATAGTTGCTGGAGTGTAGATTTACACAGAATTTCACTCGGTATCGACATTTCTCTCTCACTCTCACGCACTACACGTATAGGTACTCTCCGCGTACATCGCACACGCTTGTACCTATTATACGCACCACACCTCGGGCTATTTTGTTTTTCGTCTCTCCTATCCTCCTAAATCGCCTATCCCTCGTCCTTGTCTTTTCTTCACTCTCTCTTCGTCGCTCTTTCATGTCGTGTCGTGTCTTTGTATAATTACCATTGTGTTGACGGATCGTTGTCGCCGTCGATCGCAGGCCACGAATTTGTACTTCGTCATCGAAAGAGGGAAAAAGTTTCTTCTTTTCCACTCATTTTCTACATATCGGGGTCGCACTTGTTGCCTGGCCACCGAATGTTCCGGCGAAATATTCGGCGTATTTTTGGTCTCAAAAAGTGATTAAGTAAAAAAGAGTGAGAAGGAGTGAAGAGGAGAAAATAAGAAAAACATCGAACGAAAAGCATCCAGAGCAGGCACCAATGACGACGATGAAATACCTGCACAAAACTTCCCCTTTTCACCAGCGGCTTCAAGTGATGAGCAAAATTGGTCCTGGACCTGTACTACATACAGCTGTGGTTCCCAACGTTCTTAGGCGTATACCCCCTTGTATCATCATAAATCTTTCACACCCTCCCACACACACACACTAAAATTAAAAGTAATTCTAAATTTCACTTCAATATTAGATTGTAGCCGCCCTAGGTGCCAACTTCGCTTGGCTCAATCACGGGAGTCGGAGTAGGACACTTCATCAATAATTCTACTCTTTTTTTCATTTTCCTTTTTTTTTATCAGTAAATATAAAATTACGACATTTATGATCTTACGCACACTCAAAGCTGAAATTAAGGTATTTGCAGTACAATGACGGGAATCATTTGCTTTCGGATTTATTTAGACGTCATGCCTTGAAATTTTCAAAACAATATCTATTATCTTCAGTATTCAAGAATTTAAACTGAAATCAAATTAAAGTACCCATTATCACCTCCTCAATGGAATGTGGGTCCTACCTCAAGGATCACCCATTCGCAGAATCACTGCTCCATCAACTTCCATCTTAAATCCCAAATAAGAAAAAATCCCCCAGTTTTTCTAGCATGTTTGCACATTATGACGTCATGTTTGAAGTTTGTCTATTGATTGGTTGAACACATAAAATTATATCCAGTATTTTCAAATGGGTTCGTAGCACAGTAAGGATGCAGACTAGTATGCTGCAGGTTGTGGTTTCAAATCCTACATAATTTTTTGAATTTTTTTATTTTATTTATTTTTGTTTTTTCACAAATGTGGTGAAAAGCTGGTGCTTGCTAAACGCCCCGTTTCTTTTTTCTTTTTTTTTTTAAATACTTGTCAAGTAAGCGCTAAAAAGTGATATAGAAAAACAAAAATAAATAAAATAAAAAAATTCATAAGAATACATAGGATTTGAACACACAACATGCTAGCACACATCTTTATCCACTGTGCCACCAACCAATTTGAAAACTAAAGTTATAATTTCATGTGTTTAACCAAACAATAGACAAACTTCAAACATGATGTCATAATATGTAAACCTATTTGAAAATCTTACTTCTGCGAGACGTCCTCAAATGTAGAAAAATTACTGACCATCAAATTCTACCAAATAGTTTTTTAATTTGAAAATAAATAGTATTACAGACAGAAAAAGAGAGAAAAAGAGAGTTAAGTGAAAGGGGAAGATAGAGATAGTAGTATTTTTTTCATTTCTCTTTTGTTCCATCTTTCTTGGAACTTTCAACTGATGACAATTGAAAATTGAAATAATGAAAAATATACTTATTTTACAGTACTGCTCAAGTTATTATGAAAAGATCATAATAGTAGGAAGCCTATTTTATCAGTAAGACGATGAGTTTTATGATGATATAAGAATAAAACAAATCAGTTCAGCAGTTTCAAAGATTACCAATTATACATACACATGGAACACTTTTATATATTAGCACTGATTGTCAGTATAATGACAGGATTTGGAGGTGAGACCTGTGGAAAAGCGCCAATCATGAGTTGTAGATCACAACTACATAGGTTACTCAAATCCTTCTGTATACAATTTAAATACGTAATATATAAATGGATATCACTATAATAAATGTGCAGGTCAGAAATTCATTCACCGAAATTAATTTGACAAAATTATTTCTTTTAATTTGATGGCCATGCGCCACTACCCTCATGGGCTCACAGTCAAACACATGCACCAAAAAAAAATATATATTTTTGTTACTTCTACCGAAACAATAAATTCTACAGTATTACCAAACTATGACAACAAAAATCGAGGGCTGGCACAAGCCAAAATGCCAAGAAGCGGCGTTTCAGGATTTGATACATATAAATATATATACGTACATGTATACATGAATATATAAATATGTATTTCCACTTTTGCTCATTTTTGCATATTTTGGGAGTCTGTGCAGCCTCTGTTGTTTGACATATGGCAATGAAACTAGTGTTAGTTTTAGAAGTTTTTATGGGCTACATATTCGTGTTGAAATTTATGGAATTCATTCAGTAGTTTGGGAAGGAGGTATTCTCAAAGTTTTTCAAATGTTGTTATCATCATAATTCCTATAAATAAGGAGATTTTGACTTGAAATTTTTAAGGTAGCTGGAGACTATTAAGAACTTTTTTGGTACTGAATCTGAATGAAATTGGTCAACTTGTTTTGGAATGACAGCTACTACAAAATTTGACAGTTTTGGAAAATACATACTTACCGAAGATGCAAGGAAGAGATATTTTGACAATGAATTTGGTGCCCAACATTCAGCAGAAAAAAGAAGGGTATGATATTATATCACCAGCAAAACCTTGGAGAGAGTTATCTTTAAGTTTAGAGGCTAATTAGTGTGAGCTGACAGAAAAGAAAATTTGTTTTAAACAATTTTTCCATATTTTTTGAAAATTTTACGAACACTGGAGATGCACGTCCTCTTTTTGTTTTAAATTCTCAAGGAAATCTATCTCCTTTTGGATTCATCCCAGAAAGAGTATCCTTCCTAAAAAAAAAAAAAAATATTGAATTTTCTTTATTGCATAAATTTTAATCATTTATACTGACTCTCGCACCCCCACAATAGCTTTGGCTCCACCAGTTGCAAACATCTGATCTAAAATGGCCAATACCAAGAATCAACTGCTAAACTTGAGTTAAATCTGTTAAATATTCTAAAATTGCTATCTGTATGTATTAAATAGAAATGTGTTTACACGTGAATTTCAGCTAATAGTTCCAAAAGTTTCCTGGGGTCACGAAACAAAAAAAACAAACCTAGCGCCGACCCTCGGTCTTACGTTAATACCAGATAACTTTTGAACTGTAGATTTTCTTCGACAACTTACATCAAAGACAAAAATCAGACAGAAAAAGATCGGATGTTTCTAATCGTTAAATTATTAAAAAGAGAATAAAATGCAACTGTCGTCTCATCGTACGCTTACATGGAAATCATATTTCAGCAAAACAACATGACGAGAATGCCACTAAATTCATAAAATTTTCCTCTTTCGTGAAAAATTATCGATTTTTGAATATAAGAGATATTAATCGAGTTTTTCCTCGACAGTTGATTTATTATCATCGACCAAGTTCACGTAATCACATATTTCAGTAAAAATTCGTGTCTTCAACGATATAAACGACAAGTAGATGGTACGTCGTGGTACCTTTCGTCGTTTGATTGGCCATTTTTGATCTGTTCCCCCTTACACGAGCTTTTAAAAATAATATTATTAAGTTCAACAGTGATTCTAAAAAGTGTATTGAAAGCAACTGACGAAGTTCACTACAAAAGAAAGCCGATGAGATATAGGTACCTGCGATAAATTTACAAGCGACAATATAAACTCGACATTCCGAACAAAAATAGGTACTCCCACAAAGTTTTAGAACACTGGTTATTTATTTAGAAACTAACAGGGTCTCAATATGGCCATCTACTGAAAAGTCGGAGAGAGCCCAGTTTCAGGATTTCTTCTTGGGAGGAAAACTGAATCATATTTTATAATATTTATGAATTTTTATGGTAGTGGTTAAGAATTTTTTCGAATTTTATAGACATAAAATTTGTAAAACCGAATAATGGTGTTTTAAATTATCCTTTTTCTTGGCGCTGGGAGATTATACTCCAAATACCCACTTAAAACCGGCTTCGTGTCGCACCCTTAGTAAATAGTATGTAAATAGGGCAAAATTAAAAATGATTTCAGACAGCCGATGTCCTGCAGTTCTGCATTTTGAAATATGCTAAAAATTTCCTTCTTAAACTACTTCTGAAAATCCACGCAGTACTTTAACAAACATTACTTCTAAATATTAGTAACTAGCTGCCTGTGGCGTCAGCTTCGATTGACAAATGCTTAGGACCTTTCACCCTAACCTTGAGCTAACTGTTCACTGACCTAAGGTCCTGTTCTTAAATTAAAGTGAAACTACAAAACAATATATTTTAGGTGAGAAATGTAGCTTCTGAGTGACGAACTGCAGGCAAAACTATGAAAAAAACACCGACAATTTATAAACCATAGCAGGACAAGTCGGGAACAAGATATTCAAAGAATTAACCATAAATTGAGGAATTGTTGGGTCGTGTTTGGTCATTAAAAAAAAATGTTTAAAACTGGAATAGGAGATCCTCGCAGCACGAGTCGAAGGCGAGTGATGCAAATCATACAAACAGCAATAACTACTTCGCACGAGTGTCAAATACTATTTTTTGCAACGTCCTCCAACAAAAAATTTAACGAAAAAAAATTTATTTTGAAAATGTGTTCAAACAATACAAAAACGACAAATTTTCTTTTAATTTGTGTTTTTTTGTTCGTTTATTTTCAAGTAACCAAGGATGAATAAAAGTTTGCTGCAATACAAGTTTAAGTAAATTTTCTCTTCTTTCCAGCAGTACTAACCCCGGTTTTGTGACTTAAATAACGGCGAAGGAATTATTGATTGAAAGAGGTGGTTTGTACATTCCAAAAACAACAAATTTTCCAGTAATTTTCGTTTTTTTCGTTCATTTATTTTCATGCAGCTAATGATGATTAAAAAATTGCATGAAGAACAGATTCGAGTAAATTTTCTCTTCTTTTCCAACCCCAGCTCTCTATCTTAAATAGTAACCGAGGAATCACTAAGTGAATGAAGATAGGTTTCTAGATTCTAAAAACCAGCAAATATTTCATTATTTTGCGCTCTTTTCGTTAGGTTATTTTTATAACAGCAAAGATAATAAAAAAATTATATGGAAATTTTGTAAATTTGATCCTCTTTCCAATAACATCAACCTCAGCTCTCTAGTTTAAATAGAGGCTGAGGAATCATTAACTGAAACAGGAGAGATTTCTTACGAAGTGCTGAAATGTGGTCAATTGAAGTAGCACCTTGACAATCATTTTTTCACGAAATCTGAAAGAACAGCATAATGTTGGATAAGATATAGTGCGCATGCGTAGCCAAGATTGTGATTTAATCATCTAAGCAAGTCCCAAGCTGAGTATGGAATTTTACTTTTCAACACTGGAGTAAAATCTTTACTTCATGTACCGGTCTTAAGGTAGATAGGCAAAAAATTAATTTTCAATAAGCCAAGTATGAATAAACTTTTAAGATTTTGACATTGTCCAACTGAAGACGTTCGGCTGCTCGTGGTTTAATGTAAATTGTAAAAAATAAAATTAAGCTACTAAAAAAGTAAATCTGATGAAATTTGATCATTAATTATGCTGAATAGCTTGATTTAAATATGGGCGGTCCATACCGTGCACTAATATCCATTACAATTTATGCTCGTTGACAGAAAATCAGCAGGATGAAATTTTTTCAAAACCTAACTACCCGTACGTTACATTCCTTAATGATTTGATGAAGCGACTAAAACGGGCTAATTTGTTGCAAATTACTGAACAGAAAACAAGCAATCAGATTATCCAATTTATTACTGAGCTAATCACCATGATTAAAAAAACGGACTATTTCACACGGTTTGAATGTTTCGACGAATCATTAACAATGGAAGGTGATTTTATAAATCAATTTTCATTAAAATTGAGAAAAACATCGAAGAAATTTCTTTACGACTTTTCGTTTTTCTGAAAAACCTTGTGGCTAGTACTGAATTCCTTTATCTTCTAGTTAATGGCTGAAAAATAATATCGATACCTACATTCGCAACATTAATACAATTTACCATTTAGTACTGACTTACGAAATGACTAATGAGTATACTAACAAAGTACTTCTCGTTTTGCTGGATCTACTGACTGTACGTTAATTATACACTCATTAAATTAATTTAACTGTAACACGTATACCGAGTTTTAAAGATTTCAATTAACAGAAAAAGTCGTCATTTGAATAATTTTTTATGATTTGTAGTTTGAAATTTGTTTCATCAATGAGGCTAAAGAGTCTAAAAATAAATGAATCACGATATCGACGTTGCAATAGTCGAATATCGAAAAATTGATTCTGGAAAGATCGTTGATGTTAACGCGGCGTTGAAAACCGGCTATTGAAAACATAACTTTTTCATTTCCAAAATAAAAGTTGGATCCGAAAAGTTGCAAAACTAAAATTAAATTCTGCAACAGTTAAATCCTTATTCGCATATCACCGGCCTTTTGGAATATAATGGCTTACAAGACTCCTTCTCTGTATTCACGGAGGGGGCGAGTGACATTCGGTCGTAATTACGTTTAACTGATAATAAAGCGCAGGTGAGACTCGAGAGGAATTCTGCCAAGAAGCCCTATTTAATTCCTGGGATACTACTGACAGAGTACCTACTACAATAATACGTTTCCAACAAAGGGTTACAATTTTTCAATTTATTCGAGCTTGTTCATTGTTTCTGTCACTGGAATTTCAACCTGGAACATCCACATGAGATCAAGTACGAAAAATTAGCAGTCTCATCCATGTGGCCACGGTTGCTGCCTACTTGCTTTCTAGTGAATTCAGGTTGATGTGTTCGCGAATACACATATTCCCTACATTCATATATTAACAATCAACGAGACGCTATTCATCATTGTAAATTTAAGAAAATGTGTGCAGAATTTGCCAAAAATCGAGATTTAAATCCTTCTTCATGACTCAAAATGATTTGGATTCCTCACCCAACGCCAGAACGGTTGGTCAAAAGTGTAACGATGTTTCAAACACTTTTTAGTTTTTCTTGTTATTTTATGCGAACGGGAATCACTGATTTTCAGATAGGTATTTTGTTTATCATTTTGAGCCTCAACTGTTTTTCCAGTTTTTTTATTACAGGAAAAATCGAGAGCTTTCTCAGATTTTAATTTCTCATCTTCAACAACTAGAAAAAGTTTTCAACATTATTTAGGCGCTATTCTCAATAGGTCAACTTAAAAATTAGAAATGCTTGTTTGTGAGTTGTCCTGTTCCGAAGCACATCTGCAAAATAACAATATTTTCCAATTCAAAAACTTTTTCATACTTCCGGAGGTAATCTCATTCATTTAATGCGAGATATGTGAAAAAAGCACCGTTGAAAGTTTCAAATTTCTTCCAACAAAAAGAACTGTCTAATTCATTCCTACGACGAGGGCCGAATTTTCTGTTTCTAAAGAAACAATATCACATGTTTACATGTTTAAAAAAATAAACCTTGATCTTCTCCGTACAAAATTTTCCCAGTATTATACCAACGACACAAGCTTTAACATAAAAAACTCAGCTCCGTTTGAAAAATTAAGTTTTCGAAAAATGTAAACTTAGGAAGTCACTAAAAAATTATTGGTAGATCGTAATAAATACTTGTTCCGAATTACGTTTCTATTGGTCCAAAATTAGGCATTTTATAGGCGAAATAAAAATGAAAATAGTGTTATCAAAAGTACCATGCGACCAAACCGTACAAAAATTTATTGCACGTTGTAATATTTGTTACGAATTCCTTAGCTATTGATCGAAAATTGATAATTTTATATCTAAAACAAAAACGAAAATAGCCATACCGGAAGTATCGTACGGCCGATCCACAATAAAATTTATAGCAAGTTATAATATATCACGGTGAATATTTCTTTCAAATTTAGCTATTGGTCGAAAATTAAGAATTTTACAGCCAAAACAAACACGAAAATAGACATACCGGAAGTACCCAACGGCCGATCCAATAGGTCAGGTCTTTGGCTTAGTACAAATGTTCGTTCCAAATTTTGCGACTATTACGACCTGTACCGCGGTAACAACAAATTGGCTTTTTATTTATATATATATATATATATATGAATTTGAGTTATTTGGCATAAAAAGATTTTCAACAGAAAACATAATTCAGAATTCAAGTATAAGAATCCGTTCCATCCATGTCAGTGTTCTGGTTCTTAAGAAAAAGGATTTCTTTCATACTAGAATTAAAAAAACGAGTTCAAAATTTATCCTTCCAACAGATCAAAAATTTCGATTAAAAAAGGGTACAAATCTTTTGTTTAATTTAAGTTTAAAAATTTTTAGTCGAAAGACCCCTTTTCAAATTTCAGCCAAATCGGAGAGGAGCACCTAATCAAGAACATGACCCAATTTAAATAATCAAAACCATCTGATAAAAATGACATAACACTCATCAACAGAAATGAATGTTCCTTGTAAATCATACGAGATCTGATTCTTCATTCATTGTTAAACCAATGCTAATTGAAATAAACCTTTAGTTTTTATATAATATACGAAAAAAATACAACTGTTGGGAATATTTTCGTTGGATACATTTTAGTATAGCGTGTAAACAAGAAAAAGTAATAATTGATCACTAACTTCAACGAAAAATTTATCAACTATCATAATAACATCAATCAATTCTCGTGATTCTCAAAAACGAAATAAGCTGAAATGAAAACCGATTTAGAATGTTGAAATCATACGAAGATAGAAGATAAGTTCTTGAATCATTATCACCACCAAGAAAACCCTGTCATTCTCACGAATCATCAGAGAACTTTGTCAAAAGGATACCCCTAATGCACTACTTTGAAATTAAGTAAGCTAATGCACAATTATTATAACATTAAAAAGACACGAACAGACCTTCAACTCATTGTACTTGTATTAAAATTTTCTTCTAACTAGAAACATGCAAGGACAATTGCTATTGAAATACATCTATGAGTCAATTCTTCAACGTTTCGAATTACTAATAACGGCATCTTTCCATTTTTACCAAACATAACACATTACTACTAATAAGATGTTTATCACAGATGAAAAATTATCCATAGACTGACGCGGACGTACAAAATAAAGAAACTTTTTAGAAGCTACATTACAGTTTTCGCATTAAAAATCATTTGAAATTCCATCTTCAATTGATCAAAACAAAATCACGGGATAACAAGAGGAATAAACTTTTTAAGTCTGTTAAATTTCTAATTACTACGGTAAGTACCGGCGAAAATTAGTAAAAACGAATTTCAGCTCAATTTACGAATTAAAGGTCGTAATAGAGTAAGAAAATAATAAAAAATAAAATATTTGAAAAAATTACGGCAGTAATATTAACGGAGAGCGAATGGGACTACTCACATGAAATCATCAAATCAAACAGGTTGCCATTGAAAACAAGAATCGCACAAGTATCACATCTTTGCAATTCAACACTGAAATCACAAACAATTAATCACAAAACACGCAAATAATGAGCAATTCGCATTAAATAAAACACGAAACAAACATAAAAATGAAAATTTCTAAGACATATTCGATAACTATATAAATATTTTTAAGATTATCCAAAAATTTAATAGACGAACATTAACCACCGACCATCCGATACGCTCAAATTAATAACAACAGAAACTTGTTCACAGAAATGAAAAAATGGGGGAGTAAGGAACTTACACAAGTTTTTCACAGATAAAATAAGGGAAAAATTGTTTCAATCATTTTGTTTTCCACAAAAAAAATTAAATTTTGTAGGATAAATTTATTAACAACTAATCAGAGAAAAAAATAGAGATGGGCATTTAGGCTGGGAATATAGAGACGGAGCATGACCGCATGAGTCATGATATAAAGAAGCAGGAAGAAGGAGCACCAAAATTTGATTATTAAATATTGGAGGAAACAATAAAACTGTATAAAATCACAAATAAATATATTTTGTATGTTCGCCAAACGAGAGACAGAACAGAAGTGAACTCAACGGAACGTGAGTTCCTGACATACACAGATAACATGAGTACATGAGGTGAAACAGTGAAATTATAGTACGTAATGTAAACTGTAGAGTGTACTAAGATGGAAATGTGTGTTAATTTTAAGGGGGGTTTGACTTCCAAGGAAAGAAACAAGTTAGTTAGAGATACTATAATACAATAAACGAAAGTACAATTTATAAGTTTGAGGAAGATGAGCGATCTCCCTCCATTACAAAATTAAAGTTTGAGTGGGAAATGAGTTTCAGGTTCTCGGGTGAACAAAAGAAAAAAGCCGTGTTTGTTTGCACAACCTGAAAGAGTTAGTATTTGTTATCTAAGGTAGTAGAGCAAATGGTTAGTGAGCAAGTGTAGGTGGAGAGTAGAACAACAAATTTTGTTGGGATACGATTCCCTCACTACCTCACAAACACGAAACTATATATTAACCAACACTGCATATAACACATTATTACATTTATTCGTTTTGCATATGGCGACACTGATCGCCAATATAATATTCTTTCCGCCACTGCTCAGCGGAGTGTGTTCTCCACTCGTCAGTCGTTGTACTAACGTCATCAATAACATTTTTTTTAAAGATGAACGTCCGTGCTTATTTTTCTTTTATGAATTGATTGGAACTCACCTCAACATGGTAGCCAGAGTGGCGGATCAAGAAAATAAGTGTGGTAATTGAAGTGCGATGTTCGTGTAATTTGTTAAAAGTTTGAAATTCGTAATTCACGCAAAGTGAAAGGCTTAGTGCCGTGTGATACCTCCACGCAAAGTGGCAGGAAAGTGAAAATTCGTAAACGAAAAGTTGGAATCAGTGATTAAAGTAACTATCCTGAATACGTAAAAAGTTCAATCCGTGTAAATCAAAGTAAAAGTAAGATTAATGAAAACAACGGTAAAGTCTTGGGCGCCAGTTAAAACGTCGAAGTCGATAATTTGGAGAAAGCAGATCAGGTACGAAAGGATCTTGTGGTTTGGCAGACCAGCGCATAGAATTAAAAACGGTTGGCAATTGTTTGTGCTGTGTTCCGGAGAAGAAATCAAAGAGAAAGAATCAAAAATCTGAAAATAGCGGAGTAAAATCGTCGGAGTTTGATGTCAACGGCGTATTAAAATAGCAAGAATACATCGGTAGAACAACAAAATAAACGAAGATACCTAAGATAAGTACAAAAATTAATATTAAATAAGTGATAATTTGTTTGATTTTGCCCATAAAATTGATGAAAAAGTTAACATTTCGGCAACAAAAAAGTGAAATTTAGTATATTTTCATGTATATTCCCAACCAAATTTCAAGTAAAGTCAAAACTTGAAAGGCGGATTCGATAGCCTTTCAAACTTTATCTTGTTGGTCGGGAATTGCAGAAATAGGAAACCTTTGTTGGATGAGTTTCATTGAGTCCAACAAAAGAAAACCTACATTAATGATTATTGACATTGGTGACAGATTTTTTCCTGTTCACATAAAGGATCTTTTCAAACGATAATATATAATAGATTTTTTTTTTCAGAATTAATCTCTCATACTTTTGTGGAACAATTTTGCATTGAATATTAATACATATTTTAACGTGTTTAACAGAACCATTTTCATTCTGAAACAAAAGCCAAAGACTTAACCAATTCGATTTTGAACAAGTTCGGCGATAAAGTCCAAATAATTTGATCACTTAAGTGGAAGAAATAACGGCGGAGAGATCAACTCATTGTCAGCAACGGATATTTTGTGAGAATTAGTTTAGAATACTGATAAATTATTGAATATTATAATATAACATATTTAACTTGCATTCCCGATCAAGAGGCTAAGACCGTGTTGTGCATAATCGTGCGGTTGAGACCGTGTTACCCCCTAGATTTAAGTTCTCGTGTTTCTGAGGTAGGATTTGAACCCCCAAAAAACGGAAATTTAATAAAATGTCACGATTTGACACAAAGAAAGTATTTGACGGGAGGAATTATGATGCCTGGAGGACCACGATGGTCTCAACACTCTGATTATACCCAATTATGCATGATGTTGAAACCGAAGTACTATTTTTGGGATTGGAATTAAACAGTTTTTTAAACCCTGAATCTGGCAATGCTAGTTCAGCTAATAGGATGACATATTTCTGTAACCAGGAAAAGGAGAAAACTTTAATTTATCAAGGACTAAACAATGACCTGATCGAAAGAGTAAAAGATCTAAAAACGATAAATCAGATTTTAAAAGTTCTTGACGAAAGGTATAAAAGCTGCACGCAGGTCACATATATTAATGCGAAGCAGGCCTTTCAAAGGTTAAAATTCAATAGTGAGGGGAATATGAGAAGTTATTTAGACGTGTTCTCTAGATCAGCCCAAAAAATAAGGGACTGCGGTAAAAACTTAGACAAACAGGAGGAGATAGAACAACTCCTAATATCACTGAACATGGACTACGATATGACTAGGTTGGAGTTTAATACATTAAGTCAGGAGCAGAAAACCATCGAAACTCTCCACGCAATGCTGATCGAAAGGTCAGACAGGTTATATGATGAGAAAAAGTCGAGATACAATAATAGTAAATTTCGTAACTTAAATCAAAACAATAAAAATCAAAGATTTCAATACGGAGGAAATTATAATAGTTATAGTAACACAAATAGAAGTCAAAACTATAATCAAAATGTAGATCAGGGGAAAATGACGTATAATAATAATCAAAAGTCAGATATGCCTCAAAATAATAACAATAATAACTATGAAATTAGAAAATATAATCAAAATCAAAATAATTTGCCAAATCCGAATAATTTAGTATGCTTTAAGTGCCATGGCAAAGGGCACATAGCTAAAGTATGTCCATCAAATAAAGAGGGTATAAAACCCCAGGATAAATTAGATGGTCCTGCACAGAATACGAGATACGGACGAAATAATCAGAATAATAATAACAAAAATAAAAAAGAAAATGATGTTCAGTGGTCTATGATGATAAGATATAAGGGCAATGAGCAAAACAAAAACACAAATAATAATAAATTAATAAACTTAATAACATCTAAGGACACGAGTCATGAATCTAATCCAGATTATGTCCCCCTCACTAATAGAATCATGTTAGATGGTGGAGCTGTTGCTCATGTAATATCAGACCTATCAAAATTGTCTAACCCCATAATGTTGGAAAAACCTATAGAGTTAGAATGTGCCATCCAAGACACTTTACTAATTGCCACACATATAGGAATCATGTTCATCAGGGTGGAAAATTCAGAGAAACAAACTGTAATAAGACTAAAGAACGTACATTATGTACCATCCCTGAATGTAGATCTAATGTCGGGGATTAAGATAACTGAAAACAGGGGGCTTGGCATAGGCCAAAATTTCTCTGCAACGCATATATACGTCCGTGGGATGGATGAAGTAATTTTTTCAGCCCCGAAAATAAGGGGGGTATACATGGTCAAGTACGAAATCGTACCGGAATCCACAGTTAATATAATAGAAAACGAAGACGACTTAAATAAAATATGTCCTTATAAAAATGAATCGAATAAATTGGCATGTATGCCTAACGTAAATTCCCAGGATGAATGGATGGAATATGAGATAGAAGAGGAAATTGTTGAGGACAGTCAGGAGGAAAGTGAAGAGAATAGAGAGAACACAGATAATAATGTACAATATAACACAATTGATAATAATGAAAATGACAATATAATAATAAATCATAATGACAAACAAGATAATAATCAACCCCAAAATAGGGAAATTATTGAAGATGGTAAGGAAACAAATGAGGATGTAGGTATAAATACTAATGACAATACCATAAATAATAATATAATAAATGATAATCAAAAAACCAATGAAAATGCAGGGAAGTTAAAAATAGATAAAAAAATGATATGGCACAGGAGATTGGGACACTTATCTGGAAAAAATTTAAGATTCTTGACAAAGGTCTCAAGAGGCATTCCTAACGGAGTGACATTCCGAGATGATGAGTTTAGTCTGTGCGAGATATGTGCGAAAGCTAATTCCAAAAGGTTAGGGCACAATGGCACCCGCACCAGACCAGAAAGGAAACTAGAACTCGTTTCATCGGATACAATGGGCCCCTTTTCACCAGGTATATACGGTGAAAAGTACGTGTTAATATTTGTGGACCATGCTACAAAATACACCTTTATCTCCACCATCGAAAAAAAGTCAATGGTGTGTGAGGAGTTTAAAAAACTTTACATGAAATTAAAATCAAAATTTCCAGACTATCCCATTGCCACCCTAAGGTGTGACAATGCTAGAGAATATCTAGATTTGAACATGAAGGCATTTTGTGAGGAAAATGACGTAAGTCTCGAGCCTGTTGTTCCGTATTTGCCGGAGTTGAATGCGATGGCCAAAAGGCAGAACCAAACGATTATGGCAAGGACAAGAGCTATGCTGTTTGACTCCAATTTGGACTTCAGTTTTTGGTCACTGGCTGTTCTGACGGCTGTTTAAGTCATAAATAGGAGCCTAACTAGGGCAAATAAAGACTATAAAACCCCTTTCGAAATGTTCTACGGCATAAAGCCGGATCTATCCAATATGAGAGTTTTTGGGTCTCTCGCCTATAGACATATTCCCATAGAAGTTTGTCAGCAACAGGCCACAAAAAATAAAAAAAAAGAAAACAAATAGTGAACACCCGAAACTTACACAACGAGCTGATAAGGGGGTATTTGTGGGCTATACAAATAGTGGGTACTGTATAAGGGACCCATTAATTGACAAATCACACATTACTTGTGATGTCAGATTCGATGAAACGAGGAACATAATACAAATAGATAACGTATATAACAATAACGGAATTAAACAAAATGATAATAATATAATAGAAACTCCTGTAATATTAAACCTATGTAAATCGAGATATAAAAATTACATCGAGGACCACATCCCTCAAAAATGGGAGGATGTCGAAAACAACCCTTTTAGGGCGGAATGGCAACAAGCCATTACTGACGAGCTGAAGTTATTATGTGATATGAGCGTGTGGGAAGTTGTCCCAAGGGAAAGAAATGTGAGGCTAGTAGACACGAAGTGGTGTTTCACCACAAAACCCAACAACCAAGGCGTTCACATACCGAAAGCCAGGTTGGTTACAAGGGGTTTTAAAGATCTTACTCACTACTCCCTAACCGAAACATACGCCCCGGTGGTCCAATATTGGCTGATAAGATGGATATTATCTATCACAAATAAATATAATCTAAATATAATACAATTTGACATAAAAACAGCCTTTCTTAACTCAGAAATAAGATACCCTATTTTCATATCAAATCCCAGGGGATGCCAACTAGGCAAAAATAATTGCTTAAGACTAATTAAGTCAATATATGGACTGAAAACATCTTCCAAAAGTTGGTAAGACTTATTGAATTTGACAATAATTCAAGCTGGATTTATTCAATCAAAAATAGATAGATGTTTATATACAAAACAAGATAATAATGGTGCAATGGCACTCTTAATAGTCTATGTGGATGACATGTTGTTGGCTAGCAACCACGACGAGTGGACACAAGACTTAATAAATACATTTAATAAGAACTTTACATTGAAGATAGAAAAAAATCCAACTTTCTTTGAGGGTTTTGAAACAAGTCGAGACATCCCGAGGAAACAAATAATATTGACACAAAATAGGTACATAGATAAAATCCTCCGTAAGTTTGGGATGAGGGAATGTAATCCATCAACCACAACCATGGAGACAGGGCTTAAAATAAGGAAGCCAACAAACGGATTGGATGACACCAAATATAAGGCTATGATTGGGAATTTGCTATATGTGGCAAGACTGACCCGCCCGGATATTGCCTTCGCCGTCAATTATTTGTCACGTTTTCAGGCATCCTCCAATAGCAAAATTAAGAATTATGTTCGTCGCATTATTAGGTACCTTAAAACAACAAGGGACTTCTCTCTGGTATTCCACTCTGACCAAACTCAAATCAAGGCATTTGTCGATGCGTCGTATGCACCCGACGTAGACGACTCACCCATAGAAATAGATAATTTGGAGAAAGGGTGCTCCACAACTGGCTATATGATATTCGTTAACGGAGACTTGTTAAATTGGGCCGTTCACTGGCAGAACTCGGTTGCAACCTCGTCGACTGCAGCCGAATTAATTGCGTTGAATGACGCACTAGACGACATATATGTGATCTGGAGACTCACTGAGAGGGTTTTCTCTGTAACCGACTCAGTGCAAGTGTACGAGGACAATATATCCGCGTCACGTATTGCATCTGGGGGAGGCCAGAAATGCTCCAGGTCCCTAGCGATCAAATGCTATGCAGTATTGGAAGCATTCCAAAATAAATTAATAATGTTTAACGATATTAGGTCATCTGATCAAGTTGCTGATATTTTAATTAAAGCACTTGATTGGAAAACATACCAAAATATTGTTATGAGAATACTCCGAACAAGTCAACCTTTCGGCCAATAGTCTTAATTGACTCAACCCTCAAAATTTTTGATACTTGGTTTTGGACTGTGGATGGGCGTTGGTCTTTTAGCGCCTATCGTAAACCGAGTGGTCCATATGTCGTTTCACACTTCATCTCACAATGTTCAATAGGTTCCCCTTCGCTGCTCTGCCTCTCTTATTGGCATCAGCATTCCCCGATATATACAATTGATTCCCACAATAGAATATTTATATAATACTCCACATGTTTAATGATAAGGACATATATATATACATATTAATATTATCTCTCCACAGCTGACGATGAGGAGATATCGATCTCTCCGACTTGTTTTATATATGCTAAATTAAAAATCACACAATATTTATAAGACGTGACACTAGAACATAAGGTTAAATATATACCTCATGTTAACACTTACACGATATATTTAAGATAGAACAAAATTCAATATATGAACTTATACGCATTTTAATCGTACAACATTATACTAGTAAACGACATAACAAAATTTATTTTAACGTACCATTTTTATATATATAGCAATACTATGTGACACTTATATGTAATATTTTTGACTGCTATTGCTTATTTTGTTTTTTTTTTTTATTGTTTATATGTTTGTTTTAAATACATAGAATATGTGACATTTTTACTTGTATGTTCGTTCGTCCGTTTCGAATTGCAGGGGGGTGTTGGGATACGATTCCCTCACTACCTCACAAACACGAATTTATATATTAACCAACACTGCATGTAACACATTATTACATTTATTTGTTTTGCATATTGCGACACTGATCGCCAATATAATATTCTTTCAGCCACTGCTCAGCGGAGTGTGTTCTCCGCTCGTCAGTCGTTGTACTAACGTCATCAATAAACCTTTTTTAAAGATGAACGTCCGTGCTTATTTTTCTTTTATGAATTGATTGGAACTCACCTCAACAAATTTTTGTTGAGAATAAATTAAGGACCGAATTAAAAAAATGCAAGAAACAAACATGAACTGTCACAAGAGTATATTGATAAGGTACAAAAGTCAGCAGAAGACTAGAAGTTTGATTTAACGGATTATTCCCCAACTGAGAATCAGTGTTGCCACGTACTGACACACAAAATTGTATTAAATAATATGTTACAGTTTAGGTAACATTGTGAGTACATAAATCTATATTGTGAGGTTGTTTGGGAATCGTATCCCAACACCCCCCCCTCATGATTCCACACCACCAAATGCGTTTATTTTATATAAAAAAAATTAAAATGTGGTAATGTAATGGCCAAAAGAGGTGGTAATGTACCTAATTAGAACCACTTTCAGTGTTACACCATACACAAAATATCACGTACTTTAAAAGCAGTAATACTTCTAGAATAGATTCAAGTTTATCATCCACAGAGTATCGTGGACCTTAACATTTGTTAGAGACTCAATAATATTTTAAAACACACGAGTGAGTTTACACATTTAATAAAATAATAATTTGTACATCACAGTACATAAACATACGTTAATATTTATACATATACAATCACAATTCAACAAGCAAGACTATCTGTTCATTAGAGACTTCTACTAGAGAGGTTCCAGGTACTTAGAAGTAGCTGTCGAGGAACTGTGTCTTATTCCACTATATACTCGTTCGGGGTATGAGAACGTACGTGTCGGACAGGTAAAGTGAGGTAGGGTGTTGTTATTATAGGGTTGTGCTGACTCGTCGACTACTCGAGGGACAGTCACAACTAGATCATGAATGTACAGAAGGTATATCTATATTTGTAAAATTGAATACGGGTAATTTAGTGGTTGTTTATAAAGAGTTATAGGATAATTATTTTTGATAAATATCTACGTTTTTGGTATTTGAAAATGTGTGGACGAATATGTTCGTCATTTCTAAAAATAGACGAAAATATACGTTACAGGTAAACATATAGATGAATCACAAAAAAAAATAAAGAATGAAACATATAGTGTTATATAACAAGACGTTATTAGTAAATCACAATTACATATATAATGATCGTCAATACAAACAGTTCACATATAAATATATAAAGAAATATCAATTGTGAGGTAGATTAGTAATGTGTACACATAGGTAATTTCAATTTATTATGGTATGGGTATCTATTTATTTGAAAAAAAAAATATATATAATATAAAGTTGGTTATCCATCAATATCGGCATTCTTACCGTGATATGGTCGGAGAGAATCTAAATATATTCATCTTAAAAGTTAAAAAATATGTATATTATTAATATTCGTGTGAGAAGAGGATTGAGTATAAGGACATAGACTATTGTTGGAATCAATGGAAATATAAAGGGATACTGGATACCAATAAGAGAGGCAGAGCATCTACCCTAATGAAACTTAAAAATAATTGTTTGTAACGACATTTTGAACCGCACGGTTTACGACAGATGTTAGAAGACTGGCATCCATCCGCAGTTCAATACCAAACCATCAGAAATTTTGAAGGGTTAAAATAAAAAAAAATTATCCAAAAAGTTGACTTACGTGGAGTATTTCAGAAATTAACATTTCATGTGTTTTCCGATCAAGGGCATTCGTAAGAACGTCTGCCAATTGATCAAAAGTGCGAATATCATTGAATTTAATGATTTTTTGTTGAAAAGCCTCCAACAAGGCATAACACTTAATCACGAGAGACCTGAATCGCTTCTGGCCACCCCTGAAGCAATCCGTGATGCTGAGATATTATCCTCAAATACCTGCACGGGTTTGGTTACAGAAAAAATGCTCTCCACTAATCTCCAGACTACAGTGATATCGTCAAGTGCATCATGCAATGCAATAAGTTCAGCTGCAGTTGACAAGTCTGCAACTGTCCTTTGCCAATGAATGGCCCAGTTCAGTAAGTCACCGCAAACAAAAATCATGTAACTGAAAATGGAGTGCCCTCTCTCCAAATTATTTATATCTATGGAGGCGTCTTCGACATCAGGGGCATATGATGCGTCGATGAAAGCTTTTATTTGTGTTTTATCTGAATGAAATACCAAGACATAGTCCCGAGTGGACTTTAAGTACCTGATAATTCTCCGAACGTAGTTTTTAATTTTGGGAGTCGAAGAAGATTGAAACCGAGAGAAATAATTAACCGAGAATGAGATGTCTGGTCGCATCAGTCTCACAACATATAGCAGGTTTCCAATCATCGCACTATATTCGGTATCATCCATGCCATTTTTGGGCTTATTTATTTTCAATCCCGTCTCCATAGGTGTGGATATGGGTTTAGCTTCAGTCATTTTAAATTTCTGAAGTATTTTATCTATATATCTAAATTGTGTTAATGTTATAGTTTTGTGTATAATGTCACGGTTAATTTCAAAACCTACAAAAAATTTTGAGTCATGTTCTATTTTAACCGTGAAGTATGTTTCGAAGACAGATATTAAATTGTTGGTCCATTCGTCATTGTTGCTAGCAAGTAGCATGTCGTCTACATAGACAATTAGGAAGGCCATAGCGCCTGTGCTATCTTGCTTTATATATAAGCAACGATTGATTTTTGACTGGGTAAAACCAGCTTGAACTACCCTTGAGTTCAATGAATCATACCAACTCTTAGAGGACGTTTTAAGTCCGTATATTGATTTTATTGATTTTAAACATTAATTTTCGCCTATTTGGCAACCCTCGGGTGAAGTAATATATAATTGATATTCTATTTGTGAATTAAGGAACGCAGTTTTTATATCAAACTGGTGTAAATTTAAATTATATTTATTGGCAGTGGATAGAATCCAACAGATTAACCAATATTGGACTACTGGAGCATATGTTTGAGACAACGAATAATTTGTCAGATCCTTAAACCCTTTGGCTACAAGTCTAGCCTTCGGTATATGGGTATCCAAATTATTGGGTTTTGTCGTAAAACACCATTTAGTGTTGACATATCTGACATTTTTTGGTTTTGGGACAATTTCCCAGACACCCATTTCAGCTAAGGATTTCAAGTCATCCTGTATGGCAGAAAGCCATTGGTCACAAAAAGGATTAATGTCGACTTCCTCAAAAGTCTGAGGAATGCAGTCCTCAATGTATTGGCTACTCCTCGTGTTAATTATATTTAACAAAACCGGAGTTTCTTCAGGGTTGTTTTCATATTCAATGACCAGATTATCTACTTTATTATTATTATCTTTATTTAATTCTATTATGTTTTTAGTCTCATCAAATCTAACATCGCATGTGACATGAGATTTATTAATAATAGGATCCCTAATGCAGTAGCCTGTTGTTGTATAACCAACAAAAATTCCCTTTTTGGATCGTTGTGTCAATTTCAGATGTTCATTTCTAATTAATTTTCTTTTATTCTTTGTTGCTTGCTGTTGTTTTATTTCAATTGGAATGTGTCGATGAGCAATTGCTCCAAAGACTTTCAGATTTTAAATGTCTGGTTTATGACCGTAAAACAATTCAAATGGAGTTAAATTATCTTTATTTGCCCTAGCTGGGCTTCTATTTATTGTGTAGACAGCTGCAACAACAGCAAGAGACCAGAAACTTAAATCTAAATTAGCATCTAAAAGCATCGCTCTGACATGGGACATGATAGTTTGATTCTGCCTTTTGGCAGTGACATTTAGTTCAGGCAAATACGGCACAACCGGGTCCAACATCACACCGTTTTCATCACAAAATGTTTTCATCTGTGTGTCAAAGTATTCGCGGGCATTGTCACAACGCAAAGTTGCAATTGGACAGTCCGGAAACTGATTTTAATTTTAGATATAATTTTTTAAATTCATAGAAGACCATTGATTTTTTCTCAATAAAGATGACAAACGTATATTTGGTCATATGATCTACAAAGATCAACACATATTTTTCACCAAAAATGCCTGGTGAAAACGGGCCCATAGTATCCGATGAAACTATCTCAAGCTTCCTATGTGGTCGTGTGCAAGTTCCATTATGACTGAGACGCCTAGAGTTGGCCTTCATACAAGTCTCACACAGCTGGAACTCGTCATCACAAAAGTTAATTCCAGTAGGAATTCCTCTTGAGATCTTACAAAGAATTCTAAGATTTTTTCCTGATAAGTGGCCAAGACGCCTATGCCATATAAATTTTTTATTTATTGTTGATTGCATCACTCTCTCATCTGAATCCTGTTGTTTATTTATTATTGTGTTTTCATTATAATTACTATTTATTATTTGAGATCCTATATCATCTCTCTCATTTTCTTTCAACTCTTCATCCCTTTTTTCTTCTATATTTATTTCATTATTGTTATTATTATTCGCTTTATTTAGTATATTCTCTGAATTTTGTTGTTTTATGGAATTTTGTTCGATTGTATTGTTTTTATTATTGGGGTCATCTTTATTTTCATCACTAACACCAACTTTGTTCTCTATATCAACCTCCTCATTTTCCTCAATAATCTCCTCCTCAATATCAAAATCACTCCACTCGTCCTGTTTTTATATTTGGCATACAAGTCAGTTTATTAGAATTATTGCAATAAGGACATATTTTTTCAAGATAATCTGAGTGGTCATATGATTCGGGTATTACTTCGTCATTAGCCAATTCATAATTCACCATATAGACTCCCTTTATTTTAGGAGCGGTGAACAGCACCTCATTTGTACCACGTACATATATATTTGACACAGAAAAATTTTGATCAATCCCTAATGCTCTATTCTTGGTTATTTTAATGCCCGACAATAAGTCGATGTTCAACGAAGGAACATAATGGACATTTTTAAGACATATTACTTATTGTTTTTTATCTACGTTTTCTACTCTTATATACATATTTCCTATGTGAGTGGCAACTAATAAAATATCTTGTATGGCACACTCTAACTCCAACGGTTTCTCCAACATGACTGGATTCCGTAATTTGGACAAGTCCAAAATTACATGTGCAACAGCACCACCGTCTAACATAATTTTTTAAGTTAAGTTGACATAATCAGCAGGTAATTCCCTATTTTGGTTCCTATTTGTTAAAATGTTTATTAAATTTCTATCCTGTCTATTCAAGCTGCTAATAGAATTCTTATAACGCAACATCATATACCATTGGACTTCACTTTCTTTTTTATTTTTGTTTTGGCTATTACTATTATTATTGTGATTGCTATTATTACGTCCGTATCTCGTGTTTTGTGCCGGACCATCAGAACTATTATTATTTTGGGATTTTAATTCCTCTATTTTTGACGGACAAACATTGGCCAAATGCCCTTTACCATGACATTTAAAGCAAGTTACAATTTTATCGGAATTTGGTAAAGATTTATTATTTTCATTCATATTATATTGTGTTTTGTTATAATTACTATCACTATTAGCAGACATATTCGCAAATTGATTATTATTATTATTATTATAAGTTTTTCCCTGATTAGGATTATAATTTCTATTATTATTAGATTTATTATAATTTCCACCAGGTTGATATCTAAAATATTTATTATTATTATTATTTGGTGGATAATTATATTTTCTTTTATTATTATTATTAAAATTTGTTATTTTATCATCATATAGTCTGTCAGACCTTTCTATCAACATTGCATGTAAAGTTTCAATTGTTTTTTGGTCCTGATTCAAAGTGTTAAATTCTAATCTTGTTATGTCAAAGTCCATATTTAATGAAATTAAGAGTTGATCACTCTCTTCCTGCTTATCTAACGTTTTTCCACAGTCTCTAATTCGTTGAGCAGATCTAGAGAAGAGATCTGAATATTTTCTCATGTTACCTCTTCTATCGTATTTCAATTTTTGAAAGGCTTGCTTAACATTTATGTAAGTCACTTGGGTACAGCTTTTGTACCTCTCGTCTAACGTTTTAATTATTTGATTTACTGTTCTAAGTTCCTTAATTCTCTCTATTAATTCATTATTTAAGCCTTGGTAAATTAAGGTTTTACCTTTTTCTTGGTTTCTGAAATAGGTCATGCGAATGACAGGATTTCCGTTCGCAGCTTCAGGATTTAGGAAGGTATCTAAATTTTGTTCTAAAAATATTGATTCAGTTTCGATATCATGAATAATTTGATATAAACCTTCAGCATATAGCATGGAGATCATTGTAGTTCTCCATGCATCGTAATTTTTTCCATCAAAAACCTTTTTAGAATCGATTCTCAACATATCGAATCATTCAATGGAATAAATTTTTGAAAAAAATCAAAGAAAACCCTACCTTGGAACACGAGAACTTATAATTAAGGGTCTCACGGGCTCAACTGCTTGATTATGCAAAAACACGGACTTAACCGAGCGATGGGAGATGCAAATAATATTAAAAAGATCGATTAAATTTAAAAATATCGATATAAAATTAAAAATTCAAATATATTGTTACTTTAATTGATGAAACTCTCCGCCATATCATGTCGAATCCGTTTATGATGCTCCAACTGACTGAAAAAGTTTGATGTCCAATCACTTAAAATCAATTCTATGACTGAAAATAAAAAATTCCAACTTCACTAAAATTCAATTATTTATGAGTGGATCTGCAGTCGAAAGTACTGTGACTGTGAGAATGATCGCAAATTATATTATACGTTAGCTTATTATTCTCACATATCATATGTTGTGGTAACACTGTTTTTAGTATTATTTGTAATCTGTGATTTTATGTTTGAAACCCAACTGTGATAATATATTTTGTGTGCCTCTTGTCGCTCACCAAACGTTGATGAATTAACATCTTCACCATTTTGTGTGAAAATAAAAGTTCGTGAAAGTGAATATTTGGTGTATTATTTATGTGTTTGTAATATGTGTGTTTGATCTTCTTTCGATATCATCGTTCAACTAAAGTCTTTCGTCGTCATTTTTGTCTGGCTTGACCAGTTGATAATTCCTATTTCTTCACAGGTTATGGGCCCAGTTACCTGGATGTCAACGTGGTCGCCATTGTTATAATTCGTCAATGTTGTGCTGTCAAATCCTGATCGCTTCTCCCAAATAGTAACCATGTCTGCTAATTTATTTTTCCTCTTTTAATATGTTCGCTTCTCGCTGTTCCTGTGATCTCGTTCGAGTTGATTCGTTGGTAGACGCATCTGATAGTTGCTGAAATTGCTGTTTGCGGTGTAACTGATCATCGTTACCTGTCATTGAGATGGACGTTAGGAAGCTGAATAATATTGAACCGTTTAATTGGTGAAATGGCAGAACCTGGAAGTTCCGGATGGAGCTGTTGTTGGCGAAGGAATGTTTGGGTAATATAATAACTGATTCTTTACCGACTGTTCGTAATAGGGGAGATACATGGTAGAAGGAAAATGCGAAGGCGATGTTCCTGATCGCAAATAATGTGACTGACGAGTACCTGGAGATGATACAAACATACACGACGGCGAAAGAGATGTTTCATGTGCTGACTAATTTAATTGACAACGGAAATGACCAGACGCTGATGGATTTACGAGGAGAATTGTATGCTAAACGGTATGTTTTTGGTGCTGATTTGCAGAAGTATATTCTTTATTTTTGTGCTTGATGTCGTTGTTTGACCAAACTTGGAGACCTGACAACCGTGAAGCAGTTTATCCTGGTGTTGCTGAGATCGCTGCCTGCCGAATTTCATCCGATCAAAGTTGTTCTGGAGGATGCAGAAGTTGTCACCTGGGATGGAGTGTTCATGAGGCTGAACAATTTCCTGCGTGAACTATCTTCGGATAGCCAGTCGACTTTTAGAGGTAATTCTCTGAATCCTGTGTCACTAAAACCTTCATCAGTACCTGTTGCTGGTGAAGAGAGTCTGTTCTTTGGTAACCATAACAATGTCGGTTGTAATTCTGGTAATTTTAATAATCGTTTCAATCATGGCCCGTCGCAAAATTGAAACAATAATCGTGGTTTTAGTCGAGGAAGATCTCACAGTAATAGTAGTAATAATTTTTACAATTCGTCTTCTGATATTGAAGGTCGAAATTTTAATAATAATAATCACAATTTAGGTTCACAGTATAATAATTTTAATAATAATGGTCGTAATTGTAGTAATGATAGTGGTCAGTCTAAGATCAAATGTCATTTCTGCAACAAAATTGGGCATATAGCTCGTAATTGTTTTGTTAAGAATAGGAATAACAATAATCAAGAAAATCACAATCACAATCACAATAATAATTTTAGTAGATCCGATGATTGTAATGGTAATTCTAATAGGAATTCTGCACAAATGTGTAACGATAATAATAATGTTAATGACGGATGCTCTGAATTGGGCTTTAGTTTCACAGTTAATAATCATAATAATAATAGTAAAATTGATGATTTTGAGATTAATAAAGATAATAATTTAATCCCTCGAACCACATTTGTTGTCGATAGTGGATGCACAATTCATATTATAAATGATATTAACCTGTTCAGTGAGTACATTGAATTAATTCACCCTCATAATATTTGTGTTGTGAAAAAGGGAGTCTCGCTTTCCGTCACGTCTGTGGGTACGGTGAAATTGAAATTGTTAAATGGAATTATAATCGAATTAAAGAATGTAAGGTATGCTCGGGAGCTGCCACAAAATCTGCTTTCTGTGAAACGAATGAGCAAGTCGGGTTTTGATACTCTGTTTAGAGAGGAATCAGTTGAGGTCATCCAACGCTGCAGTGGGAAAATTGTAACCACTGGGGTTAGCGTGGACTCAGATTTGTACACGATTGATTTTTTTTAAGTGTCAAGTCAATCGTGCAATCTGACGGAGGATGAATCGAGCCCACTGACTGTGTGGCATAGGCGCCTTGCTCATTTGAACGTTAATGATGTTAAGTTGTTGTCAAACAGAAGTTTAATACCGAATGTTGACTCCAACCGCAGATTGTTATGCGAACCCTGTGTTATGGGGAAACAGAGACGGAAACCGTTCCTGAGGCATGAAAGAAAAACTAAAAAGCCTCTGGAATTGGTGCATACTGATCTCTGTGGTCCGATAAATCCTCCTTCATATAAAGGAGCGAAATATTTTATGACGTTTATAGATGATTATTCCAATTTTTGTTGTGTGTACCTACTGACGAGTAAAACGGAAGCGTTCACAAAATTTAGGGAATATCACGAAATGGTCTCAAATAAATTTGGATATAATGTAAAAAGACTCCTCTGTGATCGTGGCACAGAATACACAAATACAACCTTCCAGTCATATTGTGCTGAGAAGGGAATAATTTTTGAACCTACAGTTGGTGGCTGTCCCCAGCAGAATGGGAAGGCTGAGAGGATGAACAGGACACTTTGTGAGAGGGCGAGAACAATGTTATTTGAGAGTTGTCTTGACAAGATCTATTGGTCACAAGCCATATTGTGCTCTGTCTATATAGTAAATAGATGTCCAACAAATAAGGTCTTTGTTCCCTTTGAGAGGTGGTTTGATGAAAAATATGATTATACAAAATTAAAGACGTTTGGATGCGACGCATATATGTTGTCATTCAAACATGATTCAAATAAATTTAAAAACAAAAGTGAGAAATTAGTTATGGTAGGGTATTCATCCTGTGGATATAGATTATTAGACACAAATACAAAAGAAATACATTTGTCACGAGATGTTGAGTTCTTCGAAAATAAAATAGGAAATAATAGTAATAAGTACACAAAAGATGATAATATTTTTAATGAGATTACAGAGTCCAACTCGGAGAATATAGAAGTAGACGGGGATTTAAATTTAGATTGTTTACTACGGGAGGCGACTGATCGTGATGGCATTGCAAATTGTATATATGTTGCTGAGGACGGCATCCCTTTGACATTTGAGGAGGCGATAGTTGCACCTGACAGTATGATGTGGAAAGAAGCTATTTCAGATGAAATTAAAGCTCTGGATTCCAATCAGACTTGGCAGGTGACTAAATGTCCAAAGGGCGCCCCCACCATCACATGTCGCTGGATATTTAATAAAAAATATGATTATAATAATAAAGTCTTGTATAAGGCCAGACTTGTTGCCAGAGGGTGTCAGCAGAAGAAAGGATATAACTTTGATGAAGTTTATGCGATAGTGGCAAAACTTTCGACTGTTAGGACACTGTTGGCAGTTAGTAATAGATTAAAATTTTATATTGAACAGATAGATATATGTAGTGCCTTTCTGATATATTTTCATTTCACTTTGAATCCTTTATGATTTGTACATTAACGGCCATTTGCCAACACTTTTTCATGAAAAAATTAATCACCAAATAAATGGGACATCGCCCTTCACTGAACTGTGAATTCACAAATTAAAATTACTTAAAACTGGTACACATTATTCAAAATAAAAGCACTTTTTAATTCCATGTTCTGTTAGCATGTTGAGAATAAATTAAGGATCGAATTAAAAAATGCAAGAAACAAACATGAACTGTCACAAGAGTATATTGATAAGGTACAAAAGTCAGCAGAAGACTAGAAGTTTGATTTAACGGATTATTCCCCAACTGGGAATCAGTGTTGCCACTTGGCAACGCACAAAATTGTATTAAATAATATGTTACAGTTTAGGTAACATTGTGAGTACATAAATCTATATTGTGAGGTTGTGTGGGAATTGTATCCCAACAATTTTGTGTACTCCAATGTTGCAAACCTGCTTGTTTAACTATATTTGATGTGAGGTATGTAGAACAAGGAGTGAAAAGAACTCGAGACTTTATTTTACTATAAGATTTATTCGCAGACTGAAATATATTTCAAAAGTAAAATATGAAATGGCGAAGCACAGCGTTATTGGTAATCGAAAGTACGGGAAGGGATTCGTGAAGAGAGTAGTGAGTATGACATATATATATAGTGTGATGATGATGATGATGATGATGATGATGATGATGATGATGATGATGATGATGATGATGATGATGATGATGATGATGATGAAGAAGGAGATGAAGTGGGATTTCTGTTACAACACCCCTTAGAAATTTTACCTGTTCAAATTCATCAACAACGATCACTGAAAGTAAACAAATATTAAGACAAAATAAATATGAAAATACAAAATTCAAAAAAATATTATGATAACTTGAAGGGAAAAAATTTTGAAAAAATTTTGTTGTGCTGCGCTTCGAAAAAGAATAAATAATTATTAATAAAAAGTACAATAAATAATTAGGTAACATGCATAATAAATTTCAATAAAATATGTATACGCATATAAAATGGTAACATGCAAAAAAAAATTGTATAGTATATGAGTAATATTCGAATAAAGGAAATATATATATTGGTAACATATGATTCATTTCATCCTGTGCTAGAATAAATTCATGAACATAAACACGAAAAACTAAAAAAATAGATAAAGGTATTTATGTTGGGGATACCGATAGATTTGAAACGTTACGTTTTATTATCTTATCTATATTCTAAACAATTAACGGTTTGAAGGATTAATATACGTTGCTCGCTCATTTTATCTTTTGTATGCAACTATTGTTTGAGGTGGCATTAGACATGTTTATTTTTCGATAAGGCAGGTTGTGGAGCTAATCTTTATTGCGGTCGTGTAATGAGTTTTTATCTTTATTGTATGTATTGTTGAGATTTTCTTTTCATTAGTTGTGTGGGAATTTTTCATATTTTTCTCTCACGCTGGTTCTAAATTGTATATGATTTTTATTCTTCATGTTGTGGGGTTTTAACATGCTTGATTTTAATGCCATTTTCATTGTTGGGTTTTCAAGGAGGTCGAGCATTTATTTTTGACAAGAAATTTCTAGAAAATGGATTTTGTTAAGTATTATTTTTGATAATTATAGGGGAATTTTTTCAGCAAAATATTTCATGTTTTGACTATAATATGGACTTGGGACAACTTGTACTTGGAAGGAATAATATTTGAAATGATATATTTGTGTTATCCAATATTTTGACCACAATATTTTCGAATTTTGTTCAATCTAGCGATTTAGTCAAAATATCAGCCAGTTGATTTTCCGAACTTACAGCTCTGAAATTTATTATTTTTTCCTCAAGAGCTTCCAAAATTAAATAGCACTTTATCATAAGGGCTCTCGACTTTTTTTGACTTCCACCTGAACATATTTTTTGGGTGGAAATGTCTTCCATTATATCTACAACTAATTTCTCTCCATAAATGTCATAATTCATAAATTGAATGAGCTTAATAATGTCAAAGGTATCAAAAACTGCAATGATCTCTGCTGCAGTACTTGAAGAAGCATGGATTGTCTGTTTAGAACAATTCCATTCTACCAAGTCTCCATTAGCAAAGATCATGAATCTAGTTATTGATTTCCCTTTTTGTAAATTATTGATATTGATATTGGTATCATCAACCCAAGGGGCATATGAAGCATCTATATAAGCTTGAATACCATCCCCTTCAGATTTATATGTTAAATTATAATCTTTTGTTGTATTAACGTACCTAAATATTCTTCTTACATAATTTTTAAGATTTTCATTCAAATTATTTTGGAAATGAGAAAAGAAATTTACAGGGAATAGTATATCGGGTCTTGTTAATCTGGCTAAATATAATAACCCTCCTATCATCGACCTGTATTCTGTATCATCTCTTCCATTTTCTATATTATCTATTTTCAGCCCTGTTTCCATGGGTGTGTTTGTATTTTTTATTTCAGAAATACCAAATTTCTTAATCATTTTTTCAATGTGTTTATATTGTGACAAAATTATTGTCTTGTTTTCTATATCCCTTTTTATTTCCAGACCTACAAAAAATCTTGGGTCATTTATTATAGTTATTGTAAAAGATATTTGCAGTTCCTCATTTATTTTTGTAATTGACATTTGTGAGTTAGAGGCGATTAATATGTTGTCTACATAACTAAAAAAATATATTTTTTCATCACTATTATTTATTTGATATAAGCATATATCTACTTTTGTTCTTGTAAAGCCCATATCCCTAACTTTTGTATCCAGCAAGTTGTACCATGACTTACTCAAAGTATTCAATCCATAAATTGACTTCTTTAACCCTAATACTTGATTTGAATTTATATTGACTCCTTCAGGTCTTCTCATGAAAATCGGCTTAATTATTGGTGAATTTAGGTATGCAGTTTTTACGTCATACTGGACGAGTATTAATTTTTCTTTATTTACTATAGATAATAACCATCTAATTGTACTTATAGATGCAACAGGACCATGGGTTTCAGTAATATTATACTCGATTCTGTCCTTGAACCCCCTTGCCCCAAGCCTAGCTTTTGGTTTTGGATTTCCAAATTCATCATATTTGATAGTGAAAATCCATCTGGTATCTATCAGTTTTTGACAATCATAATTGACTATTTCCCAAACCTTCATGTCATCGAGAGAATTGAATTCGTCATTTATGGCCTTAATCCAGTCCTCTCTAAATGGATTTGAATTTATTTCAGCAAAATTTTTGGGAATGCAATCTTCAATTTTAATATTAATGTTCATAATAATAGGATGAATTATTCCAAGATCATATTCATAATTAGCAGGTTTAATTGTAAGAGGTTTATTTTTAATTTGAAGTGATTTAATATTTTGAGATTCATCTACCTTTATGTGACAGGATACATAGGATTTAGTATCATATGGATCTCTTAGGCAGTACCCAGTATTAGTATAGCCCATCATTATATTTTTTTCGGCCTTATGTGCCAATTTCAGGTCTATCTTATTTTGTGATTTAGATTTCGCTTTTGTGGCATTTTGCTTCCTAACTTCAATTGGGATATGTCTGTAGGCTAAGGAACCAAAAACTTTTAAATTTTTTAAATTTGGTTTGATCCCATAAAATAATTTGTAAGGTGTTTATATTCCTCATTTGCTTTAGTCAGAGACCTATTCATAAGGTATGCTGAAGTCACTGCAGCATATGACCAATATTTAGATTGGCATCAATTAGCATAGCCCGTACTCTCCTCATTAAAGTTTGGTTCTGCCTTTTGGCAACACTATTTAACTCAGGCGAGTATGGGACTACATAGTCCATTGTGATACCAACCTCACTACAATAATTAATTATTTTTGAATCAGTATATTCCCTAGCATTATCACACCTTATTGTCCCAATTGGGTAATCCGGAAATTTATTTCTCATTGATATTATTATATTTTTAAACTCGTTAGTCACCTGACTTTTGTTTGCTATAGACATCACAAAAGTATATTTAGAATAGTGATCTATAAATATGAGGATATATTTTTGGTTTGCCACAGAAGGCGTAAATGGACCCATAATATCTGAGGATGTTATTTCCAATTTACGTTTTGGTTTAGCCCTAATACCATTATGACCTAACCTAGAATTATTTGATATGCAACATATTTGACAGTTTAGAAAATCTTCGTCCCTAAAATTTAGATTTTCAGGAATACCTACTGCCAAATTTTTCAATTTTTGAATGTATCTTGCATTTAAGTGTCCAAGTCTTCTATGTATTAACATTTTTTTATTAATATTATTGTTTGACGATGTTTTTTCAATATATTATTCATTATTATTATGTGACATTTCTATTTCTTCATTTTCACCCTCCTGAGGTGATTGATTATCATTATTTTCCTCCTTTGTTTCTAGTTCTATCGTAAAATTCTCCCATTCATCCTCTTCATTCTGAGTGACTGGAGCACATATTATATTTTGCTCATCATCAATATTATTATTTAAAAAATAATTTTTTTTTTTATATTGTTATTATTAGTATTATCCGGGGATACATATTTATTATCCCTATTTTCAATATTATAGTATATATAAAAGATTCCATTTTCTTTTTTAGCTGTTAGTACTATCTCTCCATTTTCTATAAAATAAATATTAGCTATGTCTTTTTGTTGATCAATGTTAATTATTCCAGTATTCGTTATTTTTATTGCTGAAATAATATCTAAATTCAGATTCTGTACATAATGGACATCATTCAATTCTATCAGAGATTTGGTTTTGTTGGAATTCTCGATTCTGATCACCATTCTACCAGTATGTATGGCATAAAGAAAAGCATTTTTCCCAGCACATTGCAATTTGACTGGGGTAACAAATTTTTTAACATCTACCAATTTATTCAAATCGGATGTTAGATGTACCTCTGCAGCCCCATCCAAAATTGCTTTATTTTTTAATTCTATATAATTATCAATTTTTTTTTATGTTAATTCAATTAACAACCATTCATTATAATTTTCATTAAACTTTCTTACTATGCAAGACATTTTTACTTGCTGCTCTGTATTTTCTTTTTTATTCGTGTTAGGTTGATTTGGGTTAGTTTTTGGGGGATAATTACCCTGATTTTTATTTATGTTATCATTATTATTATTTTGTTGTGTATTACCATTACTACAATTCTGTGTAATATGCCCAATTTGACCACATTTATAACATTTATTATTATTGGGGTTATAATTCCTGTTATTCCCACGATAATTGTTACCTCTATAATTACCATTATTTCGATAATTATTACCTATATAATTATTATTGTTATTATTATTTCCATTATTACCATTATTTTGGTTTTGGTTTGATCCATTATTATTATTTATATTATTATTATTTCCGTTATTACGGTTTCCATTTCTATAACCATTATTATTATTATTACCTTTATAATTATTTCTTCCTCTATAATTCACATTTCTACCTCTAAAATTATTACCATTACTATTACCATTGTTTCTAAAATTATTATTTTGTGTATTATAATTATTATTATTTAGTTTTTTCATTGTCTGATCGCGAAATTTCTGATCAGAATCCTCCCTTAAAATCCTCTTAAAATTAACTATATTTTTCTCATTATTAGGTAGATTTTCAAACTGCATTTTTGCCAATGCTTGCTCATAACATAATGCCAATTGTAGGTTCTCTAATTCTTCTTTCTTACTAACTTCCTTTCCACTATCACTTACATCAGTGACTAATTCATCCCATTTTTTAAGGAAACCCCTCATATTGCCTCCTGGCTGGAATCCAAACTCCATCCATTTGGCTTTAGCCATGTTTGCAGTGACAGTCGTTTTGGATCCTTATATATTGTCCAATTTTTTTAACATCATTACCACCGTATGACAATCCCTTATTTGTTTTGTTATGTCATTAGATACCCTTTCTAGAACAAATGCTTTTGCATTGTCCTGCATTTTACAATAGTTAAGCATTTCACTTTCAGGCGTAAAATTTAAATCATCTATATGTTTAATTTATGGTTCCAAATATTCATGTTCCCCGAATATATCGTAATATCCGGGTCCCCTTATTGCAGAGATTATCATTCTTCTCCAATCTAAATAATATTTCCCATTGAAGACTTTCCCTAAGGGTGCAATGGGCTTAATTTCGTTTGGAGATGACATAATTTTTCCTTCTACTTTTTGTAAACCTAACACACTATTTTCTTTATTTGTAATAGCTATGTATTTCCTGTTTTCAATTAATTCTTTTTCATAATTGTTGTTTTTAATTCTTTCTATATTATCCAGTTTATTATTATTATTCAATTAATTATTAATGAAAAATCTATCCACAAATTTATTTTGAGATTTAACTTAACTATAAATTCTATGTGAAAAATAATTTGGGGATGACTCTAATATTCTAATATACTTAATACTACTGATTTCCTCTATTCTTCCAGAGATATCAATTATGAAGGATTCTAATATGATCTCTCCAGTATATTATTTATAAAATGGTAAATTATATATTTCCAATTTCAAATCTATCACCTTTTCTCCTTCAAACTTTTTTACTAAATTTTCTAACTCTTCATTCTCAACTTTATATTCTCCAATTCTCTTCTCTTTTATATTAATTGTTAAATGGGACATATATAATGGGTATGAAAAATAATTTTCTTCACCTCACTTCAAACACAATAATGACATATACAAAAAATAATTGATTACAATATATATTACCTTTTACACTTTTTTGCGATTTCTGCTGTGCCAAATTTTTGTTGAAAACTCCTCTGATTCGCCATCCTACTCTCTGCTTAATTTTGAAAAAACGTTGTCCAAAAATGTTGGGTCTTCGATGAAGTAGATTGCTGTTAAATCTTCAATGACAGGAGCAGATTTCCTCCAGTGGTTCACTGTTCTTTTTGGCGGTCCTTTCTGGATTTTTCGTTCAATGACTTCCAGGATCGGCCATTATTAAGTCAGGAATAATTTAATTTCATTTTACGATTTTCGACTAAAAATTTGATGTGAGGCGTACAGAACGAGAATCGAAAGAACTTGAGACTTTTTACTTTAACGACATTTTATTAGCGACTGAAATATAAAATACAACTGAAATACGAAATGGCGAAGCAACAGCGTTATCGGATCGAGAATGGTAGGGGAAGCACTTCGTGATGAGAGTGTACATATGACATATATATATTGTGTGTTTGTGATGATGAAGAAAGAGAGAGGGTGGGATTTCTGTTACAACACCCCCCTGAAATTTTACCGTTCGACTTCTTCATCATGTTGTACGCTGAAAGTGAAAGAATTATTATTATTAAAAAAAAATATTAGTTACAAAAAATGATATATGCATCATAAAAAATTTTAAAAATAAAAAATAAAAATATTGACATCGTATTATTTGAATATTTTTTTGGTAACTTTGGTTCCTAAAAAAATTTTGTTTTGCTGTGCTTCGAAAATAATAAAAAAAATTGATTAAAATAAATAAATAAATATATAAATAAATATGGTAACATGTATAGAATATTCAATATTAATATGTTATATATAAAATGGTATATGCAATATGCAAAAATAAATTATTAAAAATACCAAAATTGGTAACATGCAAAAATATCAAAGTATTATGAGTAATAGATGATTCATTCATCGTGTATTTCAAGTGTGAAGAGGATAAATAAAAAAAATTCGAAAAAGAAAAAAAAATATTCACGTACACATATTATATTATAGAGAAAAAAAAGAAAAGGAAATAAAAAAAACTGACAAAGGTATTTCTGATTACGAGTTCATTGGATTTAAAAGAACGTTACGTTTCATTTCTTATCTAGATGACATGACATGTAAAAGATTGTAGAATAATATACGTTGCATCGCTTATTATCTTTCGTGTATTGCTATTATATTTGAACTGGTGTCTAACATGTTTTTCGATAAGGCAACCTTCTTTCGATTTATCATAATTGTGGTCATGTAATGGGTTTTAATCTTTATTGTGTTCATTGTTATAGGATTTTCTTTCATCAAATTGTGTGGGAATATTTCGTGTATTTCTCTCACGCTTGTTTGAAAATGTATAGGGTTTTTATTATATGAATTGTAGGGTTTATTCTTGCTCGATTTTAATGCTTTTTTCTTTGTTGCAATTTTCGAGAAATCGAGTATCTATCTCTTGCCAGAATTTTCTAGTAAAATGGTATTGTTAAGTATTCTTTTTGCAATAATTGAAGGTTAATTTTTCAGCAATTATTTTCATGTTACGACTTATGTTTTGGACTTGGGACGACTTGTACTTTGAAATAGAAAATTTTTCGACCATATTATGACTTTAAAATAAACGAATTATTATATTATGTGTAAATTTTAGTGTCATTCAATATTTTGACAATTATATTCTCAAATTTTGAACGATCTAATGATTTTGTCAAAATATCTGCTAATTGATTTTCGGAGCTTACAGTTCTAAAAAATATTATTTTTTCTTCGAATGTCTCCAAAATCGAGTAGCATTTGATCATTAGAGCCCTTGACTTCTTTTGACTACCCCCAGAACATATTTTTTGGGTCAAAATATTATCTTCCATAATATCTACCATCAATTTATCTCCAAAAATTTCGTAATTCATATATTGCATTACTTTTATTGTATCAAGGGTATCGAAAACTGCAATTATTTCTGCTGCAGTACTTAATGAGGCGTGAATAGTCTGTTTGGAGCAATTCCACTCTACCAAGTCTCCATAAGCAAATAACATAAATCCAGCTATCAATTTTCCCTTTTGTAGATTGCATAATTCTATATTTGTGTCGTCGACTTGGGGTGCATAAGAGGCATCAATATAAGCCTGTATACCATCCCCTTTTGATCTATATATTATATTATAATTTTTAGTTGTATTAACATATCTAAATATTCTTTTTACGTAATTTTTTAAAGTATCATTAGAATTATTCTGAAAATGTGAGAAGAAATTGACTGGGAACAATATGTCCGGTCTTGTGAGTCTTGCTAAATATAATAGCCCTCCTATCATTGACCTATATTCTGTATCATCTCTTCCATTTTCTATTATGTCTATTTTTAATCCCGTTTCCATAGGGGTATTCGTATTTTTTACTTCTGAAATTCCAAATTTCTTAAGCATTTTGTCTATATGTTTATATTGTGAGAGGATTATCGTATTATTTTCTATATTTCTTACTATTTCTAGACCTACAAAGAATCTTGGGTTATTTATTATAGTAATCGTAAAATCTTTTTGTAGCTCTTCTTTTATTTTGGTGATGGATGATTGCGAATTTGACGCAATTAATATGTCATCCACATAAGTTAAAAAATATGTTTTTTCATAATTATTTTTTATTACATAAAGACATCTATCACTCCTTGTTCTATTAAAGCCCATATCCCTTACTTTTGCATCCAATAAGTGTCGTACCACGATTTGCTGGATGTTTTTAATCCATAAATCAACTTCTTCAATTCGAGTACCTGATTTGTATTTATATTTATACCCTCAGGTCTTTTTACAAAAATGGGTTTTATTATAGGTGAATTTAAATACGCAGTTTTCACGTCATACTGCACCATTATTAATTTTTCTTTATTAACTATAGATAATAATAGTCTTATGGTTCCTATGGATGCCACTGGGCCATGGGTTTCAGCAATACCGTATTCGGTTCGATCTTTAAAACCTCTTGCCACAAGTCTTGCTTTCGGTTTTGGATTTCCAAACTCATCAAATTTTATTGTAAAAATCCATCTTGTATCAATGAGTTTTTGGCGATTGTAGTCTACTATTTCCCATACCTTCAAGTCATCAAGAGAATTAAATTCGTCATTTGTGGCCTTAATCCAATCCTCTCTAAATGGGTTTGTGTCTATTTCAGAAAACGTTTTTGGAATATTGTCCTCTATATAGGTTTTATTGTATTTTACATTAATATTCATAATTACTGGGTTAATTATCCCTAAATCATATTCATAATTTGCTGTTTTTATTGTTAGTGGTTTATTATTCATTAATAGGGATTTTATATTTTGACTTTCATCCATTTTTACATCACATGAGATATAAGATTTTGTGTTATAGGGATCTTTGAGACAGTATCCTGTATTCGTATAGCCCATCATTATATTTTTTTCCGCCCTGTGTGCCAGTTTTGGGTCGATTTTATTTTTTGATTTTGCTTTTGCCTTTGTAGCATTCTGTTTTCTAACCTCCATAGGTATATGCCTATAAGTTAGTGTTCCAAAGACTTTAAGATTTTTTAGGTTTGGCTTTATCCCATAAAATAGTTCGTAGGGTGTTTTAAATCCCTCATTTGCCTTTGTGGGTGATCTATTAATTAAATAGGCTGCTGTTACCACAGCATAGGACCAATATTTTATGTCTAGGTTGGCATCAATCAACATGGCCCGTACTCTCCTCATTAAAGTTTGATTTTGCCTTTTGGCAACACCATTCAATTCCGGAGAATATGGTACCACATAATCCATTGTTATGCCAACTTCATTGCAATAATTTATTATTTTTGTATCGGTATATTCCTTGGCATTATCACACCTTATAGTTCCTATTGGATATTCAGGGAATTTATTCTTCATAGATATTATAATATTTTTGAATTCATTTGTCACCTGGCTTTTATTAGCAATGGGCATGACAAAAGTGTACTTTGAAAAATAATCTATAAAAGTTAAAATATATTTTTGGTTTGCCACAGAGGGCGTAAATGGACCCATAATATCTGAGGACGCTATTTCCAATTTTCGAGTTGGTTTAGTTCTAATACCAGTATGACCCAATCTCAAATTATTGGCAATACAACATATCTGGCAATTTACAAAATACTCATCCTTAAAATTCAGATTCTCGGGAATGCCAACCGCCATAGTTTTTAACTTTTGCAGATATCTGGCATTTAAGTGTCCAAGTCTCCTATGTATTATTAATTTTTTGTTAATATTATTATTTGTTTGTGATTTATTTGGTTTTTCATTGATTTCATTATTTTCAACTATCATTTCCTCATCTTCACCCCCCTTAGGTGATTCAGTATTAGTATCCTCTTCCTGGATTTCTAATTCAACTTTAAAATCATCCCATTCATCATCTATATTTTGGGTCACGGGGGTACATATTATATTAGATTCAGTATTATTAATATCATCATTAATTTTTTTTTTTTATTATTATTTTCGATACTATAATATATATAAAATATTCCCTCTTGTTTCATTGCAGTCATAATTATTTCTGCATTCTCAATAAAATATATATTCGCAATATCTTTCTGTTGATTGATATTAATTATTCCAGTATTCGTAATTTTTATGGCTGAAATAATATCTAAGTTTAGATCCGGCACATAATTAACATCATTTAATTCTATTAATGACTGAATTTTACTGGAATTTTCGACTTTAATTATCATCCTACCCGTATGAGTGGCATATAAAAAAGTATTTCTTCCAGCACATTGCAATTTGACTGGAGTCACAAATTTTTTAACATCAACTAATTTATTCAAATCAGACGTTTGATGTACTTCTGCAGCTCCATCCAAAATTGCTGTGATTTAATATTTCGTAATTTTCATTATTATGTTTATTATTATTAATCAATTCATTCAATAACCATTCATTATTATTTCTATTAAATTTTTTTACCATGCAAGACATTTTTACTTGCTGCTCTGAACTATCTTTTTTATTAATATTTGTTTGATTTGTGTTTGTTTTTGGGGGATAATTTCCCTGATTGTTATTAGTATTATCGTTATTACTATTATGTTGTTGGTTACTGTTGCCACAATTTTGTGCTATATGCCCAAATTGGCCACACCTGTAACATTTTGGATTATTTTGATTATAATTCCTACCATTACCTCTATAGTTATTACCCCTATAATTTGAGTTACCTCTATAATTATTTCCTCTATAATTTCCATTGTTATTATTCCCATTATTATTCGTATTTTGGTTTTGGTTTATATCATTACCATTCCCATTACTATTATTTCCACCATTATTACCATTATTACCATTATTACTATTATTATGATTTCCATTTCTATAATTATTATAACTATTATTATTTCCTCTGTAGTTATTCCTACCTCTATAATTATTGTATCTTCCCCTATAATTATATCTATTATTATTATTACTATTATTTCTATAATTATTCGATTGATTATTATTATTATTTTGCTTTTTTAAGGTCGGATCCCTAAATTTTTGGTCAGAATCCTTTCTCAATATTCTTTTGAAATTATCTAAATTTTTTTTGTCTACAGGTAAATTTTCATATTGCATTTTTGCAATTGCTTGTTCGTAGCATAAGGCTAATTGCAAATTCTCTAATTCTTCTGATTCAGTAACTTCTTTGCCGCTATCTTTTACCTCGGTCACTAATTCATCCCATTTTTTTAAAAAACCTTTCATATTTCCACCAGGCTGAAATCTGAACTCCATCCATTTTGGCTTCGCCATATTGGCTGTGACTGAAGTTTTAGTACCATAAATATTATCTAACTTTTTTAACATTAATATCGCTGTATTACAGACCCTTATCTGTTTGGTTATTTCATTCGATACTCTTTCTAATATAAAAGCCTTTGCATTGTCTTGCATTTTGCAATAACTTATCATATCTTTTTTGGGACGGAAATTTAAATCATCTATATGATTAATATATAATTGTAGGAATTCGTGCTCCCCGAAAATATCGTAATATCCGGCTCCCCTAATAGCTGAAATAATCATCCTGCGCCAGTCCAAGTAATATTTTCCATTAAATACCTTTCCCAATGGTGCTTGTATGGGTTTAATTTCATTTTGGAATGCCATATTTTCTTTAATTTTACAAAATCCTAACACACTTTTTTCTTCATTAATAACAGCTATATATTTCTTATTTTCTTTGGATTCTTTTTAAATTTCCTTAATTAAATTTTCCTTTTCACTATTTCCTTTTTCACCTTTTTCGATATTATCCAGTTTTATTATTTAACTAATTAAAGAATCTGTTCATAAATTTCTCTTTCGATTTGTCAGAACTATAAATTCTGCTAGAAAAATAATTTACTGAAGATTCTAAAATTTTAATATATTTAAAACTGCTAATTTCTTCTATTCTTCCTGATATATCTACTACAAATGACTCCAATATTATCTCTCCTGTGAAATATCTAACATGGGGTAAATTATAAGTTTCCAACTTTACATCAACAACTTTCTCACCTTCAAACTTTTTTATTAATTCTTTTAATTCTTCCTTCTCAATATTATATTCTCCGATTTTTCCTTCAAACAAATTTATTGTAGGGGACATAAATAGTTTCTATAAAATTTTTCTCTTTCAGACTCAGTTCAAATACAATTGCACAAATACGAAAAATAATTAATTTCAACGAATATTACCTTTACAAAAAATTTTATCTTACTATTTCTGTTGTGTCGACAAATGATTCCTGTTTTCTATACTCTGCTGTCTACCGCTGTACTATCTGCTTGGATTTGGTTTGGAGTTGGCCAAAAAATTGGGTCTTCGATATGTGGATCTACGATGAGTCCTCGATGATGGGAGCAGATTTCCTTTGGCTGTTCACTCGATCTCTTTGGCGGTCCTTTCTGGATTTAGCGTTCGATGACTTCCAGGATTGGCCGTTATTAAGTCGGGAACTTCAGCTTTAAATTTTCGTTTTAATTTTGAATTTTTCAAAAATTAAAAATAAATTAAAATTTGAGTTTAAAATTCTCGAAAAAACACGGTAAATACTTCGTGTATTAATTAACAGAAAACATGAAAAATTTTTTGCACAACAGTAAATAAATTCAAAAAATTATTTTTCCATTAATTCAGGATTTTTCAAGTCTCTCCTCAAAGTTCTACCGCAGCGATGGCTACCAAGATGTGAGGCATACAGAACGAGGATCGAAAGAACTTGAGACTTTTTACTTAACGACATTTTATTAGCGACTGAAATATAAAATACAACTGAAATACGAAATGGCGAAGCAACAGCGTTATCGGATCAAGAATGGTAGGGGAAGCACTTCGTGATGAGAGTGTACATATGACATATATATATTGTGTGTTTGTGATAATGATGAAGAAAGAGAGAAGGTGGGATTTCCGTTACAACAAAATTTACAAAATTAAAAAATTAAAAAATTCGAGTTTAACTTTTTGAAAAACAGGATACTTTTTTGTGTGATTTCACATAAAAAAAAAATCAAATAAATTTTCGCACAACAGTAAATCCATTCAAAAAATTAAGTCTGCGTTTTAATTTCAAATTTTTACAAGTCTCTCCTCAAAGTTCTACCATAGCGATGGCTACCATGATGTGAGGTATGTAGAACGAGGACCTAAAAGAACTCGAGACTTTATTTTACTATAAGATTTATTCGCAGACTGAAATATATTTCACAAGTAAACCAAAAGTAGGGGAAGCGATTTGTGAAGAGAGTAGTGATGTGAGGCGTACAGAACGAGGATCGAAAGAACTTGAGACTTTTTACTTTAATGACATTTTATTAGCGATTAAAATATGTTTCACAAACGAAATATGAAATGGCGAAGCAACAGCATTATCGAATCAAAAGTAGTAGGGGAAGCACTTTGTGATGAGAGTGTACATATGACATATATATATTGTGTTCGTGATGATGATGAAGAAAGAGAGAAGGTGGGATTTCCGTTACAAGTAGTGAGTATGACATATATATATAGTGTGATGATTATGATGAAGAAGGAGATGAGGTGGGATTTCCGTTATAACAATATTTTATAATATTTTTGTTTGTTTACTTTAGCTGCACTGTTCTTGTTGTATGCAGCATTTTTGTCACTAATTGTAAACTTTGAGATGTTAGTTCTGTTCGAATATGAAGTCCAAAATGGACGGAGAAAATAAAAATTGTTCGTGACAATTTTTCGTTTTTAATCATTTATTGTATTTTTTTGTGTCTCAAAAACCAACTGGTTATGGGCCCAGTGTAGTGTTTTATGCACCCAATGTGATTAATCTATACCTTTTTAAATTATTTTTATTTTATGTTTGTTTCTTCTCTGTCCAAGTGGCAATGAGAAACTGTGCAAGTTTGTGCAGTGCATAGTGTCCTTTGTGTTAACTCGTGGCAATCTAAAGTCTCAATCCAGAACAATCATGACAGAAACTTTTACCATAAACTGGATGTGTTAGAGCAAAATGGTGGTCTACAGAGATTTTCAGGTCAGAATTACAATAGTTGGTGCTTTCGTTTGTGTGTGACCATTAAGGATGAAGGTCTTCATGAATTGCTGAGTCAAAATACTGCTCACAACACCAACCAAGACTATTGAAAGAAAGCGGATAAGTGGAGATCATTGATTGTCAGGTTCCTGTCTGATTTGTGTCTGATTTGTGTCTGATTTGTGTCTGACTTATGCTCAGGATGTCACCAAACCATACGAGATACTCGAACAACTTGATCAATTTACCAAAAGTCAGGTACCACTAGTTGTATATTTCTTAAATGTAGGTGGTCTGAGTTGAAGCTCAAAGAAGGTGGAGATCTCGAGAAACATTCACGGAAGTTGGATGAGTTGGTGATCAAGTTGCAGTCTGCTAAAGTGAAGCTGGAGAAAAATGACATCGTTGATCAATTACTAATGTCACTTCCATGCAGCTACAATGTCACTGTAGAGGTTCTCAAATGTAACAAGAACTCGATCTTGATAAGGAAAAAACAAAGCAACTTAATCAGTATGCAAAACTTTGCAGATCCACATTCATTGTGAGGTCGGAGCCTCAGTCAGCAATGTTTGTTAATGGATGGAATTGTGGGAATTTGTCTAAAGGTTTGTTGTCTAGCTTGTCCAGTATGGGAAATGGGAATCCTGATGGTTCATCAAATTTATCAGTAAAGAATGTCAAGTGTTTTGGTTATGGTAAATTGGTTCACGTTTGTAAGTGTGAGGATAATATTTAACAGAGAATCGTATTTTTCAAGTAATAACAGAAACAGATTTAACTGAACAACATTTAATGGACGAATAACTAAAGGACAAAATACATTTGAAATTTTGAGCGGAGAAACAACAAATTCCCCACTATGGCGTAACAGTATGTGTAAGAGTATGAGCACGAATATTGTATGTTAAGAGTTCAGTGTTGTCAGGTAGAGGACGAGATATGTAAGAGTTACACGGACTCCATCCGACACCGCCCTGAACTCTTATAGATCGAGTACAACGTATGTATTTAAAAAGTATATATATATATTTATATATATGAAAAAAAAATTATGTATGTAAGAAAAATAAAAAAATTGAACATTTTGTTTATTATTTGTTGTTCTTTAAATTTATTTTCAATCAAAATTGACATCGTTCCTTTATGTGTCACATATAAAAATGCTCCTTTTAGAGCACACATTAATTTTATGGGTTGTACAAATTTTTGAATATTTTTTAATTTATTTATGTCTGAGGTCAGATGCACTTCTGATCTTCCATCCAATAACATATTTTTTGTCAAATTTTTATAATTAGGATTTTTATTATTATTATTATTAACATTTGTTAATTCTTCTATTAACCATCCATCATCATTTCTGTATCTTTTGACCATGAAACTCATCCTTATTGGTGTTTCCTTTGTTTATTTGATTTTTTATTATTAGTGTTTGTGTTGTTGTTATTAGTATTCGTGTTATTATCTTTGTTGTTATTATTATTATTTTCATTTTTATTATTATGATTTGTATTATTATTATAATTATAGTTCATGTTTTGATTGTTTTCAGGACAATTTGATTTCACATGCCCTGATCTATTGCAATGAAAACATCTAATATTAGTATTCTCATTTTGTGAATCGTGTTTGTAATTAGAATAATTATTATTTTAATTTTGTTGATTAGCATTATAATTATTGTTATTATTATTATTATGGTATTGTTTCCAATTTCTGCCTTGATATGGTCCATTGCTTCGATTATTATTATTATTACGATTATAGTTTCTATAATTACCGTCATTGTCTCTATAATTATTATTTTGATAGTTATTGTTATTTTGATATTTAGTTTGATTATTATTATTTCTTTATTCTCGTAGTATTTGTATATATATATTTTTTTTTTTAATCAAAATCCTCTTTAAGTATCCTTTTTAAATTGTTTAAATTTTTTTCATCTTCTTTTAAATTTTCAAATCTCATTAAGAGAATTGCTTGTTCGTGTCCTAAAGTCATTAATAAATTTTCTAGTTCGAACTTTTTGGTTACTTCCTCAACTGCATCTCTAACATCTTGTACTAGGGTATCCCATTTTGTTAAGAAAACTCTAATATTTCCCTGTGGTTTATATCTAAATTGTTGCCATTTGGATATAGCCATATTGACCATTACTTTTGTTTTAACTTCATATATGCTATCCAATTTTGTGAAGATTTCATCAACAGTTCTACATTCTCTAATTTCTCTTGCAATTGTATACGAAATTCTTTCCAAAATGAAGGGTCATTATCCTGTCTTTTGCAGTGTGCTTTATAAGTGTCAGAAGGAATAAAATCCATTCTATCAAAATTATTTTTATAGTATTCTAGCCCTTTTGGATTTGCAAAGATATCATAGTATCCTGCTTCACGTATTAAAGATATTATAAGTCGTTTCTAATCCAAATAATTATTTCCCAAAAATATTTTTCCTAAAGGTGCATTAATTTGTTTTACTTTTTCTTCTTTTTGAATTGTTTGTATTTCTGGTGAATTTTCACTTGAATTTTGAAACATTTTGATATTTTTATATTCCAAAATGTATTTTGAATCAATGATTAATTTCAAATTTCAAAAGAATTATGTGAAGAAAAAATTTTGAAATCAAATAAATTAAATAGGAAATTCGTATTTGTAGAGTGAGATATGATTTCAGAAAAATCTAGAAGTTGTTTTTCTATTGTATTTTAATTTGAAAAAAAATACGTTGGTTTTGAATTGTATTAACAATAGAAAGTGTGCAAGAAAATTCAATGAATGTTTCTAGAAACCCACATTCATTTAACAAAGAAATTGAGTATGAAAAATCAATGATATTTTTTGCTTTGTTAATGCTTTCAAAGTATGAAAAGTTTTGACAATGATTTTGGTATGTGTATGATATAATTTTTACTGAAATATAAGAGAATTTTTCAAAAATTACATTTTTAGCATGAGAATATTATTTTTTTTAATATTTCTTATAGTGGGATTTTATTATTTTTAATTATTAATTTCATTTACAAGAATCTATTTTTAAATTTTTCAAGATTTTCTGCAGAAGAAATAGCTAAAGTTAAAAAATAATTAGGAGAAATTTCTGTAAATTTAGTAATTATTTTTTCTCTTTCTCGACTAATTACTCCTGAAATTGTGATTTCAAATGATTCGAGTGTAATGGTACCATAGATGGTTTAAAATTATTTAAAATTTGTCAGATCTATATTAATATCTTGTATTTTTTCACCTTCAAACTAATTAAACAGGGTTTCAAAATCATCCTCAGCTATAATCATTGAACCTGATACATTTGTATTACAAACTTGTTCAAATCTCATTAGAATTTTGATAAAGTTGTGTTGAAAGGTAAAAGAGAGGTTATTTAAATTTTGAAGTATGAGATCTAACTATGAACTGAAAGACAAACTAATTCCCTAAAATGAACATAATAATAAAATGCACATGAAATACACAAAATCAAATATCTATATTACCAATGTAGATTCGATGTTTCTATTACAGCTTCTTGATGTTGAACTTTAATTTTTCTGCAGATGAAGATGATGTCCACGTTGAAATTTTGTACGATGTTGTGCCTAGAAGAAAGAAAGGTGAAACAGCCTCAATGAATTCAGCACTCACCAGGACATTAGGTTTCAAATTCCAGTCATTTTTGAATTACCTCAGCTTACTTGACTTCGAAAATCAATCTCAGCAACCTAGGTCGGAGTTGTGTAAAAATATTTTTTGATGTTATACAACTTGTTTTCCAGCTATTCTCATCTGTCGCCACGTTGATCACCAGCGGGAATTATCCAGTCTCAAATCCTCTGCCACGTTGAACCAAAAGTTTGATTGGCACTCCAAAATTCAATTAGCTAAACAATAGCAATCGCCGAATCTTTCAACTCCCCTTTGAAAATTTGCGAATAAAATAAATTGACACTTGAAAAAAAATCACTAGTATCACATCAAATTAATTTAGTTAACGTTTTAAAAGGAAAATCACAAAAAAATACCACGCTCTTCAAACAAGTGAGGATAATATTTAACCAAGAATCGTATTTTTCAAGTAATAACAGAAACGGATTTAACTGAACATTTAATGGACGTATAACTAACGGACAAAATACATTTGAAATTTTGAGTGGAGAATCAACAAATTCCCCACTATGGCGTAACGGTGTGTGTAAGAGTATGAACATGAATATTGTATGTTAAGAGTTCAGTGTTGTCAGGTAGTGGATGAGATATGTAAGAGTTACACAGACTCCATCCGACAGTAAGTATTGTTGAAGCAATCGGTGGAACACAAGTAACAGTAATAAATCTCAAATAAAATGTTTTAATTGTAACAAGTTTGGCCATTTTGCTAAATATTTTTGTAGCCCTAAGGCTAATCTGTCCGTTGAAAGTAATAATGTTTTTAATTCTGAGCCTAAAGGTCACAGTAAACCTGATCATGTAGATCACTTTTTGTTTTTGTCGTCTGAAAATTGTTCTGCTTTGATTGAAAAGAGTAGTGTTGTGGACTTTACTTTGGATTCCAGTGCTACAAACCACAACTTAAATGACGACAAACTGTTTGTTAAACATATAACGTTGAAAAACAGGGTAAGGATCAATGTATACAAACGAAATAATTTTGTTTAGGTATGCCACGAAAATTGGCACTATTATTTGTTGGATTCAGACCTGTGTTAAATGTGTTATTAATAACATCTTTTATTCTCAAGAATTTCCAGCTAATTTATTGTCGATAAAGAAGTTCTGCCAATCTGGAATTAAAGTAAATTTTGAATATTTAGGTAACATCACATTAGTACGAGAATCGAATGGAGACCTCATCAATTTTAGCAATTCAAAGGACAATGAACTTAATGATACTTACTTTTTTACCCAACCTGATCAAAACTTTAAAGGTTTGATAAACGTGTCCGAAAGCGACGTCAATTTATAGCATGCCAGGCTGGAACATCTAAATTTTGATGTTAAGAAATAAATGTCCAGAAACGTCATGATAAAATATTTTGGCTAATTGAATGTGTTGTTTTGTAAAAGTTGTGCTTTAGGAAAACAGTGTAAATTACCACATAGCACTGTGAATCATATCACAACACATCCACTCGGCCTTGTGCACACCAATCTTTGCAGACCAATTCAAACCATTTTGTATTGTGTTGAGGTGATGATGGATTATTTAAATAAGTTATGCAAGAACACCATATTAAACTTAAACTTTATTTTAAACTTTGACGTTGCCTGACCGACGACAACTACAAAAGTGAAATAGAGAACCGTTATGATTTATGAAAAGTATAAATCTAATATCAGAGATCGATCAGTGTTGCATATCAGCTAACACAAAATGTCCTGATAAAGACTTTCATGACTAATTTTTGCAACAATTTTATGCTGATAACTTGGTAACTTCATTACCTACCTTTGAAACTCTAAATGATTTATATTAGATGAAACAAGCTATTTAATGTCATTTTAATGCAACTTGCCTGTTGGGGAATAAACTACATTCCTATGAGGAAAAATTTTATCCTTCTATATCACTTGATAAACCTTTAATAAAGGTATTAGGTCTAGTGTGGAATATGAACCATAATGTTTTATACGTTCCAACTCCCAATTCCCTAACTACTTGTCAGAATAAGAGATTATTTTTGAAGGTCATGTCATCCTTCTATGATCCTCTTAGTTTTCTCACTCAAGCCTTTGTCATCTATCGATCATTTATGAAAATACTTAGGTTAGAAGGATTAAAATGGGACCAACCAATCATTAAAAAATTACAACCAGTATTTACTGATATTTTTAATGATATAATGGAATCCATTAACGTTTGTCTTTTTACAAAATTCTCTGTTTGGACTCAGAATCCTAATGCTTGTCAACTGCATGTCTTTATAGATGCATCTAACATGCATTTACCATGGAAATGTATGTACATATTTTCAATAAGTAGTCCAATTCCTACTCAGTACATTTTCTTAAGGAAAAATCTTGTCTGACTCACATGAGACTCATAACTACTCATAAATTGAAATTAGTAGCTGCCTTAATTGGTGCTAGAGGTCTATGTACAACAAGAAAACCAATGGATCTTTCAAACTCCTTAACTTTTTATAGTCAGATGTTAAATATGTCCTAACTTGGCTTCTTGAACATAAAATCTTACCTTAGTCTGTCACCAATTGTGTTAACATAATTAGAAGCATCCCTGCTGTAGAATATTGTTATGTATTAACAGCTAAAAACCCAGCAGATGTAAGATCTAGAGGTTCCACTATTGAGAATTTAACACAATCTCAATGGTGGACTTATCCTCCTTGGTTAAGTCAAGATACCATCTCTTAGCCAAGAACTGATTTTCATGTAATGGATGAATTACTTCATTTTACTGAGGATGAATATTCTACTCCTGTATTTTGTACGATTTGAGATTCTGAGTATCTCCCCAAGACTACTATATTTTTTTTCTACTTAAAAGAATTGAAAAATCACGGAAGAGAAATATTCCACAATTTATTTTAAATTCAGAAACTACTGAATATGAAATTAAATTGCCTAATTCTCAACCAAGTCCTGTACTGGAAGAGGAAATGGAAATGGATCAATCTTTATAATCCATAAACTTGTCAAAAAGTAATGAGTATTCTAATATGTTATGTACTCTATATATGAGTTTTATTCAATCTTCCTTAAACACTCTTTTGTGATTGATGTACAAAAGATTAATTTTCTCAAAAAGTTTATTAAGAGATTTTTCCAATGCTTAAAAGCAATTGGTCAATTTAACCATTGAAGAATCACAAGGAAACATTTTCTAAATCTTTATGCAATTATTAGTTGTAAATTTCATTTAGCATTACTTTGCTTTATTTACATAGAGAAGAAAAAAATACTTTTCTAAGATATTTGAAATACTATTGAAGGAAAATCCTTGAAAACATGTTTCATTTGAAAAATTTCATATTTACTTGGATCCTTCAGGAATTCTGCATATTCAAAATTATCTACCAGAAATATCCTATGCACAAGATATGCTTTCACCCAAATTAATGCACCATAAGCCTCACTTAACTGAGCTCATACTTTTACACACACATCTAACCAATGTACATATGGGTCCTTAATACACTTTAGCTGATTTCTAAAGGCATTATTTCATGCTTGTAATGCTTCCAAAAATTTTGAAGAAGTAATGTATTCTATGCAAGAAATCTGATACTCGACCATTTAAACAATCGACATATTTGTCTTTACAAGATTTCAGACCAATTCCCTTCATTCACCCTTTTACATATATGGTTGTTGATATTTTTGACCCTTTTCAGTATTTGACACATACTTGCTTAAGAGGAAAAATCAATTCTCCACACCAACTTCAAATCCTTACAAAAAATGGGTCTTAATTTTCTATTTCATCTTTAACTATGACAGAAATCTGGACAGTATTTTTAACATTCTTTTCTGATAAAGGAACACCTAAGGTAATCCTCTCGGATAATGCTACGCAATTCCAATTGCTTTTGGTGTACTTACCTGAATACTGGACCACTTTCTCAGAAAATTCAGGGATAAAGGACAGTTCAAATATGAAAGGCATTTAATGACACTTCAAACCTCCAAAGGCACCTTGATATAGTGGACTCCATGAATGTATTATTGGGATAATAAAACAAGTCCTCTACTGAGTATATGATCATAACTCTATTTATATTCATACTTTTCAAGATAGTTTGTAAAAAATCCAAACAATTGTTAATCAAAGACCACTTTGCCCATCTTTCGATGACCAGGGTCATCATACTTTAACACCACTCATTTTCTACATGCAAATTTGGGATCTTTAACTATCTCTCTAGATCAACTGATCTAGGATTCAACTCTACAGCCAAACAGCAAATCAACCTTTGGAAATAAAACCAAGATTATCTTTCAAAATTGTGGTCATTATGGAAAATGGAATATCTTCTATATCTTAGAGATAGACCATCCAAAGCTTTACCAAATGCATATCACGCAGACACAGTACCTTTCCAACTACAGGTGAGTACAATGTATTAAATTATACATCAAAACTGGAATTTATGAACTCTCCAGAGTAACAAATCTGAAAAAATCACACAATGGAAATATTCAATATGTTAAAATCGAATTCTCCAGCAAGATTGTCTTCTAGACTGCTAAAACCCCATTTAAGCTAAATCAAAAGGGTTTCGAACCTTCAGAACTAAAATTCTCCTTGAAGATAAATCTCATTCATGACATATGGAGGCTGGATATAAAAACCTCGACTGTATGGCACATCATAATTAAACTATGTTAATATTAAGGCATACTTTAGATTTTTTGACACCCACTTTTATTGTCTAGTTACCTCACAAAGGATCACAGATAACTGCTGACAGAGCACGCAAATTTACAAACATTAACAATGTCAGTAACATTCTAGCCTTCCACTTTCTTCCCTGATAGAATCCATTATCCATGGCTATCTTTAACTGTTTGTTTCCTTTTCTGATACTAGTCCAGGAGTTTTCAGATGATTTTCATTTTAAAATTATTTTTCTTGAAGTGTAAAAACTCATTATTTTATAACCAACAGTTTTTTGTTTTGTATATTTTTATTATTTCTCTATGTATTAAAATAGTTTTGGTCTTTAGATAACAGCCAAGTGTTAGTAGACCCATTGTATCTCTCTCTATATTAACAAGGTATTTTGTGTATGTTTTGGTAGATTTATTGAGATGTCAGCCATGTGTTAGTGTGTATTGATGTATTATTTGTTGCATGCAGTAGTGAAATGTGTTGTGAAAAAAGACTAAAGGTGGATGCTGGAAGTGTGGTGGTTGTATGCAGTGTTACCATTTCATTTATTTAAAAGGTTTCCTAATTGGAAGAAAAATAATTCGTGAGTAATTTCAAAGTAGGTATTAAAATGATGAAAAAATAAAAATTTTGAAAAAAAAAAAATTAAAAATGAATAGAGAAGAAAAAATTTGAGAATAATTTTGATATGTAATAATAATATAAAGTGGTTTGTGAGTATTATTTAATAGCAGAGAGAAAAGAAATGGCAGTACAATTGAATTTTGAAAGAGAGACAGTTGATTTATCTTACTGTATTAGTTTTGTCTAAAAATTGCTTAATATTCTATCAAAATTGGTTTGGTTTCTGTCTTATCTGTGCTTACAAGAACTGAAAAACATAATTCTCATTACCTTTATTTTTGTTACACCATTTCACTCAAAAAGAAATATTTAGTTATTTTCTTTCAGTCACCTGATCAACTTGAATTTTTGTGTTTTTTAAATTGTTTTTTGTCTGTTAATTGACTTTGACAGGCTGTTTTTATTATAAAAAGCTCAGTGACTTTTCTTGTGTGAATAATTGTTTCCTTTTAGGTGCCAACAATTAGTTTTTTCAAGTTTCAATACCTTCATATTCATGATCACCCATCGTAATTATGGTAATATTTAAAATGAAAATTTGATGGTCTCGCAGTTTTTTAACTAAAGATTAAAAATTTTGATTTGATTTGTTTTTACTTTTTTCAGTAGGTATTGAGAGTACCTTGAAACAATGTTATTTGGAAGAATGCCAAATTACAAAAGCTTTATATTATTTTCCAGCCATCTTTATTAAGATAATGTTTAAAATGAAAATTAGAAAATTTTACTCCAAAAATGTATGGTCAAATGTTTTTTTTTTCATTCAAATCTATTAATTTTTATAATTGCATTCGACACCATTAATACTTTAAATTTAAGGGTATAAATACATTAATCAAGGTTATCATTATGTATGTTTATTAACATCATGATTATGTCATTACATTTATAATTTGAATTTTTTTGTAATAAAAGGTGATCCATCCCCATTGTTGGTTTCTTTCATAATTAAACATTAGGATACCCTTCATATCTGAGATACCTGAATATAAGAAAATTGAAACTTCATTTTAAATCAGAGCAAAAAAAAGACAGTGAGACTATTATTCCATAATACGATTGTGGCGACTACCACCACATTACGAAGGCTAGCTACTACTACTCCCTTGAACACCGTTACCCGGCACCGTGGCTGAGTGAATACGGTGCTGCCTTTTAGTGATGGTGACGAGGGAGGTTTTAGGTGTTCAGCCAGTACGGGTTCGAATCCCCGTGCCGCCTGAACACCTAAAACGATTATAGTGAGAAAGCTGCAGTACGAGGAGCCAGCAAACCATAGGAGGGTTAGGTTGCAAAGTGACCAGGGGGCAAAGCTTCCAAATAGTACTGAAAATGAAACTGAAGTAAAAAAATAAAAAACATTGAAATAAAAATAATATATGAAAAATCTTTTATAGGGAATTTGTTCTTTCAATCTCGAGGTGCGAAGCGCTGAGAGAAAGCATTACTGGAGAGGGTTGGGCTGCGAAGCAGCCAGGAGGCAAAGTCCCCTAATTTTTTTAATAAAAATAATCATATGTACATGTCATGTTTAATATTTCTTATAATCCAGGTGAATCTCCAGAAGGCGGCCTCTGAAGGCCTCCCTTGCACAGCACCATCAGTATTGTGGCTATGCTCACGAGGTTTGTGCCCATTCTATGCACAAGACTCTTCCACTAATGTTGAGGTACTGGTGTTGAGGCATAGGCAATTATGAGTTACAAGATGTGAGAACCAGGTATGTGACTAATCAACTTTACATCATCTCTTAAACATAAAACCATTATATTATGAGCTTCTACCTTTGACTATACAGAATTAACATGGACTGCTATTTGATTGAAAAATACGTACAAAATTTCGTTATCAATTGCCAAGACATAGGAGGAAAAAGTTAGTTGGGTTGGGTTGATAATGATTTCAATGTTCTTTGCGCGGTAATTTTGTTTAGAATAGAAATTATGAAAATTTAATTTAATACCATAGAAAATGCTTCTACTTATTACTTATTTGTAATTTTTTATATATTCAATATAATTAATTCAGTTCAACCTCAAATTTCAGCAATATTTTACTGTTTTACGAATCCTTATCATACCCAACCCAACTAACTTCATCTTACATCTTCTAACGTCATTCTTATCACAAATAGCAGTCCATGTTAATTCTGTATAGTCAAAGGCTTCTACCCACTACACTCATGGCATGATTGCAGCCCTCCATCCAAGTTTCTTCTGCTACCTGGAATTACCTGCAATTTTTAATGAAATAGTCTATGTCCAACAGAATATTCAATGCGAATGAAATTCAGTAGCTGGAAAGTAGTTTTTGTCAAATCAATGCTAACTAACAATTTGAAATACCCACAAGTTTAGCTATGAAATTAGCATAATTTAGCAAAATGTAGCAACACCAAGTCACTGAAGCTGCAGTAGGCAACACTGCTGAAATTGTCGAAAGGCGCGCCTGCGTGCAAAACGAGTTGTTCTAGTACTAATCATCTTTATCTTTTTTATGTGTGTTGTTGTTCTTGTTGTACTTAAACTAAATACAAATTACGTTACAAGATGGTGGGAATCGGGAATTCGTTGAAGAAACCGTTTTAACTTGATTGTGGTAACGTCTTGCTACTGAATTTCATTCGCGAAAATATCGTAATTGTTTTTTACCATTTATGTAGCTCGTAGTGGTTGAGGACTATTTGAAACACTCTCTACTTGGTTCCAAATTCAGCTCGACTGGACAATATTTTTGTTAGCTGAATGTAAGTATAATCCATTACTTCCTGTTGATGATGATAAGTGTGTGCAACTTTACTCAAACCTGGGTTATAGTTCGCCCACACCTGTAGCCTCTACACGTTCCAAACTGCGAATGTGGTCGAATTTCTGTGGTATCGTTGTCTCCTTACATTCGGGTTTATTCATATTTTTCGTGTTTTATTCTGGTATGACTCATAGATTCGGGCACAGTGAAAGCACAGTGATGAAAATTTTCGATATAGATTTACAAATTTTTTAGCATCGTGTCTCAATCGCGTAAAAAATTTTATCTAGTATTGACTGAAAATGATAATACCAGATGTGCTGTTCTTTTCGCATAGTCTTTGCGATAAATTTATATTTCGGCGGTTTTTATTCCCTTGGATTGAGTGAAGGAATTGCTTATTAGTATCTTTTATCAAAGGTAATAAAAAGTTGTAGGGATAAGTAACGTTTTCTCTGAATTGCTCATTACTTGCATCTAAGAATTCTAATTGATCCTCTGTAATACGAATGTTTAAATCCAAGTCACACTCTAATCTCAGTCATTCCTGCTTTACTTTACAGATTTCAAACTCATTGATTCATGCTACTGGCTGCCTCATATGTTTGTAAACGATAATATTTTTCGCTGGACACAGGCTGCAGTTTTTGCGAATAGATTTCCTTCGGGATAAAACTCTCTTGCAGTTACTCAACGAAGCATTTAATGTAGGTAACGTTTGTGAGTTATTTTACTAGTTTGGTTTTTTGTGCTTTTAAATTTGGGCCCAACAAACATCTGTTTCCTACTCATCTTGGGTCTTGACTCGTGAATGTTGTACAAGTATTAACAAATTTATACACATAATATTCGAAGTTGTGTTTGAGGTAATAAAATCTGTACCTTAGCTGTGAATTCTAGACTTAAATAGGAAAGTTGTCGACAGACTGGTGGATTATCTTTTCTGATTAACAGCTGTTTTGAAACATCCGAAAGACTTGTAGGGGATCTTTAAACGAACGTTTTGAGGGCTAGTTCGATTTCTAGATTCTTTTCAAAATTCTATGGGCAGTTTTATGTTAGTTCCTTTGAAATCCTCTTGAGATCTATTTTTCAACTACCGATTCCTAAACATATTTGTGCGTACATGATATTGCATGTCTATCTTATTGCAGGATAATGTAAAAACACTTAATGTTCTTTAGTTATTCCCTTTTTTTTTCCTAGTGAATTTGCTGAATATTTTTATGGAATACCATTTCTAGTACTGTGAACTGATAGTTATACAAGGTGCAATACTTATGATCGTTCTAATTTTGCTTATTTTTTTCTCTACTTAAACTTGAGAATTCGGAAATAATGAATGGGGAAATATAAAGATTAAATTAAGAACTTCATTAAATTTTGTAAAATTGTTCGAGGAAATTTCATTTTGAGAGTTAAGTTTGTAAGGATTTGTATTCGAACCACTAGCCATACAATCGCATTTTAAATCATATTTCAGTATTGACTTTTAATGCTGACGAATGCAGTCAAAAGCTTCTTATAAAAGTTAGTCTTCTGTAACAGTGTGTTCCAAGGGGGAATGATAAGTAATTTTCTCTTCCACAAGATTATTTGTAGTTTCTGTTCTGTTTACTAACTATGTCCTATTTTTGGATCTGACGAACTTTGATTCTTGCATTATTTGCAAAACTTTTTTCGCATTTGATGGATTTTCATGAAAATTACAAAGTTACACTGAAATTTTTGTCACCATTCAGAGAGTGACGGACGAATTTTCAAATTTGGTCGATGAAAAAAGATTTTAAAAAATCTGATTTTAATGGTCTGTCTGAACTTGTTAGTGAATTGGGCTTTCTACATCAATTATAGTCCTCTATTTTCCAAATGCTGGATTAACACTAGGGGCACTCAGGGCAAGTGCACCGATGGCTCACTGATCAGAGGCGCTTACTTGGAGCAAAAAATAGAACTTATAAGCGATTCCCTCCTTTCTTTGTTCGATCGATTGATTCTTTTGCTGTTATTTAAAATTAGTATTTACAAGCTGTGTTTGACGTGGCAAAAAGTTTGATAAAAGTTTATGAAGTTATTACAGATAATAGCCAAAATTAGTCCCAAAAATATTTCCACCTCGGAATATTTAAGAGAAAACAAAATTGTTTTCCAGTATAAGCAGTAAAATTTATGAACTTAGAGCAGATAAGACATCCAGAATATTTGACCAAATTCCTATTTTTTAACTTGAATCAACTCCTATCAGTGTTTTTCAAAATGTTTTTTATTTCATATCATGAAAAACCTCATATTGGTATTCAAAGTTTCAGTTTTGAAGACATGAAAATAATACTTCTTTTTTAGAATTAAAAAAAAAAATATACTGAGGTAGAAAATTCCAACCGATTGCTTTATGTTTACAGTACATTCTCGTCGAGGCAACCTGAGAGAATGCGAGTACAAAAGTGTACTAATGGTACTCCGCTCATCTCTTGTTATATTACCTTGCCTCGTGAGCACTCCACTAGGAGTCCGTTCTTTGATATGAGTTAAAAGACAGGAGACCATAAAAAGGGTTTATTACTACCAACTCTTATTCGTTCGCCTCAGTTCTTCGGAATATATACATACCTATGCAGCCAGTACTCTCTTTCCTCTTATCTCGATTACATGTCTCGTTTGTTTTGGTTTTTGGTTGCTTCAGCGAGTGTGTATTGTAGGCATTACGTATTGTCCTGATAAATTTTAGTAGATTTTTGAAAAGCTCCAGTAGTAAAATGTAAAATTTGAAAATTTTCTGACTTACAGGTTAGTTTTAATTTCCTATTTGGTTTTTAGAGATTATTGTTTTTAAATAAAATTCGTATTGTATTAATAGCAAGTAATTCCACACCTTCTCTTTCGAAGTTTTGTGTGTTTACTAGTGAAAGTATGAAAGTCCATTAAAGAGTTAATGAGAAAAATTCTAAGTTAACATTGTTTTAATGGGGCCTATTGAGGAGATGTGCCCCTGGGCCCACTGAACCTCAATCCAGCACTGCATTTGTCTTTTTTTTCAAAATTAAGTAATTCTTATGGGTGGTTACTAAATGTATACAACAGGGTATTTCTCATAGTTGCTGAAAGGAAAGTTCTCAAAGTGTGGTTATGTTAACGACTCAAATTTCTCAAAAATTGGTTCACGTATTCTGTGAAACATTTTTTATTTGATGTGTACGATGTGATGCGGTATTAACTTGAGTTGACAGTGAAAAACATCATAAATTATGTTATTACGATAGCTCTTTCGCAGTATTTTCAGACGGAAGTTGAGGTTCTTAATTCCTATGCTATTTGGGGCATCGAATCCGAATTTTGCTTTAAAATTTTCATTGATCCTTTTTTCAGCATTAATGAAGCCAAAAATAGGTCATAACGTTTGTTTTTACTAATTTGTAATTTGCATGGGTCATACATGAATCCTTCTTGTATTATTTTTTTCATCAGACCTCTTTTGTCAAACTGGGGAATTATTGCAATTTTTTACAAATTTCTTGAGTTGTATGTGAAACCTTTAAATCTGGCTTCATTTTTTTCATCAGACTAACTTATCCTCCCTTTTTACTCGTCGTAGATGATTCTAGCAACTATTTGTAAATTTCTTATACTAAGAATCTCACGGAAACATATGCCAAGTTGAAGTTTGCGCAACCAGCGTAAGTGCCTGAAATGACGTTAAGTGTTAGTGGAACAGCTCCTCTGGACTCTATGGATTTGTTTATTCATAGTTTAAAGGTATCAGTACCTTTTAAAAAAAAAATCTCCTTATTAAAATCACTTTTGGGAAAAAACAAACTACTTACCGAATTCAGAAGTATTTTGTCTGTATAAAGAAGGAAGTAAAATTGTATTAAAATGTTGAAAACAAGTTTTTGTGGTAGGCCTATCTTTTATTTGGGAGCATTGAACATATAATCCTTAGACGGTGACAAATGAAGGATATAAGTTTTACAAAACTGTCGCTGCTTTGTATTAAATTTGAACGTCTGAAGTCGTTATAATTCCACTAACTGGGCCTCAGATATCAAACAAAAGAATTTCTTATTTTAGATTTAATTCTGTTAAGTATAGTAGTTGGTAGTTGTCAGGTTTCTGTGAGATAGCCAGCCCCAGCATGGTAAAATTTAAATTCTTCATTTATCACAGTTGGTGGATTCTATTATGTTCTGTGTTTCAAAATAGTAGTCCTATTCTAGAAACATTTGTTTTGAACATTTTAGTTTAAATTTAATCCATTTCTTGAACGACGAAATCTTTCAGAATTGGTACGTAGTGGGTTTTTTCTTTAATAATTTTTTTTGTTTCGAGCAGTGTTTTCTTATAGGAAAAATGAACAGCGCATATTCATTTCCACCAATTTTCGAGAATTCAGAATTTTATATTTCTTTCTGAATTACAGTCATCTCTTCACTTTCTGTATTCGTAAATTCATGTTTCGCAAAGGGGGTCATTAGGTCCCTTCTCTCAATAACCGTGATCTTCACATTCGCGATTTATTTTATAGGCTTGTACATTCATGCCTATATTATAAGTACGTTTTTATTAAGCCTGTATATACTAGGCCTAATTGTATGGAACATAAATTACCTCAATTTTGATGTCAAAGAATGCTTTCAGTAAATATTCGGCTTTCACGCGAAGAGATCCCGTCAAATCTCCGAGATTAGGCCAACCAAAAGAAAATTATCAAGTATTTTAACGAAAAATGGAGTTAATTTTTTCCATTTGTGTATGTTTGTAGCCTATTTACTGAACTTCATTCAGTAAAGTAACATTTTTCCTCGCACTTTGGAACCCATCCCCTTAAAAACATATCAGAACAGATTCAATTTTCACGAATTCTACATTCGCGAGGGAACTGAGGAACGTATCACTCACAAATGTCGAGGGATGACTGTATTAAGCTTTTTCTTCGAATTACATTGACTTTTTTCACACTTTATCATTGTATAAACTATTTTGAAAACATGCTTCGTTTTATTACCCAAGGATCTTGCGTTAGTTCTTTCACTTTTAGGCTGCACTTAAAATTATGTGAAACCCATAAATTATGAATCTTTCGAATAGAGATTGTAACTTAAATCGTTCTTGGAAATGTGAATTCTCCTATGTCGAAAAAGTAATATTACATGAGCTTTTCAAATAGGAAACTATTACCCCGCTGAATTTTGCTTCAATCGAAGAAAAATTTTTAGCTTTCGATAATTAAGTTTTCTTTCTTATCTCGTTTAAAACAAATTCATGGTTGAAGGGCAATTTGTCTGATATAATCGGTGATTGAAAAATTTTCGACCTAGAAACGGAGGGAAGTCGTATTAGCCTATAAGCATTCAGGGCTTGAACTATCGCGCTATAAGCCATTTAATTTTCGTTAGATATTTTGATGCTCTCTGAATTAAGATTTCAGTTTTTGCGCGTGTTGCATTATTTTTACCTTCTTTCCAAACATTATTTGGGCCTTTTTTTTCTCTTTCATTTTTCACTTCACGGTCAATTCTACTTTTCGAATTGAGTTTTTGAAAATATTAAATGCACGTCGCCACATTCCCGTCCCTTTTTTCAAAATGCAGGTTTTCTGGAATCCGAAAAAGGTCACCTTTTACTTCCCTCTTTTGTAGGAAGAAATGTTTCCAGCCAGTGTTGAACTAATTGTCTGAGAAATGATGACCGAATTAACGTTCGCGGTTCGTCTATAACTATGCACTGTTGCTGCATTTCAAACTGTCTTCCAATTTTGGTCTATTGCACGCAATAATTGTCAGTGACGCAATGTTTACTTAGTTAGAAGAAATACCTATTCCATTCGTATCAAATTTATTTTGTACATATTGACTGAGAATAATGTAAAAAGTTCGGTTAAAGGAATTCGTTACTGAAAATTTTTCTTGCAAAATGCGAATGCTTTCAAAATCAATTAGATGAATGCGTGACACGCTTGCATATGCATTTCGATGTACGTACCTAATTGTATATAGTAGCGTCTAATCAGAAGCAGAACTAATAATTTAATGTCTGCTGATTATTCGTCAGAAAGTGTACCTATTCTTTTATTACTTTTTTCATCTCTTTCGAAGAACTCATTTCCAACAGCTCGGTATTCATTACATGGTCATTGGCGACTCCATAATTTATTGTTTTTGTCTACAAGATATCGGATTATCAATTGAGAATAAAATTCCTTTGTTACATTTTTTCAGTACTTGTGTAAATTTTCTCGTGTTTTTCATCTGAGCATTTTTATAAGCTTAGCTTACGTATAAAATTTTGTTGTGTATAGAATTCAACTCGAGTCGGTTTTGGGAAAAATCGCGGACCGAAGTTTGATCTGTTCTCAGAATTCGAAGGGCTATAAATCTACTTGGGTGAAAAATTTTGACTGAAAAATATTTTCCTGATATGGCGTTTAAGTTGTTGGTGTATTCTATTTGAATATCGCTCATTGGTATCAATGGAGGGGCGTTTGGCTGTTCTTACTAAAGAATGAAAATATGTTAAATGAGCGGGTAATAATGTTTCTTTTGACGGGTCAATCAAATTGAGAAAGGGTTCTCGACTCTATAAATATTATGTTGCATGGATACCCAATGAATAGTGTCAAAATAATTTGACGCGCGTCTTGATTATTTATGTTCATTATATATGAATTATATCAGTCAGTATGTGTTGTAGCTGGCCTGTAAAACGATCTTATTACTCACATTTTTCCAAGATGCTTACCGAAATTTTCGACGCCATCGTTTCAACAATTTCTCTAATCTTTGCCCACCAAACTTGGTCGAAGAAAGATGGACACCATTGTTTATAATCGTTCATAAATTTTAACGAAAAAGTTCGATTTTTCAAATAAAATAAAATCAGTTATTCGAATTCGACTTTTTATTTAGTTTTCTTGCAAACCGTGTATTAAAATTAACCTCATAAAAAAGGTTATGTGTGGGAATGATGAAAATTATCCGTTTCATGAGAAAAAAACGATTTGTACTATTTTCCAATTTTGACCCAATTTTTTTTATGCACTATATATTATATTACGTAGTATACTAGTCGTCAACCCTGTCTTCGCCAGGTTTTGAAAAAATTATGATTAAATCACAACTGGAGAAATCGAGAGTCTATTCTTATCAGCATATTGGCACCAGTCAATAAAATTTCCAGGAAATCTTATCAGTAAAAATGAATTTTGTTAGAAAAAAGAAAAGAAAAACAATTCTTGACGGTCACTTATCCAACTGACAGCGGAAAAAATGATGCTTCAAAAAGTTTTTTTGGCCCATATCTGGTGCCCCTTTGACGTTTTTAGAATTTCGAAAAAAACATATCTAGGTGTGATAAGGATACACCCTCATGCTAATTTTCATCAAGTACGAAAAATAAATGCAGTTGGAAATCCGGATGTTTTTGAATTTTATATAGTAGATAATTATGTTTGTGTTGACAAATTTTGTGTTGATGGTTTTGAGAAAACTATTAAACGGATAGAGCTGAAATTTTTATGAACAATATTTCTCATATTAAAGAAGATCTGAAAGAAGTTTGGTGCCTATTGGTTTAGTCGTTTTTAAGAAAACTGGAGTCTTAAAAATTCCTGGAAAATTTGTTTTTCCAGAATTTTAATAAAACCACAAAAGTGATTAAAATGAGAAATTCACGATTGGATTGTCCTGATGCAGGTGCAAGTTTGATAGAAGTTTGGTACCTATTGGTTTGGTAGTATCCAAAATAACGGAGAAAAAAAATAGAAAAAATTTTGTGTTCATAGTTTTGAGAAAACCACAAAAGGCATAGGGCTGAAATTTTCACAAAAGATAGTGCTTGTATTGGACCATTTCTAATTAGAGTTTGGTGGTTATTTGTTCAGTAGTTTTTGATAAAACTGGAAAAGAAAGATATTGATGAAAAAGTGATTTTTCCAGGATTTTGAGGAAACTAAAAGATAATTTTTCGGGAGTATGTGGAGCCTCTGATGTTTGACCTAAAACAGGAGTAATGTTAGAGGCTTTCATAGGCTAGATATTCGTTTTATAATTTTTGAAATTCATCCATTATTTTTTGAGGAAGGTTTTGCATACCTGCCATAGTGTCTTGACGATAATTCCTGTAAATCAAAAGATTTTTAGTTGGAGACTATTAATTACTGATTTGGTATTGAATTTAAGAAAAATCAGTCAATCGATTTTTGAATGGCGGCCATTACAAAATTTGACACTCTTGGAAAATACACTCTTATCGCGATTGATGCATATTTTGAATTGTAGTTGAAAATTTATAAACTGGATTTTTTAGCGAAGTATTACTGCGCTGAAGTTCTTTTTTTTTTCTTCATATTTAAATTGAAACCAAAGTTTTTGAGCTTCAAATCCTGAATTACAGCTGCGAAGATCACAGACTTCCATCAAAGGGGAATTAATCGTTAAACATTGTTATCTCTGATGCCTGACGTTTTTCGATTATTCAGTAAGAGATAAGGATCATGAAAATGTGTAATTTTGGTGTATCTTTTTTTTTTTTTGAATTCTTAATGTTTCGCTGTTCGAACAATTATCCCATGAATTGTCTTCATTTTCTGACAGGGAGAGGGATTTAGTATAAATATTTCTTCCGTTCTTCAGTTGTGGTTAAGTGTATTTTCCAAAAGTGTCAAACTTTAACGGCTGCCATTCAAAAATCAGTTCACAGATTTTTCTCAAACTGAACTACAAACTAGCGCTTGATAGTCTTTATACTACTACAAAATTTTCAGGTAAGAATCTTTTAATTTATGGGAGTTATTGGTATGACAGCATGGTGTGTTTGCAAAACTTTTAAAACAAATGTGTAGGCCATGAAAACTTCTAATACTACCCCAAGTTTCATTGTCATCAGTCAAAAAGCAGAGGCTCCAAAGACTTCCAAAAATGGCCAAAATGAGTGAAAAGTTGGAATATTTATTATGTATATTATGTACTGCTATTTAGCACAAAACTGCCTCAGTACACATTTAATAAAAATTTCCATTGCCTTGAAATTATGCAATTTGTATGTGGACCAGTCAGTGTAATTGTTCTCCAAGTCCTCTATGATAAATATATTAAATGATAATATTCATTGTTCCTCACAGGCTTAATTTTGTGGACTCTCCAGAATAATAAGAAAAGAAAAAAAAGGTTGCGAGAAGGTGGTTTTTCTGTAATAATTATATATAATTTCAATTAATTAATCGTGGTAAACACATTTTGTCCCCTTTCTGGCCCACAGGGATTAAATTTAGAATAATTCTGAAATTTGTTATTAGCACATGTACGTATAATTTCAGTTTTTGACCCTTTTCACCACCCTTTGAGAATGAATAGAGAAAAATCCTAGAATATGTTTTGTTGGCAATTGTATTTATCATTGATTTAAACAATTAGAGAATTATTAGGTAATACGTTTAAAAATATTTCACTCCTTTGCAACCCCGCAGAGGATGAATTTAGAAAAATACGAAAAATGGTTATTAGGCATTTTTTTGAAAATATTTTTAGAAAATAGCAAGTCAGTATGTCATATTTATTTTTATAACTGATATCGCTTAATCAGTATTAATACATTTGACCATCTTTTATTCCCTTGGGTGTTCAATTTTGAAAACTTATTTCCCATTGAATGTCTACAGCATAAAAGGAATATAATTTCCAGATTTCAACTTTCTAGGTCCAATAGTTTGAACATGGTTTTAAAAAGTAATCTGTGTCTTGACCTGTTCATAAAAAATATAAGTTAGTGACATTATAGTTACCCAGTTACCAAGAAAGAAATTCAGCTGATATATACTTTTTCTACAAATCAAGGGAAATGAGCTTTCATTTGGTTTCTTGTGGTTTTTAGAATACAGGTGTGAGAGAAGATGTTAAGTACACAAAAAAAATATGCATCAGGATACTGAGGCGGATTTGTTGCTGATGTAAATCTGATAGAAAATGTCTTCGATAATGTTTGGGAGATTTGTACTAATTCTGAATAAATACAGTACTTGGTTTACCAAGTTTTGTTCTGGTATGGTTACAACACAGGGTGAATAAAAAACCTAAAGTTGTATTTAAAAAATAAAATGAAAGTAAAGATTTTGAAAGAAACCTGAAAAGGTAGATGATAGGTATCAGTGAAGTTATTTTGTTTTTAAAAATGTTATGAAAAATATTACATAACAAACTAAAATGTTTTAACATTACTATGGGGATCAGGGTACCTTGTTCTGTATAAAATATAGTACCTCGTTCACCGAGCTTTGCTTGGATGTATTAGGTATATCCTTCAGTATTATCGTATTTGTATAACTCAAGAATGAAAAGATCACCATATTTAACTCATACTTCATTAATCATAAGTCATAATAATCATACGCAGTTAAGTTCTAGCAAAATTTGCTACCTAATAAAAAATGTTTTATTTGTTATTTTTAGGATTTATCAATTTTTCATCATCTGTTGTTGCTGCTGATGGATAGATTAAGATGCTCATATATTTATCCAACAAAGTTTCTCAAACTTGTTACCTATGTAGATTGTTTTTTCATACCAAAATACCTCAATACTGTAATTTTCATGAATATTGTTGGTCTAGTTCTTCATAAGGCATTTACATACATACATACACCTTTACCCACATACAATTATTGCTTGTATTACAGAATACAATTCACCTGTCATACCCAAAAGTGGAATGGCTATGTGGTTACGTTCTATCTCTTTTGGCTGGCACATACGTATGTCCCAGATTCAATTCCCCAAACTGACATAACCTACAACTGGTGACACTTGACTTGTCCTAGACATGCACACACCATTGTGGTTCATGGTGGAACTTACAACTTTCCTTCCAGACTTGAGACGCCGATAGATGGTGCCCCATATAGTGGAAATAGATTCCATATAGGTAGTGTAAGCCTGTGTGTGTAGGTGTAAGTGGTGTTTTTGACTCCATCCAACCTCCCACAACATTTAACAATATATATCATTCAATTCATGTTGAGTCTGTCTTGGGTGGGACTTTGTGGGGATTTGTCATACCTTGTCCTATATAAAATATATTTGCGAGTTATAGCTGGTGGTAGAATGGTCATGTGGTTATGTTCACCACTTTTGGTTGGCAAATACGTAGGTCTCAGGTTTGACTCCATAAACTAACAAAACCTACAGTTACAAATAAGGTTAACATTACATTTCACAAATTGTTGACCAATATTTATCATAACATTATAAAAACATTTTTTTTGGCTAACTGATTATCTTCATTACTTAAATTTAGATGTTGTATCATATTGATAAGGAATTTAGAACAAACCTGACCTTAGTTTTCAGCATTTTGTTTTTTTTTTCTAGGGAAAGAACTCCCATACAGTATTAGGTTTTCACTACACTTTTTTACATGCTATTAGCCAACTTTTTAGAAGCACAGATTTTTAGATTTTTACTCTTTTGTTTATATTAGGGATTGGTTTGAAGCATGCTTTTAACAATCTTCATAAAAAACTACCAAAGTTAATTATTCACCTACAGCTTTTTCACAATCATCTTCAAAAAAGCAAAACTTTAAAATCAAAAAGTTACAGTCCCAAACTTTTAGATTGTAAAATCTCAATTGTGACTGGATTGTTTGTTTATATTTAGCTTCTGAAAAAACTAGCTTGTAGCTTATTAAAATACCAAGTTAAAAGTGAAAGGCAGCTTTTAATAATGTGTTGTTTGTTGGGTGGAATAATGTACAATTATTTTCATTCAGATTATTAGTGTATCTTCCTAGAAAAATACAACTATTGCATTCAGTGCAGTGGTTGAACCTGGGACAGTACCTGTGGAAAAGCACCGATCCATAGTCGTAGATCATGAATATTTAGGCCACTCTAAATCTTCTGTGCACTATATGTATATATAGATGTATAATATATATCTCAATTTTTTTCTCTTTTTGGGAGTCTGTGAAGTCTCCGCTGTTTTATCTATGGCAATGAAACTTGGGGTAGTATTAGAAGCTTTCATGGGCCAAACATTTGTGTTAAAATATTTGAAATTCAAACAATAGTTTTGGAGAAAAGGGTTCTCAAAGTGTTGCAAACCCACTATGTCATAACTAATACTCCCATAAATTAAAAGATTTTGGATTGAAATTTTTATGGCAGTTTGAGACTATTAGTGACTGGTTTGGTATTGAATTTGAGAAAAATCTATCAACTGGTTTTCCAATGGCAGCCATTATAAAATTTAACATTCTTGAAAAATACACACTTACCATGGTTGATGAGCAGCAGAGATATTTATTTCAGTTTTCATTGGCTACTTGTAGTAAGGGATATTTGCGAATTCAACCTTTCCCTTTTAGGAGCCTTGAAGAAGTTAGGGTTTTGGTTGTTCTTGAAGAACTCTCGTCATCAGAATCCTCAATTATTTTCACCATTTATTTTGATTTGTTTTTTTACTTCTTTATACTTAAAATTTTTTATGGGTATCGTTAACACTACCATAATGAAACAAGTTCAGTAACGTTACAACTACAATGTTATTTATGATAGCTTTATTATAATGTAATAGGAACATAACAAAACTATCAATATAATAAATGTACAATCCTGTTTTTTCAGTTTAAACTGTGCAAAAATTATTAAAAAATTCCTGCATGTGTGTCAACTGTCAAGCAACGAAAAACATTTTGTTGTTACACTAAAATAACGAATTGAATAATGTTACAAGGAAAGCTTCAAGGCTTGTACCTATTGTTATAGTATCACCGATACGTACTTACAAAAAAAATTTTTTGTGAAAGTACACATGGTAGAAGTGAAACTTCTGTATAATTTTTATTCTATGAATTAATTGGACCAGAATGGGCCAAGCTCTCGCAATCACAGCGATGCGTTTCATGAACGTTTTTCAGTTTACTACCATATACAAGGAAGTTTCATTTCAAAAAAATCATCTCCATCAATGCCCTATGAAAAAGTAGCCGATGACTTCCAAACCTAAAGAATCATTCATCAGTATCAAAATTCATTATAAATAATATAATCCAACATCAAATTATCAACTATTGAGATTCAAGATTTAATTTTAATATAAGACATTTTTTTTCGGATGAGTGTATTGTTAATCATAAAATTTGGTGATAGGCAGTAAAGTTATATAGACAATTAGACAAGTTGACGTACTTTGATAAGAAATCGTCTCAAAAGTCATTTGGAAATTTTTATCCCACCAAATAAGCACTGGTGTCGTTTGCAATTCGTTCCCCTTCACTCTTCTTCATTTTGAATCGCGAAGGAGACTTGCACTTACTTAATGGGATAATTTGTCCTAACTACAAAATGATGACGATTTTATTACACTGGCTTTATAGAAGTGCGTCAGCTTGTCTAAATAGTCGATGTAACTTTAGTAGGCAGATTGCGTATCTAAGAACAAAACGTTCCTTCTATTCAATTTTTCATTGTTAGCTGTTATCACTACTGCTTGTGGTTGAATTGATATATTTTTATTTCTGTTCAGCGAATTTTCTCAAATTTGGGACTTATTTAAGTCGTTTTTCCGTTCCAAAAAATCCCTTTTTTGTGAATTATCGCAATATTGTTGGTCCAGTTATTCAAAACGAGGTTTCATACGTACATACATACATGTTCATATTATAGTATGAGATAGGATAGGATATAGGTTACATGTATAGTATAGTGTATAGGAGAATCTGATGTATATATTCGTAATCTAGGACTCGGGATGGGTGATTTTAAATAGGTCCCGTCCGTCGTTGCACTAAATAAATAGTTGTACTTTTAAAATTAGATGTTTACGTCGAACACTCCGTGTCCCCATCCTCTCCATTGACCTGTAAAATGAAAAATAACTATTCTAATGATGTTTTACTATATTCTTTCTTCCAGAGCATGCAATGGGAAATCCAATGTGATATCCATGATAGCTATGGATAGCCATGATGACAATCAATATAAGTTATTAATCGATACTGTGAACAACAATCGCAGCAACAAAAGTTACGTATCTACTGATCTGAACAGTGTCTCTGAATGCAGTCTGTTTCCACTGACGCTGTTGCCAGCAGATAATAAGCGCTTGGAGGGCCACGGTTCGTCCAGACGCAAGTGCACTGCCCTCTTCAAGGGTATAACCATCGAAGAGTTTCTTGAGGCTGACGACGATCCCTACCCATTGACTGCTATTGACAAGCTCATCCTCAAGAATAAAGCCGCCCTTGTCGAAGACCAAATGAAGAAAGCGCGTGGTGGTGTTGGCGGCATTGTCAAATCTGTCGCAAAAGAGACAGGTGCAGCCCCAGAATTGCAACATGCATCCACCACTGCTGCCAACAAGAAGCAGTCTGCAGCTGATGGCGCTAAAAAAGGATCTAAGAAAGTGATAAGTTCAAAACTTGCGAATAAACGTAAAAACAATTCTAGCGGCGATACAAAGAAAGTGGTCAGCGGAGCAAAGTGCAATGGTGTTGCCAAGGCAAATGCTTGTGGTGGAGGTAGTGGTAGTGTTGGTGGTAAAGCTAAATCTGCAAATGGAGTTGCTGCAGCTGTTACTGCCAAAGAGTTGAAAAAGAAACCTATACCATTGCCAACGGTTCCCATGAAAAAAGAAAGTTCTAGAACTCGGAATGGAGTCGATGATATTGCTGTTAAAGAGTCTCAACAACAGCCAATGCAGCGGTTGCAACATCAGCCGCAGCGGTCGCAAAAACAATCTCAGCGGTCACAACAACAGCCACAGCGATCTCAGCGATCTCAGCAACAGCATCAGCGACCACAGAGACAGCTACAGCAGCGATCGCAGCAACAGAGGCAGAAACAGCAGCGACCACAAAAGCAGCAGCAGCAGGGTAAAGTAGATTGGAGACGGATGCTGAAACAGTTGCGCGGAAGTTTCAAAAAGAGGGCAAAACAGCCCCCGGCGAAGACGAAGAAGCCGTTGGAGTTGGCTCGGTTGATGACCAACCTCGGCTATCAGACTCGATCTGGTAACAAAGAAAGACTGAGAAATGGCAAGTCCTGGATTTTCCACGACACGGAGTCCTTGGCGCCAACAAAATCAACAAAACGTAAACGCTGTGATGCGGGGGCGCCGACACCCCCGCCGCCAAGCCCACGCCTTTCAGCAACGTCTCCATTTACGCCAGCTGTCACAACTCCGCACACATTGTGTACTAATCCGCTCAAAAGAATCAAGCAGGAGCCTATTGACCTGACGGACGTGGTGGAGGTGAGCGAAAAACGCCGAAAACTTAGTGAGATTAAAGTAGGGGGATGTATTCAAAAAAACAGTCACGATAATAACAACAGCAACAGCAGCAATGACAATACGGCGGTAGTGGTTGCACCTTCATTGAAAGCATCCACTATTGAGAAACCAGCGGTCGAAAAGATACCTGTCGGAAGTGTACAGTCAGAGGAGGTACCTGAACCAGCCCTAGTCTCAGCAGCAGAAATGGCACCAGTAACGGCACCAGTGGTGATGGCAGTTGAAAATCAGCAGACTATTAAATGCGAACGAAAACATCATATCAAAAAAGAAATTGTTGAAGAATTCATCATAGAGAATGGAGCCGACGTGGTCGATATCAGTTTTATTGCGAATTTACTGGGATCGTCGGACAGTGGTGCTTTATCTAGCCGCAAGACGGCTGTTTCCAGCAACTGTATCAAATCAGAAACGATAACGCCGCTTACTGAAGCGCAAACTGTAGCCACTATCATTCAAAATGGCGGTACTAGTAATGAAGTTCAGTATTCAAATATGAATGGAAGTACGACGAGTGCCATTCGAATGCCGGCGATGGCACCATCGAATTTCAATGTGGGGAGAGAATCCATAGTGGAGTCATCGAACGCGAACACGCATTTGAGCAAAGCTATCAGTCGACCGAATAACGATAATAATTTGACGAAAGAGAGTATGTTTAACGCATTGGGATTGCAGTCGATTAATAAAGTTTATCAAAAGGTGAAAGAATCTGAAATCAAGGATAAAGAAAATTACACGGGCACCTTGAGAGCGATTATCAAAACAGATAAGGGATGCAGAAGGATGGAAATGAAGCAGAAAGACTGTAATTTAACTAATTTAGAGGTGAGTGTGGTTCAGAAAATTGTTGCAGTTTTTCTCAGTGTTTATATTATACTCCGTGAGAAGAATAGAGTAACTGAAGAGCCTAGGGATTTTTTGTTTTTATTCATAACTAACCAATTCGTGAAAATTTCTAATTATCTTTACAAAACTTTTTGTATATCATTTTGAACAGCTAAACTACAAAAAGAAAAAAAAAACTAGCACGGTAAGCCTCGCTAGAAAAAGTAGGTTTTCGTGAAAAAAGAATTATGAATTTTGATGGTCACATTAATTGTCTGTAAGTTCATATGTGTAAATGGTTTGTTATGATTGTATGAAATTTGTTAGCTGCTGACAAAATATTAGACAATGTGAAATTTAAAAGCATTATTTCTTAAAATGAAAAATTGATAAGGATGATAAATTATGGTGAATAGTCATATAATTTCAAATAAAATCAAAATTTTTGTGAAAAGAAAAATTCAGACAAATTGAAAAAAAGAAAACAAAACAAAGCTTTATCGGTACTGTTCAGTCAATCCGCACCAAAATTGGTAGCATACTACAATAAATTATAATAAATATTTGTTTTAATTTTCGTAGATATTGCCCTAAAATTCCGCATTTTAAGATCAATGTAAAAGCAAAACTAACGGTACTGGAAGTACCACCTGGCCGATCCGCATCAAAATCAATAGGGTCTTTGGCTTAGTACAAATGTTCGTATCAGATTTTGTGGATCATGTGACAAAAATTGCAACATGTACTGTAGGAACAAGGAACTGAGTATATACAGTATATCACTATAATAAACGTACAAGCCGTTATTTATTTCGTAAAATTATTTCCCAATATTATTTTGTCAATTATTCCCTCATATTTGATGCGCATGCGCCACTACGCATACAGACATGAAAAAAAAATGTTCATTGCTTTCCATGGAAACAACGAATTTGACAGTGTTACCTATATAGGGATGCTAGCAAAAATTTAGGGCTGGCACAAGCCAAAGCACCGCGGAACAACGCTTCAGGGATTATGTGTATGTATATATATGTATATATATATATACCCTTATGAATTTGAGTTACTGGTGTCAAAATTTTTCTGAGATCATGAAGCAAAAAACGTACTCATCCCAACCTTGGAGGCTAATACCACACTAAGCGTAATGAGTAAATTTTCTAAAGAAAACTCACAAATAGTCAACCTGATAAATATTAGTATTTTACATTAGTGCTTTAGGGGCGGTTTGACGACTGAGTTTCTGATTTTTAAGTAGGTTTTTCATAAAAATCCACTCACTAATTTTGGTGTCATGGAATGACCTGTGGGTGGGGGTAGGTAAGTTCTTCATTTTATGACTTGGGGAAAACTCAAATTCATATAATATAAATGCTAATTTTTTGTTGCCACGGTACAGGTCGCAGTTTTTGTCCGAAAGTCACGAAAATTAATACTAAGCCAAGGACCTTACCTATTGATTTTGGTATGGATCAGCCAGACGGTGCTTCCGGTACTGCTATTTTAGTTTTTATTTTGGCTATAAAATGCCTAATTTTCGGCTAAAATGAACGTAATTCGAAATAAATATTTATTATGATCTATTCTAACATTTTACTGAGTTTGTCGTGGATTTTTATTTTTGCTATAAAATGCCCAATTTTTTATCAATAGAAACTTAATTTGGAACAAATATTTGTTACGATCAGTTCTAACATATAAATAATTTTGGCGCGGATTGGCCCTACGATACTTCCGGTACAGCTATTTTGGGTATTATTTTGGCTATAAAATGATCAATTTTGAACCAATAACTAAGAAATTTGCTAAAAATATGAACTGTAATTACTTGCAATATGCTAACAATTTTTGTGCGGATTAGCCGGACGATACTCTCGTAAAATCCACTTTCTTTTTTTTTTTGATTTTGAAAGAGATAATTGTTTTAACAGCGTAATTTTTAGGTCAGCTGTTACAAAATTCAGTACAATCACAAATTCTGATCTATTAATAACATTTTAGCAACTAATTTCCTACTTTTCGAAAACCTACTTTTTCTAACGGAGCTGCTATTGTGTTAATGTTTTTTTACATTTCCCTTTTTCATTTTTTTTATTTTTCTGCGTTAGAGAAAACGACGTGTGCTAAATTTAGTTTTCTTCAGAGAACATTAACAGTTCCATCGAGCTTCAAAAAATTTTAAATTTGAATTAGTATCGAGTTTCATTAAGCATGATTATGGTGCATATTTTATTTGTCACAAAGAAATATGGGAAATGAATGAAACTTGTTGCGGAGATTATTTCCGGATATGAATGAATAACTATTTTCTGTTAGGTCATTTGAGTCTAAATTAGTCCCATCAGTACTTACGTTATTCTCAATTTTGTGTAGTTGATTTCATTTTCTTAATCTTTATTTCATTGTAAATTACTTGAGATGGAATCAGCTTTTCTGGGTTAGGTTATCAGAATTAAAATTAGTTTTTAAACGCGTTAGGCCTTTCTCTATAGTGGGAATTTGTAAACACGCGAGGCCGTTGGGCCATGGGGGGGGTTTTTAAATTCACCAGGCGTTCACTCCATGGATGAAATTTCCAAAAACGCCTGGCATTCGTATCACGGCATCTATTTTTAAATATGCTAAGGGTTCACGCCATCGCGATAATTTTCAAAAATGATCAAGTAAGAAGCCTGGCGTACACCACCCACCATTGAGAAAAAAACCTTAGCGTGTTAGAGTTGGAATTATCACCAGCAGTCATGTTATTAATTCCCTCAAGCGTTATTCACACGAGGAAGGCTAGCGCTACGTTAGCTTGTTTAGATCGGAAAAGTCCCTCATTTTCAAGAAGTTCTGCCATGGCGCTTACGTCTGACTGTTTTTGACCCAAAATGTCTCATATGGAAGGTGCCTACGAGACTTGTATCGTTATATATAATACATAAACTTCTGAAAGAGGATTTTTGGTTGGTCTAGGGACCACGATCTGAAAAACTATCTTGAGAGGTTCTCAAAGTCGTGACATGCCGAACTCCGCAGTCGATAAATTCTACGAAATCTGCCTAAAAACGCCGATAACTTTGCCTACTGAGATAGGGGTAGTTTAGTGCGGAGAATGCATTGTAAATTTTGCTGTAGAACAGTATTATTATTGTCTCTGTTCCCTTTGCATCGATTGAAATTGATGTGTTTCAAAATTTGTATTTTCAGTGTTCGGTGAAAGAAAGTTTAACGTCGCCGTTAGCTTTAAGCAATTCTATGGATAAGTGCAACAAGTCGATGCCGAATTCCGATAGCGCCGATAATTCGATCGATGATATGGAACCCTTGTGCATCGAGGACCATACGAGTAAAAATCTTAAAAATAAAGTTCCTCTTTTAAGTAGCATCAGAGATGCCGAGCCGTTGGACAAGGGTAAGGAAACCTCTTTCCATGTGCCGACAGAGCAATTTAGTCGAAGATAAATTAATTTTTTTATTCGTATTTCAGAATGCAATATAATCGCTGAAAGTATCAAGGATAAAAACAAAGTCGTCGAGTATGTTTCGAGCTTTTGTAGTTGAGTATTGGCTGCTGCCTCTCTTTTTCGTTAAATAGCTAAAGATTTTTTCAGGCCACTGGTCGTTCCAGAAAAGAGTTCGTCATTTTCTATTCATCCGGATCGTTTGTGCTCGGACGTGTGCAAATATTGTTTCGGAAAATTTGGATCTTTGGATACACCGTGTCACGTGGCGCAGCTCAAGAATGAAGAACGCCAAAGAAAAATTCTGTTATGTAAGTTATTTTAATTCTTCCTTCTCTTTTTTTTATTTCCCAAATCATTGAACTGAATCTTAGTTCTAATTAAGAAGTTCTACATTATATTTTCTTTGAAATTTATTTAAAAAATTATTTATCTGCTCTTCAGATCTGAGCAAGTGTGTTTATGGCAGAAGTTGTTTTCCCTACCAATAAGTTTTTTTGACGTAAAAGTCACAAGTTCATAAATTGAAATTTGATACAGTGTTAAAAAACACGTAATGCCCAAATAATGTCGAAAATTCCTGTCTAGTTCTAGTTGGTGAAAATAAATTCCGAAATTCTGTATAAGTACTCGATTTTTTCTCGAGTATAAAAACTGAAAAAACAGTTGATGCTAAACAGCGAAGAGAGGAAAGAAAATGTTATTCATTCTATGGTACATCTTCAAAAATTGGTAAAGTTTACAGTTTTTTTTTTTTTTTAATTTTCTAAAACGAGTAGGTCAGCCCAAAAATAAATTTTCGAAACATCATGAATAAACCATTTTTACTTGTCCTATCACACAATTCCTTATCATTGAATAACTTCTTACTAACAATTGCCGAGACATGAATTAGCCTTGACAATAAATAAATAACACTTCGCCGAAAAAGCAATTTTGTGGGACGTACTCTTCTAGAGAGTGAGTGACACGAATTCAGAAATTTTTTTTTTACTAAAAGCATCCAAGATTTTAACAAAAAGTTAATCAAAATTAGTAAATTCTTATGACAATATTAACTCAAATTCTTGTTGAAATATAATTTTATTCTAAGTAAGAAAAAATTTACACCATGCTGGTAATTTTTGAAATATGGTCAATTTTGCTACGTATTTGGTAGTCGTTCTCTTTATGGAATTATTGATAGTCATTTTATTTATGATTTTTGATTTAGAAAGGATTTTTTAGCTAGAAATACGAAAAAGTTGCCTGAAGAAGCCAAATTGAATAGTAGAAAATTTTCACATATTTTTCTCTTTATTTCGTGAAAATTAATTTTGAGTGATAGTGTTCTAATTTTAGAAAAATCTAATGAAAAATAAGTTAGCTTCAAAACAAGTTTGTAAAAAATACGCTTTTATGTATTAAAAAAAAATATATATATATAAAAAAACTTCTTTCCTTTTGGGATTTGAGTCCGGGGTAGTTCTCTTGAAAGAAGAGGTCCCTACTACGATGCCATAACGACGACGGTTGCATGTAGCTGATGAAACTTGTGTTGAAAATTCAAGCATGTTGGTAAGTGATTACTTATAAAAACCAAACCCGATTTTAGCGCCCCCAGATGTTGGTACAGGAACCATATTTTGTTGCGTTATTGAATGCAATAAAAGCGTATAAAAAATCCGAATAAGCTATAACAATTCTTACGGGCGCACTTCAGTATGAGTAACATTTTCTCATATTCTTATTTGTATTCGCTTTTATTCTTCTTGCTTAAAATTTCAATTTCCCAAAGTATTGTATGCAGTCACCGGAAACGCTACAATCGCGATCTCTGTGTTCGGTTGTGTGTGTGTCTGTGTGAGTGCGCTAAGTTTCACTTCATGCAACTTTGCACTCTTAAAAAAGCATATTTTTTCTGTAGGATCTCGAAAAAAATCTACGTATTGAAATTGATCTGATATCAAGAGTCAGTGGTGAGAGTAGGTTCATTCTTCGTCCCGTGACCGCAGAAAACTTTTTTGACTCTATATGATACACGATATAGGTCGCAATTTTTGAAATTTACCATACTTATTCGAATCTAGACGAGGATTAAGCTTGTTATTTTTGATCCAAATGGACCAGTTAGTAAGTCCGGTACATCCCATTATGTTGCATATTTTAGACTTAAATGGTTACAAAAGGAGTAATTTTCAAGCAGTAGGCACGAAATTTGGTATTGACATTGAGTATATTATATCCTATCATTCTGCAAAATAATGTTTCAATCGGCCGGACGATTCATCCGTAAAACTGATTTGAAAAAACCTCAAATTATTGCAAAGAAGAGAAGATAAATTCCAGATGAACCAACGAAACTGGTCGGTCGTTTAATAACTCGCGTTTGTTTTTTATAACTTCACAATACAATTCATTATGAATTTCTTCGACAATTCATCAAACGTAATTTTCACTCAGCATTCCGCCAAATAATTTTGATATTTAAATTTTTTTATTTTATTTATTTATTTATTTATTTATATTTTATTTAGTTTTTCTTGTGGTTAAGAATACCTACATTTTCTAGCATAGCTTGCTGCACTAGAGTTCTTAATATTCATTTTTAACTTGATCATTCTTCTCGTGGTTTCAACCATTGTTTATTTCAAGCCTCAACGGTTTCTCAGTTTTTCTGCTAGAAAAAAATTCGCGTGCTTATTCAGAAATTTGTTATTTATTTTCACCAAATAGTCGAGTTTTCTGTTATTTGGGGGTTAGATATTTGATGTAAATATACACTAAACACGTTTAATAGTTGATCTATTGAACCATTCAATTCTTGGAATTTTTTCTTTATGAGGTGTCCTATTTGGGATTCAAAATTCTTGCCGGTCTCTAGTTAATTTTGTAATCTTAGTAATTAACGCTGTATTTGTAACATTTTTCAAATTATCCGATGGATCTCGAGAAGTGGGTGAAGAGTTGGGTGAAATTCATAATTTCTTGACAAGTTTTTCTCGTCTGCCGTAATTCGTGTTTTTCTTCATTAATCAGAATCAGAATCAAAATGGAACTGCGCTGATAATACGTTTGATTTGAAAACAGTATATATGAATATCGTCCTGAGTTGTACCCTTAATTTTAAAACTGGTGATCATGACCTCAAAATGACATATTCATCGCATGAGCGATGAATAACGCAAACAACTGACAATCTCTCTCAGGTCGTACTCTGCCTTACCCGAAAATGGAATTACGTTTGAATTTTTCAAACTTGATTTGCATCGGCGCACATTGAAAAAATTATTCTTTACTTCGAGTTTCAAAAAGTTACTCTATGCGCTATGTGAAATCTTACTCTATGATTTTCCTACGAATTTTAAGTACTCTCCTTGGATTAGATTTGTATATTTTTTACGGAATCCCACAGGTGAACCTAATTTGAAGACGGACACGTGCTTGTGCGATGCTTGCTTTCGTTTCGTAGACCGTAAAGCAAATCGTCCGCCTAAAAGAAAAGCTATGAGACGCAACTCGATGAATCAGCGAACCATGTGTGCGGTGAAAAATTGCAATCAAGTGGCTAGACATTACGGCAAAAGAAAATGGCGACTGCGAGTGGGCAAGAAAATTACAAATGTAAGTTACAATCATATTAGCCGTCGGTTTAGTAGTGTCGTATTTTGAAACATTTTTGCGGAAATTTATCTTTGTTTTTTACATACATATTTCTTTTATTTTATTTTTTTACCCATTTAGTTATGTGTCGATGTCACCAAGAGTGGCTCTCGTGTAGCTTTCGGATTGTGCTCGCAGCATTTTTGTATGGTGAGTGCGCAATGATTTACTTTGGGAAAATGAATTTTCGAGTTTGGTTCGCGGGTTTGGCTTGAAGCTAAAAGATGACGGAAGATTGTTGCGATGAAAATCCGGTTTTAACCAAACGTTATCAGTCGAGTGCTTTTGTGCTGTAACTACTGCTGTTTTTGGAGTTCTACAAGTGTCAGTTGCTCTTATTTTCTCTTTGTTTTTTCTTAGCGGAAAATATTTCTTCAAATTTAATTTCTTTACTGGCAAAATTTTAAAAATTGAAAATCACTAATACTTGACTATTGATTTTAGTTACTTTTCTTATCCTGCATTGAACCTGTCAGTGTGTATTATAACCGCGCTGTTCTTTTCCTGTTTTATTCATTTATCCTCATTTTAAACTGCTTACCTACTTTGTAGCCGTTCGTTAATCATGTAACTAATTACTCCACAAAGTTTCGGTAGAACTTCTTTTATTCAGCAATTCGGATAAATGTCACTAGCATTGTCACTTATTCCGAAGTCGATTTGATCTAGTCGCTGTTTAATCTCTTTATTATTTTGAGAAAACTGCCTATGAAATTGAGATAATTAATTTGTATACATCGGAAAAAACTATCAATACTTGAAATTACTTACAAGTCAAAATAAAATATAGGAAAAATAGGGGTATATTCGAGGAGGGCAAAGTACTTTAAATGGATAATTAAAAATTATTTTTTACAATACCCAACAAAAAGGATGTATTTTTGTACGCCTTTATTGAACGAAAAAACGGGAATTTCAGTACTTGAAAAAGTATGATTGAGCGCATGCGCACTTGCTTGTTGAGTTTCTTGCACGGCTCATTTTTCTTTTAAAATTGTTTGGTTTTATTTAAAAAAAAAAAAAAAAAAATTATATGATCTTATTGCAGTAAAATTGATTTGTTCCTGTATGTAACCCTTCTTTGGGGTGAGGGCAAAAATTTAAAGAGAAAGTAAAATTATCGTTGAATTTTATAAGTAGAAAATTTTTTTCAAAAATAGAGCTGACTTCAAATAAACAATAAAAAATCCGATAAAAAGAGAAAAGTTAGCCTTTTAAAACTTCTCCAGCAAGATGTAGGCCACTTGAATTATTGAAGTTGGCCTTTTTTTTTGTTCTTACCATGTAGACTTTAGCTATTCGCCAATTCCGTTAAATTTTAGGACAAAGCTTTAATAAGCACCGACTTCAATAATTCCAGTCGTTAGATCTACATCTTACTGGAGAAGTTTTAAAAAAATTATTTTTCTCTTTTTAGCGTGTTTTTTTTTTTTTTTTTTTTTTTTTTTTTTTTTTTTTTGAAGTCCGTTTAATTTTTAAAAAAAATTATTTATTATAAAATTATTAACTTACCATAATGCATTTTCATTTCATTTTAATTCCAGTAGATTTTGCTGGTGAAATTTTAAAAAAATTATATTTTTCTTTTTAGAGCATTTTTATTCATTTTTTGTTTTTTGAAGGTGGTTAGATTTTTTGATGAAAAAAATTTTTTCAATGATTTTTCGTTAGTAGCGTTAGCGGCAATGTTGATTTTAAGCTAACCATTTTTATTCATAGATAACTCATAAACTCTTTCGTCGATTCTAAAAAAAGATCATTCTCTTATTATTTAAAAAAAAGTTCATCAAAATCGGTGCCCAGATTAAGAAATTATGCTCGAACAAAAATTAAAAAAAAAAAATACATATACGGATCAAATTGATCATCTCCTCCTTTTCTTTGAAAACTGTTGAAAACTAGTAAGTAATTCGCAAGGGGAAATCCCTGCAGGAGCGCTGGCCTTTTTTCTTATTTTCAGATTCCTTATCAATTCCTTATAGGAGATTTGCATGGGAATTTAATTTACGTGCTAGAGAGATAAAGACCTGGATAATAATTTTTTCAAATACCATTTTAAACAAACACAATAGCTCCTTCTGACGCAATCGGTTAAAAGAAAGCAGCATTGTACGTTTGATTAAAAAAATACACGCATATATGTATTTTTATTCGAGATATCCCAATTTGAAAAACGATAAAATTCCATATAAGTTTCGGTTAAAAACGAATTTTTAAAAGATCAGCTTTTATTTATTTTTTATGGCTTTAGCTTCATGCGAAATAAACATTATTTTGTGGCGGAAGGTTGACTGCTGTATTGGTATATTTTAAAATCGCAGTAGTGAGTAGAATAAAAACTTATAATAAATGTACATACTTGAGCACCAGTTACGTATTTTTTGTAGTTTATAATTAGCCATCAGATGCCAGTCACTTTCCCTCCTCTTGCCAATTGTTTCATTTACTTTGAATGTTTTTTGGGGGGCGGAGGGGGTTGAGACTGGGTGTCGTAATTTTTTGGTTAAAACGAGAGAAATAATTGATTATTATTTAGTTATAAAAAATTTTTTTCATGACTTATTTAGGAGGTAGGGGATGTTGCAAAAAATGGTGTGTGACACACGTGTAAAATAAGTGATTACTACTTTTCGCACTTGTGTCACAAATAATTGTTTTGAATAGGTAGTTTGACTCAGTCATATAAAATAACTGCAAATTTCATTAATGACAAGAGTAGAAGGTACGAGAATAGATAATTACCTATATAAGTTTTTAAGTTTTCTCTTGCGTAACTGGTCCTATAAAATATGTACATTTTGCGTCATTTTCATTATTTCAATTATCGTCGATTGAAGGATTAGAGAATTATGGAAGAAAAGAGAAATGAAAATAATAAATTTTATTTAAAAAAAAAAAAAAAAAAAAAAAAAAAAAAAAAAAAAAAAAAAAAAAAACAGTGCGTTAATCAGAATGAGTAGCTCTTATTGGTAGATATGCCCAAATTGATGACAATAATTTTTTCAATCTTTAAATTCTTATTTTCTTCAATTACACACCCTTTTAATTTCTTAATTTTCGAATATAAATAGCCTAGGACATTCTCCAAATGTCAGGAACATTTTGAGCTTACTTTCATTAAAATCTATTAAGTAAGACACTTGTTTTGAGTGAACGAAATTCCGTTAGTTCCGGGGATAGACATACCAAACATATATAACCTCGTCCGTACGCAATCGTTAAAAAAAAGGCGGCACCTTTCACATATTATTGCATTCATAAAATAAGTGATCTAAAAGAATAATAATTTAAAACTTGTAATTTACTGGTGAATTATGAAAAATTTGTTTGATGTATTCTAAATATTACCTATTTTAATGCTTCTACCTTCATAGGAATTTGCAATTGCTAAGAAATATTCTTACTTATTTTGTGTGATTGAGTGAAGCTACTGATTATTGTTAAACAGCTTACGTTATAACTACAAATGTTTTGTAGAATTTAGTCTTGTTCAGTTTTTCAACCTCTTCGCGTTCCTCATTTTTCTTAAATATTATTTTGACTTTTGGACAATTTTCTTTACAGCATGCGCAATTGACCTACCTTGATAAAATAGAATTTCAAGGCCAGTCTTCTTAATATAACGAGGAGGTTATGCCTTTTAATTTTTTATTCGTTCATCGAGTTCGGAGTTGTTTTATGCGACTGGTTATGTCGACCTTTCCAAATCTTGGCGTGTCATCTCAAAAAGAAGGCTTCCTACACTTTTGACTCTTTTTTCCTCTTCAATTTAAAATCCCTTAATTTGATTAATTTTATTTTAATAAATTAATTTTAAATTATTGTTTACTTTGAAATTTTCAATTTTGAACTTGAAAAAAGTTCATTATATTATTTTATAATAAATTTATTTTTATCTTTATATTTTTCCATTTTAATGTTATTTTTATTTTTTCACATAAGACTAAAATACGGTTTTGAAACCCAGTTACCACGGATTGTGTTTTCAATAGTTTCACGCACCTAACGATGCTTCTAACTTCCTTCAGCCGGTGCTGTCTGCCAATGCGTCGCTACTTGTCATTCTGTCGTAGATTTTTATTTGCTTTAATATCTTCGAGGCTTTCAAATTTATGCATCTGTTCCCTTGTCTCGCTTTAACGTGGAATATAGTAATACAACATGACACGTACTTAATCTAGTTCTCAGTCTTTTAGAACGCTGCTCATCATCGTTTCGAACCCGCGCGTTCACACACATGCTTGGTGAAAAAACATTATACAAAATCTTTTGTTTTCCACTTTCCTGGAATTAGCACCATAGTTTCAAGTTGTTTTCTTCATGTAATGTCACCATGATTTTGTTCTACTCTTTCATCTATCCGTGGATGCTTCATTCTTAAATGTCTTACATTTTCTTCTGTGATCGTCCCATTCTAATTTTAATTTTCTGTGATCTTTTTACGTGTAGGTCATCTTTATCCCTACATATGGAATTCGTCAATCGCAATTTCTGTACATTAATGAGCTGTAACGTAGGGCACCATACTTTCTAATATTTTTTCATACAGTTCATATAAACCTAGATGCGATAAATTAGATTAAGGAAAGTAGTTCTTATCCAGATCAGTAAGATATTGATCATACCATAATTATTTTCTTGTGTTTGGTTAGGAATTATATGGTGGCCAATCATCTTTGCGTTGACTGGTTGTCACGAGTATGTGAAGTGGGTAGTTTTTTCAATTTTCGGAATCCTGTAGGCGCGAAATTTTAAATTTTTTGTTACTGGTTTCTTTAGATGTGACATCTTGCTTGTGTTATCGGCTAAAGGGCAGAGCGATTATTGAATCTGTGGCTCCTCTCTTATTGGGACTGTCCAGGACAACAGTATCCATCCGATGTTAGAACTTATAATCATTGTATAAGTGATCAATCTTTTTTCTCCCATAAGAGCCAATTTATTTTCCTCAATTTTCAAAAATTCTCCAAAAATTGAATTTTTGGAATTTTTAAACAAAATTTAAGCTAAATGAAAGATAAGACCCTCCTATTTGAATAACTAAATGAAAAAAAATGTTTACAGAATTCAATAAACCTATTCAGACTTGACAAAATATGCCTTATTTTTTTATAAAATTACAATGTGTAATTGCATAAGAAAAGTCCTTTTTTCCATACTTGTATAGGCCTATATAATTATATAGAATTCTTCCTCTGAGATCTATTTGAAGAAGAAAATTACATCTTTCATTGAGCTCCAATTATATCTAAAAATTTCAAAAATTAATGTGGAATACCTTGTCGTGAGAGATATTCTCACCAGAAGGAAATTCTACAGAATTTAAGCGTGTTCAGCCACTTCGTACACAAGTACGGGTAAGCCAGAACCAGACCAAACACTGGCGATTTTAGAGCCGGTTCGGGTGGTTTATATACGGCTTATTCACACGCACGCAAACACATACATAGGATAATACGTACGTTGGTGAGAACAGCCAGGTCACATCACCCCCTATCGAGATAAGAGATGGTTGGTCAGTTCATGTACGAATCGTGACATCATCTTATTGTGTCACAATTCGGTACTCGTACATTACCTGCAAGTACATACAGGTAATTACGATCGAATGTATTTTGTGTTGTTTAATGTCGCAAGGACGATTATTTGCCTGCCCTTTGGGGCGGCGACTGTTGTCGAGGGGTCTGAGCCCCTTTTCCTCATACCGGTGAGTCCCCATAATTAAATTTTTGGCAAATTTTTAAAGTTGGTCAAAAGTACATTGGCTCTTAAGGGAGAAAAAGATTGTTCACTCATACAATTGATTACAAATTTTGCCACCTAATGGTGACTCTTATCGTGGACAGTCTCAATTCTATTCGATGGTTATTTGACAGCTCTATTGAAAGAAGTAAAATTTTATTTTATTTTTGGCTCAATATCATAGATGGCCTCTGTGGCAATGGGTGATTGAGATGAACGAGTGTATTACACACTTGTCAATCACCTAGCAGGCCAGTGAATGTATAGTCCACAAACTTACGTTTTATGCTCACGGCTTTACATTTTGCCTGTAATGCCAAATTTCATACTGAGCTAATATATGCTCTTATTTTATCATACATCCATCAAAGAGTATTTTGTCAGAGTTTGAAATCAATCTTCACAGTTTCTACCCCTGACAAAAGTTGGACAATTTGGTTTAAATACTTTTTCTCCTAGAGGGCCATGATACTGGGAGAATGTACATGTAAATTTTGTATATAAAGTCATGTTTCACCTGATACTGACGTGAATATGTCTCTCCCTCTAAGGCAGGCCAGGTATTTGCTCAAAAAAGGTTGTGGTTACATTATGTTCTACCCGGTATGTTATGATATGGAATTGTGGAAGTAATTTTAAGGAATAGGGCTAAGTTACAGGTACTGGTTATTCCTGTTATGAAGCCAGCTTTAAGCAGGGTTTAAGCTCACTTTCTCTATTCTATTATCCCTAAGGCCTAAATGTAAGAATGATACTTCAGTATCAACAGTGACTTACAAATTACTTATATATAATTGATTATGGAAAACTAAGAATTACTTGAGTATTGTTTTTATATATGGCCCTAACTATATTTTGTAAAGTAGGGAAATTTCAACTTCAAATAATAAATCAAGGGAAACAGTATTAACCATATCCCACTGTTTCCCTTTAGTCAACTTTTTAGATACTAGGTCAAAGAGAATAAATCAGTGAGTATAAACCATCCTTAAAACTGTAAAGTAGAACTGAAAGCTTATTTTTATTAGAACTGGTCTTAAATAAAACTTTTAGTGCAGCTTTTTCTAATGATAAACACCTTTCTTCTATTCCTTACATTTTCACATCCAGGACCCAGCAAAATACTTAGCACTTACCTGGGGCAGGAACAATTGGAGCATGGAATTTTGAAGAGAAAAAACACAGGTCTAAAATAATTTGCATGGGTGCCAAAAAAACTTGGACAGCCAAATCATATTAGCTTTGATAGAACTACACTAACTTTCACCAACCTACACCAGTAGGGCTATTCTACAAATGTAAGAATGTTATGTGACTTTGCGCCGAGTTTTACTCAGATATTTGTGGAATAGCCTCCTCTGTGTAGGTTGGTGTAACTTTGGTGTAATTCTATCAAACAGGGGAATTGTCTTGTCAGCTTGAATTTTACACTTAACCTGAGTGCTGCTAATTAATTCATGAATTAATTGGTTAAAACATAATTGTTTAATATTACACAAATTAGCGGATAAAAACAGGTATTTTATAAAATAACTAGTTAATTCATGAATTAATAGTTTCACAGTTAATTTGTAACTTATATAGGTATTAAGCATTTCACACGGAAATAGTGTTGATAAATAAAAAATTTTTGAAGGAGCACTGGGAATTTTCTCTAATAGAAAAATTAAAAGGTTTATATAAAATTCAATTTTAAAAATAAGCCTCTATCCTATACTAAAATATGAGCAATAATTGTATGTTTGTATGTTTATATGTTTGTGGGTAATTGTGTTCTGAAAAACTAGACCAACAAAGTAGCTGAAAATTACAGGATATGGGTTTTTGAGTGTTAGAAAATGATCTAGATAGGTCCCAAGTTTGAGAAAATTCTCTGAACAGAGATATGAGCTTCTGAATTTACCCATCAGTAGTAAGTGAAAACAACACTGGGTGAAAAATTTTGATTAATCCTCAAAGTCATGGATAGGAAAGGTTTTATTAGCAAATTTTGCTAGGCCTAAGCTGCGTCTGATTATTATGATTTATGACTAATGAAATAATAAGTTAATTATTGCGATCTTATTCACGAGGACAGTAATACTGACGAATATAATTATCATATACCTAACAAATATATTGCTGAAATTCTCCAGATTGATTTAAGTTAACATAATTTTTTCTGTTGTCTACATCCGAGCAACCAAGTACTTGAGTGTGAAATGGCTAAAATGTGTGAAACCTAGAGCAGTCAAACAGGCACAAATATATGTGTGTGTCTACTATCTCACTCTCACAGTATAGTGGTCAGCCCTGATACTACACATTTGTTTGAGTGAGTATGCTATCCAGTTAACAGCCATAAAGTCTCAATTCTTCTTTACATTAGTGATTTGAACAGAATGGTTTAAAAATACTGTAGGGGCTCAGAATAAAATATGGTTGAAAAACTATGTTAAAGGGAATGAAAATGTGCCGGAGTGAATAATTCGCATAGATAACATTGATTACAGTTGACTTGTCTATTTGATCTGCCCGAAGTCTGTATTGAATATACAAGTTATTTTACTCCCTTAAAAGTACGTTCATCAATTTCATTTCCATAAATCACCACTGTAGCGCACATTCAATAGAATATTCCCCAGAGAGCCAGAGTATTCCTTTAATTTTATATTATAATATCACATTACAACTGAAGTTTCAAAAACAATTGTGAGAGAACTGTTGCTTGTAGAAAACTGAAATTTTCAGTGACATTGCCACATGTTAGGTCTAGATTCTGTGAAAATTTGATCAAAATCGTGTGTATGGTTCTGAAGATATTACTGAAATTGTGTCATTTTATTTACTTCAAATTGTATGAACTCGGTCAATTCTCAAGAACCAAGTATAAGATTGACCCAAAATTTTAATGAATAATTTTGATGCATTAGCTTGAGAATCAATGAAGATTTGGATGAAATCATATGTTGGGTCTGGGAGATACCACTGAAATTCATTAACTTGACTAAAGTCAATAATCATGTCATCTGAATCACAGAATCCAAACAGAATTTCAGTGATATCTCCTAAATCCAGCGTACAATTTCATCAAAATTTTCGCAGATATTTAATCCAATGAATTAAATTGATTCATCAAAATTTCACCTCAATCTTACATTTGGTTCTTCAGAATTGATTGAGTCCATATAATTTGAATCATTATATCTGACATAATTTCAGCGATATCTTCAGAACCAAATGTATGATTTCAATCTAATTTTCACAAAACCTTCAGCTACCATACAGCAATGTCTCTGCAAAATTTCAGTTTTTAAAAGCAACTGTTTCCTCGCAATTGTTTTTGAAACTTCAGTTGCAATGTAATTTGTGCAGAATTAAGGGAATACTCCATTGTATATGCGCTATGGTGGCAAAATGTGCAAGCAATTAAAATGGTACAAAAATTTTAGTAATAAGACAAGGAGTGAAATAACTTGTACGTTCAATAGACTTTGGTTTTGCCCAATGAGTATAGGCCCTCCTTGACTGTTTTTTCCTTAATTTTCACTCCCTTCCTCTAATTTAAGAAAATATTAATGGCATAAATCCCTCCACTAATACCTCTTCATGAAATGCTATGCAACAGATCTGGTTCAAAAGAGAAAAATAAACTGTGGAAACTTACTATAATAATATAATTATGTGATATTACTCATTCTGTAGTAGAGACTCATGAATTGTTGAGATGTATTCAGCCTATTTTTTGAATTGTCTTTAACTGGAATAGTATGAAACTAAAAATTAATTTTTAAGAAATCATAAACAAAATATTTTGAGACTTTGCTATTATCCAGTTTGGTCTTTTTTGTAAATTGTTATATATTTTTAGTTGAAACTGACTCTTCTTTTCTACACTTTTACTGATTCCATGATCAAATAATATCCCTATGTAAAATTGAGTGTATTTATAAAAATATTTATTACTCTTGAACAAATTTTCATCAGAATTTGGATGCTCAGGTTCAAAAAAATATCTTCTTTTCTCTTGGAAAGTACATTTTATAATATTAACTGTCTTCTTGCTGGCAGAAAATTTTAAAACAAAATGTACAAATTAATATTTGTTCTGTGGCTGTTTGTTTGCTGTAAATAATTGTTCAGGCGGATTTTTGTTTGCACAAATTTATAAAGTTGAATTAAATTTTGAAGCAATTTTTAGTATTTGCGTTACATAAAAAATATTTGAAGGGAGTAAAATAAATCGGAATTATCAGGAATTCAATGTTTAAAACAATTTTTGTAGGTGTTTCTCAGAAGTTTGTTTGCTTATTTTCTTTGTTTGCTGGTAAAAGGAATAAAAATATTAAAATTTTAGTGAAAAGTTAATTAATTTTTAATTAATTAGATAAATTGAATGAAATTCATTATTTCATTAAATTTAGAAGATGCAATTAGAATTGGAAATGAAATGAGAATAGAATTTTTTTATACCGCAAAGCTGTATGTAATGGTTTCTATATTTTGTTTTTGGTCATAGTTACTGTTTTGCAAACAATTTTTCTCTGCCACTGTAAGTACAAATTTAATACTGAAATTTTAGTGGATTTTTGATTATGTTTGGTAGTTATTTGTATGAAATGTTGTTAAAATCAGAAACTTAGTCAAAAATCCAGACCCGTGAAAGAATTTTATACTTTGTTCAAAATCAATACAGTTCATTCTAAACAAATTTTCTATAGTTTGTTTTCAAGAGTTTGAAAATAATGTGGTCCAAATTTCGTCAAAATTTGATCATTGGTTCCTCAGATATACATGAAAATACTGACTTAATCAACCTCAAATAAGCTACTTTGATAAGACATATCTGACAAAGAGGATACCAGGGTCTAGTAGAAAAATTTTGAAAACACCTATCCACTGAATAAAAATACAAATAACTAATTAGATTGAAAAAGAAATTTTAATTTTCCTAAATTCAGAAAATTAGTCTTTCACACATTTTTCATGCAGTTGAGGAGACCAGGGTACATATTGTGGAAAAAACGGACTTCCCTTTAATTTTTGGACAGACTGGACCTATAGCATTATGTATCTTATTTGGTAATACTTCATTTGTTTGCTATAGTTACCCAGTTTATTATTCTAAAGTTATTGCAATATTTATCAAAATTATACCAAAAATAAAATTTTTATAACTCACAAAAACTGTGACCAATGGGAGCGAAGTTGAGCGTTCAAATTTGCGAATGTTTTTCAAAGAAATTTTAATTAATTATTTAGAGTTACCTACACTCAAAAACACTTAGATTAAATATAAATAATGTTAATTTCTAGTAAGAAAGTGAACCTAGTGTATCATGGTACAATTTTCTGGTGTACCATGGAGCATACTGAAAATACCTTTCAATTTTTTGCAAATTATTTTCAAAATTAAAACAGCCCAAAAAACATGAAACGTTGGATCTTGAGAAAGTTGAAGATACTGTGAAAGATATCTTAAATCACCAAATTCATGTGGAAATTGTCACAATTGAAAAACAACTAATTTTCCTAATAATAATAAAACATTTTGTTACAATTCAAATAGATATCATCTGTTATCTAAATATATTTACTTTCAGATGCAGTGCACTTCATATTGTCTTAGATAAAGTAAATTTAATTTTTTTGTTTAAAAATATTTTTTTCTTATTGGATTTAACATGTACCATGATACATCACCCTCAGTTTCATGGTACACTGGGGTAGTGTACTTTTAGATGGAATTGGAAAAAAGCTATCTCATATTTAATTATTTCTTTTTGTTTTGTTTTGTTGATGAAAGTTCGTTCTTTTCAAATTTATTCGTCTCAAATTTGTAACTCAGTTCTAGCTTGCACGAGAAATAAAAAAGGAAAAGGTGTTCTATGGTACCCCAGTCTCCCCTGATTACTTTTGTAATTATTTTCTAAAAAAATATCAAAAAGCTGTGTGGGCAGTTTGCAACAAATGCTGATAATTTGTTGGTTTTTTTTGCTGGCTCATAAATACTTACGCAAGCTCGAACACAACTATTGCTTTCTCAGCAAAATGTTATTAAGACTTATTCACGTCAGATCAGTTCGTTTTTAGTTATTCACTGAATAGCAGCATTACCCACTATTTGAACAGATATTAGCTAATTTAGGAAGCTGTAATTTCTAATTATAAATAAAATGTGGTTGTATAATTTTCACCAATTACCATATTCAGTCCTGTGAGAACTTTTTCAGCTCCCACGGAAGAACTGTTTGATTGATGTTCACACCAAACGATATCAACTCAAATTCTATTTAGAATTAGATGTTATCCGCAGCTTCGTCTGCGCTGTGCCTGCGATTCGCAATTTTTTTTATTCTCTTTTATTCCTTTTCGTTCGTTTTCATACTATAAATGACGAATTTTGGTAGAAATTGACAACTTCATCTCTAAAGGGGCTAGAGAATTCGAGGATAGCTTCAAACATGCCTCAGAATAACACAAATAAAATATGAAAATTTCATCTCGATTTTTCAAATTGTTCTGAAGTTAGGGGCGAAAAAATATACTTACATTGTGTTTTATTAAAACCTACGTACCAAATTTCATGTCTTATCAATTGATAATTAGATCCAAACCATCCTTAGTGGAACTGAAGATTGAACCCTTTGAAGGATTTTCATCAAACTCAATACCAGCTTTTGTTATGTTCAGGACCAACTTATTCTTGCCAAATTTCAACCATATCGAATAATATGTATCTTAATTTCTATAAGGCTTTGTTTTTACTGTGTCATCAAGTCTGAGAGAATGGCTGGACTGACTTTCATGATTGAAGTGTTGAAAGAAAGGTTTAACTATGTAGATATGCCATCAAAAGAGAAACAGTCCATATCCCCTTTGATAAAATAGTGGATTTTGACGACCTCACAATCTTAGAAAAATTTTTTTACATTTTCTCCTCCTTAAACATGTTTTCTTAGTATACTTATTAGTGAGTTAACAAAATTTAATATTTCTGTTACTCCCTTTTTGAGATGTGGAGCGTCAAAAAGTTACAAAATTAAACTGTAGGTGTACTTTGGTGATGAAATAAGGAAAAAGGAAGAAAACAAATGAGTCGGAGGGTGAGGAAGGGAAGAGAGCCATTTTATGTTGACGAATTGGTTGCTCCTAGCATGTGGGTTGTCTTGAGAAAGATTTTGAGCCTTAGTGAAGTCTAGTTTCTGTGAGTGCTAATTTTTAGGTTTTTCTCCAGGTACATTTCTCAATTCTTTATTGTTTATAAACTAAAAAACAAGAAGAGAAAAAGAGAAAAATATTTTTTTTTAAATAGCTCTATCTCCCTTTCTTTCTTAGGCTCTCTCTTTCTCATTGGGGTCTTCTCTTAAGAGGATTATAAATTTCAAATCAAATTGCTACGCGGAGGCGGAGCCCACGAGTAACAAGTAGTTACATTTAAACCCTCATTTGTGGAACTGGCAAGTAAATTTGGTGTGACGAATGGTCTTTCATTCGATGCTGCAAAATGTGTCACATTTATTGGCCAGAGTTGATAATGTTTGTTTGTGTTTTATTTTTTTATTTTTTTCGTTTCAGGTCGAATCCATTCCGTCGTGCGGTATTTGTAAAAAACGAATGAAACGTAAAGACTTGACTCTAGTTCAATCAGAAATCGACGAGTTGAACCAGATATTGAGCAACGATGGTATTCCTATTAAATTGGCAGATAACGCGTTATTATGTAAATATTGTCATAATTGTGTGACGTTGAGATTGAAGTACGGAGATCCGCGTCACATGTCTCCCAATAATCGGCAGTATTATCAAAATTTCAAAAAAGAGTGAGTATTATGTTATTCGTTTGAACATATGTACCTACATAATTATACCGATTCGGTTAAATCTTACCTGTGGCTACTTCTGAGTTGAATAGAACTGTTCAGAAAACAAGCCCATAGTCGGCAGCTTGTCGTGAAATGTATCCGTAATTATAGGCTATTTTTTGTACTCTTCTACGTGGCGCTTGCATTGACTTTGCAAGATTTTTAGAGGATTTTTGTGTTTGCTGTTTAACCGTAAGGTTTTATCTTTGTGATATTATCAGACTCAAACAATTTATTCCTCAATAAAACAATTTTAATGACTTAAATGACTTTGGTTAAAAAGGGCATGTCATACTAGAGATTCCATTTAGGTTGGGACATTACGCTCCCAGTGGCAAATTTTCAGCAAAAAATGGTTAATAGGCGAAGGAAAGTAGCTAAAGTACCTTCTAATCATCCCCCACTCCTCCGGTAAAGTTACGAAATAGGTGGCACAAACATCTTTGCCTTCAGCAACGTTACACACTTGAACCCAAGAAGCTGTGTCATGCCAACGTGAACTTGACTTTGGAGGAGCACTTTTTATCAGAATCAGTTGGGAGATTTGAAGTTCTTTCCAAGTTCTAATCTAATGAAAATTCATCTTTAAAACAACTTGTTGAAAAACTAAAAGTTTAGTTATAAGTCATACTGAACACATCTGCTGTAAATGTTTTCATTTCCCGATCACTCAATTCATCCGTTACATCACGGGAATCTCAGGGCATGGCCAGTTATTCAGAATTGCTTATTATGAATACTTTCAAGGTCACCAACTTTGATTCTCTGTGAAAATTCAGCCATTTTAACGATATTCACTCTTCTAACATGCGCCTGACATGTTCGGTGGTTCAAAACTAAGCAGAGTTGATGGGAACTGAAATATGCGGCGATATTAACATACTGTTGCTAAAGATAATGGGAAAATTTAGCTGAAATCGTACGTTTAGTTCTTGAGGTATCCCTAAAATTCCCCAAGTAGATTGGATTCAGATCATTTGAATCACAAAATCCTGAATAGAAGTTTAGTGTTATCTCATGAACCAAACATACGATTAAAGCTAAAGTTTCACAGGATCTTCTACTCGTATAAATGACGATGTCTCAATGAAATTTCAGATCAATCAATTGTACGATTCTTGAAATATCACAGAAATCATATTCAAATTCAAATAATCCGAGCTCAGACGAGTTGAAGAATTTGAGTCATATTTCAATAATTGAGCGTACGATTTGAACCAAACTTTCACAGAATTTTTAGCTAACGTATGTTAATGTTTCCGCAAAAGTTAAACTTCCTAAAACCATTAGTTTTCCGGCAGTAAATTTCTCTCGATAACCTTCATTATAATTGAATTAATGATAAGGTTCACTCTTGGAAGATCTGTCCCGCGTAACACTTGATGACGCGTTGTGAAAAAGCTCTGTGTCATGTTGAAAATTGTAACCTCTGATCTTTTTCAGCCGGCCTGCTTGTACCAAACTTCGATTTTTGTCGTTTTTTTTATATTTCGTTTCGACGAATGTTCATATTCTGTTCTCTGCTTTCAGACTCCTGCGACTGAACAACTTAGTGAGTGGTGCTATTGACGACGTCGAATCGACAAATTTCGAAAATAGTTCGAGCGGTAATTTACCGGTCGACTCGACAACTTCGTCTTTTGTCGGAGATTCCTCCAAACTGAAGAGCGCCCATAATGTCGATATCCATGAAATCGCCAGTTTACTGAAGCCCCTGGAGGCCGACCACTCGAATGACAAAAACTCGACGCATATCCAACTGAAATTCGGCAATTTGAACATCGGCAAGTTGAGCAACCTAAATATCGGCCAAAATACGCAGCCGCCTCCACCACCACCCGCAGCGCCAGCACATCCTAATCACCACCACCACCACACCAAATTGTTGTCTCCAGGCGACAAGGAAATGCCCCTCATCGCGGATTTTAAATTCGAAACCCCCGAAAATACGCCGCAAACGTGGGAGAAGTGCGTGTCGACCATTTTATTCGACAAGAGCGTGAAAAAGCTGTGGCAAGATCTGCAGCAGCCGTACGGCAATCAGTCGAGCTTCGTCCGCCATTTGATTATGCTGGAGAAATTCTGGCGTTCGGGGGCGTTGGTGCTGGCCGACAGCGCTGAGCCCAGCGCCGTTAAGTACATAAACAGCGTGAAGAATCGCGTCGAGTCTCTCGGCTCGTCGACGCCGCCTAAATCGATGACGCCGGCGCCTGCGATGACGACGGCGGCGGCTGTTGTTGCCCCAACAACGACGCCCATCGCCACCACAGCCACGGTGACGCCCACGCACATGGTGGCGGCGGTGGCGTCGTCGCCGCCCGCCACCAAGATCTCGCCATCTCTGGTGGTTTCGTTGGCGCCGTCGCCGAAGCCGGAGGCAAGCGGTCGGCACCACGCGTCCACACCGCCGCCGCTGCTGAAGCTCGGCAGCTATCCGATGCCGATGATGGCGCGCAACAGCTGCAAGCCCGGCCATTCGATGGCCGCAGTGGCAGCGCGTACGCTCCCCGGCAACGTCAGTTTAGTGGCTGTGAAATCAGTTTCGACGACGAGGGCAACGCCGACGCCATCGCCGCCGCCGCTCACCTGTATGCCGCCGCCTCCGCCTCCGCCGCCGCTGCTACACCCGCATCAACCGTTGCCGCCGCCGCCGCAACTCGAAAAGATTAGCCACCATTATAACGCGAACAAATTATGTATGACTTTGCATCAAATCAGGGAAATGGTGCATTCGCAGTCGCGTGTCACGCACCATGCGTCCCAGGGTAATCGATTATGGACGAAAGGTAAGTTTGGGCATTTGTCCCTTGAGTTAATGGGTCGTAAGTGATAGTCATAATCAGTTGGTACTCGTTTTATGGAACGATGTTGTTAGTGCCAAAATTTTCCTTGAATTATGAAATGAAAAACGTATCTATCCCCACCTCCAGATTGTTCAATGACACCAAGATTAATAAGTAGATTTTCAATAGAAAACCTGCTTAAAAAGGCCGCCACCTAATTTCAAAGGGACTTTGTGCTTATTTACAGAAAGACTTAGAATTATCGTACTAAAATGCTAAAATCTGGCTCCTATAATATATTAGAATCCTGAGATTTTGATAAATGAATATTTCAATTTCACTATGCAGGGTGTAGATTTATTGGATTTGAAACTTTAAAATCATTGTACTCGATTTACTAAATTGGCCTTAACTGCAAAATAACAGAACTAAATTTGTTAATGAACATTTATTTCAGTTAATTCGAGTAATTTTCAGGTTTCTATATGTAAGATGGCCATTCTCAGCATTGTGAAATTTAAATTCTCCATTTATCAGTCGGAGGTTTTTAATACCAATTGTTTCAGAAGAGAAGGTTCCTATCATAAGAACTTGTTTCAAATATTTTAGTGTATGTTCCCAATTATTGCATTCAGTGCAATGGCGGGACCTGGGGTAGGACCTGTGGAATAGCGGCAATCCTAAGTCGTATATCACAAATATATATGTCGCTAAAAATTTTCTGTATACAGTGTATATTATACACTGTATATATAAACTTTGAGGAACTATTTCGCAGCGCTTTTGCTTGTACCAGTCCTGGATTTTTGTTGGCGTATCGGTCATACTGCAGAATTCGTTATTTCGGAGGAAGCAACAAACTTTTTGAAGTGAAACTTCTTTGAGCACGTCTATGAGAAAAAATAATAAAAATTATGAGGGTGAAATGAATTTTTATGCAACGAAGTGACTTAGTTTGTTTCACACCTCTACCATCCCACTCATTTTACCATCCATGTACCATTGATATGGTCTGTGCGGTGAGGGGTGTAAGACACAAGTGTGTGTGTGTGCGCGCGTGCGTGCGAATGTTAGCGTCTGTCTGATTTCATTTCAATTGAACACAGCATTTCAACTTCGAAAAAAACCTCTATTATTTCACTTAATGATTCCTGAGCCTCTATTTATGGTAGAGAGTTAGGGTTGATGTTGCTAGAAAGAAGATAAAATTTTAAAAATTTTTATATAACATTTTATTTATCTTTAGGTGTTTAAAAATAAACAAACAAAAAAAATACTGATTAACAAAAAATTTGTCGGTTTTTTAAATCTGGAAACCTCTTCTCACTCACTCAATGATTCCTCAGTCACTATCCAAGCTAGAGAGCTGGGGTTGGCATTTCTAGAAAGAAGAAAACATTTTCTCAAATTTGCTTTTCATGTAATTTTGAGTCATCTTTGGTTGCATGAAAATAAATGAACAAAAAGAACGAAAATTAACAGAAAATTTGCTATTTTTGGAATGTAGAAACCTCTTTTTCTTTCAGTCGATAATTCCTCAGCCTGTATTTAAGCTAACAAGCTGCAGATAATACTGCTGGAAAGAAGAGAAAATTTATTTAAATTTGTATTCCATCAAAGTTTTTATTATTATTTAGCTACTTGAAAATAAACGAACGAAAAAATGGAAATTGAAAAAAAATTTGCTGTTCAATACATTTAAAAAAAAAGTTTTTATCAAGTTTTCTACTTATTTTGATTCTGCTGATCACTAAAAATCATGTAACAACATCATAGCAAAGAAGTTTCACTTCAACACTCACTTTGTTTTTCGTGTCTGTGTGAGTAGTGGTGCATGTGCATCGAATATAAAGGAATATATTTGTGAAATAATATTGTAAAATAATTTTCACAAACTAATTAATTTGGGCCGGCTTGTACGTTTATTATAGTGATTTCTACTTTTTGTTCATTTTGGCATTTTTTGGAAGCCTGTGGAGTCTCCGCTGTTTAGAAACTTGAAGTAGTATTAGAGACTTCCATGAGCTACACATCTGTGTTAAAATTTTTGAAATTAATTCAATAGTTTCGGAGGGAGAGGTTTTCAAAGTTTTGCGAACCACCATGTTGTCATCACGATAACGCTCGTAAATCAATAGATTTTGGCATAAAATTTTTATGGTAGTCGGAGACTATGAAGGACTGGTTTGATATTAAATTTGAGCAAAATCGATCAATTGATTTTCAAATTGTAGCCATTACAAAATTTGACACTTTTGGAAAATACACTTTTACCGCGGTTGATTGACGGAAGAGATATTTCAACTGTCTTTGAATAGGCAGTCTTAGGGATTTGGTAAGCAGGTTTTTTTTTTTTAATTTTCTATTTTCACATTGTTACATTTTAGTCTTCCCCGACGATGTCAGATTATTTTATCTACTTTTTTTTGTTTTCCTTTTCTTTTCTCCGCTAGAAACTGACCATCATGCTGTACGATCGCCGCCCATTTCTGCGCAGAAAAAGGTTAGTGTCTACCCTGGTGCCGTGAATGGCAACTCTGTGATGCGTTCATCCACAGTCACTGTCAACTTTCCATCAAAGCAGTACGCCAGTCCGTTGCTGAAACGGTCAACAGATTCTGCTACCGCTGCCGCTGCTCCACCTTCTATGTTAATTGCGAAGCTGCCTAAAGCGCTGACTGTCACCCAAATCAGCGACTCGTCGCACTGCAATAAGCGACCGGTGTCCAAATCTTCGGCAGTGGCGGCGCCATTTTTAGTTGGCGAAAAACCGTCGGTGTCGGTTTTCAGAGAGATTACGAAGAAGTGACGTTAGCTATGGACAGCGACGTGGTTCCTCCATGAAACTAGATAAATGTGATTTTCCTCTTTCTTAACTGTTTTTCTTTTGTTTTACTTTCCAAGTTCGACCGGAACCGTATGCCTCCGGTGCACCAAATATCGTTAATCCAGTATCGTTCTTCTTAGTTTCTCTCTCTCTTTTTTATTTCGATTGTTATTTATTTCGTTTCCTATTATTGTAGTTGCATACATACAGACGAGAATTATGCAAACAGTGAAACAGTGATATTTGCGCTAATAGTTAGAATATTATACTCGTATTATTTGGCTTTCCTTGTTGAGATTGATTTGTTGGGGCACATTTTGTTTTAGCTCTCGACTACATCATTTTCTGCCCTCTGTTAATTTTTTTTTTTTTTTTTGAGAAATTTGCTCTTGTTGCACTTTTTAAAAATGACTCGTTCTTTTAACCTGCTTCTTGTTATTTTCTGGTTCATGGCAAAAACAATACGCTGAATGCAGAAGTGAATTGTTGCCGTGTGCAGTTTAAATGACCAGTCTGTTTCGCTCGAACACGTAACCCTTCAGCTGTACGCCTCTCTTTTAATTGTAATAAGCTGTGTGAACGTGGTGTTCTCGTAGTATTTTGGCTAAAATTAATCGTTCCTCCGATTTAGCCATTTTCGTTCAATAATTTCGTTCTTGTTGGTCAGTATATGAATGGTTATTATTGTCGCACTTTATAGATGATTGACTCAACTAAGGGTGCTGTATTATGAATGCTAAACTGCCATTCTGCTTCTTTTTTCGTGTATGAAGTGTATTACATCTAACTACTGCCTGAGTAGTTTCTTGCTGAAGACAAGACGACATGAACAATATCATTACCAAAAATTTTCGAGGAATATAAAGTTTTTCAATTTAATTTTGTAGTTTGGTGTAAACTTATCATTCTGCATTTGAAAGAAAATGGAATGTTTAGTAGGCTTCGTTTTTTTCATTATTTGTGCAATAAATTGTATCACAGCCACCCATTTTGAATATTTATCAAGCAGTGCTCGCAGTCAATGAAGAAAATGTTGTTTTTTATACCAAAAATACGTTAATTTTACGGATTAAGCTTTCAATAATCATAGACCAAAATGGTGGTTTAAAGTAGCTGTGTCTTAGTATTTCTGACTAAGTCAGAGCAGAAGTATCAAAGTTGATTTTTGTTCTTCAGCAATGCTTTAAAGTGCAAGAAGGGAGGAACAGAAATCGATTTTTATTTTTATTTTATTTTATTTTTCTTTGTGGTTGAACCGAATGAGAAAAGAAGCTCAAGAACAGATGAGAAATGAAACAAAACTATTACCATAAGAATCTGAGAACCAAATTAGAACTGAATCCGTATTTTGAATGAAAGGAGAAACCATATTCGAAATAGTTATTTGTGATACTCGTACGAAAAGTATGTGATTTTGCTACGAGTGTAGAAAATCACACGAGTAGCCATCACCTACTTCGCGTGTCACAATTTTTTAAAACACCGCCTGGCCCCCCTCCAAAAAAAAAAATAAATTATATTATAACGGAAAAGTAATTAATAATTGTACTTTTTCCAATCAAAAAATTGCAACACTCGTTCCCAACCTTCCCATCCTCTACTACCTGCAAAAGTATTTAAGTTAAATAAATTTTTGAAGAATACGATGATGATTTTTTTTTTTTTTAAATTGTCATCTCCCACTCTCTAAAATAGCGTTACATACAGGAAATAAATTAATTTTACTGGAATTGAATCATGAATTAATAATATCGTTTACTAAAATTATTTATTTAAAAATTTAGTCATGCAAAAGTCAACTTACAAGTGCACACGCACTAAATCATATTTTTTCATGTTACATTAAAATTACCCACTTTTCGTTTGGTAAAGACGAACACCAAAACGTACTTTACGGTTAGGTGTTGCAAAAAACTGATTTTTGAAAACATACCGTTCCTTCTAAGCTTTTTCAATTTTTTTTTTTATCGTTGGTCGGTCCATTGATCAGTCAAAACTGAATCCGAATCTGAAATCAAAAACCAACTGTAACATGTTAAAACGAATTTCATTGTAATAGAACTTCAAATGAATCTTTGAAAAACTATGTATTGGCTCACAGCTCTGTTTCAAATTGAACCTGACAGTATCAGGTGACTCCGATTCACAAGGTTAACGGGCTCGATAAATTTTGGGTAAGGGTGAATGCATTTCTTATTTTCTATTAATTTTTTGAAATACTGAAAAATATACAGGTTCATTGATGAAATTTATGGAATGAGAACATCGTTCTTCTTTAATATTTGTTCTTTAAAGGCGCCTTCATATCTTTAACATCGATGCATATTATAACCAAATTGCAAACCCAGACACCGGCTGCAAACTATTCTGCTAGTATCAGAGCTCCCAATCATGTTTTATGCGCCGTCAACTATTAATTGAAAACATGGTAGTGTTTGTAGGCTTGTTTTCAAGTTACAAGTAGGATAATACATCGTTATGTTGGCCAGTACTGCAAGAAGTAAATTACTGCCCAGTAATTGTAATAATTTAAAAAAATGTCCCGAAGGCAATAATTGCCTGTCTTACTACCTGGAAAAACCTAGGGTGATGCAACACCCTTCGATGTGGCTCCAAAAAACAGACTACTTATGATACTGGGCAAATATCAGGGTGCAAGAAGAGTGTTGTTAATTGCAGTTGTGTGATGGCTTTGCACTGTCCATTTCACATTTATTTGTTCGATCTGTGAAATAGCAATATATGGTTTTGATATATATTGATGTAACAAATGTGAACGCACGTTTGGAGCGAATTGTTGGCGTGCATATGCAGCCTTCACTGTAGTTGAGGGTTTATACAAACGTTGGTTTTTCTGAATTTTACCCTCGTAGATTGCTGCAATTTATTTTGAGCCATTTATATCCTTTAAGGTTGTACCTATCTCGAGTCCCTTACAAGTGGGTCATGAGCGAAAAGTTTTTAGCTGCTCCAATTGAGGAGGTAGATTTTATTGAGACGAATGTTCGTTTTTTGATTTCACCTGTAATATCACCTAATACTCATCGTTGAAGATAGGATAATCAAAAATACCTATCTGCTTAACGCGCATTAATCTCAAACATCAGTTAATATTTGAAAATGAAATTAAAGTTTTGCCTGGAAAAATACATTTTTTTTTGTCGCGTTTATCTTGAAATTTTCAGATAATATGATAATTTCATAATTTTCGAAGCGTCGATAAAATTTCCTCCGAGTGAATAAATTCTGACCATTGCACGGTTTTTGAGCTGAACACTTAACTCCGTGTTCTAGTCTGCTTCTGGACCTTAATTTTTTTCTAATTTGTGCATAATACTTTCTTATTTTTACATTACTTTCTCATTTCTCCTCGGTGAATTTAATAATCCTACGATGAATATACTGTACACTTGTTTTCATCGGTTTCACCATTTTCTTTTTCTATTGCGAGACATTCTCAGTATTGATGTCAAAGTCAAGTCCTATCTAATTTTAAAAATTGATTTTGTTGATAAAAAAAATGCGAAAAACAACGAAGCACGAATTGCTGTCGTATGTATTGCAAGGAGTTTCGTACTTTCATACTTACTGAATATTTAAGTGGTTTTTTTTTGTTTTTGTTTTTTGAAAAAACATGCTTTTTATACCTTATTAGGCCACTAAATAGGTCTACTCCTATTTGTCTGTAGTTTAAATTTGCTATAGTCGATATGATTTTGAACAGCATAGATATTTAATATTTTAATTCACCGAAGCTTTATTCGCTTAATGAGTACATGGTAATAGATCTGTTCTTAACGAATTGAAAGTTCATGGATATGGTTGTCTGTTAGTGTGAAATATTTTGGGTTTTCAAAGTAAACGGTCGTGAGAGGATTTTAAATAATTGAGTGGAATCTATTAATATTCTTGCGCCGAGTATTTTCCGTCGTTCGCGCGCATAGTGTCAACATGTTACTATTCGAGAAAAGGTACAATGTTTTATACTTTGATGTTGGTCGCGAAAGGATTATGGCTTTGTTTGAATTAGACCGTATATGAAGTTCAAATTGGGAAAATGCAAGTTGATGCTGAAATTCCTCTTATAATTCCCACCTTTGCCTTGGGTGTAGTAACGTATACAATGTCCATTTAAACCTAGTAGTCATATAATTCATTTTTATTTCTTTAAAAAAAAGTAAAAATGTGGCTTAGGTACCATCATTTGTATGCAGTATCGATGAAGAAGAAATACGTCTTTCTGAGGAAGATCGTATTTCGTACTCGATAAATTAACGTCAATTATGGGTGGTTTTTTTTGTCTTTTCTTATTTTTTTTTTTTCCAACTCGAATTTCACCATTTTATTTATTTTTTTATTTTAATGACGCGTTAGTATTTTTTGGCACTGTTATTTTATTTAGGATAAGTACTATTGTTATTATTATTATTATTATTATTATTATTATTATTATTATTATTATTTTTTTGTTTGTTTGTATTAGGAAGTTATGGCATATTCGAACTTATGACAACTTTTACTGTAGAAAATGAAACCAATCATTTCATCTCTAACTCGTCAGTCTTCGGTTTTCATCTTATTCCATTCGGCCGGAGAAAGGGAATCAAGAAATATTCTACTGAGATCAAACTAAAATTTGAGTTCGCCTTGGGAACTATTCGAGCATCTACTTAATTCACCAAAAATTAAATGAATTCTGAGAAGTCTTGTAAGTTTCCTCAGATAAGGTGGAAAATTTCTTGCAATTCTGTTGTTGCATTTTTTAGTAATAATTTGTGAGATGTTGAAATTATTGGGGTTTTCATTTGGAGTAGTGGGGGCAGGTACTTGTCCATTTAGTGTACGGTAGCGTTCGTTGGATTTTGCTATTAAATAAAGCGCGTTTGCACTTGCAGCGTTAATGAGTGCTGTCGTCAAATCTTGAACACACTAGACGCAGGTATGTGCAACAATTTTTTTTAAATTTTACTGACGTGAACGTCAGGCTGCAACGGAAATGTTGTTGATTTCAGTTGGCCGATAGAGTTGCGCTACTCTGTTCACTCTTATTGGATTCATTACCTCTGTTAGTTCACATCATAATCACGTTACACGCTGCGACGTTTCAGTTGTGGCTTTCAGAAAATTAGTCCGTACTATTGCTGCAACCGTTTTCGATTGAAACTTTCTGTTTTAAATTACTGAAATCTTCTATCTGTTTCACCCTTATCAGCTGTATCACTTACAGTCAACTGGATCGAATGCTACGAATGTCGTCACAAATTATAGGTTTCATATAGTTTTTAAAAATTCTCAATCTTGAAGCAAAAAGGGTTTTTTGAAATTTTATTCGTGGCGTAAAATTGTGAAATTTTTGAGATAATTTTTTATATTTGTGATATTTTTTTTTTTTTTTTTCGTTTTCAATGTGCCTTATTAGATCTTGTACCATATTATGGAATATCGAGATTCAATTTTCATGAAACGTTTGTTTCGAGAAGTGTATAACACTGTACATATTTTGTGCGAATATAATTTGAATTTTTTATTGTGTCTTAGTAATTGTTCCAAAAGTGGAAAAAATGCTTTTAGAAATATTGGAAAAATAGATCAGTTCATCGTAGGAGTGTTGCTCGAATTTCATTCTTCGACTAAGTGAGGCTGAAAGACTGAAGATGAACAAACAATTAATTTTTCAACGGAAAAATTTTAGAAAATCGTGTTATCCGATTCACTTTGAGTTGTAATTTTTCATAATTACTGTAAATGAATTGGAATAGAATTATTTTGAGAATAGGTGTAAAGCCAGATAAGGGGGTCAAAATATATATCACAGCGATTTTCAAACAGACCATTGATCAGTATTTTGCAACTGTATGGAAAAATGTTTCCTGAAAATTTCAGCACCCTTATTCCTTACCCTTATTTTTCAGTGAGAAATTCTAAAAAATATGATTTATTGTCTTTTTTTTTCTTCATCTCAGCTTTTTTAAAAATACAACTGAGGATTTTTTATTGTGTTCTTACACTTGAGTAAAATACACGTAGGTTCATTGTATATTTTTATCTGTGTCAGATTTAAATTTAATTTTCTTCTACTTCTGAAAAATTCAGTTAGACTTTTTTGAATGATTTTTTCAAGTGTCGCTCTTTAAATTTCCCCTGAATATGTATTTTTTACAAAAAAATATACCCTACCTTAATTTTTTTTTAATTTTTGGGAATGCGCAACGATATCGTAAAAAATAAAAAAAAATATATGGATACATACAAGCCATTTTAACAGGATTTTTTTTAGCACAGGAGATATCAGCATACTCTTATCAACAACTTATCATTAGATTCAAATAGTTTTTGGTTTCTTCCATATTTCCATCTTTCCCTTCCCCTTCCTCTAGCATCAGTAATTAATTATTTCATACAAAGTGTACAGCGAGTCACGAAAGTATTCAAAGAGCTATAGTTTATCAAGTTGTTTGCAATTTGAGTTCTGTTCAATCGATTTTTCCCTTTTTTAAAGACCGATTTATAGTACCTTGTATTACATATTTTAATGTATCTTTGTAAATTAAGGTTTATTTTGTAACAAAAAAATGAAAACTTCAGAAAATATCAACATCAATATGATAAAACTAATTCACCGCATCATCATTTTTGGTTTGTATAGTTCTCTTAATTGAGAATAGAGAGGAATAAAATTTACCAAATATTTGTTATTTTTAAAATTTCATGCTTGACAAAATGAAGCTATTTCCATCTTTTTGCAAATTTTTTTTTTATTCTTGCGTGTCGCTTGGTTTTGTTTGTCTGAAAATCGGTTGGTGCCGTTTTGACCTCCTTACCGAGCTATACTTTTTAATTACGAGATTATCATTCTTCAAGCCCTATGTGTGCGGCCTTGTTGAAATCAATGGCAGCGTTTTGAAATTTGACGAGACTATAAAGTGTTACTAGTCAATAATCGAATATTGGTCGGGAACCATTTTTATTTTGCTGTGTCAATATTCCGGGTTAAGTGTATGTATCATCAATTTTTCGTATTTCCATTTATGAATTTTCTTGTTTGCTTCATATGTCGAGGAAAGAAGAATTTTGTAAACTCAGGTTCGCAACCAAAATTACGAAAAAAAATATTTTTCCATTTTGTTTTCTTTGATTAATGCGATAAAGTAAATTTTTTCTTCAATCTTTTCTTTAGAAAATAAAAACTAAATGAATGTGTGTTCGCCATTGAATTTAGGCGAAAATTTGAAAATTTAAAACTTTTTCTACTCAAAAAATGTCTGAAAAATTTTCTAACCTTTTGGATTATGTTTATTTAATTGTAAATTTTAATGTTATTCGTCAAAATTGTTTCGCTTTAATTCGGAAATAACGTATTGTAGACCTCTTATGAGAAAGAAGAAAGTGGATTACTGTCACAACATGATTTTTGTAGGTATTGCATTAGTTCGAATTCTTAAATAAACTTCGTGAGAATATTTCTGTCTTTCTATATCCTGAATTCGGTTTGTAACTTACGTCGGGGATAAAATGATGATGGGAAGGATTAAGAACGTTCTCATAATATTACTTATCGACTAGCTCACCTCAACCCTTCGAAATAACTTTCTTAAGAAAGAAAATACCTACCTACTGTTTTTTTTACATCATATCATTATTTCTTGTTTTTCTTCCTTTTTTTTTTTTTTTATTGATCTTTTCGAAATCGTTTTGTGATTAAAATGTTTTATCGTGTATGTTGGTTTTATTACGTTTTATTGTTGGTTTTAACGATTAATTTACGCATTACAGTTTTTAGCATCCCTTTGTTAACTATGTTTTATAATAGAAAACAATGACATAAAAAATATTAGTACCTATGTTCCTAAATATTATAGCACTGTTGATTTATAATAAGACTGTAGTCTGATTAAATTTATTTTATAGACTAATAATTCTACGCGGTAACAAATTTTAAATGGGTACTTTTTGAGCAAATGGCACCAACGTCGAAAGTTGTATTTATTATTTTTGTTTCGATAGAAATCTTATGCGTAAAAAAATTGGGAGCTTCAATTTGATTGAAAGAATTTTTGGTCAGAAACATTTGAGACAAAAATATTAATGGGCAACAAAAGGAATGGAAGGTGTTTGTGCAGTCCAGTGGTCTTCAACCCTGCGACATGATTTTTTATTGCCCGCGAAAAAATTCACGATTGGGGAAATATGAAATTCAATTTTTATAATAGTAATAAATTTTTTTTTTTTTATTTTATATTAAAAACTGATGATAAACTTTGATTTTTTATAATGCTGATCAGGGTCATATCCATGGCGGGTAGGTTTTGGGTGTCAAACCCTGCCCTCACAAGTCTACACAAAAAAAATCACTTCTCGAACAAAATACAGGCTCCTAAAAAGATTTTTGTACAACCTCGGTGGACAATAGCACGTTTTCTGCCTTCATTTTAGGACTGAAAGTTCATCTTTTCGAATCAGAGGACTACTTTTTGGCAGTCAGACCGAAAAACTAAAAATGACCACACTTAACTATTTTCTGGTCCAAGGACCAAAAAGTGAAATTTACAAGTCCAAAAAGTTCATTTTTCGGTCCAATGACCAAAAATGTAGTGTTACCAATGAACCATCATAGAAATCTTGTTTTAAATATTTTTATTTTGGAAAAAACCTATTGTCTTTCACTTGACGATTTCTCAGTTACTGTTGAATCTAAAGAGTAGAAGCTTGTGTTACTGGAAAGAGGAAAAAATTTACTCAAATTTACCACCGATAATTTTTTTTTATCGACGATATATTTATAATTAAGGAGTAAAAAATATTTAATAAATGGAAAATTTGATGAAAATCCGCCCATGTCAATTAGTAAAACTCCTCCCTTCGCAGTGGTGAGTCCTACGTAAGGCACTGACGGCGATAAATTTTTTGTACTTATACTGTTTGATGGCCTATATCGACCTTCTCTAAACACGTATTTTGGCCCGTAAATACCAAAAGATTTGAAAGCCTCTGACACTCCAATGACCAAAATTTTTGATATGTAAGTAGAGTGCTGATAACGTGGGTAGCCATCCGTGAGTTTTGAATAAATAAAAGTTATTCCAATGTCACAGTTGGTGCCGGTGTAGAGGTAAACCTAAACCGCAAATTCAGTATAAGTAGGTAGGCAGTCCGTATTTTTGCCGTGTGAAACCAAATGGTACGTAGGCGGTGTGGGGCACCGATCTTTCGAAATTACACCAACAGATCGAATGATCGCGGTCGTAGATCATTAGATCGCTTCAAAAAAATGATATAATTATGGGAACTAGATCATCCATTTTTCAAATAATTTAGATCAGTTGATCATATCGTTTATAATATTATTAAATTATTTATTATTAAGTTTTGAGTGAACGCCCGAACTGGAAAGTCGAGATTAAATTTTTTTTGTAATTTGTTTTGCATTTTTTGCGCCTCTGCCAGTTTTCAAGAGATATTTTCGGTGGTAGACAGAGGTCGGGGTAAGAAAATTCGCAACTGATGAAAATAGTCGGAAACGATCTAAAAAATTAGATCGGAATCTTGACCAGCTTGGTGGATTGATCCGTGGATCAGGGTCTGAACTGCAGTATTGCCGGGATCCGTAGATTGCGATCATCGTCTCAGTTAGCCTGTTGCCCCGCACTGTACGTACGCACTTATTAAAGTTTGCCCTAGAGACACATACGTAATGCAAGAATTGAAAAACTCCAAAATAAAAATTAATAATCTTTTAGGGTGGATAAAAATATAAAATGATACGCATAAGTATATTGTGTGTCCGTATAGCATTATGGTTTAATGGAATTGCTCAGTTTAAAGACGTAATGAAGGCTGTTGTTTTTCTCCTTAAGTATCATTGTTGAGAAAATAGAATTCGCTTCGGTATTTAAAGAAAATAGATGCATACCATTTTACGTAAAAAAAAAAAATATTTTTTTGTTTTTTAAAGTAATAAACTATTATTCTAGAGCTTACGTTTATATTACGGTTGGTTCTTCTTTCTTGTAATTTATTATTCGTGCGATTATTTTACGTCGTTAATATTATTTGTTAGTATTTGGAAAAGAAAAAAAAAAGTTGTAGAGTTTCGTTGTATATTTTGTTGTGTGTAAAATTTAAAGAAGTTAATGATGTTACTCGTTTCGTTGAATTATTTTAATTTTTACCTCTCGTGCGTGGACAAAAATAGAAACTGCTGCAGTTGTAATTGGTTGAGCACTAGCTCACCCCGTCTCGCGATAAACCTTCCTTAAAAACGCTGGTGAATGTCTACGGCCCGTACGAATAAGCTTGCAATTTAATTGAAAAAAAAAGGCTTGAAGTGAAGTTTCTGTAGGCATTTTACGCTTGGACGGTAAATTGGTGGCGCTGGCACGACCAGAACACGTAAAGCAAAAAAAGAGGGAGGCAAGTTGGCCACATGTGCCTGATGATTGATTGAATAATTTAGGTCGGGAATGGGGCAGCAGTTGGTCTCTGAATACCTACCTTAATGTAGGCACCTACATTGAATTTGATCTACTGGAGCTCGTTCGTATTAAAAACGATAGCGCAGCAAACATCGTTAGAAAAAGTAAGTTTTCGAAAAAAATAATTATGAGTTTTGATGGTCACATAATTTTTCGGTAAATTTATATGCGTTAATGTTCAGGATAATGCCTGTATATATATATAAATATATGAATTTAAGTTATTGGTTCCCAAATTTTCTTAAAGTCATGAAACCAAAAACGTACCCACCCCCAATTTTGGGACCTAATACCGCACCGAACGTAATTAGTAGATTTTCTAAAGAAAAGCAATTTAAAGAGCCCAGTTAATCCCACATCGTCGATAGTTAATTTGGTTGCCGATAGGTTACTTGGTTTCTCCACTTTTATTCTGAACGATGCTGAATGATGGTTTCACAACTGTAATTTGATCTTTGATGTGAGGTATGAAGAACGAGGATCGAAAGAACTTGAGACTTTTGACTTTTAAGAAGTTTATTCCGCAACTAAAATATATTTTACAAACGAAAAAGTAAATGGCGAAGCAACAGCGATATGCGATCGAAAGTAGAAAAGTAGAAGGGGAAACACTTCGTGACTAGACTGTACATATGACATATATATATAGTGATCGTGATGATGATGATGAAGAATGAGTGAGGTGGGATTTCGTATCAACACCCCCCTGAAATTTTACCGAATAATTTCTTCATCGTGTTTCCTGAAATCGAATCAATAATTATTATAAAAAAAATAAAAAAAAAAATTAAATATATATAAAAAAAAAATACAAGTACAAAAATATATGCATAAAAAATTTCGAAAAATATTAATATTGTTTGTTTATTCTTTTTGGTAACTTGGGTTGCCAAGAAAAAATTTATTGCGCTGTGCTTCAAAATAAAATTGGTAAAAATAAATTAGTATAAAATAAATAAATATATAAAATATGGTAACATGCATGCAATAAATGAACACTGTCGTGTATATGAATATTATATGGTATATGTAAAATAAATAAATAAAATAAAAAAAAATAAAAATTAGAAATGGTAACATGCGTATTTATTACAGTGTATCGACTAATATTTATATTTCCGCTCGTATAATTCGAGTCGAAGAAAAAAAAAAGTTCAAAAATGGGAAAAAAAAATATTCACGAACATATATATGAATGAAATAAAAATGGTAAAAGAAGGTGATAGAATAAATATGATAAGAGGTTTTTCCATTTGCGGGTTCAATGAATTCGAGCGTACGTTGCGTATTTTATCTTAAAAGTAACATGAATAAGATTGCAGAATAATATTCGTTGCATCGTATATTATCTTTTCGTACGTTGTATTGTATTCGAAGTGGCGTTTAACATGTTTTAGATAAGGCAACGTTTTTCGGTTTATCATAATTTGCGGTCATGTAATGGGTTTTTATCTCTTGTGATGTTTATTGTTATCGGGTTTCCTTTCATACATGCGTGTGGGAATATTTCGTGTGTTTTTCTCACGCTTGTTGGAAAGTGTATAGGGTTTTTATTATACGATTTGTAGGGTTTTTACTTGCTCGATTTTCATAATTTTTTCTTTGTTGTAATTTTCGAGAAACCTTCGATTTATTCTAAGCATGTATTTTCAAGTAAATCGTACTGTTGGCTATTCTTTTTGACAATAATTGAAGGTTAATATTTCAGCAAATATTTTCGTGTTACGACTTATTTTTGGACATTTTACGACTTGTAATTGAAATGGGAGAGAATGAATTTATGAACTTTTCTTATTTTGACTGGAATTTCGTATTTATGTGTATATATTCGTTTCATTTAATACTTTTACAATAATGTTTTCGAATTTTGATCTATCTAAAGATTTTGTTAAAATATCTGCCAATTGATTTTCCGATGTAACTGTTCTAAAAAATATAATTTTGTCCTCATATGCTTCCAAAATTGAATAACACTTGATCATCAGGGCTCGCGATTTTCTCTGACTTCCCCCGGAACATATTTTCTGTGTCGAAATGTTGTCTTCCATAATATCGACCATTAGTTTTTCCCCAAAAATTTCAAAATTCATATATTGCATTACCTTAATCGTATCGAGGGTATCAAAAACTGCAATTATTTCGGCCGCGGTACTTGATGAGGCGTGAATAGTTTGTTTACAACAATTCCATTCCACCAAGTCTCCGTAGGCGAATATCATAAAACCAGTTATTGATTTTCCTTTATTTAGATTATTTATTTCTATATTATTGTCGTCAACTTGGGGTGCATAAGATGCGTCGATATATGCTTGTATTCCATCCCCCTTCGATGTAAATTTTAAATTGTAATTTTTGGTTGTGTTAACGTATTTGAATATTCTTTTAACATAATTTTTTAAAGTGTCGTTTGAATTATTCTGGAAGTGGGAAAAAAAGTTTACTGGAAACAATATGTCCGGTCTTGTCAGTCTCGCTAAATAAAGTAATCCCCCTATCATGGATCTATATTCCGTGTCATCTCTGCCATTTTGTATTTTATCTATTTTTAATCCCGTTTCCATGGGTGTATTTGTATTTTTGAGTTCAGATATTCCGAATTTTTTCATCATTTTCTCTATGTGTTTATACTGTGAGATTGTTATGGTATTATTTTGTATATCTCTGACAATTTCCAAACCCACAAAAAATTTTGGATCATTTGTAATTGTGATTGTAAAATCTTTTTGAAGTTCTTCGTTAATTTTTGTAATGGCAGATTGTGAATTTGATGCTATTAATATATCGTCTACATAACTCAAAAAATATGTTTTTTCATTTTCGTTTTTCATAATGTATAAGCATCTATCACTCTTTGTTTTTTCAAATCCCATTTCTTTTACCTTCGTGTCCAACAAGTCGTACCACGATTTACTTGAGGTTTTTAAACCATAGATTGATTTTTTTAATTCGAGTACTTGGTTTCTATTGATATTTATGCCTTCAGGTCTTTTAACAAAAATTGGTTTTATGATGGGCGAATTTAGGTAGGCTGTTTTTACATCATATTGTACCATTATAAGTTTTTCTTTGTTGACGATTGATAATAATAACCTAATTGTACCTATGGATGCTACAGGTCCATGTGTTTCTGCTATGCCATATTCTGTCCGATCTTTAAAACCACGTGCTACAAGTCTGGCTTTGGGTTTTGGGTTGCCAAATTCGTCGAATTTTATCGTAAATACCCACCTAGTATCAATTAATTTTTGACGATCATAATCTATCACTTTCCATACTTTCAGATCATCGAGGGAACTAAATTCGTCATTAATGGCTTTTGTCCATTCTTCTCTAAAAGGATTTGTTTCAATTTCAGAGAATGATTTTGGTATATTATCTTCGATGTAAGCCATATTATATTTCATTCTAACATTCATAACTACAGGATTTATTATTCCTAAATCGTATTCATAATCTGCTGATTTTATTGTAAGAGGTTTTTTATTAATTAAAAGTGATTTTATATTTTGGGTTTCATCTACTTTAACGTCGCATGATATATATGATTTTGAATTATATGGATCTCCCAAACAATATCCTGTATTCGTGTATCCCATTAATATGCTTTTTTCTGCCCTATGGGCCAATTTTGGGTCAATTTTGTTTTTTGATTTGGACTTTGCCTTTGTGGCATTTTGTTTTCTAACTTCGATGGGTATGTGCCTATAGGCTAATGCACCAAAAATTTTTAAATTTTTTAGATTTGGTTTTTTACCATAAAACAATTCGTATGGGGTTTTATATCCTTCATTTGCTTTAGTTGGGGATCTATTGATTAAGTAAGCTGCTGTTACGACAGCATAGGACCAATACTTTATATCGAGATTAGCATCAATTAACATGGCCCTTACTCTCCTCATTAATGTTTGATTTTGCCTTTCGGCAACACCATTCAATTCAGGAGAATATGGAACCACATAATCTATTGTTATGCCTGTTTCTCTACAGTAATTTAATATTTTTGTATCCGTATACTCTTTTGCATTATCGCATCTTATTGTTCCTATAGGATATTCTGGAAATTTATTTTTCATAGACATTATGATATTTTTAAATTCGGTTGTCACCTGATTTTTATTGGCTATGGGCATGACAAATGTATATTTCGAAAAGTGGTCTATGAATGTTAGGATGTATTTTTGATTGGCTACTGAAGGTGTGAACGGGCCCATGATGTCAGATGAAGTTATTTCGAGTTTCCTAGTGGGTTTAGTTCTTATCCCTGTGTGACCTAGCCTTGAATTATTGGCTATACAGCATATTTGGCAATTAACAAAATCTTCATCTCTAAAATTAATATTTTCGGGTATTCCTGTTGCTAAATTTTTTAGTTTCTGTAAGTATCTGGCATTTAAATGTCCTAATCTCCTGTGTATTATTAATTTTTTATTTGTGTTATTATTATTCTTAGGTTCATCTATTTCATTATTTTGACTGGGTTCATTTATTTCTGTTTCGTCACCCCCCTGGGATTGTTGGGTATTTTCATTTTCCTCAATGATTTCCATTTCTACTGTGAAATCATCCCATTCATCATTAGTATTTTGGGTGACCGGGGCACATATTACATTTTTTTTATCCATATAATCTTCATTATCTATTTTTTTTTTTATATCATTTCTCTCGACGTTATAGTATATGTAAAATATACCCTCTTCTTTTTTGGCAGTTATTATTATTTCCTCTGTTTCAATAAAATAAATGTTTGCTATTTCTTTTTGTTGGTCGATGTTAATTATACCTGTATTAGTTATTTTTATGGCCGAGATAATATCCAAATTTAAGTCCGGCACATAATGAACGTCTTTTAGTTCTATCAATGACTGATTTTTTTTGGAATTTTCAATTTTTATGATCATTCTACCCGTATGTGTAGCATATAAAAATGTATTTTTACCCGCACATTGTAATTTAATGGGTGTTATAAATTTTTTTACATCTATTAATTTACTTAGATCGGAAGTTAAGTGGACTTCTGCAGCTCCATCAAGAATCGCTCTATTATTTAATATTTCATAATTTTCCTCTAAATTTTGTTTATTTTCTCGAGTTAATTCATTCAACAACCAATTTTCATTATTATTAAATTTTTTTACCATACAGGACATTTTTACCTGTTGGTCCGAATTCTCCTTTTTATTACTATTGGATGAATTTGGATTTGTTTTCGGTGGGTAATTTCCCTGACTATTATTATTTGTATTTCCATTGCTACTATTACTTTGATTATTGTTATTCATACAATTCTGGGCTATGTGTCCAAATTGGTCACATTTGTAGCATTTGGGATTATTACGGTTATTGTTTCCGTTATTCCCTCTGTACTTATTTCCTCTATAATTAGAGTTTCCCCTGTAATTATTTCCTCTATAGTTACCACCGTTATTATTATTACTATTACCATTCGTATTATTATTATGGCTTTGTTCTGATGAATTGCTATTATTATTATTACCATTTTGACCATTATTATTGAAACCATTTCTATTCCCATTTCTATAATTATTATTTTGGTTTCTATAATTGTTTCTACCTCGATAGTTGCCATTAAATCTTCCTCTATAATTATACTTATAGTTATTTCCATTCGTATTATTATTATTTCTATTCGTATTATTATTATTATTATTTCCATTATTATTCTTTTTTAAAATTTGGTCCCTATACTTTTGGTCGGAGTCCTCCCTTAATATTCTCTTGAAATTATCTAAATTCTTTTCGTTAGGAGGTAAACTTTCATATTGTATTTTTGCAATTTGTTGTTCATAACACAATGCTAACTGTAAATTTTCTAATTCTTCATTCTCGGTGACTTCTTTACCACTGTCTCTTACATCGGTTACGAGTTCGTCCCATTTTTTTAAGAATCCTTTCATGTTTCCGCCTGGTTGAAATCTGAATTCTAACCATTTTGCCTTAGCCATATTAGCTGTAACTGAGGTCTTGGTCCCATAAATATTATCTAATTTTTTGAGCATTAAAATTGCGGTGTTACAATCTCGTATTTGTTTCGTTATTTCATTGGACACTCTTTCTAAGACAAACGCTTTGGCATTGTCCTGCATTTTGCAGTAATTTAGCATTTCTTTATTTGGCCGAAAATTTAGATCATCAATGTTTTCAATATAGGATTGTAAGAATTCGCTTTCCCCAAAGATGTCGTAATATCCCGCACCTCGGATGGCTGATATGATCATTCTTCGCCAATCCAAATAATATTTGCCATTAAAAACTTTCCGAGTGGGGCTTGAATGGGTTTAATTTCGTTCGGGGATGCCATTTTTTCTTTTATTTTTGTGAAACCTAATAAATTTTTTTCTCTATTACAAACGGCTATATATTTTTTATTTTCGTTCGTTTCTTTTTCTAATTTTTCTATTAAATTTTCTTTTTCACAATTTTCCTTTATATCCAGTTTTTCTAAATTTATTTAATCAAAGAATCTGTTCATAAATTTTTCCTTCGATTTAGCAGAACTATAAATTCTGTTCGAAAAATAATTTACTGAAGATTCTGAAATTACAATATATTTAAGGCTACTGATGTCTTCTATTCTCCCGGATATATCTATTACAAAGGACTCTAATACAATTTCACCCGTGAAATATTTAACGTGGGGTAAATTATAGATTTCTGTTTTTAGATCAACTACTCTCTCTCCCTCAAACTTTTTAACCAATTCTTCTAAATCTTCTTTTTTAATATTGTATTCACCAATTTTGGATTCAGACAAGTTTATTATTTGGGACATGTACTTTTTTCTTTATTATTTAATTTTGGGACCTCACTTCAAATACAATTTACAAAGTACGAAAAAAATAAATGATTTCAATAAATATTACCTTTACAATAGTTTCTCTTTTTGATTTCTGCTGTGTTTTATCGATGATTTATGTTTTCTTCGCTGTTGACCTTGGTACTTCCTGCTTTAATTTTAGTTGTAGGTTGTCCGAAAAAATTGGGTCTTCGATGTTAGATCTCGGTTGAGTCTTCGATGACGGGAGCAGGTTTCCGTTGGTTGTTCTCTTGATCTCGTTGGCGGTCCCTCTGGTTTTAGCGTTCGTTGACTTCCAGTAATGGCCGTTATTTGAGTCCGGAACTTCAGCTATTCTTCAAATTTAAATTTTGATTTTTTCAAAATAAATTCAAATTCGAGATACTTTCTCGAAAAACACGATAATTTTTCGTGTATTATTTAACAAAAAACATAAAAAATTTTACGCACAGCAGTAAATCAAATTTCCAAAAAATAATTAATTCATCAGTTTAAATTTTTTAAGTCTCTCCTCAAAGTTCTACCGTAGCGATGGCTACCATGATGTGAGGTATGAAGAACGAGGATCGAAAGAACTTGAGACTTTTGACTTTTAAGAAGTTTATTCCGCAACTAAAATATATTTTACAAACGAAAAAGTAAATGGCGAAGCAACAGCGATATGCGATCGAAAGTAGAAAAGTAGAAGGGGAAACACTTCGTGACTAGACTGTACATATGACATATATATATAGTGATCGTGATGATGATGATGAAGAATGAGTGAGGTGGGATTTCGTATCAACAATCTTTGACTGATGACTATAATTATAGTGGACAGAATTCAGAAAGCTCTAGAGAATATGATATGGATCAACGTACTTTTTAAGGTTAAGAACTCGAGAGACGTCGAGACATGCCGACGTAAATGTAGGCAACTTTCGTGTACCTTGTGCGTGCTTTGGATATTTTGCTTGAATTCACCAATTTGAAATACATTTGATAAAGTCATCTCTTAAATTCACAAGGGTAGCGTTCGTAAATAAACGTAGCGTAGTTTAGATTAGACTGAGTAGTCTGTCTCTGTACTCTGTAGTAAAGTTCTAATAAATTATATGACAGGTTTGATCTGAAAGTCCGTTATAATAAATTAAACTTTATAGGGTGTTTCAGAGTATAGTGCCCGGTGTGCGTGATGGACCTATGGTGTCAGAATTTCAGACATTAATGAAATCTAATAAGTCAGTCATTCAGATTGGAACTCACTAACTGTCATTAACCAGGAATTCAAGATTATATTTCTATAACAGAATTGAAAACTTGATGTTGAAGCTCGTCGGACGTCGAGTTGTCATTCGTGATTGTGATTTTCCGTAAGTCAAGTAAAAATATAGAAAAAAAAAAGAAAAATATTGTCTGTCAATTCTTTTATTATTCCTAAAATAAATTCCTGAAATTGATTCTTGCAATAGTCGTACCTGTATACGTCTGTGATATCTGTACGTGAACGCATTTCACATTTTCATCATCATGGGGAAACGAAAATCGCAACTAAGTGACTGCTCCGATGATGAGACGAAATCGACAAAGAAGAAAACTCCGAAGAAGAATAATGAAAGAAAATTTGTTAAAGATTCCGAGTTAGAAGAGGGAGAAGTTACTGATTCAGATTCTTCCGATCTGAGTCCGCAAGAATTTGATGACGGTTACGGTTCCGATTTGATGGGTGATGATGATGATCGTCTTCGGCTGGCTCGAATGACCGAGAAGGAACGAGAACAAGAGATATTCAGGCGAGTTGAAGCTAGAGAGACTATGAAGATTCGATTCAATATTGAAAAAAAATTGAGAAAGGAGCAACGACGTGAGCTTAAGAAACAGAGAGCGTTGTTCGATGAGAAAATTGGATCACCGTCAACCGTGGATGCTCGAGAACATGTTCTTGATAAGAAAAAATCAACTGAGGAAATTCGAAGCAAGTCTGGTAAGAAATCTTCCTTTAGTAACGCATCGAAAGCGCGTCGTGAAGACCTTCGTGAATTCGATGAAAAAGAAAACAGACCAACAGAGGAACAATCCTCGCTGGCCAAGAAAGATTCAACGCTAGAAGATACGTCCGTTATGTCTCGAATTTATAAAACCAAACTGAAGGCGTCTGACGTTTACTCTGACGACAGTGACAGTTTCTCAGACGAAGAGATCGTAAACAAGCCCCAGTCAAAGAGAAAAATACTTTCGCCGTCTAATTCGTCCAGTTCCGACTCGGAATCTGATTACGATTCTCGAGTTCGTCGTAACGACGTTAAAGAAGTTCAGTATATTTCAACCAGAGCCCAGTTGAACCAGATAAAATTATCCAGACACAAGCTCGAGAGATTTCTTCGTTTGCCATTTTTTAAACGTACTGCTGTCGGTTGTTTTGTCAAGGTTTTGATCGCTGCGAATAAGAATCGATCCGTGTATAAAGTCGGCGAAATCGTCGACATTTGTGAAACGGATGACTCGTATCAAGTGGGGGACGTTCGAACGAATAAAATCTTGAGGCTGAAACACGGCGCGCAGGAACGAAACTTTCGTCTGCAGTTCGTCAGCAACGCACAATTTTTGGATGAAGAGTTTGTCAAGTGGCAAGATACGTGTACATTGCAAGGTGTCAAAATGCCAACAGTTGAACGTATGGAATCTAAGATGAAGGGCATTAAGGAAGCTATGCTCTTCGAACTGACGGTGGAAGAGATCGAAAAACTCATCAACGAAAAAGAACGTTTTAAAAATTCCCGTTTCGACTTCGCCGTGAAACGGGCGCAATTGTTGAAGGAATTCGACTCGGCTAAAACCACGGGTGATTCGAGTCGTGCAGCCGAGTTACAAAATGAATTGGATGAACTGGAGGAGCGTGCTGCGAAACTGGATCACTTTCGAGCGAGTACCATTTCCAGTATTAACTATATTAATGATCGTAACCGGAAGAGAAACATGAAAGAAAAAGACAAAGACGTTTTGATCGAACAGAAACAAGCCAAAGAAGAAAACGTTGACCATTCATTTGCTATGAAGAGAACAACCAGAGATAGTATTGCCGGCAAGGTCAAGAATTTAATACCAACAGAATACGAGGAATTGGTCGAATCGTCCGAAGTGAATGACGCCGGTGTAGTTTCTCCAGCATCAAACGATTGGACAGACGAGGAAGATTCCTCTGCGGTGGCCAAAATGAGCAATCAAAAACCAGGTGAAAATTATAAAATGTAGTCGATGTAATTTTTCGTTGTTTATTGTGTAGGAATTTTTTTGCCAGACACGATATTTTTTTAACATCAGCGTTAGCTGAAGGAGATGATGCACAAACTGTAAAATCAAGTATTTGCATGTTTTTGCGTCCTTTCTCATTTTTCTGCATTGCAAATTATCTAAATTATCTAATTCGAAACCTGAAAATCGTAATTTTAAAATTGTTTGACGTATACAAAAAATGTTTTGTATACTTCAGTGCATTTAGTACATGCTTAAAGAAAGGTGTACTAATCTTGTATGAAACAACTGCGATCGTAATTTTTTATCATTAATTTTTGCAATTATTCTTTTTTTTTCTTTTTTTTTGCGTTTTAGTTTTCACTAAGCCTTCATTGAGTAATGCGTATCAAAGGGACAGGTTTCAGTGTTCTCAAAATGACGCTTAATTTGAAATTTTTTCTAAATACGTAAATAGAGAGATATAATTATGCACGGTTGCTTCTTCCGAGAAACTTCTGAAAATCTTGGTTTTGCGATATAGTTGAATGAGAATGAATATATTTTTCATTTTTCCTCGATACAAATCATCGAATTATAATATTATAAGTACACGACTCTGAAGGTCGCTGTACCAATGTCACCTCTTCTAATCATATACGAGGAAAAAATATTGAATTTGGAATGTGTTTTTGTGCACTTCGTACTTTCAGTTTCAAGCTATGGCAAAATATAGATCTTCAGATTTTTTTTTTCTGCGTATTATTCTACATTTTCGCTCTACACTAAAATTTTCTATTGAAGATCCTCCATCAAAAATTCATCATATTCGAACAGTCAACAAAATCGTTTTTATTAAACCAAAGCGTTTTGAATTTTATAATTGTTTACACGATAGTCTGAGTTTTATACTCGTAGAAAAATAAATACTGAATTCCTAAATTCAACGTCCAGTCCGCCCCTAATACAGAGCGTTTAGCTCGTCTGAAACCGTCTCATCTGAATTTTCATCTTTTGGTTCATTTTCGAATATCTCGCAGTCGTAAGAGATGAACTTAAGTCGTAAATGACAGCAGAAAGACAACTTACTATTGAATTCAATTTAAATTGTGTAGACAATACATACAACTTGATAAGTACTTTGGATAACAATTAGATAGTAATATTGAACTATTTTGTGTTTTTAGATTACGGAACTTCCTCGCGATCGTTGCCCAGGAATTTCAGTTGAAGACTTTCCCAATCTAAATATTTTTGTTGCGTAAGTCGATCAAGTATAGTAGTTTCTTCGGTAGTGTGCTTTCTATTTTCATTTTTATGTTTTTAGGAAACTCCGAGAAAAGATATAGACATCATAAATACGGTTTCATTTGTAATTCGATCAACAGCAACCTGTTTTCTGGAAGACGTATCATTTAATGTGGTTGAATGCGCTAAGTACGTCGATTTAAAATGTTTTCAAATCACATTCTCAAAATCAGTATATTTCATCCGATATAGGTTCTTTTTTATGCTTGTTTGTGTCATGAAACAGCTTTGGAAACATCGTCGTTTCATATTTTCTGCGTATAAACGAATGCATTAATGTTTGAAAAATTTACTCTTGTTTTTTAGGTTTTATTCAGTTTTCACGAATAGGTTCGTTGGCAATTTTGTTTGCTAGATTATATTTTGTGACCAATATTTATCCGATACGATTATTGTGTTCTATATTAAATGTCAGCATTACCAGTATCCATGTATCGAGGAAAAGAGAAGATTGCGATTTTTTTTGAGGTCATTCTGCAGAAATTCTCTGCGTGATTTTTTTTTATAATGTTATCTTTCTAGTTGAAAGTTGTTGTAATTTGAGGAGACAGATTTGATTAGAAAAAAAGAGTTCATATTAAGTTAATTATTTTTCTATTCTTGAATATTTGTTTTTTTAATTTGTTAATAACTTTTCTGTATTCAAAGATTAAATATAAGATTCTTGAAAGATCAATTCAGGGTATTCGAATATCGCCACGGTTTAAATTGTCTTATACTGTGACAATTCATGAATTTCAGATTTGGTGATTCACTTCTGAAGTGTCTGAATTTTAAGAATATTTTTGAGTATTTCACAATTGAAAATGTACACTGGAAGGGGGATATATACCTGAAGCGAGAAAAAAAAAAGAGATTAAGGTTAGACTTTCAAACTAGCTACAAGAATTTATAAATTTATGTTCCGTTCTGTTTTTGCAGACGATTCAGTTCGTCTACAAAAACGTGTCGAACAAATTATAGACAACTATTATTCCTAATTCTCTGAATAATAGTTGTCTATATTTTACCTAGTTTCCCACAGACAAACACCACCAGATATGCTGACAATAAAGTGTCATCATATTTGGCGCTTTTTGGTCGGCCATCTTTTGATTGAAACAAAGAAAACAAAAGTGATGTCATATCTTCATTTTGAAGACATGGTCATTCCTAAACCTACAGTCGAGTAGAGACGTTAGGGTCCATGCTAGTTGCTATGGACATTAGGTATCACTAGTATTAAGAAATAGTAATAAGTATAATTCTAAAGTGTTTGTAATAATTGAAGTGAAATATTAATAAAAGATAATATTCAGAAATTATGTTATTTGTTGAGGTAATTTAAAAGTATTGAATTACTCTCGCAACAAATTGGCGCCCAAACAAAAAAACCTTCGGAAGTAAAATTTAAAAATAATAATTCTGTTCAAATAAAAATTTCATTTTTTTGTAAAGTAAAAACATTTTCCACTCGTGTGAAAAATATTTTAAACCGCTCGCAAATAATTAATTTAATTTTGCTGGAGCAAATATTTTCGTGTAATTATTAAATAAATCGTGGCTAAAATAATTCAAATATTAAAAACAAAATTAAAAAACATCTACGAAATCAAATCTTTATTGCAGAGGACTGCAAACATTTGATTAAGACAGATAAAAATAAAACATTTAAAAATAAATTAATAACAAAAAACAGATCTAAAAATAAACTTAAAAATAGATCAAAGATCCAGATCCGGTTCCTGAAATTCAAAAAGAATATAATCAGCCCAACTGGTATCCAAAACCATAACGCAGAGAATGAAAAGTCACTCACCAACAGCGTCGATCCAAACAAAACTAACGATAAACTACGGAAGACTATAGCACGCCATTCGCCATTTAACTGTAAGCAAATTATAAATTTATCTTCCGTTACTTCAGAAAAATTTGAAAACCGTTATTGATATCGTGAATAATATTGTAAAATGTAAAATCTCCCAACCCTCGCGAATGTATGAGAAAAGTGAAAGTACGAGTACATCTCTCCCGGATATTTTAGATTCAAAATCCGAAGACAATATTTTAGAACTCGAAAATCACCCTAAAAAATTGTATGAAAACTTGTCTGAAGAAGAAAATTACTCACTCCTTGGTAATCATTGGGGAAGTCGAGTATCTACCGCCTTTATTTATCGCGTACTAAAAGTGGCAAAGGTAAAGAGAATAGGAGGGAGAACACGAATTGAATTACAGAAAAAACTATATAAAGGTAGACATCCTAAACACTGGTTGTTAAATATTTTATACCCAAACCCCAACACCGAGAAATTCGAAAGAACAAGTAATTTTGATAGATTAATCGAAGAAAGCAAAAGTTATCGTAGAGTAACAAGAAGTATAAAAAATAAATACCCTAACAAAGCAGAGGAAATCTTCTTTGATACAGAAGAAGAAGATCTAGAAAGTAAGGGAAAGAAGTTAGAAACAGAGAATAGAAAAAAGGAAGAAACAGAAAGAAGATTAGCGAGAAGAAGTCTCAGCTCCAGTTTCAAAAAACTCCTGTCTAAAGTATCACACCACATATCACCTAAGAAATTGATTTCGGTTACATCCGATTTCTCTCTCCCAAACGACGAAGATGAAATCTTCCTCGAAGAGGAATCAATTCTTAACCAAACTTTTGTCGACAAACCCTCACAGTCTAGTGCTGATTTGTCGCCATTAGTCCCTCAAGGACAGGGAAAGTCCTCACAAACCGAAATACAACACTCAATTCAAATTCATGTAAAAAGTCCAGAAAATTTAGAAAAACCAAAAAGTAAAAATCCAAATTCAATTGCTGAAAATATTTTCAACCTTATTAACTTATTACCCCCAGAAATACGCGTAGAAATTTTTAATCAAAAAGAACCTACGTACGTCAACATAGTAAACATTGAAAATAAAAATAACCCTTTTCTAAAAACAGAAAATAAAAACATGACCCCGGAAGACATCGCTGAAAATAACGCACGCTTGCTTTTGTAACAAAAACAACAAGCGAGATTTGCAGCAGCAAATGATGCCTTCACACAACACAACCTAGCGATGAACAATTTTTGGAAAAGGTCAGAAAGATGGACTCCGAGCCATTTTTCAAATGGCCCTGACAAGGACATTCTTGAATTCCTTTTTGAATACGAAACTCAGGCAAAAACCTTCGAGGTCACTGAGTATGAAATGATAAGGTATCTAAATATAGCCCTCCGTAGTACAGCTCTAGAACTGTTCGCAGCAGAAAATGAAATAACCCCAGAAACCTCATGGTCAGAAGTAAAGAAAATCTTAACACGTATCTTTAAAAAAGATAAAGATATGGTAAAAAAACATATCAAATCATTGAAATTTGACGATACATATTTTAGTACGAATGTACCAAAATTTTTCCGACTTTATAAACAACTCGATACTACAATTAGCGAGAAAAAAATCTGTGACCTCTTACTCCCCAGACTAACAGGAGAAATGAGGAAATTCTTTGCATCCAAAAATCTCCAAACACAAAGTGAAATTTCAAAAACATTTACAGATTGGAAGGAATTTAAAGAAAAAGTTTTAGACTTGACCGATGTCCAAAAAATGGAAGAGATGTTAAATAAAGCAACAGAAACTATCGCCAAGCTAACAAAACAGATGGAAGAGTTGATGAAGGGTAAAACTCCCGAGAAAAAAGAGCCAGTGAAATCCGTAACCCCGCCTATATCTCCAACAGACCCTGTTATTGTAGCATTAGTAGAGGCAGGATGGAAACCCCCAAATGCCAACAAACGAAATCCAAATCAAACCAGGAATCAGACGACAGAAAATGAAAATACAGAATCTAGACCTCGTAGAGAAAGAAATTCAAATAATAATAATAACAATAACGAAGCAAATGATAATAACCCAAGAAGAAGGCAGTCTAGAGAAAGAGAATCTAATCGGTCGCAGAATAACCAAAATTCCTATAGACCCCAAAGGAGAGAAACTTATTGCGAACAAAATAATAATCGATATCCTCCTAGAGAGATAAATTGCTTTAATTGTGGAAGAATGGGACATTTATCAAGGGATTCTAGACTACGTAATCGTAGTACACCTCAATTCCCGCAAAGGAATTTTAGACCACCACGATTCAATAACAACTTCGCATCAAATTTTGGTCAACCATTCAACCCCTATGGACCACCACAACAGAATAATTATGCACAAGCATATAATGCACCAGTTATAAATCCACAACCATGGGCAAATGCAGCAAATTATGCATTACCCTCGTACAACTTGCAAACTCCTGATGTAGTTCCAAGTATCCAACAACAGAACTTCACTTAACAACCAAAAAACTTGCAATAGAGCCCGTTAACTCTATACCATTTTATGGCAATGACTTTCGGGCTTGTAATGGCAACGTCCATCATCTGGACTGCGCTGCTCACCTAATCATCCCCTGCAACATTGTGAGCCGTGAAGAGTATGAAACAGGGAACAGTCAACAGCGGCTCTGAAGTGACGCTTGTACAATACAACCTTGTAAAGGATAATGTGATCAGACCTGCAAGAGTGTGTATGGTAGCCGCCAACGATAGTGCTATAATCGTTAAAGGAGTCGTAGAAATCACCATAAAAATAGGTGACCTCCTCCTCGATGTGGAAGCATACGTAACCTCTGAGGTGACCACACCTTTACTTCTCGGATACGACTTTTTAGATCGACATAATGCCGACATATTATTTAGTAAGAAATTATTTAGAATAGACCTGCCATGGAAGCGTGAAACATTAAGTATAATTAAGTTTAAGGAAGAAAATTGGGAAGGATTTATTAGAGCAGACAAAGATTTTTGCATAGAAGTAAATAATGAATATTGTGTAAACCTGGATCCAGAAATGGGAAAACCAGATCCAGATGAGTGGTTTTTAACAAGTTATGGTTTAGAAGGCGAATATATTGTTGATGATTTAGGATGGCCAGCCTTAAGATTCTACAGTCCGCACTTCGACACCTAGATTGCACAAGGGACAGTTTTAGGATGCTTTAGGCTTCAACAGCCGACTAGGCGGGACAGTCAGACCAATTCCGTCCACTGTGGCCAACTCAGCATCCAACGCATTATGTCAGGGGATACTGTGGGTAACCAGGGTGAGGAGGTTGATATGCTAAAACTTGTCCGTATAACACGATCTGATGACCGCATTATCCACGACAATGAAGGAACACAAGTGAAAATTAATAAGAATTTAACGAAGGAACAAAAACAGGCAGTAGTAAGCGTTCTAAAAAAATATATCCATATATTTACGGAAGAACCTGCCAAGGTAAAACCTACGAAATTAAAACCAGTACATGTCTACTTGAAAACAGACTAGCCGGTTCAACGTAGAAATAACCATATAGGAATTTTTGAAAAAAGAGAAATTAAAAAGAAAATTAAAGAATTTGAAGAATGTGGTATTATTAAGAGAGCAAGCTCTAGATATGAGAGCCCGGTATTTGTTAAAAAGAAATCAAACGGAGTTTATAGATTATTAGTAGATTATAGAGGTGTAAATGAAATAGTAAAAAAAGATACGAGCAGAGTCCCTCGTCTCCCCAAAATTTGGGATGCGTTACGTGATAAGAAATACTTTGTAACAATTGATCTCAATCAGGGATATTACCAAATTCCCCTTGATGAAGAATCAAAAGCGGTAACAGGAATAAATGTTGGAGGAGTAAGTTACGTATTTAACTCCATCCCTATGGGATTAAGTGCGAGCCCCAGCATTTTTCAAAAAACCATGACGGATTTATTCAACCATATCCTAGAAGACAAAGTTCTAGTCTATCTAGACGATATTTGTGTTTTTGGCGAAACATTTGAAGAAACACTAGAAAATTTGGAAGAAGTCCTAAAAGTACTAGTTGAAGCAGGTTTACTAATTAAAACCAGTAAAAGTAGCTTCTTCAATGAAAGTATCGAATACTTAGGACATAAAATTTCATATAATAAATTAGAACCATTAGATAAAAACATTAAACCAATTCGTGAAGCTCAACCACCTAAAACATTACGTCAACTACGAAGATTTATTGGTTTAGCAAATTATTATCGGAAAATGATTAAAAATTTTTTGCAAATCACAGCACCATTAACAGACTTAACAAGAAAAGAAAATGTTAAAGCAAATAATAAAATAGCATGGAATGACGAAGCACAAAAAGCATTCCATAAAATAAAAGAATTAATCACTTCAGATCCAATTCTTACAATCTACAATCCTGATGCTGAAACATACATCGAAGTAGACGCATCAAAAACAGCCATAGGAGCAGTAATAATGCAAGTAGACAGAAAAACAAAAGAGTCACACCCTATAGGATATTTCTCAAAGAAAATTCCTAAGAATCAACAACACTTATGTTCTTTTGATATAGAAATGTTGGCTATCACTGAAACTTGCGAATATTTCAGAGAATTCTTAGTGTACAAAGAATTTAATATTATTACAGATCATGAACCTTTAACATACCAAAGCCGAATGAAGAAACCAAATGCAAGATTAAATAGACTAATTTCAAAATTAGGAGAATTCACATTTAAAATCAGACACATTAAAGGTGAAAATAACAAAATTGCTGATTATCTATCCCGTCTAGAAGAAGAAGAAGAGGACAATTATGCAGAGTTTTGAAACGGTCAATTCATAATACCAGAAGGAACACCTGATCCTCCTAATATTATTAAACAAGAGAAAAAAATTAAAGCAATAAAACGTAGTATGAAAAAGAAAGGAAAAGATTCCGACGTAGAAAGTGACAATTTAGAAGACGATCGAAGTTCCATCCTATCCGATAATTCGGAAAAATCTGGAAACTCCGATGCGTCCACAAATTCTCAACTTTCCGAAATTTCAGAAAATTTCGAAATAGGGAACCCAATTGACATCACAGATCAAGAAATCCACAACTTATGGAATTTACAATGTGAAGACAAATATTGGGGAATCATAATAAAAATTTTGAAAGGTGGCAACGAAAAAGAGTTAAGAAAAAGCTTAAAAATAAGAAGATCACACAACCTGAATCCATTTTTTCTTGATGAAAATGGAATTTTATGGAAAAGCAATAATCACTCTGAATATCACTATGCCATACCAGTAATTCCTGACTCCCTCATACCACAGATACTAAATATATGTCATGAGAGTCAAAGTGGGGGAGGACATTTTGGAATTTGTAAAACTCTTGCCAAAACGCGTGCTTGAAACTACTTTACACAAATGCCTAAAATAGTCTCGAGGCATTTACGTTCGTGCCATCAGTGCCAAATTAACAAAAACATTAACGAAAAATATGGACACTTGAAACCAATTAATCCTGAAGAATGCATACCACTTGCACATATCCAAATTGATTTCATAGGAAAATTTAACACAAACAATAAAAAGAAATTTGTCATAGTGGGAATAGACAAGGCAACAAAATATTGTTGGACTAAAGCAGTAACCTAACCAAACGCACATTCAGTAATTAAATTCTTAAAAGAAATTGTACGTCATTACGGAAAACCGACGAAGATTACGTGTGATAACAGAACTCATTTTTTGAATGAATACGTGCAAAATTATTGTAAAAATAAAGGTATTAAAATATTCTACTCTACATCATATTCACCTCAAACTCAAGGACAAGTAGAGAAAATGAACGGAATGATAAAAAAAATGTTAGCAAAATACGAAAGTACCAATAGCGAAGAATGGCCAGACGACGTGCATAACATAGCCTTGACCTATAATATGACACCTATCAAAGGATTAAATAATCACGATCCGTTTTATCTAATGCACGGTTATAAAGGAGAACCCCCCATAAATTTAAACATTCCGTCACCACTTATCAGTAAAACCAGAGAAGAACAGATAAGTGAAGCAGACAAAATTCGATAAACAATTCCGAATTTTGATAAAAAGAATGCAATTAAATATTCAGAACGCTATAATAAAGGAAGAAAAGAAATTTCTTATGAAACTAATGATTTAGTTCTCTTGAAAGTACCAATAAATTATGGAAAAGGCAAGCCAAAATTTCTAGGACCATATAGAATAGTAAGAAAAATTTCAGATTTAAACTATGTAATTCGCATAACTTCCGAGGATGGAAATAGCATAGACAATACAGTTCATATAAGAAGACTTACGCCTTATAATGCTCGTTCTAATGCTAATTTACCATCGAACATTGAAGACATTACATCCGATAATTCGGAAAATGAAGAAAATATTCTTGAGTCTAATCCAAAAAGAAAAAGAGGTAAACCAAAGAAGAAAAAGAGCTCTGAAAAAAATGAATCAGAGGAGGAAATTAAAATCATTGTCAAACGTCCAAGAGGAAGACCACAAAAAGGAATTTTAAAGAAATTTAGCAATAAAAATAAAAATGGTAAAAAAGTAAAATTTACTGACGAAGCTTTATTAAAAGGGAAAGACTGTTTAGAATGGAGAAAGAAATTTGAATTAAAAGACCCAGAAAAGAGAAGGATAACCTTACGAAAGATTCAATCGATTACCTAAAAACAATGTTTGGAAGAAATCAAATTGTTTAATAGGTGTGATGATGGAAAAAGTATAACACAACCTTTGTCTCTACCTATTCTACCTTTTCCCCAAGATATTAAAAAACCGAGTGAGTTAAGTTTGGAGGAATACGTAAAAAGATACTCAGAACCACCACCCGAAACACTGTATTATAACCCTTGTAATTTAATTTGTAATAACTATAGATAATATATATACTGTAACGACCATTTACGTACATATTGTTTCCCCCTCAAAAATAAATTTTTTTTTTACTCACCAACTACCAATCATCTGGTGCATTCTGGGCAAAAGCTTCTCCAACGTCAGGCTTGACCTCGCCTTGCTCCACAGCCTTGGGATGATCAGCAGGCTTGGGCTCAGGAGAAACTGATTGTCGCCTAAACTGCTGATGTTGAGGAACCAGGAACATACGCCGATTGGATACAATCATTTTGCTTGGACCAGCACTCAGCTCACTTCTCAGATTGGCTCCTCGCACAACACGACAATCGAAAGAAATGGTTAATTTCTCCAACAGCTCCAAAACACGCATAACCTCAATAAAATGAGGAGTATCATTAATTTCAATTTTTGCCGATAAAAGCGAACAAGGTAATCAACCAAATACTGGAACTGGGACCTGTCCATAATCGTGTTAGCGTACGCAGTATTAGTAATTGCAAAACAAACTTTGGCACCAAAAATTAAAAGTTGCATTGCCATGATGACAGCAGTCAAAAGATTCAGACCAATAGCGTATCTGGTAATGTCAGATGAGTTTACATCAAGCGTCAAAAAGCAAACCCCGGATCCTTCCCACCTCCATAAGCTTGCCTCTGGGAAGAGGAAGCTAAACTGCGAGGCAAGTTGCACCATCGACTGCAAACAACACTCACACAAACTCTGAGGCATTACATGCCTCCACGATCCAAATGAAGTGTTCAGATAGTTGCCGGGAAAATTTTTTTGATACAGATCCACCCCTGTTGGACCATAATCCGCTGCCAGGAATGAGTGAATGGCTTTGAAAATCTTCCAAAGCCCAATCACGCCAGTAAACAGACACAGACAATGCGGCGACCAGCAACGTAAATACGGAAGAGACACCTGCGTGAGCATGAAACTCTCTGATGTTTCGACAATCCCCGTGTCCAGTACCATAAACATAGGTAGAGCGCGTAATTCGGCCAGAGAAGGATACAAAGGAGCATCCTGGAGAACATCCTCACTAGCACGATCCATCCCTAAACTCACTATTTTATCAAATTCATAAAATAAATCCTTATTAAGTTTCATTAAAAATAAAAACAAAAAAGAATAATAAAAGTTTACGAAAGAAAGAAAATTATAACTAATAGGAACATAAACTATAAATCTAAAGACGGACGAGGACGGAGAAAATCAAGTCGAATCAACACATCAAAAACACCGAGAAGACTGCGATACCTCCATATATATCCGACTTGTAAAGCAAGATGAATTCTTGCTGAACAGTCGAAATATACTGGAGTTTGCCATCTTCCAAGGCCTACTCTTGATGGTAGCAACGCGAATTGAATTCCAGAGTCCCACACTAACACAGATGGTGTGATTTCCGCACATATGAATATTTTTATGAGAAAGAAATAAAAATCGAGAAAATATTGTGCATCAATATACATTTTTTGCACCTTGTAAATTTTTTTTCTTCCCTCGCATCAAAAGATAACAACTAAATAACGTACCGACAAATGTAATACTGCATCTAACAGCAAAATTTCATGTGATTTGTAATGATTTCAGACCATAAGATGATAAAACACGCCGTTATCGTTTTCATCATAATTACCACACTCATAAACAAAACGAAGAACACAAGCTTAAAAACAAAAATTAGTGCATTGTCAGGAGCATATTTCAAATTAAATAAATTCAGTTAGGCTTATGAGAAAACAATTCCCATAGTCAACAGCCTGAAAATTCCAAGAAGGCAAAGCATGGAAACACCCGAATGGCTTGAAGAAATAAAGAAACTGCAAAGTTGCGCATCTACGGAAAATGTATGGTGTATATAGAGATCGAAAAACATGTTAAAGATCATAGATCTAATTACAGATATTCAACTACTTAAAGAAGCAATTATTAAGGAATTTGACCGAGAACCTTCAAAAAGAATTAAACGCGGGATACAAATGCTCGGTGACTTTGACACATGGTGTTGCAATGTCATGACACTTTCTCAAGGTATTGATTTTATAGAAAACGAGAAGAATCTAAAAATGCAATACGAAAAACTTCGAGAATCTGTAATAGAAAACCATGCTGAATTATTAAACGTGACAAACGATATAAAGAACTTCGAAAAAATAGAATTTGAAAATTCCAAAATTTTGAAAGAAAATGTACAAGCACTTAGAGACGCGATTCAAAAACAAAATAACGAAATAATTATTGAAGCTAGGCGCAAACTCATCTTCGACACAGCTCGAACTCTTCACGCTAGTTTAGTCACCGAAAACGCTAAACTCAACCAGCTATTTCTTTCTTGCAAAAATAACCATCTTCCAGCGGCAATAATCAACGAAACAACCTTAAAAGAAGATTTAATAAAAATTAAAAAAATCGCAGAAAAATCAAATTTTGCCATAGTTCTAGATGAAAAATCAATCCAATCCTACTACAGAACAAAACTAGTTAATTGTTATGTGACAAGAAACGAAATAGAATTAGAAATCAAAATTCCACTCCAGAACCTCCATGCTCAATATGAACTATACAACTTTATTCCACTAGCATTTCGAACGTATGACAATAAAATTTGCTCTTGGGATCAAAAACCTTCGATCTTATCTCACAACAAATTTGATGGATCAATAAGAATCATAACGGGAACAGACATTGATCTTTGTGGCAAACATAGCTTATTATGTTTTCTCCCACAAGACCGCACAACCAATAATAAAGGTAATTGTGCGAGGGCATTATTCAAAGGAATGAAATTCGAAGAAATAATAAAGAAATGTACTTTCAAATGCAAAATAAATCATGATGAAATCGTAGCCAAACAAATTGAAATGAACCAGTTTGCAATAACAAATGCTAAAAATCCATTGATATCTCAGTTAACACTATAACAAAAACAAGCACCAGTATAGCTATTAATGACTCATGGCCTGGAGCAACACTAATAACAGTCCCGTGTGTAGTGGAAATCCAACAATTACAGAAAGAAAACAATGCAGAAACAATCATTCCAGCAGGATTCCCATGTATAGATGAACCTGAAAAGAACATTCTCATCGAACATCATCTACCACTAGTTTGGACAAAATATCAATTTATGGAACTTGATTTTGGCTTACATCAATCATTCAAATTTCCAAATATGTCTATTGCTTATAATAATAAATGGCATGACGACATACCCTATCTTTCACCAATAACTCCTGTTCATAAACTCGAAGAAAGATTGAAATAAGCAGAATTGAAAATCCCTGATCTAGGATACCAGGACACAGTAAACACGGTACACTTACTACTGATCGGTTGGTGTAGTTTATTAACACTCATAGTAGCCATATTGGTCTACGTGAATTTAAGGGTAAATTGTGTTGCTATCAATGCACACAATCAAATAAATGATTTGGCATTGGGAGCAATACATCGTTAATGGTCCATAATTTTAAGTCTATTCTTGTAATAAAATATAATAAGTTAACATTAAAAAAGCATAATAAATTTGATTGTGCCAAATTATATCTATTAAGTCAATTTGCAAAAATAAATTTCTATGCTCAAATGACAAATATTATATTTTTAAGCGATGATCAATTCCGCAACGTAAAATTAAGAGATATTTGTGAAAAGATAATATTGTTATATGGTTAGAATTAAAAGATATAATAGATTAAAATGATAAACTTTCGGGAACACAAAATTTAACGAAGCAGGAGCTTCGGGCTTTCTTTCGCCCGGGGACCTTTGTTCCATCCTGTTTTTGCAGACGATTCAGTTCGTCTACAAAAACGTGTTGAACAAATTATAGACAACTATTATTCCTAATTCTCGGAATAATAGCTGTCTATATTTTACCTAGTTTCCCACAGACAAACACCACCAGATATGCTGACAATAAAGTGTCATCATATTTGGCGCTTTTTGGTCGGCCATCTTTTGATTGAAACAAAGAAAACGAAAGTGATGTCATATCTTCATTTTGAAGACATGGTCATTCCTAAACCTACAGTCGAGTAGAGACGTTAGGGTCCATGCTAGTTGCTATGGACATTAGGTATCACTAGTATTAAGAAATAATAATAAGTATAATTCTAAAGTGTTTGTAATAATTGAAGTGAAATATTAATAAAAGATAATATTCAGAAATTATGTTATTTGTTGAGGTAATTTAAAAGTATTGAATTACTCTCGCAACAAACTAGAAAAAATTCTTAATTTGTTGCATTTTCAAATATTTATGGAGATCCAATTTTGAAAGCGTCTGGTCGGGTAATCATGTAATAACTAAGGCAGCTGGGCAATAATATGCTGTCCGCAAAATGGCAAATAAAAATATTTTGATAGATTAAATTTATAACCAGCTCCTTTTTTTTTCGAAATTGGTTAAAGATTGCTGAAGCTCACAAAAAAAAATGGCTGAAAGCCGAAAACTGTCGTGAGGACGAAAACTAAACTCTCGATGGAAAGAAGTAAAAACCAGTTGGAGAGAAAAAGGGTTTTCAAAAGCAGTGAATAAAATTTTAGAGGTGTAAGGAAGGCAGTCTCTTGGATGGGCCAGGCCTAATGAGTGGCTACCAGGCTACGCAATCCGGTAAATAGGCAATTTTTATTAATTTCAGAATTACATTTCAATTATTGCTCGCAATCAAGGCTGGCCGCACGATTTGCTCGAGGTTTTTTTTTTTGCTAATTAAGTTTAAATTTAAATTTTTATTTTATCAGCTCCCTAAAAGTCACAACTGGAGATTTTTTAAAAAGATTTCCTTCTTAGATATGGACCCCTCTCCTCGTAAGACAAGTTATTTTAAAAAGTTTGAAAATGAAAATTGAACAAGTTAATTTGAAATTAAAAGTTTTATACATTTCTTAAAGTAGTGAATGACGAAGTTTTTCTAAAAATAAATGCGACGATGGTTGAATTGCAGTGGCAGACTTGGTGTGGTTGCGTTATTCATAATTAAAAATAATACATGGAATTACTTGGTGCTAATTATTTATTTATTTTTTTCAGTTATGGGGTGTTGAATCCCCTAAACCCCTCTTTGCGACCGACCCTGTTCGTAATATTTTTAGCAGACTAAAAAGTGAAAACTACTTTCACCAAACATTTTTAGCATCCCTGTGATCAAAGCGAAGCTTCCGTGTGTATCCTATCACAAAATAACATTTATGATGATGCCGCACTTAGATGGCCGAACCAAGTGATAAAAATTTACCGATAATCTGAAACCAGGCCGTTGGACATGGCAAAGAAGTGCTACACTAAAAGTTAAAGTGCGGGTTTGGTTCTCCGTTTTAGCTAAATGTCAACTGCGTAGCCCACCTCTACTAATTCTCATTTATTTTCATTCAAATTGAACAGAATCAAAGTTATTGAATATAATTGCGAGAGAACCATTTGTTATAAAAATCTGAAATTTTTACTCAGTTGAAATCGTACGTTTGGTTATAAACTTATAAACTTACTGCAGAAATGCTGAAATTTTGAAATTGCTTCAAATTTTCGTCATTTTAATCACATTAATGAAGGTGGAGAATAAGACCCTCATTTTGTGTACACCAATTACTGTATAAAGTATATGTATATACCTACGTGGGTATTATACACATATATATATATATATATATATTTTATAATTTTGTACTATTTGAGGAGGGTGTTTTGTGGTCTGGGGATCATGACTGGAAAAACTAAAGAAATTTTACCAAAGTCGCGAGTTTCGCAAATTCTACATAATGTACCTAAAGTCTGCATTTGATGGCTCATCCTTGCCCCACCAAATAAAAAAATTTTTTGCGTCACTGTCCACGAATTCAACGGATTATTAATGAATAATGACTAAAATATCAGTTTTGAGGAAGAGTTCCTACATTATCACCTTTTCTTAGGGTTGACGATTAAATTTCAAAATTTTCATCCCCTTTTGAAATTTTAATCATATTTCTTATAGGGAAACTTCGGATAATTCAGATTGGCAGATTTGGATTGAATGTGAGTATATTTATTCATATTCTCGCATTTCTATAATATTTTCTTCAAATATGTATATTCTGGTTAAATCGTTGACTGCATAGTCAAAGGGTTAAACTCAAAAGTAACCTATTCAGGGAGGTGAGTAGAAAGTTATTTCTTGGTGGATCAACAAAGGGTCAAGGAAATTTGTGAGCCACCACCGATGAAATAATTATAATCGTTTTTTCATCACGAAACAAAAAATAATTTATTTCGCACAAATAATCGAATGACTAAGATATTCAATTGCTTGGATACGCAACAAAGAAGCAAAGGATTAATACGATTAATGAAAACAACAAATAAAGGCAAATCACTAAAACCAGTTCATCTTATTTCTTTCGTTTCAACAAAAATTGGAATGTTACGCGACGAGAATTCGAAGTTTACGTTTTGAGCATTCGAATTTTTTTCCTCTTAAAATTGCGAAAGTTAAAAAAAAATTATTTTGATTCGGTTTATCTTTTTTTTTTCTTCACAACAAAAATGAATAGTAAAAATTAACAAATGCAAAACGATACAAAATATAAAAAAAAAATTAAAAGAAAAAAAATGAGAAAGAAAAACGAAAAAATAAAAAATAAAAATGTTGCAAAAGGGAGAGAACAGCGGGTATTAATTAGTTGAGCGCTGTGGAGGTGAGTACGGCCACACCGCGTTCGTAGAAGCTGTGGTATTCTTGGCCGGAGGCGATGTTCAGATCGATGGTAAAAAGTAATTCGGTGCGAGTGGAATTCAAGTACACAGGCAGCGACAATTTGCCTCGTTTAGCGATATCGATATTTGAACTTGTTCTGCAAAAATATGTAAGAAATTACGCGTACGTAATGGAAATGTAGGCTAAAGAAAAACGACTACGGCGACGAATCACAGAAGTTTTGACTTGCAGTAATTCCACGTACGGAGCCCTAAAATTCACTCATATTTTAGAATTAAATGTTGAATATGAAATTTCTCTCCTTAACCTTTGAAAAGAATGATAATGTAATGCGAGAAATTACCAATTAATACGAGGGAAAGAAAAATTAATCGAAGTCGCACGCAATTAACTTTACGATCAGAAAGGTGGCCGAATACTTGCGTGATTCGCTATAATTATTATGTATTTCGAGATACTCACACTGGTGTCCAGCGCAACAAAATTAACGGAAGGTCCGTCATTATGGTGGAGGTCAAGAATAACTGATTGTTTCGGCACTGAGCTCCTTGCAATTTCAGACCTGCAACAAATTATTAAGGAAAGAAAATCAGTTACGATCCACTCGAAAAAAGCGATGGCTTCAACGGAGCCGTTCACCGCGTCGTATAATCGCGTTCGCGTTATTTTTTGTTTTATCAAATTTTAAAAAATTTTGATTTTTGTTTTACTTAAAAAATGATTAGCTTCGAAGAGAGTAACATTTATATTTGGGAATAGAAAAAAATTTAACGGGTGCGAAGTATTTAATCAAATAAATTATTGCAAAACTTTTTCCATTTCATATTACGGGTGCACAGTGACGCACCATTTTCTTAGCAAAGCGGAAATACTGCGCGCACGTTTAAAGACCAATTTTTTCCAACAATTCAAAACTGCGTTTTCGAGTAAGTTTTGGAAATTTTCAATTTACAGAATTGTTTTAGAACATCTGCGTTGGTTACACTTACCAGTAACACCGAAGCTGCATTCATCCAACGGGATTTTCTCCAAATCACTGGTATCGGTAATCGTCACATCCAACACTAATTCTTCGAGCGACCAATTGTTGGCCTGCGCGATACACTGCCTGGTGGCGGTAATGTACGCTTCGGGGTTAAGCAGTCCTCCCAGCCACACCGGGAAGGTCTGAAAGAATAAATAAGACGTATAATAAAGATACACCGCGGTAAGTGACGCGATTGGCAACGGAAACGTGGGAAGTGAAAAGAACTTTTCATGAATTAAAAATACGTATTTTTCACGAAGAAAAAAAACAAAAAACTCCAGCGTAACTTTCAGGGGGGTTTCAGAACTCATCAAACCTCATTCATCATTTCTCTATTTACAACAATTCTTCAAATGATAATACAAACGAAATGAGTAGCTCCGGTACTGCGCAAATAAATTTTTTGACCGATTTCAACAAACTGTCGAGGAAATTTATGATGAACTGTACTGTCAAGTTACAAAATTACAATACCAACTGGAATGAATACGTGGAAATGAAAAATATGGGTTAATAAGTTAGTGCTCGGAAAATAAAATAACACCAAGCCTGCTTTTGATGGAGCTTCATTTGCTCGATCTGGAATTTCTCATTAGTTCTGTTAGATAGGATTACACTTACACCAACCTTCACCGGTAGGGCTACTCCACAAATATTCAAATAAAACTTAATGCTATGTCATAAAATATTCCAACATTGGTGTAATCCAATCAAACAGAGCTATCGTTGGAACTCATTTTAACTGCCTGTGTTTTAACCCCTTCACCAATTAACGCCAAAAGCAATCATGCGCAAGACTGAGCCCAAATTTACCTACATACCAAATGTTCACGATACCGAACTAACATTGCAACCTCTACGGTGTTTACAAAAAAAAGGCTTAACTTCCGCCACGGCATATTCATGAAGGATTGATGCGTAAACATAAATAAATGGGAGTGTGTGCCAGAACACACGATTGAAGTGAAACTTTTGCAATGATAATAAATAAAAAGAAAAAAATAAATAAGCCATACCTCTCTTCCCCGATTTCGGATACATCAACCCAACAAAAAAATTCGTTATACTTAACACTCAACGTTGTTTATTTTTTCTTATATTTTTCTCTTCAATCACGTAACGCTGTTTTTGTCACTCAATATGCAACAAAACGCTTTTACTACTCGTATTGTACAATGTCCCATAAAACATAAAAGTTTCTGTTTAATAATAGTGTGGTTGTGTGCATGCGCAATGTGTCGCACATGCACACGACCACACACCTACATATCATGTAACACACACAAATGAGAATTACGATTGTACCCAAATCTGAAAATCGTAATTCTCATTTAACCGCTACCACAGACCGAGTGCTAAGATGTTTACACATCAAAAAATCTTATAAGTACATAAATACATATATTAATATTACAATAACAATCGTTATAATAAACGTATAAGCCTTTAATTATTTTCCCAATATTATTTCGCTAATTGTTCCCTCATATTCGATACACATGCACCACTACTAACATAGCTACATAGACTTTAAAAAAAAAGTTCATTGCTTTCTGCCAAAACAATGAATTCTACAGTGTTACCTATATAAATAGGCCAGCAAAAGTCCAGGGCAAGCACAAGCCAAAGTTCCACTCCTCTGCACTTCAGGGATAGTATATATATATATATATATACATATAAAGATATATGAATTAATTTTTAATTTTTTTGCCAAGTCATAATTTGTCATGAAATTAAAAAATATCACGTTCAAAGTCCTAAATTTGTTAACACATATGATTTTGAATAGAAGGTTTGAAAACCTGATAAAAGTGAGGCACATCAACACCGCTGCCTTTTTATCATGAAGAAAAAAGTAACGGAAATATTGATTTGAAAAATGAAACTTCGCAATATTTAGAGCAAGAGGTAGACTTACAATTCCTAAAAGGTAGGGTGAATAACAACGAAACAGTGGCTAAATGAGATGCAACCATTTTCCAAAGGCAGATGGTCATAGGGGGTGGTAAAATATAGTAGTTTCACTATTAAGTCACAGTGCTCAAATAATATGACCAGAATTTCTATCTGCTGTTTTTGTCTGTGATATCAGCAATCAGCGATAGTTGGGTATTTCATTATACTTCACCCTGCCCTACTTCTTTAATTTTCATACTCAAGTTTGAAATTCACACTTACATGTATATGTTTATGGTAATTTTGAATTGAAAAAAAAAAAAAAAAAATTCACCGTTGGATTTGTTGTTTATAATTCTCAATTATTATAATTTGAATTGAAAATGAATAGTGGGCAGGAAGGTGCACGCTATTTACGTCATTGGAAAGCACTGATTCTGAACGTGAAATTTCTATTTCGAAAACCTCTCCCAATATTTCAGAACTTTTTTCCAGTACTTTTCATTTTTCATTTCACTACCGAAATTACTTTTATGAAAAGTACCCATCCTTAATTACAGTAGGTACTGCCATTTCACGCACAAGTCAGTAAATGATTGGGACTATCGTTACACCGAAAAGCTCACCTTGATTTGTTGAGCCCCGCGAGATACCAACTGCGACACTTGCTGTAGCTGTTTGATACGCTCGCTGAAATCCGTAATCCACTGAATAACCGTACATCCACGAGGTACGGTATATCTTCTCCAGCTGCTCGGTATAATACCCTTCACAAGGTCACTTAGCATGGCACGATGGTAGTTCGTTTGCTTTTTGTCGCCCTACACAAAAATATCGAAACGACGTCAGGTTGACGACAACAACGACAACAAAAACAACAATAACAGCGAATGGAGTGACGTGAGGACGAATACAAACCTGGCAAATGAGAACAACATCCTCCAAGTCACGAATCACATCCTTAAGCAGACGCGAACCAGAGTTGACTTCGCGCTCGAAATATCGATACAGCGGATCTTTGATATTGTCGGCTGTCCGCTTCAGCGTCTAGAAAAGAGAGAAAAAAAACGCAAATAACGACGATCATTATCCGACGTACACTAAAGGGGGCTGAACGTAACAAATCAGCCGACTACTATTCCAAAATTACATTTTATTGGATTCAAATTTACAACCACGTTTAAATTCTGCTCTCAGTTGGAGCAACAAAGGACGAAAAGCTTCCAGACGTATTCAAAGAAGAGATAAAATCTAATTTGACGAAATAAATTTGTTCCCTCAACTGACTTCCTCGTACTTATACCTACCGATTATTCGTAAGCATTGAAAATAAAATTTTCCCATGAAACTGGAAAAGTGCAAAATGAGAAAATGAGACACTGAAAGCAGAAGTTCAATATACTCGAACATTACGAAAAGTGAAATGTAGGGAGTCGCATTAAAAAAAATGAAATTCGTACAACCAGTTCGTTCCACACGTATTAAAATTTTATAGCATTGATAATAGCCCATTCAATTCGAACCAGTTAGGTTTGTCGTTCCGTGGAATAATGGACCGGCAGCCCACTCCGAGTGGTACCTGCTTCGCTTAGTCCAATAGCTAAGAGTAGCCAATTTTTCAACTTAAAATCCCCATTAAAACACAAGCATCTCCTTCGGCCGTTTTTTCACCCTACTTTTTACATACTTCCCTTTTTCTCTCTTTATCGCCACTACATCCTCTCACTCACCATTTCTTCATGTCCTTATAACAAAAAGGGTATTGCTTGTATCTCTTATTTCCCCGAAAGAAAAACATAATTAGCAAAATGTTTTGATAACCTCTTCATGCCCGAAGTTGTTAGGATTCTTCGCAATAAATTACGGAAGTAAATTTTCCTCTGACGCGAAAATAAATAACTGTCACGAATTTGAGACCTGGATGCGAGAAGTTACAACCTTTAGTACTTGAAATGATGTAACTTTGTGCCAAAGAAGCTTGTGTGCAAAAATGATTGGCTCAGTTCAAAAATTTATAATCGAATTTGTTCTTCAAATTCTACATCACAAAGGGAATTGCATTTTATTCGCACGAAGTTGAGTCAAAGTTACAGTGAGTCGAAGGTAACTGTGTTACATATGTATTACTGTGCCCGAGCCCATGTTAAGTTATATCCGAGTACCTTTTTGAAAATAGTTTAAGTCCTCGAATAATCGAATTCGAACTCAATACCTGTAGCGACTGTGGAAGCAACTGCAGCCAAGTAGAAGCCGAGTTATGAAGCGTTTTCATCCACGAAGGGCGCCCGTCTTCGTGTTTTTCGCCATCTGGGTGGATACGCGTTGTGTCCTCCGCTGAATAGGCTAGCTCGTCTTCGTCTTCGAGTTGCTGCATTTTCAACAGTTTGCTCACCAAGTCAGTACCTGCAACACGAATTAAGTACACGTATGAACTACTAATGAAGAAATACCGTCGAAAAAAAACTTAAAAAAATACCGATACACTTCAATTACCTCTAGTCGTGAGCAAAACTTTTTCTGCGTTATTCGGCAGTCCTAACCAAGACGGCGTTTGACGATCGGACAGCATTTCGATCCAACTGAGGAAGTGATCTCGACGAGAACCGTCTGGCATAGTGATATGTCTGCAAATAGAAACGTGAAAACATTAACGTATAGAGAGAAAACAAAAATGAAATTCGCAAGATTAAGTTGACCTGACGGCTAACAATCTCATAATTTAGGCAAATTAGAAGCAAACGTACGACTGAAAAGAATGCAAAATCATAATGATTGTGTGTATGTACCATTTCGAAATCTCAAACGAACGAAATTTTATAAACGCTCAAAATACCGTAAAGGAAAAACCAAATTAGAATTATCTGCGATAAGATGGCGTATCGGAAGCTAAAAAATATTTTCTTCATCTTTGACAATGCGATATGCAAATTTTGAGAATTAAAAATTTTGATCTCGGATGAAAACATCGAATACCAATAGTTTTTAGTTTTTAGTTTTCCGCCTTCCCGACAACTAGTTGCCACGCGGAATGCAATTCATTCTCTTCCAAACGATTCGATTCGATTTGCTGGGTTCGACTTGGATTTGGACGTCACACGGCACCCCCATTCTCGACTTCGTCGTTGGTTTCGCATACGTAACATTTAAAGAAAAGGCATACTCGCTCACGTCACAAAGATACTGAGCTAAGACGAGTAAGCATGCAATTTCGAAAAAAATTAAAGTTTCGTGCACGAAGGAATACAGTAAGGTAAAAAAAATTGAGGAACAAAAGAAATAAGTTTCCGGCAGGTGTTGTCAAGTTCCTGTTACGGCCACATTTACCCACTCCTCTAAACAAAAATGTTTGATTCGAGTTCAAACGGCCGAAACGCCACCGGCGTAGATTACGTACCGATTACCACCGGGTCCGCCGGCAACGCCATCCACATTTGCTACCAAAGCGAAGTCAGTTTCAAAACTTCTAGAAGTAAACAATTTTGACAGAAACGACGACAACAGCCGCTGGTCGTAATCGTTATCGATTTTTCCGCCATAAATGCATTGCGACAATAGGGTAACGAGAGCGTCCCAAGGAACTTTTTCGGGTGGCAGATTCGTACGACCCTGCAAACAGGTAAGCACAAAAAACGGTTACTGCCATAGACAATACACTCAACATCAAGAACCATCGCATTCTAGCACACTATATAAATATGTATTGCACATACCATAGCTGTGGCGTCAATCCACGTATCCAACGTATCACAGGCAACTCGCAGGTCGGATTCGTTAAATTCGTAATATTTGGACCAACCTAATGGCACGTAACGTAATCGCTCCTGAACGATAGCATGGAACCATGCCAACAAAAAGTACAAGCGAGCTCTTTCGTTCGGCGGCCGCATCATACGCTGAGCAGAAACCTGGATCGAAGAATAAATGATCGAAAATACGGCTGTGAGAGCGAAATTCAAAATATGAAACAAATAAGAAAAAATTTCGAGGGCATCCTTCGCTTTGAAGCACTCTCATTATTCGAGAAATAACCATTAATTGATATATCCCAAGATAAAGAATCAATTCGCCGCCATCCCCACGAATGCACGAACGTATTCTTTTTCGAGTTGTCCGCAAGCCGGATGTAAAAATCTTCAGAACTAAAAGAAAATAAATGCTTACAGTGCTAAATGTTCGTAACAGGTTCGCTTTAATACCGGGCGGTGGCTCGAACACAAATATACGTCCGGCCCGAAGAAGGTTCACCGGCACTTTTGGATTCATCTCCATCGTCAAGAACAGACGAAAGTTGGTGTGCGGTTGCAGACTATGTAACTTTTTCTCCAGTTGTACCAACCATTGCGGAGCCAAGTGAACGTTTTTCAGCAACACCCACCTAAAATTAGACAAACCATTAGTTTTCTTCACCGGCACATGACGGTGTTCGGCTATTATTTGTCAGTCTCTTTCTTTCGACTCTCACGCTCTCTCATCCGACTCTTCAACACTCACTTCCCAGTCCGCACAGCGGCGTTGATCACGTTGCTGGCTTGATTGAATCCCTCGGCCGAGCCGATGGCGATGGAAGCGATTTGCTTGCCAAGTTCGGCAGCGAGGTCGTCGACGCGACCGGACGCGTCGTATCCGGGCACCGAGCACAGCAGCACCGGCACGCTAGCCCGTATTTCAGTCTCTACAATCAGGCTTAGGTTCAGCTCCCGCTCCGCCGACATCATGAACTCTTCACCCAGCACAGCGTCCACGAAAATATGGGCCGCGGCGATCGCACGGTCTGGTCTGAAAGCCTGCGACGCAATCGTTTGTCGTTGTAAATTTCCAGTTTCAAAAGTAACCCAGCTTCGACGAAACGGATACGTCGACAACATACCTGTATAATCAGCAGCTGATACATGGCGGTGCCGATGGCAGTTAAAGACTTTTTCTCGTCCCACAACTGCGGAACGCATTGTTCGGGCGTACCTTGTTGCAGCCAAGCACCAAATTCCGGCATCTCTTGAATTTTATTTTCTAGATTTTTGAACGTTGGTAACCTAAACAAATTACTTTAATTATTTATTTATAAAACAATTGATGCCTTTGACACAAGGTAAATGAAAATTCAAAAACAAAACGAAATAAAAAAAAAACGATTAAATTGAATAAAATCAAATAAAACTGACCGAATGAAGTAAAAAGAGACGGATACGTTTGAGAGAAAGAACAAGGAAACCAAAACAAGAAGCTGTTTCTGATTCAACTTCAAAAATAAGTGCAGCGAACCATCACCCAGACCAAACGAAAATAAAAATAAACAAAAAGTAAGTAAAAGGTTTAGGATATGGTCAGAAAACTTGCACTTCCGCTAGAATTTCTTTCAATTACAGAAAATGCACACTCAAAAATCTACCCAATAGCTAATTCAACTTATAGATGAATTTCTCTTGAATGTATGTAATTTTAGCTGGTGCCTAGCTCAAAGTATTAAATATAATAGAGGATGCGCCTAAAACGAAAAACAGCACCACTTTCACGATCAAAATATCTTCGCTTCTAAGGTACTAACAATTTCCAATCTTAGTTTTACCCACGAAATTCGTGTTTGTTATGATTTCTTAATTAATAATATTATATTTATTCACTCATTTAATTCAAATATTCGAAGAAAAAAATTTCTTATTATTGCCAATATGCCCAAATGCAGTGTAAGAAAATTTGAAATTGGTACCGTACGAACAGGGACAATAGCTTCAAAAGTGGTGCCATTTTCTGACAGTGTGTAGATGAACGTGCGTCCTCTATTATATGTATTTAATACTCTGTGGTGCCAAAATATTTATTTTGTAGTTTTTACATTTCATCGAGTCTCAGATGAACCATAAATATTTTATTTCAATCATATTTTGCAAACATTTCCCATAAATTTAGTAGATATAGGTAAAATGTGCCTTCTTTTAGATGTCACGAAAAAAAAAAAAAAAAAAAAAAAAAAAAAAAAAAAAACTTTATTAATTTAAAGGAAGCCTATTCCAACGTTTCAAGAGATTAATTTATTTTCAAATCACTTGCATATTAAACAGTTTTAGTTTAATTACTGAAAAATTTTCAAATCATTTGCATTCGTCCAAAGTTTCAGATCTTCGAGCTCTTGGTTCGATCAAATTACACCTAAAACAAGCAAAATTCAAAATTCTTTTCTCTTTTCATTCCATTCTAATTTTGATTTGACGATTTTCGCTCAAGTCCTCAAACACGTATAGTTAATTCTTTTTAATTAAATAGTAATGTTATGAAGCGTTGCCCAATTGTACGGCTTTTGGTTTGTCATAAACATATACAGGCTATACACAGGGTCGCACGCTTGTTTTGACGTATACGGCTTTCAGCTTATCTGTAAATTTTTCAATTTTTATTCTTTTTTATTTTTCATTTTTATTATTAGGAGTTCGAATTTCAAGATTCAAAGCTGGAGGAATACTGACACCTGACAATAGCTGTGTTCGACATGACAAAAAGTTTGGTAAAAGAGCAAAACTAAAAACTTTTTGTAGTGCTATTCCGCTAATGTGTAAATCATTTTTGGCTTTCACTGACGCATATACTCAGCATTAGCAGAATAGTCCCCGAGTAACGTAGTAAGGGTAGTGCGTAGGTGGTTAATAAAATACGTATTTTTTATTTTATTTCGTAAAGAGCAGCGAAGAAACATATTGAACATTTGCAAATTGTACGACGCAGAGCCATAAAAAAGGGCTATTTTCAAGGCTCACGTACGGTTATTTTAACGTCAGTGGTTGGCAGCGCTACTGCTATCGCAAAATTAATTCCGTCAGATTCTTACCGAGTAGCGAGGCGCAACAAAGCTTCCAACTGATCTTGATTCATGCCTTCGATGACAGGAGCTTTGGCATTGAGCATGCCCTCTTTTCCGCGCAAGAAAAACTGAAATTCTGCGTCCAGATTGGGTTCATTATGCACGCCTTTGAGATGAATTTTGCACAGCAGCAAAGCGAGCGTCAGGCGGTCGTTGTGGAGCATGCCCCGTGCGACACGTTCGTAACAGATCTTCAAGTACGATCACAAACAATATTATCCGACATATACGAAATGACAAGAGACAAATAATCAAAACAATGATACTGTCTACGTCAATGAACTCACAATGAAAAGATCTTTGGTGATGATATGAAGTCGAGCCGTGTAATCGGTGACCGTTTTCAGTTTCTCGTTGGATAATAACGCCGAGCTGAATATGTCCAAGAAGAATTTCAACGAATACTGGTACAGGAAGTGGATTTGGTTCAACGTATCCATGGTGAAGTACATATTGCTGCAGGCTTGCGACAACGGTTTGTACTGCTGCGACACGGTTTCGATCTCCCCGATCACCTTATCGGTTTCCTCCACCTTCTTGCTGATGTCGGCAGCCTCCTGTTTCAACGTCTCCAATGTCGTGATCACCGAATCGTCGTCTAGGATCTTACCCTTTGCCTCGTTCAGCGCTTGTAATAGACATTTCTCCAACTGTCGCAGTCGAAGGTGGAATTCGCCTATACAGAACAGAACTCGTTAGCTTCTTCTCCAACGGAAGATGAACTTTAAAAACAAAACTGGAAGAGTAACTATACCCTGTAGTTTCAGCAGATCGGATCGTTTCGCGTCTATGTCGGGACGCTCAGCTTTCAGTACTTTGTTCAGGCACTGGCTTTGAAGTGAGGATCGCGTTACGGTGAAGTTGACAAACGTCACTCGAGAACAGATATCGGGTGGGAATTCTACGGTTGGGTCACGAGTAGATAGGAAAATGACGAAAGATGGCGACAAATCAATATCCTGATCACCGAGTGAGATAAGGACTCGGCCGCCAGTACGACGGAGCTCCCGATTGAGGACAGGGTTCAGGATGGGATCGTAATTTTCAACATCCTGAAAGAAAATGTCATTAAGAAAAAGATACGAATATGTTACTGATAATCAACAAAAGTGGAATTCTTGAATAAATGATTAATTGTCCAGAATTCAGATTCGCTAATATAATTCAATTAGTGATGACAGATAAACATGATTGGTTTTAGTCTTGTTCCATCTGGAAGATCAAGACCAACAACAAAAATTGAAAAGAAACATAAACAAACTATAAACTGTAATTCATCAGTTGAAAAAATTGATAAATTTCATTATTTCTAACAACAATAATTTTAACTTTATTATTTTAATATTCGAGACACAGGATAGACATCAACACAATGCTATTCTCTGATCAAAAGGGAGTGGAAAAACAAAAATGAAAAAAAATTTATCTTAGAACAATCAATCCAAGAAAACGAAATATTTATTACACTTTTGCAACTAATCCTTTTTCTCGATATTGTAAATCTGATTGACAAGAGTAAGGATTAAATTTTTAACCACAAACATTTGGCAAAAATGGGGCCACAAACTGATGAGAGTGAGAAAATGCGTTCGGCTAACTTTTCATTGAGAATTTGAAATAGTCGGTTCAGACAAGTTTCCTATTATTTTCCACAAACAGAGCGAATTTCTTATTGTCCCTCAACAATATGTTTATCAATTGTTAGTTTCAAAAAAATAATAATTTTCTCATTATAACTCCGCGATCAGAAATCTGTGATTGTAATTTATACAGATTTCCAAACGAGATGAATAAAATAAAAAACACCGAAGTTTTTCATCTCAAAGGTTTTACGTCACTTGGTGAAAAAGATACACACCTGCACTAAGAGCGGATTACCAAATCGCAGAGCAGACTCCAAATTCTTGCGGAATGAGTCATCGAGGAAGCTAGTTTTAGTGATTTTTCTGTCGCGGAATTCGTTCAGTATGAATTCGGTGGCTTGTCCCGATGGGTCGATGATTAAAGGGTATCGGTTGAAACGCTATAAGCACGCAGAAAAAACCATGAACAAAGAGGACACGATGGAAACAACACTCGCCCAAAAAATCAACTCACCTTCAACATAATGGCATTTTCAGTGCACAAGTCGTCTGACGGCAAAGCATTAGCCTGCCACCTCAGTCGTTCGTCAGGATTGGACAAATATTCGGTTAGGGCAATATCAGGTCGGTACTGGATACCGGCTTGGGTTAAGTGATGGGACCAGGCGGAGAACAGGTTCGTCCGGTACTGCGAAAAACACGATTAGAGAACGATTCTAAATCCGATACTTGAAAATACAGTAGTATAAGGGTGAACAGAATGAAACCTTACATGTTGGTCGAAGTATCCAGCATAGGCTAGGTACGCGGATGAGAGTAGAACATCTCCAATAATGGTGGCCATTTGAGATTTGAACGTTTCGCTGGTGGCTTCCCATCTTTCACGTTCGATACCGAGCGATTTGAGGAGTGCAATGGAACGGTCCACCTAGTTTAAATCAGAATTACCAATTAGGATATGTTTCAAGGACTAAATGGTTAACCAAGGGTGAGTAAAATTTTAAATACGAACAAATATTTAAAAAACACTCACAAAGATAAAAATTTTTATTTATATGTACTAGATATAATTATGTATAGTAGGACTAATATATTTACAGGATATACTGGTGTGGTATGTATAAGGGAAACTTGGTCTTATCTAACTGTGGTAAAGCGTCGATCCTGAGTCGTAGGTCACGAATATATAAGTCACTCAAATTCTTTTTTCACTATATATATATATATATATTTATTTTTCCACTTTTTACTAATTTTGGCACTTTTTGAGAGTCCGTGGAGATTCCGCTGGCTATGAAACTTGGAGTAGTGTTAAAAGCTTTCATGGGTTACATATTTATGTTAAAATTTTTTGAATTCATCCGCTAGTTTCGAAGGAAGGGGTTCTCAAAGTGTTGCAAATCATTACAATAACTCCCATAAATTTGAAGATTTTGGCTTGAAATTTTTATGACATTTGGAAACTATTAGGGACTTGTTTGGTACTGAATTTGAGTGAAATCTGTCCATTGGTTTTCGAGTGACAGCCATTATAAAATTTGACACTTTTAGAAAATACACACTTACCGCGGTTGATGCGCGACAAAGACATTTATATTTATTTATTTTCAAACTATGTATTAGATTCCAGTATTGGGAAATCCAGTGGTAATAGAGCGCTAGTGTTTATCAAATGCTAAAACTTCTCAAAGGGTATTAATGAAAATTGTTCACATTTTTTTACATGCTGTTTCGTTTAAGGAAAAGAACATCCATATCTTCCTCCTGGAGTCATTTTTTATACAACTATCAATTAAATCATATATTAATAACAATAATAAAACAAAATCTTGTTATAGTCATCAAAAATTTCATTTTTTACATTAAATATTTCCTTTCAAAAATGCCTGTTTCGTACTTAAAAAGTTATCATACATACGAAATCACTCTTTCAGCATTTATAATTTATGCCACCAGAGCGAGACTCTTTTGTTCTGGACTTCCGAATAGAGGCCACTTTACTCACTGTATCGACGATTAGACACGACCTATTACCAATGCGTTCATAAGATAAATTTTTTAATCACATGTGAAAGGAACAAGTGAGACCAAGCACACATCACTTCGGGCAGAGAATATAATGGAAGCCCCTGTACGACTATTTAAGGTCGGGATACCGAGTTCCTAACCATTACGCCACGCGGATCCTATTTCATAATACACAACAGCTTTCCTCTCAAACTTCTCCGCGATAATAACTTCTTTTTCATGTTCTTTTCAGTTCGTCCAAAAGTTCAGTCTCATATAAGAGATGGTAACTGAATTTTGCACCTCTCCATTTTTTTTTTGAAACGGAGTTTCCAAAAACAGAATCAAAAATCATGTAACACTAATTAAATAGAGCAATATTGAGTAAATCTTATTCATACAACAGGGTATTAAATATAATGGGGGACGCATGCGAGACGAAAAACGGCACCGCTTTTGAGACGAAGTATCCCAACTCCTAAGGATCGATACAGTTTTCGTTTCATTTTAATCCATGAAATTTGGTTTGATGTGGTTCCTGAATCGTCAGTTATATTTACTCGTTCATTTAATTCAGTTATTTGAAAGAAAAAAATTCTTAACACTGTTATGGGCCCGAATAGGTCCGAACAAATCTGAATTCAGAACCGAAAGGATTGGGACAGCTCTTTAAAAGTGGTGCCATTTTTCGTAACAGCGTTTAGACGGGCGTGCGTCCGCTATTATATTTAATACTCTGTGATTCATACATCAACGCAATCATTTGGAAGACTTCCAAAAAATATTAAAATTAACAAACAAAACGACTTCACAGGGATAGATGATTTTAATAAAAAGCTGCTGAACTTGTTACCAAGAGTGCACAATTGTCTTACCTTGGCTTGAACGTTTTCTAAATCCGCTTTAATAGCGGTAGCTTGTGAAATCAGCAACGCGTATTCCTCTTTATAAGCTGAAATACTTTTTTCAAGTTGGGCAATCAGTGCTTTCGTCTCTTCTCCTTTAGACTTATTCTCGTCAGCCTGTAACTCTAACGACTGTAATTCTTCACGAAGAGGCTCTACTTTCTTCAACATATCAGCGTAACTAATCTAAAAATAGGATTTTAAAAAAAAATTAAATTACAAGAAAATCGCTTAGAGGAATATAACCCAAAATGAGTTTAGTAAACTGAAGAGTTTAGTATCTGAGCCCCAACATTAATCGAAGAAAGTCTCTGCTTGGACCTATGAGTTCAGAATCGACCGAATTGAATTAAGATTCTCTCTTAATAATTCTTCAAATGGGTTTAAATATTTTTGGTTGAATTTTTTTTCTCTATTTCTTTCTTTCTTTCTTTTCATCTTTTTTTTTTAAAGTCAATTTTGAGCACGAGTGGTTACAGTCACATTTCTAATAAAGGCGAAACTTTTCTTCGAAATAAAATTCTTGAAATCAGCACAAACGCAAAAAATGCCTTAATGAATATTGAAAAATAAATCTCCACAGGTAAGTAAAAAAATATAAATAAAAAATACAAACCTGAGCCACAGCCCATTTCACCATGGGACCGCAAGCCATACTGGCTCGATTTACTTTTTCGAAAGAATAATCAGGATTACTAAGGTACTTCGAGTGCATTTTCTCACGAACTTCGTCACTGCAATAAATAACAAAAACATTTTGTAAAAGTTCAGTTTATTCTATTAAATTGAACAAGACTGAATTCATTATTAACTGATCAAATAATTCAAAATAAAACACATTAATGTGACATTCAAGAATTGAATGAAGAATAACTGAATCTTTACTTGGAATAAAAAAATAAATCCAAATATACCCACGTTCGCCGGGAAATAAAAAACTAAAAAACTCTACTGGCGTTCTATTCTTTCTTATGCAGTGTGGGTAATTTATTTTGGTTTAAGGACGAGTATTCTAACTTTCTCGCATCCGATAGATATTTCTGGCGGAAGCGCAATTTTTAATTTTCAATTTTTATCAACTTTTTCTAAATGCCTTTTCAATTTTTCTTCGAACAGGATCGGAATTCGAAAAAAAAAAAATTTTAACGATACATAGACTACGAAAAATTCTTAGAATACCTTAGAGACATGCATTTGTTTTTCGTTTTTTTCGCTAGATATCGATATCGAGTCCATCTTGCCAGAGTGGAAATTATCTGATATCAATGTGTGGGTGGGAGTTGCGGTTGGAATTCGATAGCCAAATGTCTCAGAACACGAATTTTCCCCCCGTTTGAAAAACGGAATTACTTCAAAATTACTAAATAAATCGATGAATAGGATATGATACTCACGAGATATTTTCAGTGTCGAAGTAAACAATTGAATTGATAAAATTCTCTCGCATTACAACAGCGCGAATAGACTTCCAATCGGTGGCGGCTTCTCCAAGCAGCAGACAGATCGACTCCAAAGCCAATTTTACGACCGCAGGTGGATTCGCCATGGACCTTACTTCGACCAGTTGCTGTTTTTTGATTTCCTTGACGGCTGAAAAACAACAAAAATACAGAAAAACAAGGATAAAATTTGGAACGGATTTCAACGTCGGCAGCCTTCCTTTCGAGTCGCTTTCAAACACGAGAGGAATAGACGATCGAAAAGGCGGACAGGAAAACAAGGCAGACGATGAAAACGGAGAGACATCATTCTTTACCTTGTTGCGCTTCGATAACAGCAGGTTCAACCTGCGCTAAATCCGCCTTTACATGCTCCTGTTTCTGTGAGATCTGTATAGTCTGTTTCTCGATCTCTGTTTGAATTTCTTGCGACTGCACTTTCTTCTTCTCCGCCTCCTGTTGGTCTTTCACCATTTGCTTCAGTTTCGCATTAGCGGCTTCATTTTTCGCTTGTAATTCCTAGGTATAGAGCATGGGCCGCGAGTCAGTGAAAATATTTACGTTACAGGTTTTTCGGCGCGCGATACCGACATCATACCTGCGACTTTACAGCTAACGATTTCTGCATTTCTTCGACCTGCTCTACCGTCTCTGCGATCTTACTCAAACCAACGTTCAAATGCAGTTGTTGCTCTTCCAATTCCGAACATTTTTCGCGGTGTAACTTTACAAAATGATTGATGAAGTCGAGATAATGCCTATGCAGAAAACGAGTGCAATACGGTAAATTAGTCGACATCCAACAGCGACAGAAGGGTAAAAATTCAGCCTTATAATACGATCACTAATTTAAAATCTCCGAACAAAATTATAACCTTCAAAATAGAAGGCATGTTTTAAATATCTAATAACCTTACGAGACGGTTGTGAAAAACAAAAACAGCCAAAGTAAAATCTGAAAACCCGAACGAGCCATCAAGTAAGAAGACCATCAAAATTTTACAGGAAAAAATAAGATATTTAACGTATTCAAAATTTAGAACACCATCTCCATTTTTCTTCTACTCAAGTAAGAATAACTGAACACGATCAGATCTTAACAATACACGAACGGTTTTGGAAGACAAAAATTATCACTTTCACGATGAAAAATTTGTACAGAAAAAATTGCACATTGATAGTTTCCACTTCAGCCTCGGCTTAGAAAAATTTCACTATAGAATGTTTACCTAGGTGTAATGGCCATCGTTCTGCTGCCTCGTTTCACCAACCTAGCATTGGCTTTGTGCAACGTCTGATGGACGTAAACGAATGCGTTAACGACCGCATCCCGATGGCCAGGTGTAGACGAAACCATGCTACAAGCGGCAGGGAAGAAATCTGGTACTTTCCATGTAGGTGAGCCGTCGAGATCGAGTCTACAAGTAAACTCTTTTCCGACCTAAAAACAAATGCGAAATGCAGTCGTACAAAAAACGAATGAGCAACGCAGAAAATTAATCGAAATTAGGGTTCGAACAAAACCTGAAACAGCGCCGTATCGGACCAGTCTCCAAACCAGTTCAGAACGCATCGGTTGAATAGTGCCGGTGACGTAGCCGCTCTATCTTTCAGTCCTTCGGAGGATGGATTCATCGTGAAGACGACATGTAAGTTTTTCATGATTTGTCCAGTAAACCATTTATACAATTCTTCGTTGGAGTCCAGCATAAGACCCTCCTTTTGAGCGCCTTCTTTACATTGAGTCATTAATGTGGTGTATTCGTCACCTACGAAAATATTCGGTTATAATTTCTGGAACTTAAAAATTTTCGACAGAATGAGGTTGGTGGTGTTTTTTTTTTTTTTTTACCTTCAAATAGACCCGGAACTTCTCCATTAGCCAGCAACGTGTTCATTCGTTCCAAGAATCCAGACTCGAGTACGTTCGACTCGTCTAAAATAAAAGCAATTTTTTCGTTCTTACAGCCGGCGCGACGCAACACTGCACGAAGATCTTCGTCGAAGTCTTCGCTCGTATATTTATTGTGTACCTGGACAAAAGTAGCGATTACAAGATAAGTATTGAGAGCAATACACGAAGAAAAAAAAAAGAAAACTCACGCGTATTTGGAAAACAGAAAGGCCATTCATAAAAGCAACGAATCTAGACAGAGTAGTTTTACCAGCTCCGGATACTCCAATAAGAAGTAGATGACCTTGCGGCTGACGAAATATTCGATCGATACGTAAAACATGGTCGAGTACCTCATCGAAAAGTACCAATGGAACGTCTAACTCTTCATCGTAGAACACCTACAAACGTTACAAAGGTGACTTTCAAACGCCGAACATATGGTAACGTGAAGATAAACCCAAGACTTACCTTCAATCTCGCCTTCACATACTCCTTCAATTCTTTCCGGTCAACGGGTACATAATCTTTCGACAACCAATTACTGTAGAGAATTGGACGACTAAGGGCTACTTCTTTATCAGCGGTGGGAAAGTGTTTCATGGCAACTGTGTCGATATTTTCGTTTGTCCATCTACGTTCGGATTCATCGACCAGTCGATCTTGGAACAATCGTAACGCTTCGTGAGCCCACAAACGAACCAAACCTTCGACGGAGAGATTTTCGAGAGGCCTGTAAGTGAATTTTAGAAAGTCATGAGGATAGCAAATAGGGAGTCTCTGTTGTCCAAGCGACTTCAATAGAGACATATTGAAGGCTAACAATAACGCACAAGTTTAAAGAAGAAATCATCAAAACTAACCGTTTATTATTTTTAAACGAGAAAAAAATCTAAATGCGTTCACCAACTTTCATACTGTTGGTATTATTTCGTAAGAAGGGTTTGGGAATCATTAGCGAGTTATCGAACAACGAGTAAAAGTTATTACCTTAAAGCTTCGCAAATACCACGAACCCATCTAGTCATCTCACGGGGCGAATAAACATAATGCGGCTGCATATCTTGGGTGAAGCGTTCTTGCGAAACCAAATAAAATTCGACCATAGCATTAGTCAAAGGTTCAGCGAATGTTCTCAACGAAGAGACCAATCGGAGCATAGCACGATTAAACGTTCCATAAATCTGAAACCGATATAAAAATTCAATTGAACATCAAAAATAAAGGTTATAAGCATAATATTGACAGTTTAACAGAATCACAATACCACAGCTCAATTGAAACTTATTTCAGGTAATACAAAGCAGCCAAGTAACAAGAATTATCAATGCAAATAGAAACATGTTCAAAGAATTTCCTAAACCAGAAGTCCAAAAATCGTTTGTTTACATTGGTACAATTTCTATTGGAATTTATGGAATTTTTGCATCGATTTTCAAGGTACGAGTTCACCGGTTTTTGAAGTGATAAATTTCTTACAAAATAAAAGCAAAAATGCAAAAACATACCTTCTAAATTTAAAGAGAGACTTTCTTTACAACAACATGTTCAACATTTACCTGTTTCAACGACGTCTCTCCCGGATAATCGACGTAAATAACAGGTACATGGCGCAAGAATCGATGAGACAATGGCTTTCGTCCAGGATCTGTGGGCGGGTTACAAGCGCCCACGAACTGAATTCGCTCCAGCGTAACCCACTGCTGATCCGAAGGTCTAAAGAAGCCACGATGTTCGACCAACTGTCTTAAAAAAGAAATGACGCGTTGCGTTCCATACTGATCCATATCGGGCAAGTTAATTTCATCGCAAAATAGAACTAACCATTTTCCCAGCTAACAGAACATAAAAAAAAACAAAAACACACATAGATGATCATAGATCGATATTATTGCGACTTGCGATATTAATCTTTAGAGTTGTCGTATTTTTTTACCTGTCGAGGCGACAAAATAACTCCATTTGGCGTTTTACGGTACTCGCAATAATGATCGAAGGTCTTCAACAGTAATTCTGGCGTTGTGGCTGACGAAAAGTTCAGACCAACCACTTCCATATCGGGCAGCGCTCGCAATGCTGAAAATAATGTCATCGTTTTACCAGAACCGGGAGGTCCGCACAGCACTGAAACAGGAAAAAGTAAAAGTGATACAATGGCAAATACTTTCAATTGAGATCTCCATTATTTCTCAATAAATGATTTTCTCCATTTTGTTTAATAATGTTGTTTTATTTAGAGAAAATAAAAAAAGAAAAAGAGGTACTGATATCTCACATGAATGAGAACATGTCATAACAATAATCTTACTCATTTTATGGCATAATATGAGCTCTATGTATACCACATGAAGATAAATGAAATGAAAGAAAAATCGAGCAATCACTTTTACATTCATTCACGAGAACTCGAAATTTCTAGCAATTAATCTTAGTTTCGTTTTATCTCTCACTCGATGAATAATTATATAGTGATGGTAATATTTTTATAAGTATTATTGTGACGGGTAGATCCGAGCAAAAAACAGCTGGGTTCGATGTGGCAAGAAAGTATCACACTAAAAACTTCGAAGAGGGCTATTTGCTAATGCTCAAGTTTCATGCGCTTTTTATTGGTGCACATAATCACGTTAAATTCACATAAGTGGAATATCAAGTTTTAAGGGCGGCACTTCGCTATATCGAACACAGCTAATGTTTACTTTTGTCAAAACGGTTACCACTTAAACAGATTTCATTTAGTTACAAAAATTAATTTTACGAAGCACAAAAGAATTACTACTTTTGGTAACATAAACCACTTAAGAAAGAAAAAGGAAGTTTACGAACCTATAGGTTTATGTTCGGCTAGCCAAGTGTACAACAAAGATTCGTGACGGACGGTGTCCAATGTCGGTACGACAACGTCTGGGGCGGCAACCTTATGAGTTTCAACTTCGATCTGAGGTACTCGGTTGGACCACGGATTCCAATCTCCAGTTATATTAACCTAACGGACCGACGATTAATAAACGACCCAGACGAGCGAGCACAACAGCCATTTCAAAAAAAGGCCACTTACTTCGTAATCGATAATTGGCATATTTGGCATATGCAACGGAAGTGGAATAGTGGTAATAGAGCGGAGGAAGTCACCCAGGTCTGATCGAACCTTCAACTTAGCGTCGCCAGCAAAACTCCACAATAAAGCGTATACGAGACTCTTTGGGATATACTGCTCCAGTTGTTCACTTCGTAACGGAAAATCACCGTGACTATGATTGTACAAAAGTATATTCCTACGGAAAATGTGGAAATTAGCGAACATTTCACTGAAATAGGGCGTCGTAAAAAACGATAAAGATTACCGAACGCTTTGGTTTAGCATAGAGAATAGTGAGCTAAGGGCACGTAAACGGGTGAAGTCCATAATGTGTTCTTGTTTCATGGCATACTCCAAACTTTTGACGACGATACCATCGGGCGAGAAATGAGTTTGAAGAACTGCTGCCACGTCTAGTTGAACCTGTACACGTTTACGATACACAATGATCGTACGTGCATACATGAAATATTGCAATGAAAAAATAAATACGAACCTGCATAGACGGTGAAGTTTCTACTTCGTTCAACGAAGCCTCTGTGGTAGGCTTCTTAACCACGAAAGATGTAAAGGAGGTATCATCGTCGGCTTCTTCTAATGGAATATTTCTTAGCCTGGCCAAGTAATTTTCAAATATCATTTCGGTAGATAGGACGTCTTCGCTGAACCACACCATGCCACAACGCGAAACAGTGGCCAAAGTGGCATACTTCAAGTCTTGAACCTACAATCATGAATACAGTTTTAGAATACGTTAGATATACGAATCAAGCCATGGAATACATTTTCACACGTACTTCGAACATAATTCGAACATTTGGCGGTAACGATAAACGTTCGCCATTTGGCAACGTTAGCAGTTTATTGTCATCCAAAACAGAATTCAAATTTTCGACCCATTCCGGATCTACGTCGCCATCAAATATAATCCACTGACGTTTATTGATCTCTCCACGAACATTATCGATGATTTTTCTACAACGAAAATAAACCATTAAAGACTGAAAAACGTAATTCCACTGTCGATAATAAAACACTGACCTCAAAATATGGGTGAATAATCCATCGGTCCATTCTCTAGTATTCGGATCCAGTACACCATATAATGCTTCTTTGGATATTGCTTTTGGATCGATGACATGAGCAATACCTTCGACTCCTTCGAATCTCTCCAGTGACTTCAACAAAACTCTCCACGCTGTTGATTTACCAGAGCCACTAGGTCCAACCATCATCAGACCATGATTGAGGTTGCAAATTTGATATAGCTGCAGCACCTATGAACAAAATGACAAAGCATAATGATCAATTCACGACGTTAAAAATTAATTAATCATGAATAAAAACCAAGGTGGTAAAATTCTACAAAGCAAAACCTGAGGAATGTGAACAACAAACCTTCTCTATCCATGTAATTCCCATATAGTGCTAAGGCAGCATTAAAAAAGCAGAAGCTCAATTATGTGACACTTCAATTTGCCAGTGCATTGGTGCACAGGATAAAAAAAAATAAAGAAAAATGTAAACAGAAATTACTGATTCAGTTACCTTCTCCATCCACGGACCACCTTGTTCGTCTCCTTCACCGCAGACAAGATACTCCTCTTGGCATACTTTCTTGATTTGTTCTTTCAGTCCTGTAATCCAAAATAAGTTAATTAGAAACTGGCTTGAAAGAAATTATTAAAAATTTATGACGAAAAATACCAGTCATTTCTGCACGACTATAGCTGACTTGAGGAAAAACGTCATTTAGCAATGAAAACAGAAGTGGAATATCTTCTGCCACGAGTTTCGGAACCATGGTTTCACACACAGATTGGATCAGAATCTAATAAAAGTATTGTAACAAATTAATTGATTACAAACATTTAAACGAAATCGTTAATAGAACAACACAATTACGAAAATATTACCTCTTGTTCAGGTAAATTTTCAGCAATTGACGTTTCGTCAACATTTGAGTCTCCAGAACTTTTCTTATACTCTTTGATTCGTTGGATTCGATCACGTTTCACGTTTCCAGCCGATACCAGAACTGATTTTAAAGCTCGTAGACCAAAATCGTAATGTGACTGGTTCGATAGTTGTTCGTTACATAATCTGATTTCATTTAAAAAAAATAAAAAAAAGGAATAAATAAATATTCTGATGTATTTTAAACAACCAGATTCTTCTTTATTTTTAACACCTAAAATCGGCCTTTCAATTTAATTTAACAAACAATCCAAAGATCGGTCGAGCGTTTCACCAACAATTCTATCAGTTAAACAAAATAATATTTCACTCATAAAACGCTGACCACATTGGAGCATTATGGTGCAATTAACCTGTGAGTTTTTTGTGCAAAATTCACCGAACTCCTTTTCTCATTAAAAATATACGTGTTTGATACTCACTAGTTTCAACATTGCAACAAAAATTTTTTTTCATAGGAGAAAATTAATTTTCAGACAATTAACAAAGATCAAATTAACGATACACAAGAATGAGCGCAAAAAATTCAAAATAGAAATTTAAATTTAATCTTACTGAAATCGATCGTGAATTTTAGAATAAAATAAGAGTTTGCAACACGATATCTCAAACTTGATTATTTTACAAATATTTCAAGTTAAATTTCAAATAAGAACCATCATATTTTTCTTCAGTATTTAAGATGAAAATTTTTCAATATAATTTTTTTTTCAGCAGGATTAGAAACTGTATCTGTTATTATAGATTTCTGCTGATGATTTTGATCACTACGAATTCGAACACAGACGTAATAAAGCAAATTTTTCGTTTTTTAATGCAATCAACTTACTTGAAAAACGGCACAATTTTACAGGCCAGTTTCTCAGCTGATCGGAATCCTTGCGAGAATAACATCACCTCGGCGATAAGCTGACGATCCGGCGTCGTCATTGCTAACGATCTGAACAATTTTTTCAAATTATCAGGCAGATTTGATCTACCGGCATATCCTGGATTCATGGTAATGAACACAGCCATGTCGGGATTCACCTTTACTTGTTTGCCAACCAGCTCAACCGTAAGGCCTGCGACATCGACACCAATTAGAGTGAACTCTTCAGTTTCAAACAACGCACCCCTCCGACACTTACTTCCTTCTTTTTTGGCATCAATTTGCGACTTCAACGCTTCCTGTATGGTTTGTACTTGCTGGGAAACGGCAGACAACATTCTTTCTTCCAGCCGATTGAATTCATCGAAACATCCCCAGGCTCCAACCTAAAAACGATTTTGACCAGTTGAAAATACTTCATAGATTGATATAACCAGAGGATTAAAATTTGTCTGCTTACTTGACACAAACCGACAAATATTCTACCCATGGCTTGGAAATCAAATGTTTCGTCACAGTTGAACACCAGCACAAACCTGCCAAGTTGGTGGCCCAAAGCTTTCACCGATTCTGTCTTTCCAGTGCCGGCAGGACCTAAAAAAAAAAAATGACGTACAAAAATTTACCTATGCTACGAAACATGTTGGCTTCGTGTGGATTTATACCATCCTCGATAAGAGTGAGAGAAATTTGCAGACAGGAAAAGATGAAATAATCGTTCTTAAAACACTAACCAAATGGCGATCCTCCAAGTCTGGCTTCCAAGGCTTGCGTCATGGTTAGGTAACAGCGATCAGTCAGAGGTGTCTGAACAAGTCTATCTTGTACACCGAGATACTCAAAACCGTAATAGAATTTCGCGTTGGCCATATGAATGGTAAGTTGACGGAGCACTTCACTTTGTCGTGGATCGAAATAAAACCGCATTTCACTCAGCCACTCGAACGAACGCGGATTACTTACACCGCTTGAGAGCAGTCTTCGGGTAACCGTTCGTTTATGAACGAACTCGTTTATCTAAATGACAAGAATTAACAAAGTTGAAACGGGGAAACTAACAATTAAACATTGTAAATACAGGCGTTTCGACTACTAACCAAATGTTCGAGTTTCTTTCGTCTTAAGGCCGGCTGTTCTTGAAGAACAGAATCCGCTAACATGTTCAATGTGCTCTCCACTTGACCGAGAACCTTCTCTAGGGGTTGTAATTTACCCGAACCATCGCCGTTGGTGCTTATAGCGTGCAAAGCAGCATCCACGTCTTCACTCCACAATATTTGCGCAGCCAATACGACAATTTGAGCCTTAAAAAAAAAAAAAATGAAACGAACTTAAGATACAAACACGACAGGAACTAGAGGTTACCTGATATTTATCACAGCAATTCATATACATAGCGGCGTCGATCGGGCCATCCTTGAACATTTTCATCTCCTGCACAGCCTGTGCCAGGTACGACGCTAATGTCACCCGCATTTCTTTTTCAACTAAACTCAACCATTCGTTAATCTTTGGATGTTCGATGATAGAAACAGGAGAAATAAATTTAACCTACGAATACAAATGACGTTAATTAGCATTCTCAAAACCGCGTACATAACACGAGCTATCACGACAAACTTACTTCCTCGCCTTCACGAGAAGAGATTCCAGTGATGATTGTATTGTCTTCGTTTAATAAAATCGAAGAGACACCTGCAAACATCTTCTTAAAGTGCTTTTGAAGTCGAGCCACGTTCTTCGTGTTACCAATGATCTCCAACAGATCTTCGTCACCAACAAAGTAAAATCTACGATATTTTTCGACGTGTATTCACCATTTAATGATTTTAAACAGGCGGGACGAAACGAAGAATACTAATCCGTACCTAGGAAATGAAGTTCGCTCACGTTCCAAGTACTCGCCAAGAGCTTTCTGAATTTTTCCTAGCAGATCAGCCAATCGTTCAAGAGATCGTTGAACACCTTGGATGTTCAGAATATCCATTACTTTAGGTGATTTGGATACCTTCTTCATGAGACCAAGAAAGTCAGAACTGGAATGATAACAAAACTTCGAATTTGAAGAGCCCACGTATGTACAATTGCCAGCTGCAACGTACCCACCTTATACTCTGAAAACGTGAAGTCTCCACAGGCAATAACGTTTTGATATCAGCACTACCGGAGAATATACCCTCTAAATAGACCCAACGACGTTGCACATCGATCCACACATCAAACAATGCATTGATTCGGTTCAGTTTCTCCTCCCATGATAAAGTTTCCTCTTCAAAAACCTGAAACATACCAGCATTATGAGCTCTTAGAACATTATTCTTCCAAAAGCGAGACTAACTCGTTCTTCTACCTTGTAATATGGAGAGATCTTCATAGCAGCGACCGAGTTAATATGCTCTTTCACTTTGTTAAACAGATCGTCCCAGCCGCGAATTAATCGGCACTTATTCTGGTAGTTTATCAAATCCAATTCGTAAGACATCCATGATTCGCGAACCTGTCTTAAGAATTCTTCTAAACATTTTTCTCCTTGGGCGGTCAAAATAATCTCATTCACCACCGCTTCGTTGGCTTGCAGATCAACGTCCCAAACTTGACCCAGAGTCAAGTCAGAGAGAACCCAATTGACGCGAAGTTTGCGCATCAGCTGTTTCCAATGACGTTCTTTAAGCGCGTCTGACTTCAATTCGATGACCATTAAATTAACCTGCCAAGTGGTTTGAATAGCATATACTGATAAAATCTGAATATTATTGAAAATACAATGAGACACGAAAATTTTTGGAATTAGAAGAGCAATATTTGTACAGAATTGTAATTCTCGTCTTATCTGTTCTGAAGTTTCAGAAAAATCTGAGTCAATACATTACTACTTGGACTCCATACATATGAAGCAAAGACTAGGTATATAAATTGGATTCAACTAAACAAAAGTACATTATTTTCAAGCTGTCATGATTTTTTAAATTTCTTAAATTTCCAAACAAAAATCCAATAATTTTTATTGATTTTTAAAGGATGGTTTCAATATGGTTCTCATAAAATAATCTCAAATATAGATAAACAGATGGATGGATGGATGGATGGATGGATGTGCATTCATTTCACATGAATGAGAGATTTAAAATTGAAACCTTCAGAAAAGGCATTCCCATTGAATGGTGAACTTATTCTTTACCTTGCTATAGCCTTGCAGCAATTTCTTCACGTATTCATAGGACGAATATTGTCGTAATCGGGCCGGCAATTCTTTTAACTGGTTCGTAAGTGTATCGAGCTGCTGACGCAACTTTCGAGGCTGAATAGACAACCACGGCTTCTCGCGTATTTCGTCGATCTGCGTCCAAATTCGACTCAGTTCCGACCATACACCGCGTAAATCTTGTAACTCTTCAAAAACTACGGTCATTCGGTCGTCATTTGTGCTAATGCCACCTAAAAGGTATGAAATATTCTATCAGAGATGCTTACTGAGACAACAAAAATGGTTTGCACTCGCATCAAAGAAAATTTACCCGGGTCTTGCAATTCAAGCGCTTCCTTGGCTTTAGCAACGTTGTCACGCTCTTCTTTCAGGCGTGAGAATTTACTTTCAAATATCTGCAACTGTTGAAGCGCGTCTTCGGGTCTGGTACTACCTTCAACGGGTTTACTGTTCTCCCAGTCATTGAGAAAATCATTAGTACGAGATTCTACGGCTTTGTCTTCTGCAACAATTTTCATTTGGAGACTTTGAACCTGGGAACATAAATATCAATACCATAGAATGAAAGTGAAAAAAAAAAAAAACGGTAACTGCGAAACGACATTTACCTGAGCCTGAATAGCCGAATCTTTCCGTTTCATGATTTCATTGAATGCTCCCCATTCGCCTTCGATGTTATCAACGTGAAGCCAACTATTCGGGAAGTGGAATCGTTGTCGTTCTAGGATCTTCTGACCTTCTCGATAAATTTCCACCTAAAAATGAAAATTACAGGTTAACAATTTGGCTGATTACTCAAAACAACATACCGCTCAACAGAATAAGATATTAATGAAGCACTGTAGCAGGAGTCAACGTACTTGACCTTCCCAAATTTTCAGATTTCTCTTCAACGACTGAACATAAGTAATGAAAGATACAGCATCTGATGTGCTGGCAACTTCTATGTTTTGCAATTCCAAATCACTTCTCGACTGCAATGAGGAGAAACGAGCAAAAAAAAAAAAAAAATTAATTACTGATAGGTAAGAGTAGAAAGATAATTGAAAACCGGTTTACCTTAGATATTTGCGAATGGAACTGGATCATTTCATTTCCTAACAGAGCACCGAATTTTGTTAAAATATCTTTATGCCAAGAATCATACTTTAGCGAGACTTTGCTTTGTACTTTGGCGTAATCCACGACAAATGGACCTATTTCGCGTTTTGTTTCCGTAGTATCGAATGTGGTCCGTGATTTCCTATAAAATTAATTTTTAAAAAAAAAATAGAATACTTCAAATTCAAAACTACAATATTTGGTAAAGAGCACTCAAGATATTTAATTTTTTTTTGTTATTTTAAATTCAATCTTCAAGTTTTCAGCATGCTATCTAACACGTTGAAGAAAAACGGCATAACCATTTAATTTTTCATGAATTACATCACAATGCATACGAAAACAAAATAATGTAATTTAACTATAATTCTTTTCTAACATACATAATTTTATAATCGATGCTTCCACCAACTACTGAGTTAATGAGTCACGTTTTAACAAGCTATTTTTAAGAAATATAATCAGCTGAATAACGACGTTTACACTTAAAGGCTAAAACTAATGTATAATGCCTGCACATGAAAATTTGGTAATTAACTACTTCTCAAAAATAATTTTGGAATGATAACTAAATTTGATCGTCATATATAATATTTCATATAATTTTTTATATGAAAAGAAAGAAATGCAAATGCCACTCAAGGTATAAGTAATAAATTAAGAATGGTACTGTCCCTCGAGATTTGGTGAGGGAGAATTGAAGATGTTATCTTACTTGACATCTTTCAAGCATTTCATCCACGAATTGATTTCCTCTCCTAATTTGCTATACAGCATGTCAGTTTGTAGATCCCACAATGCTTGATATTGCAACCATTCTTGTTCGTATTCTCTAATCTGCGAACAAACAGTAGATTATAGACTGAAATATTTGACATGTGAAACGGAATTAAATGAAAAGTCGGACTCCTCACCTGCTTGATTTTTTTATCGATGGCTTCGTAAGCATTTCCAAGACCTGCATTTCCGAGAGGTAGTTTCGTTATAAGATTTCTGTATGTTTCATGCGTCGGGCAATCCCATCCAACCTGCGAAATGAATACAAGAATAATGAATACTGCGACGAAAAACCATAGTATTAAGCTTCAGCTTGATAAAATCGAAGCAGTGAACAAAAAAAAAAAAAAAAATCAATTCCAACAGAACATTGAACAAAAATATTAATTTGAGGATGAAAATAATTGAATTCGGTTTACCTGATATCTTGTACTTTGCAGTCGCGTTTGGGACGTAACAATCGCCTGCCACGCGTATAACTGTTGCAAAATATGCACTCTAGCCTCGTCAACGCTTGGATAGAGATACATGATCTGGTTCGTAATTCGTACTTCGTGCACGAGAACTAAAATCTGCCGAAGAGAGTTCGAACAGTGAAATACTCATTGTTGACACATAAAAATAGTCAATCCATAATTTAACCTTACTTGTGGTTCACCGCCTGGTTTATGCGTAGGTTGCGCGGGTGCATCTGTATCCATACTCAAGTCTATGTCTTTCTTCTTGCCTTCTAACGCGTCAGTCCACGCTTGGATACCAGCTTGTAGACGAGCAGCCAAATTTTTTTCAACCTGTAAATCGTAAACGTGTTGAAAAAGTTGCCGTGAACTCGATTCGATTACGTTTGACGACCACCTAACTCACTTCTTGATCGAGTCGATTAACCCATACGTGTAGATTCGAGTATTGTCGCAATGAAAGATCGTCGATAGCATGTTGTATTTTGGCTAAAATATCTGCCAGCGTGTTAGCTGAGTAAGGACACGTCTCCAACGATCGCACGTCTACATCTAACTGCTCCTCCACCACCAGCAAGTCTTCAACTTTTTCTTGAAAGTTGAAAACCTGTTCAGCCAAACGTTGCACATACTGATCGAGTTTATAACTTTCCCACACCAGCTGGATGCCCTAAAATTTGAATAAAACCAAGATTAGACAAAATATTCTCAGAAATAAACGAACGAGTAGAATTTGTAAAGCTGACTTCAATTCCAAAAAGTGCACGAATTTTCATAATAATTGAAAGGTCGGTAATTGCGAACAACAAATGTTTTTCAGTTCTATAATTAATTTTTTTCATCGAAGATTGTAGAAATTGTGATATTTCGATTCGGTACTAACAACTATTTGAGAAATTACTCAATGATGCGTTTGAAAAGAATATCACCCACTTTATTGTAGAACAATAGCCTCTTTATCTACAAAATAATAATTATTTGATAAACTTCTATGCTTTTGATGAACCGGTACAAATAATAACATTATTGAAATTGTTGAAAAATATGATTTGAAATTTTACTTCAGATTAAAAAAAGTTGTTCACAATACCACAGATGGAATTGTAATTTTGTGACTTAAAATACTAACAAATAAGAAACGCAATGTTCTGCATTTAGAAACTCGAAGGTAAAATGTGTACTATTTTAAATGACAGACACGATTCAAACCAAATAGTCTCTTTTGAAAATTTCAAGATCATTCGCATACTTTTATAAGGCGGAGCATTCAAATTCTTAAAACATCGTTTCAAAAAATAATAATTTTAAATCGCAAAAAAATATTAAATTTTTAGTTCGAAAAAAATATCGTACAACTGACTTGAAGAAAAAGGTTTCAACTACTCGTTGTTTCCAAAAATGAATGAGCAATGGAATTTTTAAAATAAAATTTGACAATAAGCTAGCAATTTTATGAACAAAACGTCAAGTATCAAGAAAAACAATCAGCACTTTGGTGTATCCGTATATATTTGACAAATTATAGATTTTTTACCAACCTCCGCAATCAAAGATTGAACTTCTTTACGCAGACCAGCGACCAAGGGTATAATACTGGTTTTGTCTTCCATCTAAAAGTGTGAGAAAACCAATTTAATGAACGCTTTAAAAAACAAATAAACTATGCATAAGTATGCAAACAAAAGAGTAACAAAAAAAAAAATAGATTAGATAGATTAGACATGGATCAAAGGCGATACGAAAAATCTTTGTAACACGGCTATAGTGATTACAGAAAAAAATAAAAGACAGAATTTACGGGGAAGCGAGATAAAGAGTGAATAAAAAATGAGAAAAGCCTACAGAAAAAACAGAAAGCAAAAACGACCGTAAAACTAGTACCTTTCCTGAAGAATTTGGAGCATAACTCCGTTGTGAGAGCTACGAGCAAATTAGAAAGATTGTAGTCCGAAAAATTCCGAAGAGACGAATTTGAAAAAATCATATTCTTATGATTAGAAAAAAAATCTGTATAATAAAGATTTAACTATTATTTACTTTTTCCAGAGTTCGTTCGTACGTTCGTATACTCTCGATAAGTGAAATGGCGAACGGATACAATTGGTTGGCCTGATGCGCTTTATTGACGATCGCCAATGGCACTCTGAATCCCAGATTTTTAAGATTACGCACTTCTTTGGATAAGGTTATAATTTCAGGCAGAAAATTGACCTAGGAAAAATGTAAGAAATTTTTAACAAGTAACTTATAAATTACAATAATGATCACGACGAAGGACCGCCGCACCGCTTTGAATCTTACCTTCAGCTTCATGACATTACCACGACCCGTACGCGAACGCATACTTTCTACGGTGAAAATACGTCCAGAAACTCCTAAATTTCTTTGTTGCACATTTTTCGACCAGTCATCGAATATTTCTTGCGTATTCAATTTCAAACGGAAACTATCGCCGTCTGCTTTCAATTTTTGCCCTTCAATATGGTTTTCCCAACCCTTACCTAGTATAAGAACAAACAACACATGATCTTCACGTAAATAAATTATAATTTTACGGGGTCGGATTATTGAAAAATAAAAAATAGAAGTGCAATAGTCATAAATTTTCATGAAAAAGTCACGAAAAGAAGCTTCAGTACACATTGTTGGGCCGTATTAATTTTTGAGTTCATTTTGGCGATAATGGACAACCGCGCACGCCTTAAGGCAACAGAATATAGTCAGAAGTAACGTAACAATTAAGTCAATTTTCAATTTATTAGACTCTTTAAAAATTCAACGAAGAATAAATTTCGGGGCTCATAATCGCGTGAAAACTGTGCCGAAAATTTGTCACAAAAATTCACCACAAAATTACGACTAGGATGGTGCCAGAACATCAAGTTTCCCTACGGAAGGTACACTTCACAGAACGAACGCAAGGGGCTTAGATGAAAATGTATGAGGCGATCGGATCCAGATAAGCAACTGCCATGGGAAGGGATTTCCTGGAGAACAATGCTCCCCGATTAACGGAAACATATTCTACGCCTAGAATTACATTCAACTTAAGGTCCAGGAAGAGACAGAATCCTCTTGATGAAGCGGAAATCGAGGAAACAGAGCTTTTGAGGGAGGTTACTGGTTGAGAGTCTGAGAGCCCACAACGAAGGCAGGCGAGTCCCGGAAGACGAAGCCTCTCAGCGAGGTTCTTCGAAATATTTTTCCGGACCATTGATATTCCTTAAGCGTAATGCAACTTCTCTTTTAAATACAAATTTCACAGGAAAATACGTACCTAGTACGGCTTCAACTCGGTTTAAGTACATCGTGAGTTGACGATCGATTTGCTTGGCCCAAATTATCGAACTAGAAACTGGCGGTAAATCACGAGCTTGGCTCATTCGAAATGACTTACTAGACGGATACTGAATCTGTAAAAAAAAATATATATATACATATACATATTACAAACAAGCTTTACAAGCTTAGTGTCTAATAATTATTTTAACGAATTTTTCGAAAGCCCAAGTGAAAGCGGATGAAAAAAAAACAGAGTGAGAGAGAAATAGAGAATCATAACCACCTCACCAACCATTAGATGTCAGACGGTGGAAAAAAGAGAGCACAAGGAGTTTTTTTCAATTCTCTATTACTCTTTTTTGTTCGTTTCAAAGAATGTTTTGTCCGGTTAATGTTTTCACAAATGGTAAAAATTGATAACTTTTTCTCAAGGGGGCTACGGACTTTCTTTATGGCTACATAACTTCCTTGGAATAACATAATTTATTCTGGAAAATCTCATGCAAATCCGACCAGCGGTTCCGGAGCGATAGCGTTTACAACAATTTTTAGTGCGTAACATTTTATAATACGTAGAGATATAAATAAGAAGAGGAAATCCAGCTAGAAACATTCCGGGAGCCGTAATCAATACGTGCTTCGAAGAATGCACGTACCTTGAATTTTTCGTGCAACGCCTCAATATCGTCTTTCACACGTTGGATTAGCTGCGTCTGATATTCGCGGATCGCACCACGAATGTGGGGTCGCACAAATAACGCGTTGAACCGTGAAAATATTCTGAACATTTCGTTGGCGTTTTTGGCTGTGCCCAGCTGGTCACGCAAATGAGCTGTGATGCGCGCCTCGACGCGATCAATGCGTTCTTCGTATCGCGCCACAGCCGCGTCCCACGCTTCTTGACCTTCGCGCGTCATATCCAAACAGTTCACCTCTTTAACATTTTCGTAAGCTAGGTTTACTTCCTAAAAATAAAATATGTAAGACAGAATTTGTGAGAAAACATGGAGTAAATATCTTTGTTTCAATGAATAGGGAGGCTTTCAAGGTATAGGCTTCCCCATAGCTCTTAGATTACAAATAAATAAATAAAAAAATAAAATATTAGTACGATATGTCCAACAAATCAAAACTACCAAGAATAACAGAATGTAATCGTTCAGTTTGCCACTGCTTTCTAACGCAACGTATGAGATTAAGATTATCTTCATCAAAGATTATAGCTCATTCTTAGGGATTTAGGATTAAAAAAACAGAAAAATATGTAAATTTTAATAATTGTCAGCAGCTCAGATACAAGAGCTGCACTTGTCTGAGACATGAAAAAAAGAATTAATAAAGAAACGAAAAAAATCCCACAAAATAAACGTTAATTTAATAACATACGTTCATATACCACATTTGAATAACGACATACAACGCGAAGTAGGGAGGAAAATTTTCGTTTCTGAACACACTAACCAGCTTTTTTCCAATTAATTCACTCAAATCATCAAGACAATTTCTATGAGAGATTCCGTCAAATAAGAGAGACAAATATTATTTGTTCCCCTTTCTTCTCTACTAGCAAATCAACGTTTTTCCAAACCATAATTTCGTTAGAGACTATTGTCTAGTTTCTTTTCTCCTGAGAACACAGGTTTTCAAATTTGTATTCTGACCAAAGGAGCGCTATTGTCTACAGATTTCACTGCTGACTGAGACACAACAAGGGCGACATCTATTCGAATTATTTTGGCAAAACAACAAAGTAAGATCCACACAAGTGAACAAAATCCTGGGTGATTTTTACTTCCCAACGTAGGTTTACACTTTCTTTACGTTTATTAGAGTTCATTATTGCCGAGCAAAGGCAACGGTTTACATTTATCACGACTCACCTCTATTGCACTCGAATCTGCAGCGTCGAAGGACGTATCCTGCGGAGCCTCGACTATGGCGGTTTGCTCATTCTCTCCATTTCTGACGGCGGCGTTGCCCACATTTGGACGCAGAACACGCACAATAACGGTTCTAAGTTGTTCGTGTTGATGTCTGAAACGACGCATGTGCTCCATACGGGTTTGTAGGCGTTTGTGAATGGGCGACATGCGCCACACCATTTTAAGTTGTTCGTCACGTTTCTTTTTGACAACGTCCCTAGAAATGAGGACTAATATATTAAGCGAAAGGAGTTAGGTATGTAAACAGATTAGGAATGTGATAAATTTACCGCAATAAGGCTTGTAGTTTATCATATTCATCGTCCCACGTGGAAAATACGTTATAGCACTGAACCATTACTTTTTCGAATTCGTCAAATGGGATATGCATGAGTCTTCGTGTTCCCAAAACCTGCATATTTAAAGGAAATTGTTCAAAATAATTGTTTGGGGGGTTATTTTGATGAAAAATTCACAAGCCTGAATGAATCTTTGATGCAGTAAGTATGATAAGAGTTTGAGTAACGTTAGAACACAAAGCAATAAGAAATTGAATCAAAATTTTCATCCTCGAGAAGAGAAAATTAAAATTAAAAAACTAACAAGACAAAAAAAATTATCATAAATGAGAAGAAGCCAGGGAGACTGATCGACCAAAACCAGTCTATTCATACAAACCTTTCTTGCAACTTCAACAAAAGAAATTAAATCTTAACACTCCACAAAATATTTTTCAAGTAGATTTTTGATGCTTGAATATTCAGACCCAGGGATGGGAGTCGGTTCGTTTTTCGTTTCATGATCTTTTGAATATTTTGGCACTATTTTTGAGTTAATTTGTTTCTATATGTACCCCCTTTTGCACTGAATCCATTTCCAGGCGTAATTTTGATTGGATGGTTTCGAAATTAAAAACATATATTTGAATCTGTCTAAGGAAGAACACGAGTGTTTTTGGTCCGGATCGGACGCATGGTCTCTCCGATAGGTCAGTTTATTTTCATTTTTTATAGAACCGCATATAGGTTGGAATTTTCAGTCGACAGGGCTGAAATTTAATATACATATGTGTTTCAGGTCAAGGACAATACCTACCAATTTTGGTGCGGATAGGCCAAACGATACTTCTAGTAGGGGCGATTTTGTTGCATTTTTGCCAGATTAATAGCTCTAAAAGGAGTGATTTTCAAATTATAGTCACAAAATTTGGTGCAAGTAGTGATTTGAAGTATATCTAACATGCTTTCAAATTTGGTTTCTATTGGTATTATGGTTTATTACCTGGGGCTTTTGGAGGAGCCTCCTCCATCAGCCTAAGGAATTACAGGTTTGTTCGATAATCTGAAAATTATTTTTCATTTAAGATAAATTTTACAGCTGAAATCATTGACCAAACCCAGCCCAAAATTTTAAAATTTTTCTATAAACTTCGATTTTGTTAGAACTACCCTAACCATTATAGTCTTATTTAGCAGGTTTGAAAGTATGGTATTTGAAATCGTGCTAGTTAGAAGTTGGAATAATTTTTCATTTCGCAAAAAAATGATTTTTGACACAAAAATTAAAAATTAATTCATAAAATATTTTGAAAAGATGATATGGAATCAGTATATTTTATCGAATGTTTCCTATTTGTGTGATATTGGTAATTTTTTGCAAAAATATAAATATTATATATATTAATTTATTAAAAAAATGTTAGTGACCGAGGTAATTTTTAAACAAAGAAGAGCCACTTCTTCTTGCGAAGCTTGCTTCGCAATAGTTTTTTGGTTATCATTTCACTACATCAAATACACCTTCAATTGTTTTAGGGCACACGCAAGATTATTTGAACAATTTTAGTCAGAATCTGTGAAACAGTTTCAAGAATTGAGGAGCAGTTTTCAAAGGAAAGTATAAGAAAGATACTAAATATCTACAACAATGAAATAGACGAAAATAAACTGGTAAAATTAGGTACAAATGAAACTAAAAAATAGTCAGCCTACTAGACCTTCAATACTTTCTGATAATTTAACGCATCTGATACATCATCATGAATTAGAGCATGAATAGTGCAATGTAATCTCACTTTCAATAATTGTGTATTCAGATCACGAGAGATGGCTTCGACCAGTCTTAAAGCACGCTGCATCGGATATTTTGTGCTACGAATTTTGCGTAAATGACCGAAAATCTGTTGTACAGCGATGCGAATTCGATCCAGTTCCGTGGCCGACAATAGATCGTTGATAGGAAAGTCTTTCATCAATGGATTGTAGTCGTTGACAGTGGCTAAAGCTTGTTTCAAACCTAAAACACAAAGGGAAAATTATAACACGATTCAAAGAATACCCATTACCTTTAATAAAAAAATAATTTTCCGATTAATTTTGAAAGTAACGGATATTTGTCAAAAAATATATATATTTTCACCAAACTTTGTTGACCTGAGTTTCCATTCAATAAGCTGATTCATACTCAAGACAAGAATAAACTTGATTTATATCTCATCTTTCGAATACATAAAACGAAGAGAATATTAATTAAAATGACATCAAGACGAGAAGTTCTCTGATTTCAAGGCTATTCAAATTAGAAAACTTTCATTAAGAATCGACGAAATTTCTGATATACCAAATTTCAATTAAGTAACTTTTTCTTTTAGTGCTAGAAAGTCAGGTAGATAAATAATGTTTTTCGACTGTTGAAACATTTAATAAAGAGATTTATTCAGTACAAAGATAAGGCCCTCAGCCTCTTTAGACTGAAAAGCCGAGGATTCAAAATCAGCCCCCATCAAAAATTGCGATGCAATAGGATGATAAACTCAAGTAGCATACATTATCGAATAATTCATATCAAAAGAATATCATTCACCCAAAAATTTGATTGATTCCCCATGCGCTCTAGACTAGCTATAATTGAAATAACCAAAGATGCGAACACTCAATAAAAGAAAAACGAACTCACCAGTATCTGTATCAAAACTAACAGTCGCGTGAAATCGCTTTCCATGTTTTAATATATCTAGCGTTAATGCTACTTCAATACTTTCTCGCTTTTCTTGGATACGATGCAACGCTCGTTCTAGGTTCAACCAAAAACTGATTTCCTGAAGGGCAGTTCCGTTTGACGGATCACGATCCAATTTTGTTACCTAAAATTTCAACGACCATTGATCGAACAATACCTACCAGAGTGCTAGGAAAAGTGTTAACTGAATTAAACTAACTAACTTTTTGGATTTCCTTAATCCACCTGTTCACGCCATTTTGTAATTGATTTAAGAAAGTTGAATCTTCGACTCGATCACCGAAATCGGCTACTTTAGGTTTACGATTCTCCTCCGCGCATTTTTTTATCACAGAAGCAACTACAGGATGAACAGGTAACGAAATTTCAGGAATGTCGATGTTTTGTTGTAAATGCAACAAACCCATCTCAAGTTCCACCATTTTTTTCTCCACTGAAGGAGCCATTTTGTCTCCATCTCTGCAAAATAATAAATACGAAAAGTAAAATTTTAAATTCAAGCGATAGATAAGATCCAATTCACCTTTTAAGCAAATGATTATTACAGTCACAAATTCATGCACTTTTCCCACATACCTATCGACTCGCCCAGTTTCTCTAACGTAACTTTTAAAATAGGGAGCCATTGTTTTACTTATAAATGCGTGTAATGTTTCATACGGTGATCCTTCACTAAAATTTATGACTCGTAGTTGAGAATTTATCGACTTATCTGCCTCGACAATTGTACCACGTTTTATCAACGCCATACTGAAACCATAAAACATCGTTTAGAATACCAACGAAAAAATTAACGCCGACACGATAACACTTGTACCTAATCATTTTCGAAGTGGTGAAATGAACTGCATTCGAAATTTGAAACGTAATAAGCTCTTTTTCTTCTTCCGATTCACCGCCTTGTTCCGTTTCCTCATCTGAAACAGAGTAAAGTGTGAGCGAAAACTGCAACATTTTCGGTCATATAAATTTGTTATTGTTTACCCTTGGTGGTGCCTCGCTGAACGTACAGCGAAGATACTTGAGAATCAGACAGGAATTTTTTGATAGCCTCCAGATGGGTTCGGTCTTCAAGAGCCGTCAATAATGCCATACTAACATCTTCGCCTTCTTCTTGCAACAGTAAGGTAACGACTCTTTTCAAATATGACAAGAAAACATTGATGTCGACGATTGAGGTTGAATGATCATCGGAATTCTGCTCCAAATTATTTGCTTCCAGCGAATCGCCCATGACTTTGTGTTTAAACGCAAAATAAATAACTACTGTAAGACTAGAAAATTAGTAGATTACATTTTAACGAACAGAATACTTGAAACATTAAAACAGGCACACATACATTAAAACTATTCAGAACAAAACATGTCAAGAAAAATGATTCCGAAAATAACCTGAATTTCAAGAGAAAATCGGAGAAAATATGTAAAATGTATGTGTGCGTATTTTTAATCTTATCTTAGAATTATGAATGTTTTGTGCCAAATTTACACATTTGTAAGTTGTTAGAGCATTATAGATACAAGTACGGCAATACACCATTTTGTATCCACAGTTTGATTCAGATAACTCATTCGGAATGACAAATTTATCTCAAAAACCAACTGTACGATTTCAGCAAAATTTAACAGAATCTTCAGCAAACATACGTTAATGTTTGACAAAAATTTCAGCTTTCTACAAGCAATGAATTTTTTGAAATGGCTTTGATAACTTTGATTGTATAGATTGGTCCTATAAAATTATATGTGTTGATACGAAATCCCACCTCATCTCATTCTTCATCATCATCACATTAATCTATATATATATGTAAGATCGTTTGAAAATCTTACGAGAGAGCAAACGACTTGGATGAATTTAACTTTATTGAAAATACAGTAAATTCAAAAACGAAGTCGTTTCACATAGGAAAGTGTACAAAGTATGAAAGCTAAAACAGAATTAAAGTGCATGAACTGGCGAACGTACGATGAATGAGAGTAAAAATGACTGTAACCTGTACGAGAAATGGACAATAGAGCGATAAGGAAGTGTAGAGCGTGAATAGACGATAAGCAGGAAAGAATAAGAAGATAAAGCGAAGAGAATCTTTTTATTTGACATCCCCCTTCCCCACTTGTTTAAGAGTGGTCGAAGCGAGAATGCAAAGAAAAGGAGAGTGAAAAAGATATGAGGAAGATAAGGAAGCAGGTCACTGCCTTACAGGTTTTTTGTACGGTAACATTTTACTTGCATGGTAAAAACGCGTACCTAAATGGCCATTGCCAAGCTTAATTTCAAATACATTATTCGAGATACGATTAACAATAGTATACGGTCCAATACGAACGTTGTCGAGCTTGTCTTGATTCAACTTGTTACCATTATCAATAAGTACAGAATCACCTATATTAAACTCGATCGCCGATTTATTTTTATCGTATAAACTCTTATTATACTCGTGATTGCGGAGAGTGTTCTAAAAGGCTAACTTGCGATCAGCGGCGAGATCAGGGGGAGAAATTAAACAGGATGGGACGATATCATCGGTGATACCAGACATGAGATATTGAGGAGTGAATTTAGTAACGCTATGCGGAGTTTTATTGTACTGACTAACACATTGCACAGCGTTAGTAGTCCAACTCCTTTTAGGATTGGCATTTTTGTCATGCTTTGCGCAGCGAAGCCAGTTCACCAGTGTCTGATTTAAACGTTCGTTCAAACCATTTGAAGATGGACTGTCCACCGCAGTATACACATGATGGATGCCTGACAAGAAACAGAAATTGCGAAATTCATCTGAGGTTAGACCCCCGTATTGATCTGTCAAAAGTGTACCTATCGGTTGACACTTCTGAACAGAATCAACCAGCGAGATCATATCCCTGGCAGACTGTCCCTTAGAACATAGAATGTATGCATATCATGAAAAATGGTCGACTAAGATATGAAGGTACTTTGCGGTCGAGTTATTACTTACAAAACCACCAATTGTATCTAGTGACATGATTTGGAAAGGTGCCGTAGCAGGGCCGAGGAAACCCATCCTGCCGCTTCGTTTACATCGACGAGACTTATTACAAGCGCAAACATGGCAAGATCTACAAAAATCACGAACATAATGGTATGAATTGTGAAAAGTGAATGCACTAATAATCGCTAATACAAGTTGTGGCCCGAAATGACTGTAAATGGAATGTTCATCATGAGTTAACTTCTTACCGGATTTGTAATCTAAAAGTATCTTATAACAACCACATACTTTGCGAAAAATTACTCCGTGTTTTAACACGTCAGAATCTAATCTATCTACATTACGCTGAAAAGAAGTTATTTCACCGAGGCTAAGAAAATTCATAGTTGGAATAGTACATTCAGAAGGGGAATTTTCAGGAGAGGATTCGAGGACGGGATCACGAGAGAGGCAATCAGCTTCATTATTCTCAGAACCAGGATGATAAAGGATTTCAAAGTCAAACTGGAGAAGCTCTGAGGCTAAATCACCTAGCTCTTTATCCGGCCGAGCCTTCAAATTGAGGTTTTGGAGTGGCTTGTGATCGGTAATAATTTTGAAATGGCGCCCGATCAACCAGAAATGCCAATAACGGATGGCCTCGTGGATAGTGATACTTTCAATATAGATCGCTCCCTTTTTTATCTGTGTGGGGGACAATTTTTTTGAGAAGTAAGCGACAGGTTTCTCAAGTCTGTCATCTTGCTCTTATTTGAGTACTGTCCCAATTCCCACTCCACTGGCATCAGTGTATATGGAAATAGGCTTAGTACGGTCAAACACAGCCAAAATCGGCGCAGACGTTAAAAGGGCCCTCACTTTATCAAAATTATCTTGACAAGCGGAAGACCAGGAAAAGGGAACATTTTTCCGGAGAAGATTGTGGAATAGTTCAAGAAGAGTGATTGAGTTGGGAATAAATTTTCGATAAAAGTTTATTTTACCGAGGAATTGACGAACTTGTTTCCTCGAGGAAGGAACAGGAAAGGAGTTTATGGCTACTAAATTGTCTTGGAGAGGTTGAACGGAATTTGGCCCAAGAACGTGACTGAGATATTGAATGGAGGGAGCGGTGAAATTACATTTTTTAAAATTAAGGCGAAAGCCCTCTTCATAAACCGCAGTAATTAACATTTGAATATGACGAACATGCTCTTCAAAAGAACGAGAGAAAATGAGTATGTCGTCTAAATAATTTACGCAAAACGAAGATAGATTACGTCGCTTAAGAATACCAGCTAAAATGCATTGAAATACTGCTGGAGCATTTTTCAGTCCAAACGGCATCAAACGCCAATTGTAGTGACCATGTTGTGTTACAAACGCGGACTTATACCTATCCGATTTACGGATCGGAATTGACCAAAACGCCGTGTTTATGTCTAATGCGGAAATCCAAGTGTAACCACGAGGGCGAGTAATAATTTCATCAATCAGGGGAAAGGGCTGACTCTCAGGTATAAGCAATTTATTTAATGCACAAAAATCAATACACATACGAGTCTTAACCTTCACAGCAGACAGGCCATCTTTCCTGAATTGCATGGTAACAGGGGACGCAAACGGGGACTTGGATTCGGTAATCATACCATTAGCCAGTAATACACCACATTGTCTTTCTATCTCCTCCTGGTCCTCAAAAGTACATCTATAAGGTTTTTTTGCAACATAAACACTTTTTTCCAAATTAATCGGGCATTCGTACTTCGTAACATTGCCGACATCAAAGGCATCCTTTGCAAATGTAAAATTGTTTTTCTCGATTAATTTACGAATTTCGACTTTACAATTTACGTTAAGATGAGAAGTCTTTTTATCGAACATCTCTTCAGTCTTGTAATCGTTCCAAAAATTATTAATTGAAACGTTGGTTTTTATGCAATTGATTACGTTAATTCTCAATACATGCTGATTAAGTTTTAAATTATGGTCCAAAGATAAACCGAAAAAAGGATGAGATCAAGACCAATAATAAAATCAAACTTTAAAGTCGAAGAGTCGAGAACGTACAAGGGTACTCTCTTAGAGATGGTAAAGATCGAAATGTCAAGCATCGTAATGCCTAGAATGGAGCCCTTGCCGCTTGGCATGTTGAAAGACGATTTTTCCGGAACATACTTATAGTCTTTCATTTTCTGTAGAGCGGAATACGTGATAGCAGAGGTATTTGCGCCCGGATCATAAAGACCAGTCCAAAATTTTTCGCCTACTTTCACTTTCAACACGACAAATGAGGGCTTCACTCGTTTTTTAAATGTTTTTGGATTTCCTCCTGTAATTCCTCGACTTCGACACTGTGCAACGCTTTTACGTTTACGTTATAATCGGGTTTTGACCGAGGACTATCCCTACGGGAATTATCACGAAGTTTTGTTAAACAATCTTTCTCAAAATTAAATCGGTCGTCAAACCCTTTCTTCTTGCAGTATGGGCACGGGGATTTAGGACGGAGGGAAGAAAAGGCCGATGTAGTGGGCTTAGAAGTAAACAAATTAGTAGTAGTACGTGTAATCGGACGATCAAGTGAAGAAATAATCGAAATAACTTTACCAAGAGACGGGTCATCTGCCAACGATACACGTTCCTGCAGGTGAGTTGGAAGGCTGATGATAAGATGCGTAATTTTGTCTAACTCATGCATCTTAGGGTTGAATGAAACCAGCATGTTCAACTTGGTTTGAACGTAATCATTGAGAGAGCCTTGAATGAAACGGTAAGCGAAAGCAGAACGAGCAACAGCGATACCTTTCTGACCAAAGTTTTCCAGAAAACTTTCTCGCCAGAACGACCAAGCCATAGATAAATTTGAAAGGCGCATTGTACCATACCATTTTTCTGCGGTGTCGACAAGAAAAAGGCAAAGTACTTCCCAATACGACGATTTGGTGATAGTCAAACGTTTACACTCGAACTCAAATATTTCCAGCCAAGCCGAAGCATTAGAGGCACCGGATTTGGACGCACTGAATTTTGTGATTACGGCGTCCTTAACAATTGACAAGAGCGAACAAGGTGGAGGAGTAACGTTAGAAGCATCAACAGATTTAATGGGACTTGCCTTATGACCATCATCTTCGAGTTCATCTAAAAACATACCACTGAAGATGGGATTTCCAACTTCATCGATATATAGCTTAGCGACAGCTTCGGGTAACAGGACTTTGAACAAGCGTGTTTTCCATCTTGGTTTCAATTCAGATCTCTTCGCAGCCGCAGCAGCAGCAATCGCAAACAATTGATCGTGGTGAATCAGATCCTTATGAGAGTCAGGAAACGCGTAAGTAACTTCATCCTCCTCGTCATCCAAAAACTGCATAGCATACAAACGTGTGACGGTAGATTTCGGGTCAGTCAGTTTTGGTTTGGCCCGTAATGTAAAGCGAACTTTACGAGAAATAGACGGCGTAACGGACAGCGTCATAATAAAAAGTTTTTTTTTTTTTTTTAACAGGTGAAATAAAAATCACGGAAAACAAAAAGTTTTTGAATTTGTAAGATTGTTTGAAAATCTTATGAGAGAGCAAACGACTTGGATGAATTTAACTTTATTGAAAATACAGTAAATTCAAAAACAAAGTCGTTTCACATAGGAAAGTGTACAAAGTATGAAAGCTAAAACAGAATTAAAGTGCATGAACTGGGGAACGTACGATGAATGAGAGCAAAAATGACTGTAACCTGTACGAGAAATGCACAATAGAGCGATAAGGAAGTGTAGAGCGTGAATAGACGATAAGCAGGAAAGAATAAGAAGATAAAGCGAAGAGAATCTTTTTATTTTACATATGTATGTCACACGTACACTCTCATCACGAATTGCTTCCCCTACTTTCTGTTACCGATAATGCTGTTGCTTCGCCATTGCGTATTTTACTTGAAATTATATTTTTAGTCTGCTAATAAATTCTCTCGTGAAAACTTCTCTCTTACTCATTTTTGTTTCTCGTATTTACCGCCTCAAATCATGGTAGCCATCGCTGTGGTTAAACAGTAAGAGAAGAATAAAATTAAATTATAAAAAAGCAGACTTATTTTTGAAATTGATTCATTGTTGTGCATAAATTTATATCGTTTTTACACGAATAATACACGAAAAGTGTCGTGCAATAAAGAAAGTTAAACTCGAATTTTTAATTAAAATTTTTTTTCGAAGTCGAAAAAATAAAACAACCAAAATTGTTCCTGATCCAATAACGGCTGACCCTGAAAGTCAACGAACTACAATTTAGAAATGACAGCCAACGATACAGCAAACCACCTGAAGAAATCTTCTGCTCCCATCTTCAAGGACTCTACAAGAAATCACCAACAACAAAGACTATAAATTTTTGGGTCAACCTACATCAAAATTCAGCGGAGATTACGACGGTGAAATTGGGATTCAATAAACTACAAATTTACACAACAACAGATCAACGAAAAAATTAATTCATGTCAAGGTAATATATGTTTAATTGAATTATTTTTTGCGTTTCTTAAATTTTTATTGTGCATTGGAGGTGGTGATAAATAATTTTTTTTCTTCCCCCTTATAAAATATATGTCAACTTTAATAAATATATTAGAAAATAAAATAGGAGAGTATAAGATTGAGAAAGAAGAATTAGAAGAATTGTTGAAGAAGTTTGAAGGGGAGAAAGTAGTAGATTTGAAATTAGAAACATATAATCTTCCTTGTTACATGTATTTTACGGGAGAAGTAATATTGGAGTCTTTCACAATAGACATCTCTGGAAAAATAGAGGTAATTAGCTCATTTAAATATATTAAAATATCTGATTCAACACCAAATTACTTTTCATCTCGAATATATAGTTCATTGGAATCAGAGAAAAAATTTATAAATAGATTTTTGAAATAATAAATAAAAAATTAAAAAATAAAGAAACTGGATAAAAAAGAAAAAGAAAAAATTAATAATATTGAAAAAGAATACGAAAAAATTGAATTAAAAGAACAAAATCTTATAAGAAATATTGAAAAAGAAATATTAGAAAGTAAAAAATATATATCTATTACGAATATAGAAAATAATTTATTAGGTTTCAAAAAAATTGAGGAAAATATGTCGAATGTAAATGAAATTAAACCCATTCAAGCTCCATTAGAAAAAGGTTTTCAATGGAAAGTATTACTTGGATTGGAGGCGAATGATTATTTCAGCCATTAGTTGTGCTGGTTATTATGACATCTTTGGAGAGAATGAATTTTTACAATCTTATATATCCCACATTGATAATTTAAATTTTAGGCCCAATAAAGAAATGATAAACTACTGTAAAATGCAAGACAATGCCAAAGCATTTGTACTTGAAAGAATTTCTAATGATATTACGAAGCAAATACGAGACTGTAACACAGCCATAATAATGTTAAAAAAATTAGATAATATATATGGTACTAAAACATCAGTTACAGCTAACATGGCTAAATCTAAGCGGATGGAATTCAGATTCCAACCTGAGGGAAATATGAGAGGATTCCTTAAAAAATGGGATGAACTCGTTACAGATGTGAGAGATAGCGGAAAAGAAGTAAGTGAAGAGGAAGAATTAGAGAACTTACAACTTGCACTATGCTATGAACAGGCCCTGGCAAAAATGCAGTTCAAGAATCTACCCCCTAATGAACGAAATATCGATAATTTTAAACGAATTTTGAGAGAAGATGCTGATCAAAAATTTAGAGATCAAACATTAAAGAAACAAAATAATAATAATCTCAATAATAATAATAATTGTTGTTCTACACTCCACCTACACTCACTTATGTTGATATACACTTCCGTGTGGCAAACCTGCGCGCCCATTTCAGTATTACCAACTGTTAATTTTATGAAGATTAAATGTCCGTCGATTATACAAGTCTTACTAGTTGTACCTAATCATTGTCACCATCTGTACCTCTAGATTTACTTAAGTTCGATTATTATCACACGATGTGCAGCTCATTATTTAGTTGAATATACACTTGTGAATTTGAAATTTGTCCTCAACTGAACGCCTAATATGGCGGTACATAATAAAGTGGTGAAACTAAAACTTCGTTTTTTTAATAAAAATTTTGTTCGAATAGTGAGACAAATTCAATAGCTTATGTTAAATTTGTGATCAGATCGAACGAGAAAAGTATCTTTTTATTTAAAAATAATGAAATTCACAACACCATATTTTATTAGATGTACGTCAATCGACGTTAAGATTCGAACAACTTATTTATCACAAAAGGAATTACAGACAAAGCGAATCGGCGTTCGGCTAATGGCAATTCAGTGTAGCCACCGTTGGTAACAAAATGTACAACTAGATATATGAGGTAGTGTGCAGGTTTGCCAAAAGCATGAGTTAAATCAATACTTCCCCTTCAAACCTGCAGTCAATACATCACAAAGATAATAAAATATCACAAGTGCAAATATGTAAATATGAAAGGTATGCACTAACATTTAAATCACAGAAATATATGTATGTAGAAAAAAATGAATATGTATGTCACGAATCAAAAGGTTTATATAGATCTCACGAATTAAGCAGGAGAGAACGAAATTTTACAAATTTGACACGACCCAGACCTTTGGTAAATGTGTCGGCTATCTGGTCTGATGTGTCTATAGGTACTAATTTAATTAAGTTATTATTAACATGGTCACGTACATAGTAATATTTGACATCCAGGTGCTTGGATTTCTTCCTGGAGCCATTGGCAAACTTAATGCAATTGGCATTGTCTTCAAAGACAGGGCACGGTCCATCAACACTAATTGTCATGTCCTTAAGAATGTTTACTGTTGAAATGACATCGATAACAGACTCACAAAGTGCGACAATCTCACTGTCAGTAGATGAAAGAGTTACAAGTGGCTGCTTTTTACTTCGCCATAAAACGAGTGAACCATAAACGAAAATGCAGTAACCACTTATAGACCTACGAGTATCAGGGCAATTTGCACAATCTGCGTCTACATAGCACTTAACGATGTCATTAGATGGATGAAACACAAGACTCTGATCAATAGTGGTAATCGAGTACTTGAGTACACGGAGAAGGTGAGAGAACAAGACTTTGTTAGCTCTATTCTGAAATTGGCTAAAGTAACTTATGGCATAGCATATGTCTGGTCTGCTTCCCAACATGATATACATGAGGCACCCTAAAAGTTCCTTGAATTGAGTTGTTACATTATCATTTAAGTTATTATTCTTGTCCAGTTGAAGGTACAGCTTTTCTTCAATTGGAGTAAAAACGGAATTACAATTTTCAACTTTAAATTTTTGAGCTACTTTTAAAATTAATTGATTTTGTTTAAGAGACATTATTCTATTGTTTTGATCGTAGCAAATTTGTAATCCCAAGTATGATTTAATTTTACCTAGGTCATGAGTTTGAAAAGTGTCAGAAAAAGACTTCTTTAATTCGTCTATTTCTTTTTTGTTTTTGCCACAAATTAAAATATCGTCTACTTAACTCAGTATAAAAACGACTCTTCCATTTTTCTTTCTATAATATAGGCATTCATCATGTTTGCTGTCGGAAAAGCCAAGAGAGGTAACAAACTTTTTAAATTTGACATACCATGCCTTTGGTGCCTGCTTAAGCCCATACAGGGCTTTATTTAACTTTAATAATTTAGAATTTCGATCTACGTTACTGTAAACACCATCTGGGATCTCAAGGTATACTTCATCAGTTAAAATTCCATTCAGAAAAGCGTTTTTCACGTCCAATTGAAAAATAGAGTATCCCAGTTTATTACAAACAGAAAGCAGAATCCTAAGTGTGCTCATCTTTATAACTGGTGCGTATATTTCCTTAAAATCAAAAACTTTTTCAACTTCAAAGCCTCGAGCCACTAACCTTGCCTTATACAATTTCTTTCCATTAACATCGTCTTTAATCTTAAATAACCAGCGAGACGAGATAGGTTTTACGTTATCGGGCCTATCAACCAGTTTCCATGTGTCATTAGCATGAACAGCTTTTACCTCATTGGAAATAGCTTCATCCCACTCTTTTCCATTTGCTGAGGCCTTTGCCTCACTAAGAGTACTAGGAGATTTGCTGATAGTGTGGTATGCATAATGGCAGATGTCATTAATCATATCCTCATCTAGTTCAAAACTCTGTATGTCATCGACATTTACGTTACATTTTATGTTAAATGAATTTCCACTAGCTACCTGACTATCATCGGATGCAACTTGATCATTTATGTTACTCAAAACTTTACTACTAAACCTGGACTCATCAAAAGTTACATCCCTAGCGATCTGAATCTCGTTCTTGTTGGTGTTCAACAAACGGTAACCCTCAGGGTTATAGCCAACAAACACAAGAGGGGTGACTTTGCTTTCAAATTTGTCCTTGCATTTTTCTTTTGGTACAAGCGCATACGCATCGCAACCAAATATATGTGACAAGTTAGTGTCTCGACCAAACCAAATTTTGGCAGGAATTTCGCCTCGACTATTTAACGTACGGTTATAGAGATAGGCTGCACACATTATGGCCTCAGACCAGTACATAAAATGCATATTACCAAATAACAACATTGTTCTGGCCTTTTCGACCAATGTCCGATTGAGCCTTTCCACTTTGCCATTCATTTGTGGGCAGTATGGAACAGTATTGCCAATCGTTATGCCCTTCAGCTTGCACTGCATCTTGAACCTCATGTTAATGTACTCCATACCGTTGTCACAGCGAATCTTGCCAATGCTTCGACCAAACATGTTACGAACTTTTACTTCAAAGTCCAAAAACTTCTCGAACATCTGATCTTTATTCTCCAACAGGTAAACAGAACAAAATGCAGAAAAATCGTCTAAAAAGGTTAATATGTATTTTTTACCACTGTAAGCAGTCGTCTGCATTGGACCACAGATATCTGAATGCATCAGTTCAAGTGGACTAGTAGTACGACATTCCACAGATTTGTGTGACAACTTATGTTGTTTTCCTGAAACACATCCTTTACAAAATTGCATATTGTCATAATTAAAATCCTTGATCAGTTTAGCTTTACTCATTTTACACATGATTTCAATATTAGGATGACCAATTCTAGCATGCCAAATGTTGACATCAGATTCATTATCAGAACTCATCATTGCTAAATGTTCAGAAAATTGTACAGGCGACTTAAAAAATTTTGTGTAATAAAGTTCAGAACCAACGTATTTTCCATAATTTAGCAGCTGGTTGTCTTTTTCTTTGATTAATTTTACGTTACCATTACAGTCAAATGTTACGTTAATTCCACATTCACCCAGCTTTTTAATCGATAACAAATTTACAGGAAAATCCTCTGAGTAAAATACATTTCTAATTACGCACTTTGCGCCTGTTTGAGACCAGCATTCGATGTTCCCTATCTTAGTGGTGTAAACAAAACAGTTATGTTTATAAATTTTGATACGAATTGGCTCCTTTAACGTTATACATTTACTAAAAATCGAGTCATCATTTATGTTATGGTTTGTTGCCCCTGAATCAAGTGTGAAAACAATTACGTCGTTATTACTATCCGACTTGACAGAACTACTACTAATATTACACATAAGAGCACAAGCGTCTTCCGATTTGTTGTTACTAGGCATAGGACTGGCTGATTTAGCCAAATCCTCAACAACCAAATTAGCTTTTGGATTACGACAAAACTTGGCTATGTGCCCGACACGATTACATTTATAACATTTATATGTAGGCTTACTATCCTTCGACAACTGTGAACGGCAATCCTTACGCATATGACCCATTTTGCCACAACCAAAACACTTAATTGAGTGACCAGATGATTTGCCGGACTCAGAACCAGCTGACGACTTCCCAGCAAACATCGCGGACTCGCTTTCGACACTCTACTTTGAATTATTTGCATGTTGCTTAGCAAATTTGTTCAGTAATCTCATTTTTGCCTTCTGAAGATCTAGCTCATCTTCATTTTTGAGAACAGCCACAGTTATATCGTAGCTCGAAGGTAGAGACATTAGGAGTTGTTCAACGACATCTTCCTCTTCAAGTTTTACACCAGCAGATTTCAGCTTCACCACCAAGTCCTCAAACTTGCAAAAATGCTCCTCCAGATCACCGTTTTCATGCATCTTGAGTTGAGCCCACTGACGTTTCAAGAAAACACGACTTGCAGTACCCGACTTCATGTACACAGCATCCAATTTTTCAATTATCTCGTATGGTTCTGTTGCATCTTGAGCAAATGACAAGTGAGAATCGGCTAAAAAACAAATAATGATAGCCATGCATCTGTTTGCATTCTTACGATAGGCTCGACCATTAGCAGGAGCTGTATCTCGATCGAGGTAATCAAACAAATCTTCACCTCTAATAACACTAAACAATCAAAATCTCCAATTATCATAATTCGTACCCGCAAACTGATGGATATGACTTCGTTGTTCCAGATTCTCCAGTTTCTATGCAAACCAGTGCTGATTATCCATTATGAACACAATGGAAGCGTGCTTGAAAACAAAAGAAGCATGGGTACAGGACTGCTCACCAGGAGCTTGTAAGGACCAGCCTTACACACTTTATCGATCACTTATAACATTTCACATAAAAACGAAGCAACTTGCATTTGGTACCCGTTTACACTGCTGGGCCCATAACCTGTTAAATTTGTGATCAGATCGAACGAGAAAAGTATCTTTTTATTTAAAAATAACGAAATTCACAACACCATATTTTATTAGATGTTCGTCAATCGACGTTAAGATTCGAACAACTTATTTATCACAAAAGGAATTACAGATAAAGCGAATCGGCATTTGGCTAATGGTGATTCAGTGTAGCCACCGTTGGTAACAAAATGTACAACTAGATATATGAGGTAGTGTGCAGGTTTGCCAAAAGCATGAGTTAAATCAATAGCTTACTAACCTTTAGCGCAACTACTTTCAATAATGTAAACTAACACTATTCAGGTTGTGCGAACAAACACAACTTTTTTCATTTGTTCACCCGAGAACGCTGAAACTCATTTCCCACTCAAACTTTAATCTCGTAATGGAGGGAGATCGTTCATCTTCCTCAAACTTGTAATTTGTACTTTAAATCATTGCATTACAGTATCTCTAATTAACTTGTTTCTTTCCTTAGATTTAACCTCACTTCATGGTAGGCAGAGCTGCAATTCCTGAACAGTTAGTACAGGGTGATACTTAATCATTCATTTTGATTTTTTTTGTTATAATATCCAAAAGTTAAGGGAACTATAAGCCTTTTTTTGTTCAAAAGTTAATCTTTTTACAAAGTATAATTTAATTCATGAGTTGTTAACTCAGTGGATTTTTTGTATCGTTTAATTTTTCGAAAAGTTCATCGGAAATTATTCGAAGTTAAAATTAAATTACGTTGGTGCCAAAATAATTCAACGCCATTTTAATCATCTTCCGAAAAATACTTGATTGTCTTTTTGCGGTAAGGTGAAACAAAAAAAAAAGGATTTTTGCCGTGGGATTGCAGATTACTTCGGACCTGGATCGTCTGTTACAGTAAGGTGAATCAACAATCAAATTCAAATCGGAAATTGCTGTTATGTCGAACTCAATTATCGTGATCCTCGAACCCCATCATCCGCTAAAAATCATCATCGAAATTTTGTAAATCAAGTGTTGCTGATTCAACCGATCTGTATGCTACCAAGGCTGAAATTTTCTAAGGACGATCTGAGATTAATCCGAGTACTGACACACCAATTACACACGAACTCAACTGGGAAATATTCAACGGAATTCCACAGATTACGGGTAATGTAATTTTTGATACTTTAAAATTATATATTTCATTTACTATTGCGGAAAACGAAGGGATATATTCAGTGATTCTGTGGGATATTGAGCGACATTAGTAATAAAAAAATTTTTTCATTTAAGTATTTTTTTAGCTTCAATTTCCAAAACGCTTAATTTCAAAAACCCCCTTTAGTTCGGTAAAAATCAAGTGAAAAATTCACAGGACGATTAAGCTTAAAAATAAGTTTGAATAAAGCAGGTTGCGAATGATAAGGTTTTGGAAACAAATTGCTAATTGTACATTAAACTGTGAAGGAAGGATAAAAATTAAAGAAAAAGATTATAAAGAATTATTAAATATTTTTAAAAATGAAAAAATAACAGACGTAAGAATTAATTTAATTGAATTTCCATTCTGGAAAACATTTTCAGGAGAAATAGTTTTGGAAACTTTCTCAGTAAATATTAGTGGAATAATTCATTATAAAAGAGATATCAAAGTTGCAAAATTTGTAGAAATCTCAAAAAATATTTTAAGTATTCAAGCTTTGGACTCGATAGAATCTTTCAGAATTTTTCTTGAAAATTTTGAGGAAGAAAATCCTCTTTAAAAATACGTAAAACTATGAAAATTAAAACTTATAATATAATATTAACAAGCAAAATACTTTCAAAATTGAACAAATTTCATAATTCAACAAGTCATTGTTACAAAAAGAAAAAATTCTTTGTTATAGTGGACAGGTTTACTTGTGAACTTTCATGTCACAAAATTCTTTTGTTCAAAATACTAATGCATAAACTTGAAAATTTTTTAAAATAAAATATTATAGATAGCTTTCAAAAATAATTTTCAATAGATCCTTTGTTATACACATTTACAAGGATTCAAAATCAAACAAGATTTTTTTTTCAAGTTCATTTTTGAAATATATTCTCAATTGGAATATTTTTTTTCTTTCCTTCATATTTTAAGATACAATATACATACGAATAATGTTACGAAAATTAATAATTTAAATAAAAATAATTATCAATTAAAATAAAATAATTTTTTTCCTTAAATAATAAAATAAATTTTTTTTGGAAAATAAATTTTTATTTTTTTCCAAAATTGAGTTGTCAGAATTAAGTACATTACCAAGTACTCCAGAAAGCATGAATACAGCAAGTGAAAGAACCACTACTTCATCCCCTCAAGGAGGATCAGGCTCTGGGAGTACACACCCTCAAGTACATTATGTTATGCCAGCTGATGAAACCATACGTCCGATACAAGGTCCAAGTGGGGAAATATTTGATGGCCAATATTACTTGGACTGGAAACGTATGATTATAGCTTTAATAAGGGGTTCGGAATATTGGGATGTTTTTGGCTCACACCCTGAACTAAAAATTTATATCGAAAATATGGACAATTTGCAATACAGACCATCTTCGAACTCTGCTAAACCATATTTTAAAAAACAGGAATGTGCAAAAGCATTTATCATGGAACGAATGAAATATAATGTATCGAAACAAATTAGAGAATGTAAAACAGTGGATCAAATTTTTGAAAAATTGGATATAACTTATGGATCTAAAACTAAAATAGTTGAAAATATGGCCAAATCAAAATGGACTGCCTTTCGCTTTACACCTGGTGGAAATATAAGAGGTTTTTTAAATAAATGGGATATTTTAGTACAAGAAGTTCGTGATGCAGGGAAGGAACTATCTGAGGAAGAGGAGTTAGAAAATCTTCAATTGGCATTGGGATACGAGCAGACTATTGCAAAAATGCAATTTGATAACCTCATTGAAAATAGAAAAAATCTGGAAGTATTCAAACAAATATTAAAAGAAGACGGTGATCAAAAAATAAGAGATAAACAAATTAAATTACAATATCAATCGTCTAATAAAAAATTCGATAATAATGGGAATAAATTTAGAAATAATAACACAAATTATAATAATAATAAAGACAATAGATGGAATAGAAATAATAATTATAGACGAAATAATAACACAAATGGAAATAATAATGGAAATAATAATAATAATTATAGAAATAATAATCCAAGAAATGAAAATAATAATCAAAATAATTATAATAAAAACCCAAATAATAATAGAAATAATAATCAATCGCCTAGAAAAAATAATAAAGAAGAAAGATGCTTTATATGTAACCAAACAGGACATTACAAAAACAAATGCCCTGATTATAAACCTGAAAATAAAGAACAAAATAAAGAAAAACCAAAAATAAAGATAAAAAAGAGGAGGAAAGACCAATAAAACTATCATATATGGTTAAAAAATACAATAATAATGAAGATTGGCTTTTAAAAAAATTAATTAAAGATAATACAAAAAATGAAAATTACATACAACTAAAAAACAAAAAATTTTACTTGATGGGGGGGCGGAAGTCCATCTCACATCAAACATTGAAAAATTAATTAATATAACAAAATTTAAAATACCTGTAAAATTACATTGTGCACTTAAAGATACATATTTATATGCTACACATATAGGAAATTTGAGAATATTAGTGGAAAACGAAAATAAAATTCAAACAGCAATTAAATTATTAGAAGTTCATTATGTACCGGATCTGTCATTGGATATTATGTCTGGAATTAAAGTAACAGAATCCGGAATATTACATATGGACCAGGGAAAAGAAAAAATACAAACATATTTTATAGAAACTGGAGACATTTTATTTACGTCTTACAAAATTGATGGTGTCTTTCAAGTAAATTATTATTATATAAATATACCAAAAAAATGTATGCCCGTCACTCAAAATCAAAATGATGACGAATGGTATTCCTTTTCTGTCAAATTAGAAATAGAAGAAGAGGAAGAAGAACCCATTAACAATAATAATAATTTAGAAGAAAATAACGAAAATAATAATACTATAATAGAAAATAATAATAATGAGGATAATAATAATAATAATAAAAAAATATTTCAGATAATTCACTAGAAATAATTCAAAATAACACAAATAACCAAAAAAAAAATGATTTGGCATAGACGATTAGGCCATTTAAATGGAAAATATATGAGATATTTACATAAAGTAACAACAGGAATTCCGAAAACAATTAATTTTAAAGACGATGATTTCATTAACTGTGAAATTTGTAAAATAGCTAATAGCCAACGTTTAGGTCATAATAATGTCAGAAATAAACCCCAAAGAAGATTAGAAATTATATCCTCTGATATTATGGGACCCTTCACACACACAATAGCTAATCAGAAATATATATTGACATTTATTGACAACTATAGCAAATACACCTTTGTGATACCAATATCAAACAAAAGTCAGGTATTCACAGAATTTAAAAATATTTTTTTTTCAATGAAGAATAAATTCCCCGAAACATCGACAATGCTAAAGAATATACTGATCAAAAATTAGTAAAATTTTGTGAAGACAATGGAGTACAAATAGAAAATGTAGTTCCTTACCCACCAGAATTAAATGGAATAGCTGAATGTCAAAATCAAACTGATGAAAAGAGTAAGAAGCTTACTAATTGATGGTTATCTAGATATTAAATATTGGGCACACGCAATAGCTACAGCTGCATACTTAATAAATAGATAACCAACAAGGGTAAACTTAGAATACAAAACTTCGTACGAAATTTTTTTTGGCAAAAAACCAAATTTGGATAATTTAAAAATTTTTGGATCCTTAGTATATAGACATATTCCACTCGAAGTTCGACAACAAAATGCAACTAAATCAAAAAATAAAAATGAACAAAGAATTGAACAAAAATTTGCACCAAGGGGAGAAAAGGGATTACTGATGGGATATACCACTACAGGACACTGCATTAGAGATCCTTTTTTAAATAAATTTAATATATCATGAGATGCCAAATTCGATGAAAATAAAAATATATCAAATTTAAAAAATTGTGAACAAGAACTAGTACCCAAACCTGCAAATTTTGTAAAAAATTTAGTTAACATAAACACTTTTAACATCACAAAAACTATAGATAATAGATGGATCGAAGATTGTATACCAACATGTTATAGAGATGTCAAAAACAACCCATTCAGAAAAGAATGGATGAAAGCTATTGAGGACGAATTTATTTCCCTGGGGGAAATGGATGTCTGGGAAGAGGTGGATTACGATAAATCATTAAAAATCATAGATACAAGATGGGTTTTTGTAACTAAACCAAACGATGAAGGATACCACCAACCAAAAGCAAGATTAGTGGCTAGGGGTTTTAAGGACAGAACCAAATACGATTTAGGACAGGTATTTGCCCCAGTCATTCCAATTTGGATAGTAAGATGGTTCCTATCAATCGTTAATAAATATGACTTAGAAATGGTACAATATGATGTGAAAACAGCATATCTAAATTCCCCTGCCATAGTCCCCATATATTTAAAACCCCCAGAAGGTTTATTAATGGAAAGTAATAAATTATTGAAACTCAAAAAATCTATTTATGGCCTAAAAACATCGTCCAAATCGTGGTACAATTTAATAAATGAATATATTATAAAAATGAACTTTGAAAGATTTAAAGCAGACAAATGCTTATATTTTAAAAAATCAAATGAAAAAATAATTCTCATGATTACATATGTTGATGACATATTGATAGCATCAAACACACCCGAATGGATAAAAAATGTAAATGATTCTTTTCAAAAAAGATTTACCATGAAAATAATTGATAACCCGAGATTTTATTTAGGATTTGAAATAATGAGAGATAGAAGAGAAAATACAATAACTTTAATATAGTCAAGATATATAGAAAAAATATTAAAAAAATATAATCAAAACAAATCAAATTTCATAAATACCCCCATAGAAACATCTTTGAAAATTGAAGAAGATGAAAACTGCACAGACGATACAGAATATCATTCAATGATTGGAGCTCTGTTATATCTAGCTAGAATAACAAGACCCGATATTTCGTTTGCAGTAAATTTTTTCTCAAGATTCCAAACAAAATCAAATTCCAAATTAAAAAATCATATAAGACGAATATTTAAATATGTGAATACCACAAGATAGTAAAGGCAAACACTCTTTTGTAGACGTATCTTATGCCCCGGATGTAAAAGATCGTGAAATAAAAATATAGAATTTAAATTTAGGAAAATCTATATCAGGATTTCTAATATATTTAAATAGGGATTTAATAAATTGGAATGTAAGACGACAAACGATCGTAGCTACAAGCTCAACTGCTGCTGAAATAATCACAGTATTTGATGCTTTAGACAGACAAAGACACAATATCCAGAGATTGACCGTCTTGTAGTCACACAATTACCCCAATCGGCATCAGAATATGTTTCTATAATATTGTTATTATTATCATGTTCGTTTATGAATGTTAGTTTCTTATCTTTTGTGGTTACTAAATATTTAAGAACCCGTAGTAAATACCTAAAATGTTCATCAGTAGCATGACTGGAAAATTGGCTAAAATACGATATTGCAAAGCAAATATCAGGCCGTGACCCTAGCATTAGGTACATCAGACATCCAACGAGCTGCTGGTAGTCGTTATTCAATACACTATCACACGCATTGAGATCCCTGTCCAATTGGAGTTTGGGGTCAAAAGGTGTGTAGGTAGGTGCACAATTTTCAACACCAAAACACTTAGCAACAGTCTCAATGAGACCTCTCTGCTCAATTTCCAAGATGCTTTCGTCACGATTGTGATTAATGTTTAATCCTAGATATTTGTTAATTTTTCCCAGGTCTTTACATTTAAATCTTTTATTAATTTCCCTTTTAAAATATGTGATTAGTGTTTGATTATTCGAACTTATTATAACGTCATCGACGTATGTGAGTAAATATACTATAGAGTTATTATTTTTATTTGTGAAAATATATAAGCAGTCATCAGCCTTAATTTGTACAAAATCAAGAGTGACAAGGAATTTGTTGAACAATCTGTTCCACACCTTAGGCGACTGCTTCAGACCATAAATCGACCTATTTAACTTTAATACATTATTGTGTTTATTTATTTGTGTTTCTATACCTTCTGGTATCTCAAGATATACATCTTCCCACAGAATACCATTTAGAAAGGCACTACATATGTCTATCTGTTCAATATAAAATTTTAATTTATTACTAACTGCCAACAGTGTCCTAACAGTTGAAAGTTTCACCACCCACGCATAAACTTAATCAAAGTTATATCCTTTCTTCTGCTGACACCCTCTGGCAACAAGTCTGGCCTTATACAGGACTTTATTATTATTATCATATTTTTTATTGAATATCCAGCGACATGTGATGGTGGGGGCGCCCTTTGGACATTTGGTCACCTGCCAAGTCTGATTGGAATCCAGAGCTTTAATTTCATCTGAAATAGCTTCTTTCCACATCTTACTGTCAGGTGCAGCTATTGCCTCCTCAAATGTCAAAGGGATGCCATCCTCAGCAACATATATATAATTTGCAATGCCATCACGTTCAGTCGCCTCCTGTGGCAAACAATCCAAATTTAGATCCCCATCTACTTCTATATTCTCTAAGTTGGATTCTGTGACTTCCTTAAAAATATCATCATCCTTTGTGTATTTATTATTATTATTTCCTATTTTATTTTCAAAGAACTCAACATCTCGTGATAGGCGTATTTCTTTTGCATTTATATCTAATAATTTATATCCACAGGGTGAATACCCTACCATAACTAATTTCTCACTTTTGTTTTTAAATTTATTGGAATCATGTTTGAATGACAACATATATGCGTTGCATCCAAACATCTTTAATTTTGTGTAATCATATTTTTCATCAAACCACCTCTCGAAGGGAACAAAATCCTTATTGGTGGGACATCTATTCACTATATAGGCAGAGCACAATATGGCTTGTGACCAATAGATCTTGTCAAGACAACTCTCAAATAACATTGTTCTCGCCCTATCACAAAGTGTCCTGTTCATCCTCTCAGCCTTCCCATTCTGCTAGGTTCAAAAATTATTCCCTTCTCAGCACAATATGACTGGAAGGTTGTATTTGTGTATTCTGTGCCACGATCACAGCGGAGTCTTTTTACATTATATCCAAATTTATTTGAAACCATTTCATGATATTCCCTAAATTTTGTGAATGCTTCCGTTTTACTCGTCAGTAGGTACACACAACAAAAATTGGAATAATCATCTATAAATGTCATAAAATATTTCGCTCCTTTATATGAAGGAGGATTTATCGGACCACAGAGATCAGTATGCACCAATTCCAGAGGCTTTTTAGTTTTTCTTTCATGCCTCAGGAACGGTTTGCGTCTCTGTTTCCCCATAACACAGGGTTCGCACAACAATCTACAGTTGGAGTCAACATTCGGTATTAAACCTCTGTTTGACAACAACTTAACATCATTAACATTCAAATGAGCAAGACGCCTATGCCACACAGTCAGCGGGCTTGATTCATCCTCTAACGTCAGATTACACATTTTCAAAAAATCAATCGTGTACAAATCTGAGTCCACACTAACCCCAATGGTTACAATTTTTCCACTGCAGCGTTGTGTGAGAAAAACGGTGGAATTCTCAACGGATCACCATACACGAACTACGATGATGAAGAACTTAAAACGACGAATTAAAGAAACGATGACTAGAAGCACACATTACGACATATAAAAGAGAAGACTAGATACTTTGAATGTTTCACGAATTTTTATTAAACACCATGATGAAATACATGTTAATGCATCGACGAGAGATGAGCGACAAGAAGGCACACAAAAACATATAATCACAGCTGAGTTACAAAACACAAATATCACAGATAAAACAACAACAGAAACAGTGTTGCCACAGCATGTGATGTGCGAGAATAAGTGGCTATCGAATATTATAATTTGCCATTATTCTCACACGCCTCCTCAAATTATATATATTCGATTAAGATTTTTAAAAAGGTAACAATAAAAATAACGTTATTAATCTAATACTGTCATTTCGATACATAATGACAAAAAGTCAACAAACGATTAAAAATAAACATGTGGTCACAAACAACAACATTAACATACAAACAAAAATGGTATACATAAACAAAAAATTACGTTAAATTTATCAGTCTACAAAATTCGGTAAATTTGGGCCTCGGGCAGCCCTTCGTGAACATATCAGCCAATTGTCGCGAAGTTGGCACGTATAAGTATCTAAATTCTACATCTACATGACTGCATACAAAACGGTATTTTACGTCTATATGTTTTGACCTACGGGTATTCCACTTGCCGGAGTGCAACAGAGACAGACAGCTCTGATTATCCTCATAGATTACAGCCCTATCAGCAACTTGGATGCAAAAATCACCTAGTAGATATTTCAGCCATATGGACTCAGTGGTAGCATCGCATATTGCGATCAATTCACTTTCTGTACTAGATAAAGCCACTGTTGGCTGCTTCTTGCTTGACCAGGACACCAGTGACCCGTAGACAAAGGCACAGTATCCGGTAACCGACCGTCTTGTATTAACGCAGTTGCCCCAATCGGCATTGGAATATATTTCCAATATACTGCCGTTACTCTTATCATCATGTAGAAAAATCAATTTTTTGTCCTTGGTGGTTATCAGGTATTTCAGAACTCGCAGAAGATACTTGTAATGCTCATCCGTGGCACAGCTGGAGAATTGGCTGAAGTAAGATATTGCAAAGCAAATATCGGGCCGTGATCCTAACATTAAGTACATTAAACATCCCACGAGCTGTTGATACCGGTTATTCAAAACACTATCACACGCATTGAGGTCCCTGTCCAGTTGGAGTCCGGGGTCAATGGGTGTGAAGGTTGGTGAGCAATTTTCAACACCAAAACGTCTAGCAACAGACTCGATGAGAGCCCTCTGCTCAATCTCCAGTATGGCCTTCTCCCGATTGTAGCTAATATTCAGACCCAAATATTTTTTGACCTCTCCAAGATCCTTACATTTAAAACGTTTATTTATTTCATTTTTGAAAAAAGCAATTTTTGCCTTATTATTGGAGCTAATGAGGACGTCGTCAACGTAAGTGAGCAAGTAGACGACCGTATTGTCAGTCCTACTTTTATAAACATACAAGCAGTCATCAGCCTTACTCTGCTCAAAACCAAGAGCAACCAGAAACTCGTTAAATAACGTATTCCAAACTTTAGGCGACTGCTTCAGACCATATATAGATTTATTCAACTTCAAAACATTCTTTTTCTTATCTATTTTTGTTTCAATTCCCTCAGGTATTTCGAGGTACACGTCTTCAGACAGAATTCCATTTAAAAAGGCACTGCAAATATCTATTTGCTCTATATAAAATTTCATTTTATTACTGATAGCCAAGAGAGTCCTCACAGTCGAAAGCTTTGCCACCGGCGCGTAAACTTCATTAAAGTTGAAGCCTTTTTTCTGTTGACATCCTCTGGCGACCAGTCTTGCCTTATAGAGTACCTCATTATTCATATCGTATTTTTTATTAAATACCCAACGACATGTGATGGTAGGAGCGTCCCTTGGACGTTTGGTCACCCACCAGGTCTGATTTGAATTCAGGGCACTGATCTCCGAAGAAATAGCCTCCCTCCACATCAGACCATCCGGTGCACCATTCGCCTCCTCAAACGTCAAGGGGATGCCGTCCTCCGCTAGGTAAATATTTCCTGCAGTCCCATCACAATCAGCCGTTGCACCTGACAGACAATCCAAATTTACGTCACCATCAACTTCAATGTTCTCAAGATTCGATTCGGTGACCTCTACAAAAATACCATCATTATTATTATATTTACTAGAATCCTTGGCACCTATTTTACTTTCAAAAAACTCGACATCACGTGACAAACGTACCTCCTTAGTAGTCACATTGAGTAGTCTGTAGCCGCAGGGGGAATAACCGACCATTACAAGTTTCTCGCTTTTATTTTTAAATTTATTTGAGTCATGTTTGAAGGACAGCATATAAGCGTCACATCCAAACGTCCGTAATTTATTATAATCAAACTGTTCATTAAACCATCTTTCATAAGGAACAAAATCTTTATTTGTAGGGCAACGGTTCACAATATATACAGAGCACAATATGGCTTCTGTCCAATATATCTTTTCAAGACCGCTCTCGAACAACAATGTCCTCGCCCTTTCACACAGTGTCCTGTTCATCCTCTCAGCCTTTCCATTTTGCTGAGGGCAGCCGCCAACAGTGGGTTCGACAACAATCCCTTTTTCATTACAATATGATTGAAAAATCGTGTTTAAGTATTCTGTGCCCCGATCGCACCTGAGTCTTTTAACATTGTAGCCAAATTTATTTGCTACCATCTCATGATAAATTTTAAATTTTGAAAAGGCTTCTGTCTTACTCATCAACAGGTACACACAGCAAAAATTTGAGTAGTCATCGATAAAGGTCATAAAATACTTCACTCCATTATATGACGGAGGATTTATCGGGCCACACAGATCGGTATGTATTAGTTCCAAAGGCCTACTTGTTTTTCGTTCGTGCCTCAGGAACGGTTTCCGTTTCTGTTTGCCCATGACACAAGGCTCACACAGCAATCTGCGGTTAGTGTCAACATTTGGTATCAAACCCCTAGTTGACAATAACCTTACATCGTTTACATTCAAATGAGCAAGTCGACGGTGCCACACAGTCAGTGGACTAGGTTCATCTTCAGACATCAGATTGCACGAGTGATTTGGTATTTTCAAAAAATCAATCGTGTACAAATCCGAGTCAACGCTCACACCAGTGGTCACGATTTTACCACTGCAGCGTTGGATGACCTCAACAGACTCCTCTCGAAACAGAGTGTCGAAACCCGACTTGCTCATGCGCTTAACGGACAGCAGATTCTGTGGCAGCTCCCGAGCATACCTTACATTTTTTAGTTCTATTGCGATGCCATTCAACAATTTTAATTTTACAGTACCGACCGACGTGACAGCAAGCGAGACTCCTTTCTTCGCGACACAGATACTGTAGGGTTTTATCAAATCTAAATAGTCACTGAACAGACTTATATCATTTATCAAGTGAATCGTGCATCCACTATCCACTACGAAAGTGGTACGCAGCATCGAATTTACATTATTTTTAACATCAACGAAATCATTTATTTTATTATTATTATTATTCTGCAGTGTAAAGCTGTAACCATCTTCAGAGCGATTGTCATTCGAATTAAAATTATCATTGCACATTTGTGCTGAGTTACGATTATTATTATTATTATTATTATTGGTACCATGGTCGTTAGTACGATTTCCATTATTATTATTAACGTTATTACAATTATCCGTACTATTATTATTTCTATTTTTTGCATAGCAATTACGTGCTATGTGACCGATTTTGTTACAGAAATGGCATTTTATATTCGAATGCCCATTGTCATTCCCAAAGTTCCGACCATGTCCATTTGAATTATTATTCCCATTATTATTATTATTAGTATTGCTCTGTGCGTTTAAATTCCGGTTATTATTAAAGTTATTATTACTTCCGCCACGATTATAACCACGATTGTTTCCCCGATGTTGAGACCTACCACGACCAAAACGATTATTACTATTATTATTATTGTTATTATTACCGAAATTTCGTCCACCATTCGTAGTGTTGCCAAAAAATATGTTCTCTTCACCAGTGGCCACCACCGATGAAGGTTTCTGAAGAGTTGAATATTGAGAATTGCTTCTCAACGTCGATTTACTATCCAGGGACAGTTCACGTTGAAAATTGTTCAACCTCATGAACACGCCATCCCAGGTTACGACTTCACCAACCTCTAACACCACTTTGATAGGACGAAACTTCGCTGGCAGAGAACGTAGCAATACCAGTACAAATTGTTTGGTGGTAGTCAGGTCCCCCAACTCGGTCAATCGTCTACAGCGGGCACGAAAATCAAGTAAATACTTTTGTAAGTCAGAACCAGAAACATACCGTTTTGTATACAGCTCAGCTCGCAAATCCATTAGCGTCCTGTCATTTCCGCTATCAATCAGGTTTGTCAGCGCGTTAAACATCTCCTTCGCAGTTGTGTAGGTCTGGATGATTTCGAGGTATTCGTCCGTCACGTTGTTGGCTATAAGGAACATCGCCTTAGCATTCTCCTTCGACCATACATCTCCCCTATTTCGAACAGTTGGCAAAGAATCAAAGATTATGTTACCCAAAGATTCCTTTGCTAACAGCAGCTCCATCCTGAATTTCCATGTCCGACCATTCTGCCCATTGAACGGTTCGATAGTATTCTGCTTTCGAATGTCCATCTCGTGATCAGGCTACGACGATCAGTTGCACCGCGAATCAGCGACTTCAGCAACCTTTCAGATACGTCGACCAACGAATAAAAACGAACGAGATCCCAGGAACATCGAAAATAAATACGAACACTTTTAAAGGAAAAAATTACAAACAAGGCATGGTACTACTTGGGAGTGATGAACAGGATTTGACAGCACAACTCTGCATACTCAGGACAATGGCGACCACGTTGACAATCAGGTACCTGGGCCCATAACCTGTGAGAAAAACGGTGGAATTCTCAACGGATCACCATACACGAACTACGATGATGAAGAACTTAAAACGACGAATTAAAGAAACGATGACTAGAAGCACACATTACGACATATAAAAGAGAAGACTAGATACTTTGAATGTTTCACGAATTTTTATTAAACACCATGATGACATACATGTTAATGCATCGACGAGAGATGAGCGACAAGAAGGCACACAAAAACATATAATCACAGCTGAGTTACAAAACACAAATATCACAGATAAAACAACAACAACAGAAACAGTGTTGCCACAGCATGTGATGTGCGAGAATAAGTGGCTATCGAATATTATAATTTGCCATTATTCTCACACGTTGGATGACCTCAACTGATTCCTCTCTAAACAGAGTATTAAAACCCGACTTGCTCATTCGTTTTACCGAAAGTAGATTATGTGGCATCTCCCGAGCATACCTTAAATTCTTCAATTCAATTACAATTCCATTTAACAATTTCAATTTCACCGTACCCACAGACGTGACGGAAAGCGAGACTCCCTTTTTGGCAACACAAATATTATGAGGTTGAATTAATTCAATATACTCACTGAACAGGTTAATATCATTTATAATATGAATTGTGCATCCACTATCAACAACAAATGTGGTTCGAGGGATTAAATTATCTTCTTTATTATTCTCAAAATCATTAATTTTACTATTATTATTATTAACTGTGAAATTAAAGCCCAATTCAGAGCATTTGTCATTAACATTATTATTATTGTTACACATTTGTGCAGAATTCCTATTAGAATTACCATTACGATCATCAGATCTACTAAAATTATTATTATTGTGATTGTGATTATGACTGTGATTGTGATTTTCGTAGTTATTATTATTCCTATTCTTAACAAAACAATTACGAGCTATATGCCCAATTTTGTTGCAGAAATGACATTTGATCTTAGACTGACCACTATCATTACTACAATTACAACCATTATTATTAACATTATGATTATTTTGTGAACCTAAATTGTGATTATTATTATTAAAATTTCGACCTTCAATATCAGAAAACGAATTGTGAAAATTATTACTATTATTACTATGAGATCTTCCTCGACTAAAACCACGATTATTGTTTCGATTTTGCGACCGGCCACGATTGAAACGATTATTAAAATTACCAGAATTACAACCGACATTGTTATGGTTACCAAAGAACAGATTCTCTTCACCAGCAACAGGTACTGATGAAGGTTTTAGTGACACAGGATTCAGAGAATTACCTCTAACAGTCGACTTGCTATCCGAAGATAGTTCACGCTGGAAATTGTTCAGCCTCATGAACACTCCATCCCAGGTGACGACATCTGCATCCTCCAGAACAACTTTGATCGGACGAAATTTGGTGGGCAGTGATCTCAGCAACACCAGGATAAACTGCTTCACGGTTGTCAAGTCTCCCAGTTCGGTCAAACGACGACATCGAGCACAAAAATCAAGAAGATACTTCTGCAAATCAGCACCAAAAACATACCATTTAGCATACAACTCTCCTTGTAAGTCCATCAGCGTCTGGTCATTTTCGTTGTCAATTAAATTAGTCAACACTTGAAACATTTCTTTCGCCATTGTGAATGTTTGTATGATCTCCAGGTACTCGTCAGTCACATTATTAGCAATCAGGAACATCACCTTCGCATTTTCCTTCGACCAGATATCTCCCCTATTTCAAACAGTAAATAAAGAATCAGTTATTATATTACCCAACGATTCCTTCGCCAAAAACAGCTCCATCCGAAACTTCCAGGTTCTGCCATTTCGCCCATTAAACGGCTCAATATTATTCAGCTTCCTAACTTCCATCTGGATGACAGGTAACGACGATCAGTTGCACCGCAAACAGCAATTTCAGCAACTATCAGATGTGCCGACCAATGAATCAACTCAAACAAGATCACAGGAACAGCGAGAAGCGAACATATTAGAAGACGAAAAATAAATTAAAAGGCATGATTACTACTTGGAAGAAGCGATCAGGATTCGACAGCACAAAATTTACGAATTATAACAATGGCGACCACGTTGACATCCAGGTAACTGGGCCCATAACCTGTGAAGAAATAGGAATTATCAACTGGTCCAGCCAGACGAAAATGACGACGAAAGACTTTAATTGAACGATAACATCGAAAGAAGATCAGACACACATATTACGAACACATAAATAAAACACCAAATATTCACTTTTCACAAACTTTTATTTTCACACAAGATGGTGAAGATGTTAATTCATCAACGTTTTATGAGCGACAAGAGGCACACAAAATATATTATCACAGTTGGGTTTCAAACATAAAATCACAGATTACAAATAATACTAAAAACAGTGTTACCGCAACAAATGATATGTGAGAATAATAAGCTAACGTATAATATAATTTGCTTCATTCTCACAATAATATCTTTTTTTTATGTGAATTAATATATTGAATTTCAATGATCGTATGATGAAGAACACGATCGGTAAAATTTCAGGGGGGTGTTGATACGAAATCCCACCTCATCTCATTCTTCATCATCATCACATCAATCTATATATATATGTCACACGTTCACTCTCATCACGAATTGCTTCCCCTACTTTCTGTTACCGATAATGCTGTTGCTTCGCCATTGCGTATTTTATTTGAAATTATATTTTTAATCAGCTAATAAATTCTGTCGTGAAAACTTCTCTCTTACTCATTTTTGTTCCTCGTATTTACCACCTCACATCAATATGTAATAAGACTTTTTTCTTTGGCCTTTCAACTGTTGAGTGAAATAGATTTCAACTGAAACAATGAAAAATATCTATAAAAGTAATAAAAAAATTTAAAACTATAAAATTTCTCAACTTTAACGCAAATAATATTATCAATGAATTTAACTTCTAGCTGTAGGATCCAAAATGGGGTATTACCGAACTTGTATCTATAGGGCCACATCAACTGTCATTGCTGGTTATACCAATTCAAGAATACCCAACGTTTCTGATTTCAGAGTCTGTGATAATTATATGATCTGTGACTTGATGCTTAGTAGCAAGGGGTTTTCAACAGGACAAAGAGTTTAATTTTGAAGAACTTTACTCCCCCATTCTGAAACTGTCGTCCTTCCAAACCATTTTAGCAATCTCTAACGAATTACACCTTAATGTTCATCAACTTGATAGGTATATGCGCAGCTTTCTTAAATGGTGTAGTACAGGAAAATATTTACGTTGAAATTCCTGACGGAATAAAAAATAATGTTGATCATTCTAAAAATGTCTTACTTCTTAATCGAACATTTTATGGACTTAAACAGGCTCCTAAAGCATGGAATACTGCGTTTAATTCATTTATTACATCTCTTGGTTTTGTTTCCGGCACTGCCGATGATTGTCTTTACACATATAAAAAGAATAATGAGCTAGTACATCTTTTAATTTATGTAGACGACATCTTGATCAGCTCAAACAATTCAAAATTAATTGATAAATTTAAAAGATTATTGAGTAAAAAATTTAAGTATAAAGACTTTGGAGAAGTCCATAATTTTCTTGGCATGATGATTTCTTATGATAAAGGTCTTGGTACCATAAATATAAATCAGACACACCTAATTGAATCTGTTGCTAAATGTTTTGGGGTAGAGAAATGTAACCCAGTAAGTAATTCGATTGAACCTCGTCTACAACTTGATCGAGATTTAAATGGAAATAACTTAATAAATAAACAGTATCAACAACTTATTGGATGTTTAATGTATATCATGCTAGGTTCGAGACCTGACATATGTTACTCGATTAGTTATTTTAGCCAGTTTCAGGGAGCAGCCACCAACGACCACTTCAAATACGCATTAAGAATTCTAAAATATCTATTTTCGACAAAGGACTATAATCTAACGTATTTTCGTAATAACAGTACTAATGTTTTAGAATTATACCTATTCTGATGCTGACTGGGCTAATTGTACCATGTCTCGTAAATCAATATCAGGATTTTGTACTCGAGTTTATGGTAATTTAGTTTCATGGTCTAGTAAGAAACAGCCAACTGTGGCTTTTTCAAGTACCAAAAGTGAGTTAATCGCACTTTGCGAAGTAACCACCGAGGGAATTTGGCTACGGAAATTACTCGTCGACTTTAATATAAATTTAGATGGTAAATGTATATCCTTTGAAGACAACCAAAGTTGTCTAGCATTAGTTAAATCCGCCCGTTGGAATTCGAAATGGAATAAACATATTGACACGAAATATCGATTTATTTCAAAAAAATAATGCTTTTCACAAGTAATCCACATCAATGTACAAATTGCGAATACTAGACTAAGACCTGGGTAATTTTGATTTTGGTCATGGTTTTGTCTCAGTATTCTTAGTCCTGGTCTGGCGAAACCAAATTATAGTATTGTATAGTCTTTCTTGGTCTCAATCCCTGTCTTGCACCATGGATGCCGTAACCTTCGATCATTTAGTATTGAATACCCAGTAGCCCTATCTCACCAATGTTAGTAAAACGTGCCATGATTGCAAAACCCGTGAATAAGCGTAGATTTTCTGCGTATGCGCAAATGTCTTTTTCGTCTTTTTTCAGTTTGTTGGTCCTGTGAATCTAAAGCTATCTACGACCTTGCTATGAATCCAGGGAAATGGAGTCAAATCAATGCCCATTTACGAGTATGAAAGTAATAATGTTGGCATATATTTTCGTGGTTACCTGGGTATCTAGTACTAAATGATCGAAGGCCGTGACCCCTTTTATCCAACTCTAATAAAATTTTTAATTATATGTATGTGAATACTGCTGATCAGTTAGCCAACCTGTTCAGGAAAAGTCTGAACACTCTGATATTTACCAATTTTGTTAAAAGACTGAACATTCTGTAACCGTTGTTCCTTCATATGTTTACATGTTTTAAAAAAAAATTTTAGTCCATTTGTTTCTATATGTATGTTGTGACATTTTAAAATTATTTTTATTCTTATTCAATTTTAATTTAACTATCCTTGAATTGAGGAGGGGTGTTGGTTATACCAATTCAAGAATACTCAACGTTTCTAATTTCAGTCTGTGATAATTATATGATCTGTGACTTGATAATTTGTACTTGATCATTATTATATATTTTCTGTATTACGTTTTTAGTCGACTTATGGTCTCTGATACCTGAACATCAATATATTCTAGTCACGTTTTTATGTGTTTTATTAATTATTTTAACTAGTTTTTGAGTGCCGTTTTTTAATAGTGTATTCCGCTGTACGAGATACGTGAGTTTATGTTGTACGATGACACTTTCACTGACATTGTGATTTCCAAACCTCACAGTCATCTTAAATCTTGAGCCTCACTGAAAACAAGCAAATTGTTTTGCCTCTAGTATTTAATGGAGCGATGAGATCCGAGTGTACGAAATAAGGTGCAAGTATTCATAACCAGAATCAGAAATATAGTAAAATCAAACTTGTTGGACACAGTCCATGCAACTCTCATAACCTTATACATTTGGCAACACTGATCATACCTATGCAAATTTATATTTTTTTATATCTTTGTGCACTATTGTGGATAAGGCTCATATTCACAAATGTCACTTGACCCTCCCTTCGCTTAAAATTGACTTAAAAATGACTTTTAGAATAATTTTGAATTTAAATGTGTGGTGACATTTCATTTTTACATTGAAAATCTCATAAAAGATACAATGTTCCCACATTTTTAAGTATGAAATGGTGCAAAAAACTTTATTAAAGTGAAATTTAAGTGAGAGGAAGTTAAAGTGATGTTTGTGAATATGGGCCTAAGTGGGGACTCTCAGCATTTTCAACCCACATAACATTATGTAATTTGTTACTAATTTCATTCGCCTTATTAAATTTGTCATGTTATAGCTTTTTGTGATTTATTGCGTGGAAATACGATCTACAGTTCACCAACCTCCTCACATAACAGATTACACTTTTTTCCCACAAATGTACCACAAAAGTTTTATTTTTTTTCCAGTTTTTGAGTTTTTTATTCTCAGATATACAACGGGGGGGGGGGGGGAGTTGAGTGATTTAGAGATTTGTGAATTTTTTTGAGATTTATTTTGGAGCAGTTAGTTCTGAAATTTATGTTCAGATTGAATCCATTTGATGGTGATTGCAAGGAGCAAAGTCGGCCTAAAAATAAGTTGTAAATGTATAAACAATTTTGATAAAAGGCACTATATTTTTCTTTTATTTTGCAGAGAGCTAGTCAAGTCGATCAAAAACTACATAATTCTTTTTTTACACAACCTTAAGACTTCAGCTGAAGATGACTTTGACAGAGGAATACTCTCAAATCTTTTTAATGTGGCCTGCAAAATGACTAAAAACACATAGAATCTCAAACACTGGAACTTGACTTCGATTAATTCCAAAAAAAAAAAAAAAAAAATATTGGAAAGAAATATCAACACAAAATTTTATTCTATTCAAATACGTCAACTTCAACAACTCTTCGTTGGACTTCTTCACATGACAATCTTGGCTGATTCAACTTTGACTTGCTGATCATCACGTTTTCAACTTATGAAAATTCTTCTTAACAGTGACAACAAACTCATCCTTACAAACACACTACAGTAACAATACATTATAGAACCTAATTTAGTAACGGATATAGTAAATGGTATCCCAAAATTTTTTGGTAACATATTTTTAAATACTTTTGCTTTATATGTTCAAAGGTATCTGGAATTAATCGAAGGGAATTTTTACATAATATTTTTTGTCATTAGACACATCAAAATCAAAATTATTGATATTCTTAACTTTGGAAAATTAAATTAATTTTGATGAGATTCTCAGCAGATTGTAATGTAAACATCATAGGTTTGATGATTATTTCCAAAAACAATTTTGAAACACTTTTTAACAACTTTGAGGGAGAATTAATTTAGGATATTTCAATTTGAGTAACAAATTTTCCACATTTCCAAACAATTTACAGTAATGTTGCATTAGAATCATTCACCATTATTACAATTTCAGGCCTAATAAAATCAGAAAATAGTAAAATATCAACCAAATTCACTGAAATTTGCCTAAATTATATTTCAAATTTAGCTCTTTCATTGTCCAAAAATCAAGAAAAATTTAAAAGGCTTTTTTATAGTTAAAATTATGACTTTTAATATAAAAATTAAAACTTGAAAAATGTAATTTTCATCCTAAAAACGTAATTCTTCAACAAACAACTATTAAAATTCACCGAATGTGATTTTTATTGAAAACTTTTTCTTACAAAACATATAAAATTTATACTTTAATTATAAAAGATTCAAATATTTACAAAATCAATGATCACCATATTATATTGATAATAAAGGAATGAATGTCACCTCATGACCAGAAAACATTAATACAAGATAAGTCACAGAACAAAACAACGAGAACTCGAATGTGTGAACAGTGATACCAACTTCTGGTATCTAACACATTCGCCTTATTAAACTTATTGATGTGAGGTTGTGTGCGCGAGAACCAAAAAATAACAAGAGAGATGTATTCACGATAGAATTTATTAGCAGACTGAAAAAGCATTTCAAAGTAAAATATAATATTATACAGAATGGCGAAGCACAGTGTTATCGTAGTTCCAAAGTAGGGGAAGTGATTCGTGAATAGAGCAGAGTGTATGACATATATATATATATATATATATATAGAACGGTGATGATGATTATGAAGAAGGTGATGAGGTGAGATTTCGTTACAACACTTACCTTATTACATTTTTTTTTATCTATTGCACGGAAATACAATCCACCGTTTACCAACTTCCCCACATAATTCAAATTACATAAGTGAACAAAGATTATAATGTTGAAGCTCAGCGCTAGTGTCAAATGGTAACTTATGAGTAAGGCTATGAATTTTATGCTCTAAAAAAAGTAAAATATGCCCTAAATATTTCCTAAAACTGGCAAATATGCCAAAATATTCCTTATCATTATGGGGCTCATTTTGAAGGGAAAATCAAAACAAACTTGAAATAGAATGCAGATATCAGTCATTCACTTAATAATTTGAAAGAAGAGAAACATTTTGGAATTTTTTTTTCATTCTTCCAACATTCTTACATTAGTTGATAGTTCTAATTACAATAAAATGGATTACATCCTATAATTAAGTGTTTTCGTAGGTTTTCAAAATGAAAACTTCTTCTCAAATATGTATATATATATGATTATAATGATTTCACATCCTTCTATCTACCTTTCTCTCTACTGATCAAGTTCACAAGGAGGGGTAGGTGGAACACATGGGCAAAAGTAAATTTAAAAGTACTACGGAGTGATGGAATGAGGAGTGCCCTTTGTCCAGAACAGTTTATCTTATTTAGGAAAAGAAAAGTACTTACAATAGTCAAAATCAAAACTGTCAAAAGTATAAAAATTATAAAAGAAAAAATTAAAAAAGAGATTTCAGATATAAGTCAAAAAAATATGGAAATATTTTCTAAAAAACGCTAAAATCAGTAAAATATTCCCTAGATTATGCTCTTAAAAACCTAAATTATGCCAATATATGCTTTTTACCCTAAGTATACCAAAATATGCCACATCAAATAGGTGTCATTTTACTGGACATTTCACGATTCGCAAAGAAAACTTCGATATGCCACAACTGCTCTTCTACAAAAAAATATGCAAAAGCATAAAATTTGTAGCCCTACTTATAAGGTATGATGTAAGAATGTAGAAATGGAACATTACATATATATATATATGTGTGTATGTATTTAGTATGTGATGACGTGAGTGAGTGACGGTGTGAGTGTGGGAATTTGGTACCATCATTTAATTCATAAGGCTCGTTGGTTTTTCGTGGTTTTCGGCGTTTTCGCTGGGTTTTCGTGGAAAATAAAACAAACTTACCAACTGTTGAAAGTTGAAACCATTGAAATGAAACTTGAATTTGTGATTTCCGTGGCTAATAGAACAGACCTACTAGTTACTTCGGCTCATTCTCCATCGCCAATGAAGAAATCGGCCTCCATTGTGATTGTTCGTCATTCTGCTTGTTAAACTATAAAGCTACTAACTCTAGTCTTGTTATAATTAATGTAAAATCGGGTCATCACTCCTTCACTGAGTGTTTCTTGTCTTCCGGTAACGTTCGCCATAAAAGGTGAGTATTGTTATTGTTAATAATTTGCTTTTCGTAAGCCATTTTCAGTTTATTGATCGCAGAATTATTATTTTAGACATACGTAGACTAATCAGAAAGATTAAGATAGTCTCTCAACATTTTCATTATCTATTTACCATTCATTAAGAAGAAAATAATGCATCTTTATGAAACACTATGAAAACCCCAAGTCTTATTACTGAATATTATAATGTGCAAAACAGTGAATATCAGTTTTATCAGTGCCAGTCTGCGAGACTTCGATTGCTGTCACCAACTTTCAGTTTTTGCAATGTCGATAACTTTATATGATAACGGATTACTTTTGATAATTAAATCACGGCAATACTTGTCCCGCCGAGAATCATCACGTATGTTTTAAGATGTTTTTGTTACAGTCGAAACAAGTATAACTATGTCATATCATCGGAAATTTGGTGAATTAGTAGGCGTCATGGTTACTTCTTCGCAAATTACGAATACCGTAACTGTTGCTTTGTTTCTAATATTTTATTTTATCATGATTTCTGTAATTCATGTCGTGATAGTAGTGGGTCACTTTTTGTTACTATTTATTCAATAATTTCTAGTGCAATCTCGAATTAATTTGTCCCCTGTAATTCATTGTCGATTGCATTTTTCATTCAAAAATCAAATTATCAGTCATTCTGTTAATTTTACTTTTCAGTATCTTTGAAATTGAAGACGTTATGATTCGTTGTATAAAATTGATCTATATAGTAATTTTGTCACATTTGTCACTAGAAAATATTTTATTAAGACTGAACTAACTGAAAATTGAATCCTCTCCCTTGAGCCATATTTTCCTGCTATTTCGTTTTACAAGTTACCTAATATTTTGTTATCGTTGAACTTTTTCAATTAATTTTTTTTTGTTTTTCGAAAATTTTATGACTATCTCGCGAACTGTACAGCTAGAGAAGGTAGTGTTGGTATCCCAGTGAATTTTCGACAAATTCGTGAAATTTTAAGATTGACTTAATTAATCGTCTTCTGTCTAATTTCGTGTCCTTCATAATATATCTTATATTCCTCATTTTTATTGAATAGTTCATTGTTAGTTCGTTGAATAGTTCAGTTGATCGTACTGTTGACTGTGGGCTATATCTCATTAGCAACTCAACACTCGGACTGAAGTGTTTCAAGTTACAGTTTTTGGTGAAAATAATGAAGACAACCTGTCAAAATACCCAATAATTTTTCCTATTTGTTGATCTCTGTTCTTAATACCTGAAGAACAGGTTGATTAGCTTTCTTTCAGTTTTTATAGAGAGGACATTTCAAATGTTTAACTCTTACGATCGGCTCTCCTAATGCAAGTTGTAAATATACAATTCAGAAAATTTGTGAAATGATTTTATTTTTGATCCTATTCATAAAAATTTCAATCATTGTGCAATAAGCTGATGAAAAATTATATGGAAAGATGAAGATGATTGTAAAGAAAATATGTTGGAGCGTTTGTCTTCGTACCACTGTAAATGCTTCCGCCTAAAAACAATAAAATTACTACTCTAAATGTCAGTTACGATTTCAACTTGGATTTTCTTTTCACGTAAATCCTCGTCTGTTTCATTGTGTTAGCTATTTTTTTATCTATTTGTTGAGTTGTGTCAGTATGTTTTGCTTAACTGTAAACGAACCATGTTTTTATTTTTTCTGGTTTTCCGGTAAGAAATGTATCATTGAATGTTGATTGGTCAGTGCTTCGTCGTATTTGTGTCTGTCTAATCGTTTGGTTGAATTTTTCATTTCACCTTCATTTTTTTCATTTGGCTCGAATGTTATGATTGCTTTCAAGTCTTTCGATAGCACCCATGTTCTAAATTGCACTACAAAAATGTTCAAAGATGTGTTTTTATCACGTGTTACTTTTATTGATACTCGAATATTCGAATGTTGATTAGCCAATCACACAAGAACCTCGCAATTTATAAACGTCTGCTTGTTATTCATTTATAAAACACCCTCTTATGCGTAATATGTATATTTTTTTTTTCCGCTATATTAGTGTCCGTTAAAATGTTTCTCTTAAAGCTCTGAATATGAATAAAATCGGCGATGATTAATGAGAAACCTCGTTTGACGTTTCTGTAAAAAACTGTAAAAAACTGAAAAAGTTAAAGCCTTCAAAGTTTCGGAAGTGAATATTTTATTAAGTATTTCGCCTATCGTTTTCACGTTGATCACTTCTTGAAAATGCGTTGACTATGCTGTTGAAATTCTGCTACTCGTTTAAAAAGTATTAGTTGGAAAATTAAAAACAAAATGATTGATCACGTTCAGCTTGGTGAGCCGTGACTAAAGTATGCACGTAATTTATGTTTAGGTTGAAATACTCTGCTGTCGAAGGTATTGGAATGAATTGTACTAGTATAATAAATTTCCGAGAAGTCATCTTAAATGGGAGAAAACCAAGATCAACTTACTGGAAGTTAGTTGCGAGGCAAGATGTCGGGAAATATTCGGTAAAAAGAAAAGAGTATCATTAGAGCTCAAAGAGGGGTTGGATTGTGAAGCGAATCAAAGAAATAGCAGGAGTTATTCATGAGGGTGTCACTATAACAGTCGTCTTGTAACGTTAAGTTTTTTACAGTGAGAAGGGTGGATGTACAAATTTTTGTTAGCCAGTTTTCTTTATGGGAAATCACCATCAACAGTTGATGAATGTGGATGACAATTTTTCATCTGATCTCTGCAGTAAGAATATTGCGGTATTTGGAAATAAGTTGTTTTTCTATTGACATTTTTTGATGAGTTTTAATATGGTTCCTTTGTGTATTTTTAAACGAAGTCTATTGCGAGAAAGGTTATTTGTGGATTAAAGATTTTCCTCTGGTTTTGGTAAATTCATAGTCGTTATACTCGCAACGATAATAGATATCCTGAAATGTATTTCTAAATATCTAGAAAGGATTGAACTTGATTTCATAATAGTTTTGTGTGAATTAAATACAACTGAAAAGCTGTAGTCACCTTCAAATAGAGTAGGGTTCTAGGTGTGTCTGTTCCTTCGTGAATATCACTAAAAGAGAGAAAACAGAATACAAGGCGTCTTCATTTTAAAACACTACATTGGATTTCGTGTAGTTTCAAGACCAGTTTCTCTTGGTAAACGAACATTTAAAACAATTAATCTTCGTGTGTAGCAAAGAAACGTCTGCCACTGAACACTAAAAATCGTAAATAACATGAACAATAGTTTTTCGTGTGAGTGCGTTCATATGGATCAGTAGCTCCCAACCGGTGGACTTTTCTTCTTCGATTATTAGGGGTAGAGGTCGTGAAATCCGTCAGGAAGCGCAAGGGGGCTTTTTTTAAATATTTCAAATGTACGTTTCTTTTGTGAAGTGCTATACTTTGTAGAAAATCATCAAAACGGAGTGAATGAAAGGGGTAATAAAAAGCTGGGTAGCCCGAACGTTGCAAACAATTGGCAAGAAAGGATCCATCCAAAGAAGCTTCGAAATCATGGCCGTAGAAAGTAGTAAAATCAGTGCATCGGTTGGCAGGCACTGATTCTTATGGTAAAGTTGAATTCACGAAGGTCATTACTAGTCCTGACAATAAATTGCCATTCTCTATCGTATTTATAGAAGAATGGTGGGCATTAGAACCCCCGCTTGAAATTATAAAGCAACCCTGTTGGGAAACGAGGCTTAGATAAAACTTATGGATGGGAGATTTTGTAATATTTTGAAAAATGTATCTGTGGCCTTGCTCCAAAGACCGATGTAAATGTGAATTCTTCGATATTCATCACTTCGCAAAAGTCCAGTTTTTGAACTATTATACAAGTTTGTTACACTGTCTATTTTGAACTTCGCATAATGGGCTACTTTACATATTTAGTTGGATAAAATAATTTATAACGAACAATGATTTCCGAATCATCAACTCAATTAAAGGGGCTAAATTGCAAAATTTTGATAAAAAGCCCTTGCATCCCTCAGTAAAAATTTTTTCACTTCCGAAAATAAGCTTTTTGGTACCAAATTGGTGTTGATTCGGGTATTCAATGAATGAAACAAAATAAACAGTAAATCAACTTTCGGTTTATAGAGTGTCTCATCAGTGCCACGCCTCGCGCCTCAGTTGGTCCATGACCCATTTCTTCGTAGTTCATTGAATTTTGTGTTTGCGTCAGGTTCAATAATTCCTCCGGAATCATTATCTCGACCCCTATTGGCTCCTAAGCAGAATTGCAATCTTAACATTGAAAATCGGCCGAATATCAGAAATTTTGATTTTTCTTTTGTTTTGAAGGACTAAATTTTCAAAAAGGCGCTGTATTATCCAAAGTTTATTTGTTAATTTTGTTATGGATACATTTATTAGTACTTTCAACCCAAAATAATTGTTAGGAAAGATCTTGAAATACAACTAATGTCACTGAATTTAAAAAAATGAGTTAAAAACCTCTTATATTGTTACAATCTTTTTGAAATTTTCTCACTTAACTTGAACATAACATATTCAATCAGGAATTAAATTTGAAGTTGATGGGCTTGTACCTGCTTCAACGTGATCTATTACTAAATTTTACTTACAAAAATTTGAAAGAAAAATCACCAAAAAACTCAACGATCAAACTCAGAAGTATGTTTTTTTTTTTAACTTTGTTGACCATGTTGGGAAGGAAATTGTGTTTTATTTCATAGTAAACTAGGAATGCCCACAAGGTAAGGAAGGTACTGAAAAATTTGTAAGGACAAACCAAAATTTTTTGACATTACAGTCTGAATGGTATATTTTGCTTAGAATAAATTGGTTTTCAAATTATGTGTATTGCAGCTTGTGTCTTTTATAGTTTTTAAGAATTTTGTATCTCAATAAAACTTCAAATAGTCATAATACAGAAGCTAATGGGTGGATTTGGTGTACCTTCGAACTTGACTGAGATATAAACCTAAAATATTCTCATGCAAAAATTTTCTTAATCTGTGAAGAATTACGGCTTCCAATTTATTTAAAAATTTGAATTTCAACTTCAAAATTACATTCATAACCAGTCGTTAGTAGTTGAAAATATAGTTAACTACAGTGCAGTTGTTGTTAACTACTGCTTTACATTAAAATAGGCCTATATGTGAGAGGTGTATTACTACATATACCTACGAGATAACAAATTGAGACACGTATAACTGGTTGAATTTCAGGTTTCTGCTCTCCTTACGCTGATAAAATATCGATAAAATGAATGATTTGCGCAATTCTATTGTAGCTTTAATAAAAATATGCCTATCCTTATCTTTGGTGGTCTGTAGATCATGTTTTCTATCATATTGAACTTTTCAAATGGAACTTTTGTATTTATAGTACACTTATACAAAATGCTCAAAAACAACTGAGACTGATGTTTTCCTGTGACAACAAGTCCTCGCAGTCAGCACTCAAGTACATACTTGGGTGTATTTTTTTGCTATTAAAAAAACGTTAAAATCTGTACAGTTTAAGCCTCACATTCTTGAAAATAAGTAGATTGTTCAAACACGAATGAGACTTACGTTTTCTGGAAGTGATGAAACTACACCATAATCAGTTAGACTGAATGCTGTATTTAGTTCTCTCTCAAATTGTAGAATCTCTGTGTAGTATCCAATGTCTAATGTAAAACATGCACATGAAAAGTATAGGTTTCTTTATCCAATTGGAGTTGAAGGAGGATGAGTTTAAAAAGACTTGATGGCATGATAAGGGATGGAAGGGTGCTATTTAAACAGAAGAAATTGTTTTTAATTTTTTTAGGAAACCCAATTTTTTGCGAAATCAGTAATTTGCACGTTCCATCTCTAGCAACTCCACTTACTTCTTACCTCCCATATATCATAAAAGGACGCTTCTGGTTTAATATGTCCACGCACGAAAAAAAAAAATGAAACTTACCACCCTCTGATGTTAGTTTCCACAAGCGGGTACTGGTACATTTTGTATTCCTATGCTCCATCTTCCTTCATTCTAGAATTTACTCAAATACTAGGGTGGGTGGCGACCATTGATTTTTAATATCTTTAGTCTGTCAGTTGTTATTCCTAGCAGAGTAGCATCGAGGTACCTGCTGCCTTTTATTCGGGTGAAATTTAAAAGTTGTTGAGTGATTTCTGGTGATTTCAGTTTAAATTTATACATCTTTTACATTTTACTTTCCAGCAGTCAAAGAGATTATTTGTTCATCTTGAAAGTGCTGTCATTGATCCCAAGTTTAGTTGCTCTACACGCATGTCTGTTAGTTACTGAGTGTAAAAAGAAGACTTATTTTTTCAGGAGACATCAGTCTTACTTTTCATATTGAAATTAGTCCATTGTTTATTTGTCAGTTGCTTCCTTGATTAGGCTTTGATATTCAGGATTAAGAGAAACATTTTAGAGGAGACCCTGTGTAGTAGAATAATATTCATAATGTATAAGATTTATATAACTTAAAAATTTTAACAAAAAAATTTTTTCTGTATGTTGTAGGTGTGTGTGATTGGCTAATGTTATAATTAGGAAGAGTCGCGTACTCAGATCCGCATTATTAAAAAAAATAATCGGCCAGGATTACCATATACACAAAAAAATAATGAATGGTAATGTTATATTTTTCCGACATAATGTTAACATCTATCGAAAATCTGTCGCCGAACCTCAGTAATAATTCAAATACAAACACAATTAAAAGTTCGAATGCGAATTCCGAATTTGGTGGTGCTGGTAATAACAACAACAACAACAACAGTAGCAGCACCAACAATTTGGCCGTTAACGGCAATAAGGTAGCCAAGGCAGTGCTAATATGCCATCCGAGTTCGCACGCATTCTCAGATCGAACACTGCTTCTGGACAAACCGATTAAAATTGGTCGATCTGTTGGCCACAACAAAGCGTCGATTAGCAATGGCATATTCGATTGTAAGGTGCTGTCGCGTAACCACGCACTACTCTGGTACGAGGATGGTAAATTTTTTTTGCGTGACACACGTAGTAGCAATGGCACTTTTGTCAACACCGAAAGGCTGAGCAAATCCAGTGAGGAGTCTCCCCCAAAAGAGGTGTTCTCAGGTGACACAGTACAGTTTGGCGTCGATGTTGTTGAGAACTCACGAAATGTCACTCATGGCTGCGTCATTGCCACCCTAAAGCTGTTCCTGCCAAATGGGCGTGAGGCAAAGCCAATGCCCTCCATATTTGCTGCCTCCGGTGGTGGTGGAGGTGGCAGTGTTCACAGCCACAGTAACAGGGTTACCCTTGAAGACCTGTACCACCTGAACCAGTATTTGCAGGATTCGCTGCAACGTGAACAAATGCTGGAGATGAAGTTGAGTGCGCTACACTCGTTGATGAAGACATTACGTGAAAGCACTGAACTCAGCTGGAAGGCGTTGATCTCGAACAACAGCCTTTTGTCGCGTGTTGAGTTGCTGGAGGTCCAGTTAAAGTGCTACTCGAAAAAGTTTGCTGAAGATAAGTTACGCGAAGAACTGCGCATGTTACAGGAGGACAAGAATGCATATGAGAGTGTTGTCAAGCAGTACTTCCAGAAGATATTGGATGAGAAAATTGAGGCGACTCAACAGTGTCAGGATTTGAACCGAGCGCTGGCAAATACAAAAACCGAATTTGCCAACATGCAGCTGCTGTTGTCCAACTGCCAGACTGAGTTACGCGAGCTAGCACATGAAAACACGATGCAGGAGAAGATGATCGAGGAGTTAGAAGCAAAACTGAAGCTGTCAGAAGAGAAAAGCAAGGAAACAATTGCAAAAGTTGCAGAAGAAAATGCAGTGTTGTACAACCAGTTGAAGAATTTAACCAGTACTGAGGAGATGTTGCAGCAGACGATCAAAGAACTGGAAACACACGGCGACTATGCCCACAAGCAGGTTATGTCACTACAGAGTCAGGTAGAGGAACTTCAGAAGCATCACAGTGACATACTGTGTGAATTAGTGGATCCAGCCATCATCAAGGACAAAATAAACGACGTGGACTTGGTGAGGTCATGGATCGCAATATACGCCGAGGCTTTGCGCAAGTGCAAAGAGAATACCGCTATTGTGCGCAAACGGGTCGAGCACCTGTGCTGCAACAAATCGTCGATGCAAGAAAGGGTGACGTTTCTGGAGTGTGAACTGAATAAATGTGCCATTAAGTTGCAAGACTGCCGCGAAGAGCAGGCAGTGCTAGAGGCAAAAATTATTGAACGTAAAAACGAACTGGACGTATTTAAACCAGTTCCGGATATTCTTGATGAGTTAAATGAGAAAAAGTGTGGTGGTGCTAATGAGAATGAAGTTATACATCTGCAGGAGCAGCATAAACTGCTGAACGTCATCCAGCGAGATATCAACTCGACTGAAGAGCGCTATAAAGAGGTGGAGTCGATGCTGAAGATGGCCAAAGACGAGTTTATGAAAATCACTGTCTCCTACGCTATCGAAGAGGACAAGCTGGACCTGTATGAGAAGCAGTTGTTGAATTTGGAAACGGCTGTTCGAACCCTTAATGAGCATGTTGACAATTTGGATACGTACCAAAAAGAAACCGTTAGCATCGAGGACATTCAAAGTTTGAAAAAGCAGCTTTTTGATGCGCACGAAATGGCTCAGGAGAAGCAAAACGTTACGATTAAGTTGATGAAGCATTTTTCACAGTTTATAAGTTTGATTAATAAGAAATTGGATGTTGTGGAAGCAACTATTGGCGGATCTGTGATCTCTGATGAGAACCTTAGTACTATAGATGAATTAAAATTACTTAAATTAGAAAGTACCAGATTGGTTGATGCTGTGAACGAGTTGCAGAAGGCCTTGGAAAACGTGTCTCGTAGAAGTACTCGAGATGAAGCCGACTGCCCCAAAACTTCAACCGTTCAACTAAACAACGATCTCACTGTGATTTTTAAAGAGAAATTACGTTGTTTAGAGTTGGAGAAGAAAAAGCTAGAGAATAACTTTGCAACTCTTCAACAACAGTACGATTATCTAAAAAGTTACCCATATTTCGATTTATATTTTATTCTACCGATTGTATTATTGATTTTAGTTATCATTTTTAATTTTGGTGATAAACTTTCGTATGTGTTTGGCACGTGGGGATGAAGGAAATGGAAGAAAAAAAAATGAACATGTTCATTATAGACTGCATGATTATTTTTAATCTTAAGTATAATTTTTTTTTTCCCAGTTATTTATTTATTTAATTTATTTATTTTTGTATTATAGGTTAATTTTGTGTGTGTGTGTTTTTATATCATATTTATATTTGTATATGTATGTATGTATGTGTGTATGGATGTATGGATGTATGTATGTGTGTGTGTATGTGTGTATTTGGTCATCATTTATTTCATTTAATAATTTTTGTGTTCAACATTGTGAAAAAATGTGTTTGTGAATTGTGTTTTTTTGTCGTTTTTAAAGGATTTAAAATTGGGGAATTTTTAGGTTGAGCTTCAATTGAAGAGTTATTTTGAGAATTACTGTAATTATTTACTTGTTAAAATTTATTTATTTTAAATATTTTTAAAGCTATTATGTTTGGAAAATTAATTTTTCATTTCATTTATCGAATGTAGCCATTTTTCAGAATATTTTTTTGTCGCGATAGATTGATTAATTTTTCTGGAATGATAACTTTCTCAATCAGCAAATTTTTTCACAATATCAATTTAACTATTTTATAATAATACTTTTTTCAACTCATCCGACATGAAAGTTTGCCAGTTTTCGAATGTTTGATTTTCTCAACATTCGTATTGTGATACTATTTGTCTTGCAACAAATTTGAATTTTATCACTGAAGAACAATTACCTAATTGAATGTACGTATGTTTATTATTCTCACGTTCTAAATATTCATTTTGGCAATAAGATGTAAAATTAACTAATATCTTCCCATATTTTTTCTTGGCAGTACTAAATAGGTATTTGATTTTTATGATAATTTGATTTTTAACCCAATTTTTAACCTAGTTTTTTCGTTGACAGAAAATCAGATTTATCGAGCAACCTCTACCAATCTAGTCATTGAAAGAGTACCAAACACAGAAATTTCGATAATTTTATTATTGTAAATGCGTTATTTCATGAAAAAACATTTACAGTTTTCTAAAAAAAAAAAATCATGTATATATATTGTATATAATTATAATATATATATATTTTTTTTTTAAATTAGTACGCATTCATACTCATTTTCATCGTGGCTGCTCGAAAATTTAAATGACAGAATTTATTTCAACCTTTTTCAATCACTGGAATTTATGTCAGACTTGTTTCTGACAGTCACTTATTTTTCTTCAAGATTCTATCAACTCATTGAGTAACTTGAACTAGGTAATTAAAAAAATAACAGGAACAAAAACTAGGTTTTCTAACCTTCATAATTGATTCAATTCTCTGGGATATACCTACATAATTATATTTTGTGTGATTTTTGATTTCCTTCCTTTCCCTTTTACAGATAAACGTCGATGTGAATTAGCAAATCATTTGTTTTGATGTTAATATTCTTTTTTTTTTTCTCTTTGATCTGTCAATAGAAAAAAATTTCCTTACTTTAGATCGCATATTACATTTTTATGCTTTTACTGCATCATCAGCGATGAATTCCGTGTAATTAGCTGACATTATTGACACTTAACAGTCATACCTATTATGTATTTAGAGTAATAAAAAATTTAGTTATTGTTCAAATTTTTTTTAATTTCATTCGTTCATTTTGAAGTCGGAAAAATGAAAATTTAGATTTTTTTCCCCATTCGTTTTGTTCACACATTAGTGCAGATACGCTTGAATTAAACCTAAATATTTAGTACATAGAAATCCATTTCACAATCATCCTGTATTTGAATTTTAACATTTGAACCCGATCAATATCTTCACTCCTTTAGAAACACTTCCTTCAACATTAGTCATAACCTCTTAGTTTCATTGAAGAAGTGAAAAGTGGTTTTTTTATAATTTCGTCGGTATCACTTCCCCTTCTTATTATTTATTCTGAACTATAAAGAATGGTCTTTGGCCAAGTTGGGTTATTGAACAATTGGTTACTGATTAGTGTAGTTTCTAGATATTTTTACAAAAAATTATTTTCCCTAAAACTTGAAATTTGTTGCATAGAATGAATTGATGGAAGAAGTAAAGAGATTTAAGACAGATAATACTTCTTTTGGGAGAACGGAGAGGATCAATGAGAGTAGGTTTTTCAAAAGAACAAATTTTTCCATCACTCTTGTATTATAAAGGGAGTGGGGGATATGGAGGATTGAAAATTCAAATCTGATAACTTAATCTGGAATAGTCAGTGGCTTTGCATTGTTATATTTGTTCGTGAGATATGATTTTGGTCCGCAATAAATTAAAATGGCTCTATTTTGAACCTTCCTACAGAAAGGTTATCTTTGTTAGCGACTTTTTTCAAATTTATTTATGGTGAATTTTTTCATTCAACTGCTTACCACTCTTATAGTGCCCGTAAATTAGTAAATTTTGTAGCTTACAAAAAAGTAAGTTCCCAGTCCTGATTGGCAGTATTTCCCTCAACACCCTTTCACAGTCCTATCATGGCATTATTATTTGAGCCTTTCGCGCCCTCTTGTCTAAATATAACTCCCAGGTCTATTTCGCAGATTTTTGTTTCAATGGATGGGGCATATGATTATTAGTTATTTAATGAGGGGAATAATTAGAGCTAGAATTTGACCCCTCACCTCTTAATATCTTCGATACACCACTGTCTTCAAAATGCGGTGTTTGTTCCTATATATGTTAGTAATATTACTGAACTTTTTTAAAGGCCTTCAAGAATGTTGAAAGAGTTATTATTTGCTGTTTTTTTCTTTTGTAGCATCTTACATCATTGCTTGTGAAAGACACGGGTAGAAAGAGTTGAAGAAAAAATTGGAGGAATTACAGCAATTACCTTGTCTTTATAGAATTTGACCTTCCAAAGTAAATGTGGTACTAGGTCAGATTTAAATTACATGCGAACAAATTGGGAAACTATTTTCTAAATCTGAGATGTGAAAATATGGGTTCACTTGCTTTACCAGTTTTCTGTAATATTTTCATTTTTACATCTGTAATTAACTTGTTCAATGACTGACTTTCGGATTAAAAAAAAAAAAAAAAAAAAACCAGCAAATTTGCAAATAATATTTCAGTTGCAGGGATGAGAAAAATTATGTAAACAGGTCACTTCAAAGTTATTTTAATATCTTTTGCCAAACAGTTAACTTATTTATTTATTTATTTAAGGATAATTTCAAAATTTTTTGTCAATTTTTTTAATTTTACCCTGCATTTAAGCCAGTGGGGTAACTTTGAATTTTAGTGCCCTGCCACCTAATTTCCAGGGCGACTTTTCCCACTTGTAGTATATATTTTTTCTCTTGGACCCAATGAAAGCACCCTCCAATTAGTCACCACCCAGCTGCAGGAACCCATAAGTTATGTTTCTGGTTTATGCCCTGTGTGTAAGTTCCTACTAGTGTATAATTGAACTCAATGTTTACTTCATACTGTTATTGAATGTATCGCGTATGGGCTTATTTAGTCTTTGCCTGATTTAGAAACATCCGGTTGTCACGATGCGATAGAATGGTTTTAGGTAGTTGACATGTTTTTGTCTCGGTTTTGCAACAGTATAATATCTAGTATCTGTCATGGTCATGTGCAGACCACTTTTGGATGAAGTCTTGATCTTGCGTACAAGATTTATATACTTTTATAGATGACTAAATTAAATTTTGGATTTGTTTCTTCCAAAATATACTGGAATCTTCAGCTCCCAGTACTTATATGTAAACAGTCAAACTGGGAGAAAACAAAAATAAAAATAAGCACTAACTATTGTAACAATATTACAAATATTGTGTTATTTGCTTGGCTCTGATCTTGTTCTTGCCCAGTTGAGTCTTGGGTTTCATCTTGCTTTTTACAGAGAATGCTGCAAGACCAGTTTTGCTCGTCGGTGGTTAGAATTTGGTGGAAAATGTTCAGTGACGTGTCAAGAAAATGAAATAAAAAAATTTATCTTAAAGAAACTTCTCATGCTCAAGTTCAGTCCACAATTAGGGTTCTTCACGAATTTTCAATTATGAACAATTTGCTATATGATAAGGGAGCCTTTTCTCTCTATAAATCGGGGATTGAGAAATGTAAACGGAAACCAAATTTTTCATATTTCTATGCGCTGGAAACGGAAATAAACAATTAATTTCAAGACCAGTAATGGGGAAATGTAATGGAAATGGAATGATGAGTCATTTCCATTTCTCGCTTGAATTGAAAAAAAAATTGATAGATCTAGGAGAATATCGATAATTGAACAGGATTTGAAAAATTTTAAATACAGGAAAAAATTTCAAATAGAAACTGAATGAAAAATCTTGTTAAAACCAGGAAACATAATGAAAATGGAAATCAAAATTATGAAAATTGAAACAAAAAATAACTAACATGGTAAATTTTAGAAACAACCAAGGAAACAAATTGAATAAAGGTAGTATTTCTCAATCTTTGGTAAAAATTAAGTTGGACCAAAATTGTAGATACCATAATTTTGTTCTTTTGGTGTGAATGTAGGTAAATGTACACATATTTATGAAAATTACTGTCAATGTAATTATTGTTGTAATTTTCATCTGATGAAGCTGAAGTTTGGATCATCAACAAATTATTCATTGAAAATTTGAGGTCAGTTGGACGTATAGTCTGTGGATGATGTCTAATATTGTATCATTTTTTGGTTACACAATGTAGGGTGCAGTTTTCTTACAGTAAAGCTAAAATTTTGTTCATGAAATGGTTTGCCTTTTTGTCGTTAAATTTGCTTGATTTTGACTTTGATTTCATTGCTGCTCGAGTTATTGCCTTATTGGTGATTATTGTATCAAATTTTGCCTAATTGTTTCTTATACCCATTCAAAAAGTATGGCTTCTTTACTATTTCTGGAGGATGAGATGATACAAGGAGCCTAGAGCCACCAAAAATTATACTAAATATCCAATAACTCAAAAAGAAATGAACTAATGAAATCCCTAAATTGACATTGACAGAATTTATGTTATACAGTCTATCTATTTACTTCATTTACATTCTATTGAAGAAACATTGCACCCTGTATCACAATAATGGGAACTTCCAAAAAAATAGCATCAAATTGGTTCTCATATCAAAACCATCTGTCCCATGAGAATAAAATTTTATGGGGTCTAATTTTTCTGTAGGCATAGTGTCCATTTATGTAGAAAATTTTTGCTTTATTGGACAAAAACTACAGCCACTACTGTATTAGCATGTATTTGCATCAATTGAAAAGTTATGGTTTCTAAAATTTTGATCGGGTGTACCAACTTCACCTGTATTTTTATTGATTATGTTTTCAGAGAAAATCTAATTATTAAAATTGATTTGCCTTTTTATGTTAAATCAATTTCTGGTTGTAATTTTTTGTCAGATGGTCACAAAATTTAAACCATATGTTCAGATCTGCAATAGAGAGAATTGATTGGCCTTACTGTATGTCCAGTAAAGGCAATTATGTTGCATTTTTGGCAGTTCAATGGCTCTAAAGTAAGTAATTTTCAAGAAATAGTCACAGAATTTGAAACAGACATTAATTTGGAATTATTCTGAAATGCTTCTAAGTTTGGTTTCGATTGGTTGTACAGTTCATTCCATAGAATTGTTGGAGACGGCTAATTTTTGATGTTAACTTAATAAAGGACTCAGTTCGATTCTAATAGGTACAAAATTTGGTTCAAACATTACCTGGAATGCTGGGACAAACGTACCAATTTTGGTTTCAGTTGGTCAACTTGTTCTCTAGTTATTAGTTATTCAGTTTGATTTTACCCTTAAAATATTAATAAAAAGTCTATTTTTATACGCTTTTATTCTACTCACTCAATTGTTGAAGTACACTGGATGACCAACGTCAGCGCTACTTTCACGTGTTGCGACACACACACACATACACACATATTCCTTTTTATCAGTTGTTTTTTTTTAATTTTTGTTTGTTTCTCTGTATCAGAAAAAAAAGTGAGAAATTTTATTTTCTCTTTCGCCGTTATTTTCTTCTTCAAATTATAAAAGCGTATTTTTTAAAAACTCGTTTTTAGCCTAACTTATTTATTCAGGCTTGATTGACAAAAAAAAAATCTTGTTTTAACCTAAAAGTAACATAATTACCTCAAAAAGTCAATTTCTGTGTGTCGCACAAACCATCTCCAAAATCCAAAATCCAGATATAAACATGAGCTTTAATTTCTCATTGTTCCCATTCATTAGAATTCCACACTTGATCGACTGGGTCTTGGTTCCTGTCGAAGTAAGCAGATATTTTTAGCTCGGATTCTGTTTCCCCTTTTCTCTATTGATTTTACTCTATTTTTGAGCCTTGAGAAAGATATTTTTCATAATATTAATTATCCGATAGTGAAAAAATGTTAATTAAATGCCATATAAATATCCTTAATGACAGGTTAAGTATTCTCAATGTACCTATTAAAATATGATGACCATTTGCTTGTACGCCTCGGTAATTGTGGCACTGTGAGTGAGATTTACATGCAAGTAGTACCAGGTTCAAGTTCCACTCAGGTAAGATTTTTTGTCTTTTTTCATTAATAATTTTGATAGGGTGGGAGGTTAGGTGATTTTTTTTAACATAGAAAAAGAAAAAAAACTCTACCTCCCAAGAAAAAGTAGGTTTTCAAGAAAAAATAAATACGAATTTTGATAGTCACATTAATTATTGTCTGTAAGTTAATAGGCGTAAGTGGTATGTTATGATTGTATGAAATTTGTTAGTTGCTGACGAAATATTAAAAAATGTGAAATTTAAAAGCATTATTTCTTAAAAGGAAAAATTAATGAAGACGGTAAAGTATGATAAATAATCATATAATTTTAAATAAAATCAAAAAAGTATAATAAAGTTATAAAAAAAAAAAAAAAAAGAAAAAGAAAACATGAACATGTTGATAATTTTTATAAGAAGGAAAGATCATGCAAATTAGAAAAAAAAATCCGTACCGGAATTGCCATCTGGTCAATCCGCACCAAAATTGGTAGTATGCAACAGTTAATTTTAATAAATGTTTATTTCAAATTTCATACATATTATTCCAAAATTACACGTTTTATGATCATTATAGAAAAAAAAAAGCATACTGGAAGTATCATCCGGCTGATCCGAACCAAAATTCGTAGGGTACTACAATAAACTATAATAAATTTTTTTCCAAATTTAATGGGTATTGGTGTAAAATTGAACATTTTACAGCTAAATTTGAAAACAATGGAGATACCGCAAGTACTGTCCGGCCAATCCAAACCAAAATCAATTGGTCTGGTCTCTAGCTTAGTACAAATGTTCGTAGCATATTTCGTGATTATCGGACAAAAATTGCGACCAGAACCATAGGAACAAGAAAATGGATATATATGCCCATCTATCTATCTATCTATCTACTATTTATGTATCTATGTATCTGTCTGTCTGTCTGTCTATCTATTTATCTATTTATCTATTTATCTATCTATCTACCTATTTATGTATCTATGTATCTGTCTGTCTCTCTATCTATCTATCTATCCATCTGTCTGTATGTCTGTCTGTCTGTCTATCTATCTATCTATCTATCTATCTATCTATCTATCTATCTATCTATCTAATTTATCTATCTGTCTACCTATCTATATGTATATGAATTTGAGTTATTTATGCCAAAATTTTCCCAAGATCATAAAATGAAAAATATATTCACTCCCAACTCTGGGGGCTAATACGAACCAAGTGTAATAAGTTGATTTTCTAAAGAAAACATAGATATTTAAAAGAAAAGGATAATATTACAATTCAAAAAAAAAAAATGAAAATATTACCAGTTGAAGTTCGTCATTTTGATTGCTGTCTTATAGATCAATGGTGCATCTGAAAAAATGTATAACATTGTTACCTTGCATCCTCAATACCTTGATGTGAAATGAACTTCACTACATGTAAAAATTTTTGCATGGAAGCTCCCGTACTTTACTTCAAGGGTATGCTTCATCAATATTAAGCTCTACTTTTTGCTTGGAAAACATGAATGTAAAAATTGCCTTTCTGATTATGTATTATTAAGAAATGAATAAACACAATGTTGCACTCGATTTTGGGTAGGTACTTACGTATTCAAAAATTTAATATGTCTTTTTTGACGTAAGTATAGGCTTTCTCCTTTCATTTTTTTGACACATTGAAGAACACCCCATCAGATAATAAAAATTGATTGAAAGAATAATTTGTCATGAGCAAAAATATATTAATATTCCTCCTCTACGTGCAGTAATTCAAAAATGCAAGAATCATCCATCAACTCACAATGAACGTGATTTCTTTTTAGTAAGTTGATAGTGGGAATAAATGACAAGTACCTGATTGGTCAGTTTTTTTTTTTTATTTCTTGTGTGAAGTCAGTGGTCCTTTATACACAGCACGTTACCAATGGAGGGATCTTTCAGATGATGCAGGTAGGGCCATGGCCAAGGCATGCGTGTTTGCATGTTGATGATGGCACATTGGTCTCCAGGGAATAGGGCTTAACCCCTCTGATTTTGAACTTCCCAAAGTCATCACCTCCAAAGTGGCATATCATGGACTGTATGAAAGTTCTTGCTACCTATGTCACAAATGAATTACATACTTTAATTGTAACCACAAAAACCTTGAAAAATATCTTTAAAAATGAAAAAAAAAAAAAAAAATTGATGAAATGTTCTGAGCCTACAATTTGATCCTCTTACATTCATTTCAATAGAGCAGATTGCAGACAGGTTCCGTGGAGAATTTGAAAATGTCTCAGTTCACATTTATATGGAAACCGATATCGATGATTGTTTTCTAATGATTCACAGCACGTACACCAGGAACAGTGAAAAACTGAGTTTCATTTCAGTCTGATATTTCTTCTTTATTTATTTACTAGTTGTCAACCTTGTCTTTGATGACAAATAAAAATGAAGATATCAAGAGTCAATGCTTATCAGCACATTGGCAGTGAAATTTTTGGCTAATCTTTTATCAGTAAGAACGTATTTGGTTAGAAACAAAGACCCAGTTTCAGTAGACTCAGGACTGGAACATTTATTGTGATAACTGTTATGGATTTATTCGTCTTTAATTCTATTGACTAATATATTCCTACACGTGAACAAAAATATATGAAATTATGTAAACAATAATGCATTGTTTATGAATTAGACTCTTCCTCTTTTTAATGCGTCTTCTTCTTCTTCTTTATTAATTATACACACACACACTAATACCTATTTTACACTAATCACAGTGAACACTATCACACCTAATTGTGTATATAAACTCACATTTCGTGTAGAATAGAATAAATTCAAAGCACTCAAATTACCTGATTATTATGTAAACTTGCCTGTATTGTATGTACAAAATTATTTTATTTTAAGTACCAATTGTGTTGTTATATTTTATTTAAATACTGAATCCAGAAAAGTTAAGGTCCACCATAGGAGTGTGGATAATAAATTATTTAAAACAATTCACATTTAGAGGTATTAATGTTCAGTTTAGTATTGATATACTCGTGTAAGGTGTAACCCATAAAGAGTGGTCAGTCAGGTATACCAAAGGACGCTTTTATGCTATTACAATAACATTTTTATTTTCTGCATGACAGTAGGTGCTGATTTGATCAAATAGGATAAATTCATTAAATGATCAAAATAACTTACATTTTCTGGAGTCATGATTTTAACTAACTACATAAAATCACATATTTTGAATGAAAATTATAACACAATGTTTTCAAGTCGGTAGTTTTATTATTTGAATAATATGAATGAACTGAAATACTAAATTCATGGGCTCATGGCATCCTTAAATTCAACCGTTTTTATTTTCTTATAAATAAAAATATTATTATCTCAGCAACAAACAATATTTACTCGTTTTCATTTCATACCGATAATTAAGTGAAGTAAATTTTGAAAATGTTTGTGTATTTTTCAATGGATTTACCAAATTCAATGTTTTTGATATTGATGGAGCAATCTAATATCGATGTATAATGTAAAAACAATATTAAATGGGAATGATGGAATATCGATATTTATGAAACATTTTTGTTTCAAAGAAGTCCATCGATTTCGTTTTAAAACTCCTAGAGCGAGAGGAACAATCACATTAAAAATAAGAAAGCAATTCCTGATGCTCATCCATCTAATTGACAGCTGAAAAATGCTGCTGCAAAAAGCGTTTTTGGTTCATACCTGCTGCCCCCTTCACATTTTCGGAATTTTGAAGAAACAGTATCTAGATGTGATACTGATTCCATCTCATTCCAATTTTCAGCCTTCTGGCTCACTGGGAAGTGCAAAAAATAAATGCGGATGGATATCCGGATGTCTTTTAATTTTATATAGCGGATAACGTTCTGCGGTCAGTTTTGGTTATTTTCGATGCGAATACATCGATTCGTAGTGCGGGAAAGAGAAAGTAAGACACGCATCCTGCTAATCATTTTCACATTTCACGCATCTCTTTATTATTGCGTTTCGCGAAATTCTCGAACGATAGCGAAGAGACTTGAAACAAATGGTGTGCGCTGAGCACCAATTAGTGAATTCGCTTCGCTTCGTTAAAATCGTTATTTGTGTTTGATAATTGAACTTGACTACGCTCAATGTGAGTGCCACAATTCGCGAGTGCAAATATCGTCAACTACCTCCACCTACGTAATTGTTCGCTTCGCAGGAAGTTGGATTTAAGTAGATTAAAATTTGTGTTTGAATAACGTCGGAAAAATTTTAGCGCCAGCGAAGCGGACTACTTCACCTTCATTTTTAATTAATTTACGCCATATCGCCCTCGTCTCTCTACGTTTCTTTATCGATTACCTATAAATATGTTGGTAGATAATATATTTTAGGAGAGAAACTTCGTTTCGCCTAATGCTAGACTAAGATTTAAGGTGCACACATATCGAAATAAATAATACCACCAAATGTCTTGATAGTGTTGGTTGAGGGGAGGAGGAAATACAAAAAATAATGGAAGTAAAAATAAGAAGATGAAAACTTTCCGCTCCTCTACCCGAACTTCCGTGCCTATTGAAAGAGGTTTGGCGTTCCTGTACATTCCAGTGGCGGTCACGTTGAATGAAAGAAAATTAAACGAGTGGAGCACATTTTTGACTTCATTTGTTTACAAACAACTTTTGATCTAAAGAAAAGAGAACGTTGGGAGCTAAGTCCTAGTAGATGGATGCCGCAAATTACTGGAAAGAGGCGAAGTGTCATGTACAGGACCAAAAGAGGCAGGGGCCTGATGGCAGTCACCATGCGAGGAAGAGGAGGTGGCAAGTTCACGTGAATGAATCCTCCTTACTTTCAGCTGGAGGCAGTGTCATGTTGATAGGGTGGGGGAGTTCTGTGTAGGGTGCAATAAGGTAAGTCAAGGAGCGTGTTCAGAAAGGTTACTGGGAGGCATAAGTGTTACCCGATGCGTTCAGAAAGGTAATTTTGTACTCGAGAGAGTAATTTTTTTCCCCAACTCTGGAGACGGAAAATAATTCCCCGAGGTAACATCATTTAATTTGTTATTCTAAAATGAAATCCCTTCAAGCTCGTTCAGATTGCGTTTACCGAGTAGGGTAAATGTGAGGTCACGTGTTGTAGAACTTTTATCTTTCTCCCAGGAGGATGGGTTCCTTTGGACTCCAGGCATGGGCAAAGTATCGACTGAGTGAGGCAGGGAGGCCAAGGGCCAAATCGCTATTTGAAGTGCGAGTTATAGAAATGAAAATTAAATTCTGCTTCGACTACACGATGTTAATTGACATACCTGTTTTATTTTCAGATCAAAATTGCGTCGCCAACAATGCCCGGCTTCAATAAATCTGGTACCTTCAAGATATTCGTGGGTAACCTTCCTGATGGTACTAGCGCAACCGAGGTGAAGCCGTTATTCGAAAAATATGGAACTGTTGTGGAATGTGACATCGTGAAAAACTTCGGTTTCGTCGTAAGAATTCGATTTCATTATACTCCTGTACCGTTAAATTCAAATCATTTATGTAGGTGAAGATCGGTTCTGGTCTCTGAAAACACGTTTTTTTCTTAATTTATCGACTGCTGGTCAAAATAGTTTCCATCGTCGATTTTACGTAAAATTTGTCAAAGAAAATTTTCTTGACATTTTTTTAATGCGTACGTAGGCTATATAAAATTAAGAAAATGTATTATTTTTTACTATATTTTATTAAACTTCCCAGTAGCCAGAAAAATCAGCCGATACTATTTACATTTTGCTCTCTCAGTGTTGGAATTATTATGTACCTGTCATAGACTTGATCTTTATCGAAATTTTCCCATATCTGGCTAATAGTTGAGTAAATAAGTAGTTTTGTTAGTTGGTTCGGTGGGAGATTTGAAAATGGCGGGATTAATGTGTCTTTGGGATTAGTTCTCGAAATATTATATTGCGGCCAGGAGTTTTTCACGATACTTCGAAAACAAATTCAAAAAATTTTCCAAAAACGATTCATTTACGAAACGAAAGAAGAATAAATTCCCTACAATTCAGTTTCATCAGTAGTCCAGGACAAACGTGTCAAAAAATGGCCCGAAAAGGAAAAAAATCCCATCAGAAGTTTCTTTTCTGAAAATACTTTGACAAGCCCTCTTGTAATATGCCCAACAAAACCCAACTTCCGAATTTTGGGAGGAACAACCTTCAATTATGGATAATGTTCCCCCTAATTTAGTATTTTGCCAATACCTTGAAAAATATGGGAGATATGAGGTCGGAAGCTGAATAAAAAATTATTCCTCTTTCAGTTCCAAATCCATTGATGTATAATAAGACCAAAATGGGTGCAGCGGTAGCGCAATAGGTTTAGAAACTAATCAAATATTAAAATTTATTTTAAAAAACAAGAAAAAAAACTGACTGCGTTAATCTGAATGATTAGCTCTTATTGGTGGATATGCCCGAATTTATAACAATAATTTTTTCAATCTTTAAATTCTCATTTTCTTCAGTTAAACCCTTTTAATTTTTTTATTTTAAACATGAATAGCCTGGGACATTCTCCGAATGGTCAGCAACATTTTGAGGCTACTTTCATTAAAATCTATAAAGTAAGACACTTGTTCTGAGTGAACAAAATTCCGTTAGTTCCGGAGATAGACATACTAAACATAATATAACCTCCTCCGTACACAGTCGGTAAAAATGTATGTTTTTGGAGAAAAAGTCTCCCCCGCATCTAGTTTGAGCATCATTCTCTGGGGGGAAATGATAGCGTAAGATGGTTCTTCACATGTATTTCAATCAATTTTTAGTTTTTGGCACAAAAATTTTAGAATGTTCAGGTTTGAAACAAAAGGTCATTACACCATTTTTTATAACCAATTGTTTTTGAAGAAATAAAAGGTTGCACGAAGCAAATTTTCACTCTAAATAGGTTCAAAGTCGAAAGTACTCTACTATTTTTACCGAAATTTATGGTATACCAACCAGGGTGGGCACACACCACAAACAAAACTGGTTGGCTACGCAAATTTTACAACAAATGTCTCGAAATTACAAGAAAACAAGCAAAACTTGAATTTTTAGAAGACAACCGTAATTTAATTTTATTTGAAGGGATTTAATCATGACAAACAAAATCCTGCCCAGATAGCATGCCAGTGTTACTTACAATTAGAATTTACACTCCTGTGTATTTGAATTGAAGATTGATGTGCGTTTAAAATCATAAGCAAATTTCCCTAATTATAGTTTTCTTTAAATCTAACATCTTAAAGTTAAGAATTACTAAAAATCCCGCCATTCTATCCCACAAAGAACCACCTAGCTGTGCGTGTTTTTTGAAATTATAGATAACACAATTGAAAAGAACAAAACCAGTATAATGAACATAAATAAAACATTACATACCAGTAATTCCGTAATAAAACAAATCAAAGTCCAACAGAACCAAAATCATAAAGTTCACACGAACATAGGTAAAACAAAACATGTTAAGTACAGAAATTGTGTAAAACAGTAACCCACACCAAGAGGTCTGTCAAAAGAAGACATGAGAAAGCCCTCATGATCAGCCAAGTGCAGCAAGTTGCGGATCACATGTTTGGTAAGCTAATTGTAGAATCACTTGAAATTAAGTGAAAACTAGGCCAGCTAGAATTCTTGTATTGTACTGGTGAAATTACATGTATACCTCAGACTTCAGGAAAATTCTAAAAGAGGAGACTGTAAGTGGTAGTTATTTTGTGAAAATATAGTTAGAATCCTTGAAAAAATAATGAATAAATTACTTGTAGGTCTAATCATCAATAAACATAGTCTAATTATGGCATTCAGTAACCGATTAAGGCTATCTATTTGGTTGCTCGCAGAGGATGCAAAAATGGTAAGAAAAAATACAAAGTTGATTTTGACGAAAAAATGTATTTAACATTCAGTTGTTTTCAGTTATTGACTTTTTTCTCTAATTTTTAATCATCTTAATGGCAGTTTTTATTATCAAAACATTATGCTTTGGTATGAAATACCATTGAGTATTCATTCATCCTAAGTATACATTCGCAAGGAAATGCATCATGGATTCAAGATAGATTCGTTTTTTCAGCAAAATCTTTCCTTTAATTTGCCAAATTTTTCCTTTTATGTTGTAGGTGTTTTCATTTCTTGCAGTTTTTGAATATTTATTCTTAAATCTCTGATCGAAATACTTTCTAGTAACTTTTAAATAATTCTCATTTCTTAGTTTAAAGGAAACTCATAGACAAAAAAATTGTTCAGAATCATTCCAAAATTGAGATGTTTTAAAGATTTCCTCAGATGTTCCATGAAGAAGTGATTATTTAGCAGCAAGATACATTGAGGTTATTTAGATTCTATTTTTTACTCTTCTGCGTTTTCCCAATCATGAAAATATGTAGGCGGCTATTAAAATCTTTCAGTTATCCTGGCAAATGGTACTCTTCTCATTAAAATATATTTTTTAATTTTTTATGGAATTAGCTACCGTTGAACTTGTTTTCCATCAGATTTTTTTTTATCTTCTTTGACTCATTCATGTAACTTACCCCTCTGAAGAACTGATACTGTCAAAAAAAAATCAAATTCCACAAACCTCTTAATTGATTTTTTCAAACGTACACCCAATTTATATATTATTCAAAACCAAATATGACTAAAATTTATCCAAATACAAAAAATTCATGTGAAAATTCATTAGCTACACAAATTCAAGGGTAAGCTTTCCTGCCTTCTTCATTTAAAATGCTTATATATTTAGTTGAAGTACTATTTCGAGGCTTCTAACTGTATTTTCTCGAATGGCTTCGACTTATCAAGTTTCTTCTTTCAGTTTCTCCTTGAAATGTAGGTCAAAACAGCTGAGAATTTTCAGCTTTTTACCTGTAGTGAAAAGTATTGTGGAATTAATTTTAATAAAAAATAAAAATTGTTCGAAATACCTGCTAAGAACCGTTTTGGATAACCATTTTTGCCTCCTAGGGAACAATGCTCGCACCGGACGCGGGGGTACTTTTAGTAAGTAACTCACCCTAAGGTGATTCATTCTCTGCTGAAACCCTAGCTTCCCTGGACCATGATTACATTTTCAAATTATTGACTTGATTTTCAGCCCCTTTATGGTAGGTCTGCCGAATAGATAAAAAGTCATATTATTCATCAGTAAATTCCAATTTTGAAGCGAGCTGTGCCCCTCATACCAACTGTAACTCAGTCCTCTCGTCGAAGTTGGTTGCGGCACCTCGCGATTTTGACATCCCGACGTAACAATAACAGCGTGACAATTTTTTGTTAGTCATCCTCCGCTATACGATTTTTTCAAAGTCAAAAATTACTAATCATTTAATCTAAGACAAGTTGACCACCATAAATAGTGCGTACAGCTTTTGTTTTTTTTTTCTTGCTTTACCCACGTTGTTTGTGAGGGGAGGACTGTGAAAAAAAATTTCTGGAACTATTCCTTTCCACCGGCCTATTTGTAATTATGTCTACAAGCTAACTGACTCTCTATCAATAAAATTATGTATACCTCCTGCATCATCATTATTATTTTTATTGTTAAAATCATTACTATGATGCTTACTTTTATTGGCGATCATTCATTATTAATATAATACACTTGACATTAATTTTATTTATCTCGATAAAGTACGAGAGGTTCAGGATTCGAAAGTGTAGTTATGAAAGAGTAGGCCTACATTTTTGTGAATGTGAAAAATTTGCTTAATTTTATTACCTTCTAGCCGCGAAATTGTTTATCCCTCAGAAATAATTACGAGAACTAAATCTTAGAGAATTTATTCTTCTTTAATATAAGTAGTAAATAAATAGTTTTTCCGAAAAGTGTAGTGAAATGAAGATTTTTGAAAAAACCCGATTTTTTTTACATTTTTTTATGGTTTTATTTTGAGTTTTGTCGAAAACATTTGGTTGCAAAATGTTACCTTGAAAACTACTCCACGAGATCTATTAATTCCCCCAATTTTCGAAACTCCAGCAAAACTTTCTCAGAATCTACTATTTTGAATACCTATTTCTTGGCCCGCAAGTCATTTAGGGAATATTATACACGTGTAAAAAGTGCCAATTGTTGTTCTCACTTGGCTTATTTTTTCATAAAATTGTGACACATGATTCAGTATGGTAGACATATGAGAGCAATTGAAGACTAGCTCCAGGAAATGACATACGTCAAAAAAATTTGGTCACGAGCTTTGTATACGATCCAACGGTCGTGTAGAGCTCATTTAGGCTTATTATATGCAACTTAGTTGAACTTTTTAACACATTGGGGATTCAAATTAATTTTCCGCTTTAAAAAAAAAGCAAATTGTGCAGCAAACATCGCATGTTTCGAAAAAAAGATCTTTGAAATCATCAACTCAAAAGAACAAATGATGAAATTTCATTAAACACCTTTATGGCAAACATAGAACAACGAATTTATTTCACCTTCAAAATTAAAACGTAAACGAATATACCAAAAGTATCGTCCGGCCAATCCATATGAAAATGAATAGGTTTGGTACTTACATTTGCACCAAATTTGGTGACTTTCGAACGAAAATTACCACATGTATCGGGTTAACAAGAATCATACATTTTTATGAATTTGAGTTATTGATATCGAAAGTCATGGTGGATCATGAAATGAAAACAGTGCTGGGTCTCGCCTCTAGTATTTTCATGAGCGCGATTTTAATATACTGATTTTCAGATAATGAAAACCTACTTAGGAAAAACAGTTGCGTTGCCAGGATTAATCAATGGGAATAAGGGGATGGTTATTGTTCAACAATTTTCATGTTTTCATCATCTCCAATCTCGTTTCAGAAATCTTCAGCTAGGTCTGAGGTGCAGCGAAGGGGGAAAAAGGGGCTAAATTCCTAGTCTGGTGAACCCCTACCAGAAAAAATCGAAAATATATTGTGATTTTAATAAAAAACAATAAATTAATATTTTACTCATTTTCATTTGAGGGCAAAAATGACCGCACTTTGAGCCTCTTACCGTCACCCAGAAGTTATATTCGAAGTTCGTTTCTGGATAAATTAAAAAAAAATTTGAAATTAGTGTTCCAACTCCCAGTACTCCCTTTCCCTATTTGACTACACCACTGAAAAAAACTTCTAACATTGTTTGTTGGAAAAATACAGCTACGCTTTTTTTTGTGTTTCTCAAAAATTGCTGTTTTTGACTTGAGTCGTTTTCACGAGCAGGTCTTCAATTGCAATTACAATGAAATTTCATTGCGTCACTGAGAGATCAAGAAAAACGTACGTATTTACTCACTGGCGGTATATTTACAGCACATGGAAGATGAAGACGCTGGTAGGGAGGCGATAAAAAATTTAAATAATTCCTCAGTTAGTGGAACCGCTATAAAAGTAGAAGCTGCCACCAGTCGTAAAGGACCGAACACCCCGACCGTGAAGATTTTCATAGGCAATCTACCTGATAGAACGAAACCATCCGATGTTCGAGCTCTGTTCTCCAAGTATGGTACCGTTATCGAGACTGATGTCATTCGAAACTATGGCTTTGTGGTAAATAACTTAAATCCCTTTGGAAAAACTTCCGACTAATTATCATTGTGTGACAAAAATCATCTGTCTGAAGTTGCATTATTAAAGACCGGTCCGAACAATGATGGCCTCACGAAAAATCTTGAGGGTAGGCTCTAGTGTTGTCGATAATATTATGCATAACTCCTCAACATTTCGCTGGTATGTGTCGAGTAAACTTATAAACAATTTTATCCCATAAATTTACATTTTTAGCGTCAGTGCAAGCGGGTAGTCAAGAATCCTTTACACGTGGTGAAAGAAATACTGCTACCCTCAGTAAATGCTGTGATCAAGATTCCTGTAATTGATTTAATTTGTTTTTTCCAGTTTGGCTTTGAAAATTAATTTCGCCTTCATAACCGACAGCAAATAAACTTTTGGCGATTTAAACTGAAATAGTCGTGATAGAAGTACAAAAAATAGTCCTCTAAAAGCAGTGATATGCTCATTGCGTACGCAATGTACACTCAGCGTACTCTCAGGAAAATTCACAAATTTTGAGATTACTTGTTTTTGTTGTTCTCTGAAAATAAACCTTTTTTTTTTTTGCTCCGTTGCTTGTTCAGTATTTTTTGAGCGCATTTTCTGAAAATTTTTCATGAACGACACTTTCTGAATGGAAGTACTTGTCTTCATACTTCATAACAATTTTTGTTTTTGCTGTTTGCTGTGGAATATGAGGACAAGTGTTGTACCTCCTTTTGAACTAGACCACTTTTCGTATTTTTACAACGACTATTTCAGTAAAAGTCGCCATGAGTATATTTGCTTTCCCAGCAAATGCTTTTTGTTAGTTATGGAGGCACACCGTAAGCCATCCATGTAGCCTGCTCGGCAAACAAGTAATTTGATGGTAGTTTTTTGTTTTTTTTGGAGCAGGTGACTTTTTTTTTTTAATTAAATCACCAATCTTACAATAATTTTTTCAAAAAATTTTTGTAGTCTAGGGGGAAATTATATCATTCAATGTAATCGGTAATTCCTGGCGACTTTTATGTGTAAAAGCATAATTTTGCGAATGAGTTTTTTCTTTCCCATTTTATCTTGTGACATTGATATAAAATATATTCTTACGCTGCTATTTTGGGACATAGATAATAGAGATAATTGTTTGAAAGTTAATTTTCTGCAGCGCTTAAATTAATATTTTTGTTTGATGCTACCAGCTTTTGCAAAGAGTTTGTATAATATGTGAAAATGAATTTACTGCGACTCCTTTGAGGCTGTCATATCCTCCTAATTTCGTATTGCTTATCTTGTTGGAAAAATATAACTAGTCAAAAATGTAACTATGGAATTAAAAGAAAATACAAATGAACAATTCCACAGTTTGCCCTGTTTCAATTTTGACCATTGTTTGGGACATGATGCAGTTCTGTGTAGTACAAATCAGATTTCATATTTACTTATGCTTCTTCATTTTGACTTTCTTGTCGATAACTTTTTTTCTCAGTGAAGTCAATTTTTTAAGTTTGTATGTGTTTTCAGAGCACATTTCTCTTTGGGTACCTCTGTTTTTTATTCTGTTATTTTTATTTTTATTTTAAACCTGAAATACTGTATAGCTTGTTAGCACAGACAGTGAGATAAATGTCGGGTTACTTGCTGAAACTGGATTTTTTATTTGCGTCAAAGTTTAGGCCTTTATCTCATAAAGTAACGAGAACGCTTTTCTAATTTGACGAGTGTAATGATTTATTTAGATTTCCTTAAACATTTCTTGACCCAAAATTTTCAGGCGAATTTTTTAAACAATTTATAAAAATTGATAATACGTTTTCACAGTCAGATTGTAATCCGAACGCCGAATAATGTCACTAGTTTTAAACACAAAAATTTACTAAATCAGATGTTTTGGTTGAAGTTTAGAAGATCCTTGTGTAACGTTTTTATAACGCAGCGAATGTTTAAAACATTGATACTCTTTTGCAGCACATCGACACGAACGATTTAACGAAATTATTGAAAGAATTAAATGGATATGAGATTGTAGAAGGTCAACCAATTAAAGTGCAAATATCAACGAGTCGCGTCCGACAACACCCCGGAATGGATGATCCGCAACGTTGTTACAAGTACCTACTTTATTTTAAATTGTCGTTGAAAATTGAAATTATTTTTTCCTCTAGCTCTTCTCACTTCGTAATTAAAACGAATGCCCTGTTGCCCGTGTGCTTGGTTCGCGCGCTTTGTGCTGGTAAAACCTAGTAAAATAAAACGATTGCAATTTTAGCGGTTGTGATTTACATGGGACTCTTTTTGACGCGTATTCGATAATATTCGTTTATTACGGCATTTTCAAGATTTTATCAGTAGCAGTAATAAATTTGCTATTTCATGAAAAACTGACATTATAAATTAGCTGAGTTAACTATCTTTTTTTCCTCAACCATTTTTTCTATACCGTAGAGACAGATTATTAATACTGTAATACATAATCCCTATATCACCACTCAGCACTCACTAGCGTTATAGTTATATCACGCGACGAGTCTTCTTTGCCTTTTGGTATATTTTTGGTCCGTATATTTTCTGTAGTGTCCTCGAAATTTTGACTTTCTTACGGCGATAAAGTGAATATTTATCCTGAAATTCGTTGTACGAAGTTTAAGATCACAGGATTTCCATGAGATTTTTTTCCCACCAATTTTTTCTCCTATTAATTTCTTTATTTGTACACATTCGATTTTATTTTTGCTTTAGGTGTGGTAGAACTGGCCACTGGTCGAAGGAATGTTCCAAGAATGCTACATCTGCTGTTTCTGCCTCTGCTGCGGCGGCAGCTGCGTCTGCAGTTTATATGAAGTAATGACTATTGCATCTTTAACAAACATTAGCAATGAGTTCACGACCGATGACAACTGTTATATATATCTTTTCTGTGGAACTATCAACATTTCCCGTAGACACTCGAGTATTCTTATCTTCTAACAGACTCTCTCCTCTATTATTTGTTGGGTTCTTCGAGGATATATACTTGATGGAGACGACACAGAACAGTTTTAACATGGAGTTGAGTGTCCAGACTATAGATGCCGCGTGCTGGCGTATGAAGTACCCCAGACTGAATACCTCAATCAATCAGAATCGAAAATCGGTGTAAAAGTGAGGTACTTTGTACGCCAGTGTTTATAAATAAATGCACGTTGCGACATTTTCCTCCAATCAGATATTTATATAGGCAGGACACTGAAACTGCCAATGTGTCATCTCCATCATACATATATATCCTCGAAGGTTGGGTTTCATCTCTTCTCCGAAGGTTATAAAATTTCCCAGTATGTAGATATTATTCGCAAAGCTCGGTAACTACATTCGCCATCATCAAATTTTTCGTCCAGATACTTTCACAATTCTTCTTGATTTGTTTCATAAAAGTTTACGATCCAAAAACATGTCAAAAAGTAGTCCTGCCTGGTTTTAGATATCTACCGTCGTACTAAATTGAAAATTAATCCGAATTTTTCTGTTCTGCGTTTATAACTGTATCGATTTCGAATTGTACATTAATTTATCAAAAATTCAAGTTCACCGCTGGAACGATATCGATGTTTTTCGTTGTTGCAGATTGTGTTTAATGCGTAAAATATGTTTCTGTCTGTTTCAAATATTTCAACCGTGTTTTTCGTAAAATTCAACTCCGACGTAATTTCAAACGGGAGTTCTCTCTGGTGCATATCACCGAAATTCCTAATTATGTGATGATATTGACGATGTACTCCATTTGTTTATTTGGGAATCAGAAAAAATTTAATAATATTTAGGATCCAATTTAGTATTTATATTATGAGAATATTCAACGGGAAGAACCCTCATCCAACGTAATCCATAGTGTAAACGTGTTCTCGAAAAATCTTTTGTATATTCTCTAATCTGTGATCAGTTCACCGAAATTATTAAACTCAGCATTCGTTTCACTGGTCAAAGAAAAAATGAAACGAACCTCTTAATTTAACGAACTTAAATATTTCCTCGCAATTAATAAGTGCTCTTGCTTATGGATTTGAAAATAATTTCTGAATTTTTACATTTTGAGGAAGAAAAATTAACAGTTGAGATTTTTCTTCATTTAGTCAATGAAAGGTACTTGTTTGATTAAATAAATTCCCATAGTAGTGGGACTAATAAAATTTAAATTAATAAATTTTATTTAAAAAGAAAAAAAACCGACTGCGTTAATCTGAATGAGTAGCTCGTATTGGTGGATATAACCAAATTTATGACAATAATTTTTTCAATCTTTAAATTGTCATTTTCTTCAATTAAACCCTTTTAATTTTTTTATTTTAAACATGAATAGCCTGGGACATTCTCCAGATGGTCAGAAACATTTTGAGCCTACTTTCTTTAAAATCTATAAAGTAAGACACTTGTTTTGAGTGAACGAAAGTCCGTCAGTTCCGAAGATAGACATACCGAACATATAACCTCTCCTTACGTAGTCGGTAAAAACTAGAAAATTCTTGAATATATTTTAATTATAAAGTAGATGAGATAAGCCACCATAACTATCTAAATATGTCATAATGAACGTGGATTTTAGCGCTTCTAGTGATCAATTAAAATTCAAATACTATAAATTGTTCATCTTTGTTTTAGCGATGATATGTTCAGATACGCTGCTGCGTATGATCCGCGTGCTGTTCAATCGTTGCAACTCGCTTCAGCATTCGCATCTAGAGACCTGTACCCTCCACCTCCTCCGCCACCATCAGCATCGTTTGTTCGAGAACGTATTTTGAATCCTTATGGTATGATGGCCGCCGATCCCAGAGTGAGTACCTCTTGTAGAACATCCAAGCGCTAATTTCTAATCATCTGTGCCGTTAAAAATTTACTGGTTTGATAACACAAAATCTTAATTACGAGCACCGTTTGCGAACTAAATCATAAAGCGACGTTTTTCTGTATCTGAGTACCTACCTTATTCTGATGGATAGTTTTCACAATTTTTTCTTGTCTTTAATAGTGTTGTCGGTTGGTAAATCACCTGTTCAATTCTTCTCTATTTCTTATGTCCTATATTCTGTACATTCGTTCTCCATTTATGTGGTTCGTCCTAATCTTACGTCCAAAATAACTTCATCGCAACAGCCTCAAATTATACGCGATTTTCTTACAGCTACGTGTCGAATCGTGCTATTCGATCGTTTATAATATTAACTTTCGTTAATATCTCGAGTTTCTCGTTACTACGCGCTTGTCGTCGTTTGAGAAGTGTTGTTCGAGAAATGTTTAAAAAATTAAAACGAAAATTGCATCCAGCGTTATCGCATTAATCGAAATTCGGTTACGTGTGGAAGAAAATCGTTCGGCGAGTTGCCGTGTATTCTTAATCCGTTCATGTCTGTCTCTGCTCCTCGTTTACGCGTAAAACCAACTCTTTGAACCAGGTCGATGAAGAATTTTACAAAGACGAACGTTTTTTCGTTAAAAATTTTTGGCTGGAAAATCTTCGAACAAAAAACCCAAGTACGGCAAGAGAAGCGACATGTATTCCACCTATTTCGGTACGCTGGGAGAGGAGGTGAAACCTTCACGCACAATTATTTAACCTACCTAAATTCCCCGTGAACTTAATCTCCTACCTGGTGAAATTCATGACACCTACAGTTAGGGCAAACTCACCGAGAGTGGATTCTATTGACCCTGAAAGTCTGTTTCTGGTGTCTACGTTGACTCGATTTAAACCACATGGGAAAATTGATATCGGATGTTTCAGATTACATTAAGGTGTTAAGAAATTCAACTACCGGGTGAGATTTCTTTGTTGGTCTGCTCTTAATCGTCGTTTTTCCCACTGTTTTCAGTAATCTAACGTACCATGCTGAGATTTCGTCGAAAAAATGGATGATTTAGTACATTTATCATATTATTCATTAAATTAATCAAATTTCACGATAATCGACAGAAAATTTTTCTTGGTAACTGCAGCGAAAAAATAAGACTATCGTTCGGGAAATGATTCTTCCAAAAATAATTTCTTTGTAATTTCTTCGTCCAGTGAAGCGTGACTTAATTGGACATGTGACATTGTTCTTTAGAAATTTGCAACAAAACATGATTTATGTTTTTGAACTGCTATTTTTGGGGTAGGTTGGGGCACATTCAGTTATTTAGATACTAGGTATTCGAAATGTGGAAGTCTTCCTTAGAGAAGTTGGCGTATTTCAAATAATGGAAGAATAACAGAAGTGCATTGCGGAGCCAATAGGCACGGTTTTTTTCTCGTTGGATATAAACCTTAGGCGAACTAAATATGAAATAGGTTCTGATTAAGCTTTCATATACGTTTCAAAATTGAAAATTTATGAGAAATAAAATAATTGTAAAAAAGTAGATACGTGTTCCTTTGCTGGGTTAAATTAAGCGTTTAGGTCGAAATTCGTTCTCTCTCGCGCGAGACTCCTTTCGTAAGGATTTATTGGAACTTGGCTCCGTCGAATCTGTAAATTGACACAGAGTGCCGGTGCATATTATTTGGTCTCATGGAATCTGCAGCCGCGTAACATACTTGTAAGTTGAAGCTGTTATACAGACAGCTCTGTTTCGAAGATTGTCCAGCCGATAATTTACTCGTGTCGCCATCGTCGACGTTCGCCCTCGGAACGATTTCGTTCTTGGAGCGCCTTTCGGTCGTGACGGTGCGTGTCGCTCGATTTCGACGGAAATACGTGTCAGGGGAAGGTGGGTTGTATGTGTGTGTGTGTGTGTGTAGAGAACGGTGGGTGCGTTCGCCGCGAGCACCAAAATTTCGTGTGTGGCTAAACGTGTGTCTGTTATAGGAGTTTTACGATCGGTATCTAGAACGTTTGGAAAGGTCGGTCGATCGTTACGAAGACGAACGCGACTATAGCCGCATTTCATCGTCGTCGAGACGCGAACTAATGCCGCCGCCTCCGCCTCCGCCGCCCGGAGTTGCCACTCGGTTGGCATCGTCGCGGGAGTCCGATTACGACGCCCTCAGCCGTCGCTCTCCGTCCAAATACACGTAAGGAATAATCTCGCCCCTCCTTGTAGACCCGTTTCGCCCTTTGGCTGCATTCGATCTGATATTCGCATTCAGTCGTCCTTACCTTAGGCCACTGCCGTGTGGGAGAAGGTCCATTCTGTTGCTCGCGTCTATCGCGATCTTTGCCGCGTCCGGGACGGTTAATGTACCAAACGTGACAAAAATCTGCGTAAGTGGTGCCGCCTCTCCCGCCATAAAAACAATGCGATGCCTTTAGAAACGATTCGAAATTTTTTGGCCCATCGTCCGAGTATAACGAAGATTTTTGTCACGACGATTTCGTAGTATGCCTGTGGGTGAAAAAATTTACCATTTCATCTACGGAAAACCGTTTCATTCATTTCGGTTTGGTGCGTAATCGAATGATTCGAAGAAAACGCGCGATTGTGCCGTTCCGTGGTTACCCAGGTGATATTCGGAATAATAATCGAGTAATTCGATTTTCGTGTGTTTTTCGTGAAAGTTTCGCGATCCGAAGGAAAAAAATCGGTTTCTCTGTTCAACTTACTCCTTTTTTATACTGCCGTATTCATTTTCCGTTCATATCCTAAGTATCTGTTCAGAATTTTCTCGTCGATTCTCACATCCTTATTAGTTATTCGCACTACACCCTGGTATTGTGTGTTCAACTTACATACCCTTAGTAACGATTTCAGTTATCCTATCTATTTATTTAGCTAACGATGTATTTAACGTCGAGAAATTTTATCGATACTAAATTTTCAGCTCTTAGAAACGATCGTATCGTTAATATCTTATGTTACGTTTTAATCGTTCATGTATTTTCTAGTAATGGCCAAATATCTTGGTCCACATGCAGAATTTCGTTGCTAAGTATAAAAAGTTGAAGAATTCTTCTAAAACTATTGTCTACGAAATATTTCCTAAACGAAAAATTCCAGTCAGCTTTTGATGTTGAATAGCGAAAAGACCAAAAGTAAATTAATGTAATTTTACCTGAAGAGAAATTCGAATAATACATTTTTTGGCCTGTGTCGGTTGTAGTTACTTGATTGGTGTGACAATTTTCAATTAGAAATTTGAAGACTGAAGATCATTCTATTCTAAAATTTAGTGAATAAAAAGCCACTTTGGCACTTTTTGGCTTCAAAATTTCAGTTGTAATGAGTTACTGAATTTCTGCACACTGAACTTGGTGACGATAAATTTCCGCACTTAATCGTTTGCCTCAATCACCGGATGAAAGAAGTCTACGAAAAAATAAATTTGAACCTTGGGACTTGGATTTCGTTAAGGTTCTTTCGTTTACGGGACTGTTCAATCCTCATATCAAATGTTTTCACAATTGACTGACTTTGACAATTTTTCAGGAGCAGCCGATCTGTGTACGATGAATATGCGCGATCGTTGGATCCATACGATGACCGAAGGTAAAAGATTTTAAAATTTCTAATCGAAATATTCAGATCGATTAATTCGGTATTAATTTTTCTTGTTTTTGGTCTTTTAGCCGACACGTGTACGACGAATATTCGTCTCGTCGATCGGAAACTTCGCGGTAAGATTTTTGCGAAAATTGTCAATAAACTTTCAAAGACATCCGTTTGAAGAGTTAGATAAAAGACTCGTAGTCTCTTCCTCTTTGTGAGAAAACCAAATTTTATTTAACGTGTAACCCACTTACGAAAATCGTTGTGGTGATTTTGAAAATGTTACTCATGCATATTCAGTAATAATTTCTGCGACTAAAATCAATTTGCAAACGACAAAAATTGGGAATCTTTAATAGGACTACTCGCAAACCAAAGATTCCAAGAATTTACAATTTTAACTTGACCTATTGACTATCAGATGTATTAAACGCCCAAATAACGTTTAAAACACCGTCCAGTTGGTGAATTTGGGTCTACAAAAAAGAGGTTAAAACAAAATTATTAGGCATTGTGTAAGTGAAGCTGCCGGGTAACAGCTCATATTTTATATAATTTATTTCGGAACAATGGTCATCGTGTAAAACGGTTTTAGTAAAACATCCGGATATGATAGGCTCATCTTAGGCGCTTCATAGCCCTGTACGCAAGAATGATACTCGAGTATTAATTGTAACTTAAGAATAATACTTATCTTAACAAAGTTATTTCTTTATACCTATGTTTATGAATAAATATAATTGGTATTTAGAAAAATGTATTGATGCCGTATATCGAAAACGTTTCATATCTATATTTATTTTTTGAAAGACTTGAGCGAAAAAAAAAAGTCTTCAGTCAATGAAAATTCTAAATAAAATCATTTTAAGCCAAGTTGGCTGGTATTTAAATTAATGTCTCAATACAAGCAATTTCAAAGTGCAAGTATAATTATTATTTTTTATTTTTTCACTGTTTTTTGCATAAGACAGTAAACTAATACATGCCAGCAAAGTACCAGTGGAGGGATCTTTTGGACGATTTAGGAGGGCCTTGGCCAAAGCAGACCACCTTGTATATCGGCAATGGCAGGGTGTCCTCCAGGGGACGGGGCTCCCGCCTTCATCGTCCTCAAAGTGATATACAATAAACTACCTTCCGCATTTGCCCGAAAGATCCCACCACTTAAGCAATAATTTAACCAAGTAAACCTTTTTCCTCGTATCATAAAAAATACAACAAAAAAAAGTCACTTCAGCCAACATCCCACTATACGAAAAAAAGTAAAATTTACAAAAAATTCCAAATAAAATTACCCGTTCCCTGATTTTATCCCATGTTTCTTGCTTATGTTTCCACTGTCTTACCGCAATCGTGGCGCCAGTTATCAAATGTTGTTTATAATGGAATTGCCATCGCTCAGTTGAGTAAAGATACATGTAACGAAGAAAGTCGCAGGGTGAAATTTTCTGTTCCAAGACTTTAGTGGTATTTAACCGTGCTTTGAACAGTTTGTTTTGATATCAAACTCACATATCGAAGCTTGTTGTCGGTATGAATTCATACGAGTTCATACCGATGTATATCGATAATGAAGCATCATTAGAAAAGTGTAACTAAGTATGGTTCTTTCATTCGGCCTTCAGAGTCCTAATTTATGTGTTACGTATTTAACGAACAATTTTTTTCTCTGTCCAGGGACAGTTCGCGTAGTTCTTCTCGGTACGCCCCGTACTAAGCAGAGAGCGATGATCGGTGATTCAACGCCAAAACATTGGATCCGATAGCTCCTGTATAATGTTACTTAAGTGTAACCTTATTGATTGTTCAATTTTAATACATGTTTCATACTGAATCGAAAGGGCACTTTTTTATTATGTTCTTCTGTGAAAAAAATTACTTTGTTTATGTTTTCCGATGTTATTTGTACGTCATTTGGTCATAAAATAAATAAACATAAATTAAATTAACCTTTGCTGTAATTCTTGGGTTTAATTTGTGTGCTTACAATCATTTTCGTATTATACTTACGAAAAATGCAATTATTTATAATTCATTTTTTTTTTTTTTTTTTTTTTTACACTTTTTGACTTAACGAAAATCATGTTTGAATTTTCAGTCTTAGATAAAGCTCATGGATGAGTAATAATTAGTGAAGTACTTTACCTTACAATACCGTAATCGAACTTATATGCGTACTTAATTGTACAGCTTTTCTCTTTCTTTTATTTATTTGATTTGAATGATTCTGTTTTAGTTTAGATTAAATGTCAGTATTTTCTTTTATTTAATTTAAATTACTTGAAATTTGGAAATGATTCAATTCAAATCGTCAATATAGTTTATTATACACTTATTTTCTTTTTTAATTCTGTAGATTTGATAATGAAATCTTACTGTACTTCAGCGGCGTGGTTGTTCATTACACGGCTTCACAACTGAAAGGTCGTAGGTTCGAGATTTAACTGTCGTCATATCTGACAAATTATAGCTTGTATAATTAGGTAGCCTTACGTAAGACTGAAACAAATCTAATGCGCTCCTTCTACTGTGCATAAAGGAATACCACAACCTGTACGTGTAACTTTTTTGTTATTGAAAAGGTAAATATTAAAAAAAAAAAATTATAAAAATTGTTTGGATGTTGACTCGGCCGATAAATGATAATCATTCGACTAAAACAATTTGGCGACGACGAAGGGATGTCATAGCGTGTTCATAGTTTGTTACTTCGAGAGCAGTTGAGGGAGGCATAGCCCTCCTTCGTCATTAGCCGAAGCACTGCTACCTGTCTCAATTGTCCATTTCCGGAAAAGTGCTTGCACCTTTAGCTAACCGCAGAATCTGTTCGAATGTGATAAGAAGAATTGATTTCCCCGATACATTTTTCATTACAACTCATATACGTTGTACATCTTGAAAGTACAAGCTCATATAAAACAGTGATAGATCCAAGGGGGCCATAGTGCTGTGGTCTCCCGGCCTGTTGTAGCAATTATGCAAGTTATTAGCTGAGGAGGTTTCGAGTCCGAATGGTTAGAGAGAAAAAATATTTAGATAAGGATTTGACTCTTCCTTTTAAAATATCCTGGGGCAGAAGTACGTTTAATTTAAGACGCTATGAAGCTCGAATGTAGAAATCGGGTAATTTTAATTTAATTTTCTGCAATATTTGAAATATACTTTTAGGTATACTTATTTCCTCCCAAAACGGAATGCGTAGGAGCATTTCTTGATTGCTTCGGCAAGGGCGAGGGTGCGAGACGAGTTCTAATGTTCGGCGTGTTCATCCTACGATGGGGTACTCTTCATTTTTTTAGGAGCTCGTTCACTCCAGTTCACTTTCAGTTTCCCAAGAAAATGGAGCATGCTCCTTTCAGCTCCTTTGAAAAAGAGCAGGTCGTTCATTTCCGCTCCAGTTAATTTTTTTCTGCGAAATTTGGTAAAATTTAAAAAAAATTGTACCACGTCGGCGTTGCCAAATATTTTGAAGGAGCACGCTCACTCCGGCTCCATCGGAAATTGGCTCTGAGTATAAATGTAATGTTGGGCTGATTCCTTTAACATTTCTACAGATAGTTACCATATTAGACATAGATAGCGTTTTAGGGAAAGAAATTACTCTGTTTTGTATGTTTGACGTTACTAAACGTTACTACATCTATATTTACATATATATACAATAAATCTTGAAGTAATTTCGTTACCGGAAACACTCTGTAGTTGAGGAACAGAACTACTACAATCAGCCCTCCATTCCATCGCATATGTATACAATTATACATAGTTATATACTCAAAGAATTGGCTTCGCAATCGCGCTTTGCTCCCCCATTGTCCCATTTATGCGGTGTTCAAAAAACTTATTCGGACCCATTATGTAAAAATAAAAATGTTTTATATTTAAACTGGTTAAAATTTGGTTTGTACCCTGTTCAAAATAATGACCGTCATTTTGGCTAGATAACCCACATCACAAACTCACCGCAATTATGTATGTATACATACGCACATATGTACATATATATATATATACACACAATATATATGCATGCGCGTGTCGTATTTTCGACTGACACTTCTTAGTCCTATTTCGATATTTTGAACAAGGTATAAAATTATATATTACATAAATACGTTAACGAATTTAATCAAGTAATTATGGTTTTTACTTTATTTGTTACTTCGTAATTTGTTTTCGCCAATTTTTGCATATCTAATCTTTGTGGTTGTTTGTGTTTCTTTTTCAATTCGAACATATTATAAGTAAATCATAACGTTAGCTGTAAACTGCAGTTATTAAAAGGAAATACATTCGTTCTATTCGGTTTAAGTATGTTTGATTAAATTTCTGTGCATTGCAGTTGCAGTTGATTGTCGAAGTTTTGTTCCATCCGTACGCTTAATTTTTCTAAATATTCTCCCCCCAGATGTTGGTAGTTTGGGAACGCATCATCGAAATTGGACATTCCAGTAAGTATCTCAAATCTAAATGGTTTTCACATTATTCATTATCTCGTAAGGGTAAAACTACGGTACATATAGTGGTAGGACCTCAGTACCTCGTGTTTTATTGTTTTATTTTCAGATTTTAGTTTTTTGCAAATTATTTTTAAATTTTTATGGAATTTTAAAGCATTTCTTAGGTTTACCTGATGTGCAGTTCTTTCAGTGTACTTGTTGATAAACTTTACGGTGTCGATATGATCAATAATTTTGTGAATAAGTTTGTTTATTGTGATTCACGCAGCCTCTATCATTTCAGCAGGTTTAAGGAGATGCGTTTTCAAAAATTCTTCGTTTCCTATTTATTCCATGAATTCGTCACAACTCGAGCAAATTGATACGAATCATTACAGTACCTACTTCACTTTGCTCCAAGTTCCAGCTTCGCGCACAGAATCATCATAATGGGCAAAATTTCGTCCAAATGTCAAATGAACTATAATTTATCGTAGGTAATTTAAAACCCTTTTAACCCTTGCTTGAATGTGCCAATTGATTTTGCTGCGTTTCTTGTAGGTTTACTAATGATTTGGTAATTTTTATTCATCTATATCCTTGCTGACTATTTATAATAAGCGCATATAGCGTCATTACGTATGTAACATTGCCCTTTAAAGATTTTCTCTAAATAATTCCTTTCTCTGGAAAAATGGAAATGCACTTTTAATTGATCTTTTGAAAAATGAACGTCAATTCGAACACATGTGCATATATATGCTTTTAGTATAGGAACACTTCGGTATGGTTTTCTGATTCTATAATATCTTCTAAAGGTGCCATATTGTAGCTGCCAGGCTATGTACCAGTGTTGATAAACTTACGATGTGATCGTGTTCTTATAATAGGTACGTATTTATACGAGCTTGTCAGTGGGTGTATTATCCTTGTATGGTTTGAGAAACGGAAATTAATGGGCCAACATAATGACAAAGTTAAGCATTAATACCCAGAACTTTTGTCGCTCTTGAATATTGAACCGGTCTAGGGGAGTACTATTGGTATAGGTACAAATACGAATTACGATTCGACCTCTCTTCCTGTAAAAATGCAAATAATTTGACTATAACGATGCAATTGTCTACTCAGTAGCTTCGGAATCGAATTTTGTAAGTTAAAATACTCTATATTATTGACATATCATCATCGTTTACTATCATGGTACCTAATTATATTCTAATCTGAATTAATATAGCTCAGTTTATCTTTTTGGCCAATTTCAATGGAAAATTTGTGAAAATTTATTGTTCTTTTTGCGGGGCAGCATATTTTTACGATCAAAAATGGAAAAGTGTGGTCATATTTTCATTATACGCAGTCGCCCAATAGAACCAAAAAAAATTGTGAATTCGATAGTCTGAATTCTCATAAAACTCAATATTTTTTTGACTATCTACACTTTACTTACAATATAGTCGATCATAACTTTCAGATGAGGTTTTTCTGCCTTGGAATGACCCTTTATGGTATCTGCTTCTGCAGATTCATCGTTCACATTTTATCCGATCAGTGTAACTCATGAGATTATATACGTCGTAGTATAATGTATGAAAAATTTAAAATCCAAACAATTTAATGGCACGTTGCGCACAGGTGTATCTTGATATTTTAATTTTATGCGTATTATTTCCTCGGAACTCATCTTAATTGATCTGCAGTATTAAAGGGATAATAACTCGGTCAGTTGCAAAAGATTCTCAAGATTTTAAATTTAAGTTTTAAATTAATTCTTCTTTCTGACACTCTTGAATGTGTTGAAGTTTCTCGATCGTGTCATTTTCAATTGTCGTAATTAAGATGATTTTATGCTAACAAATGTCCATCGAAGCTCAACTATAATAAATGAAAGAGACATTTTTGATAATAAAGTTAATCCGGAGATGAGTTTGTTGATGACCTAATATGTTGAACTTCGTCAAACGTCTTCCAATAAACACTGTCGAACCTGTAAAATGTTGGGTCTAACTTTCGAGTCGAATTGTACATTATAATATGAATGTATTGCAGGGAACTGCAGAAGACGAATGAATTAAGCTCTGATCGAAATTTGGCGGTTGCCCTCTTTTCTTAAATGCGATTTTGAAAAATCTAACCTTGCAAATGCTGGTGACGTTGGCAGCGACAGTTTTTTTCCCGCTGCTAAGGCTGCTGGATTTCGAACTTCAGACTGTAAGCAGGTATGGCAATAATTTGTGAACTATTATGTTTTGTTGAGTCATTGTTCCTGGTGAAATTCGATTCATTTCAAACTCTCAACTATGATTGTTGGCATCGCGATGATCCGATGTTATCCCGATTAAACGAAGTATTCTTTCAGGCTTGAATCTTCTGTACTTGAAGCGAATATAAATTCTTTCGTTTCTTTCTGCTACGTATTCTCGTCATACGTATAAATTTTACGCGAAAATAATTACAATTAGCCTATTATTATTTTTTTTTGTAAACACTTTCCAACATGTTAGTACCTATACCGTCGTAAACTATTGTGGCGTATAGACTATGTGTATAGGTAGGTGTGTGTATACACACTTTGAATTCCGACTACGGTATTTTTCTTCTCGTTAATGGAAAGTTTACACGCAAATCAAATGCGTAAAATATGTGCAGTATGAGGAAAAACAAAAAGATACCATCAGTACTGACAAATAGAAAAACCTAGATACTTATATGTACAAATTACTTACTCTACAGTGAAACGTCTGATGATTATTTCATTAATGGTTATAGGTATTCTTGGTATTTGGAAAACTATAAATAGGTATTGGTTATACTTTTTCGTGTTTTTACACAGTTTCTCGAAACGTCATAGGAGCTATGCTTTATTACCAAACATGTATTTCTAGCTTAATAATTCGATGAAATTATGAAAAACTACCCGTTTATTAATAATGGCCTTGGGTTTTTCACTTCTTGCATGGTAACACAAATTGCACCTACCTAACGTTTTTGTTTAAATTTAAGATGTTCATCAAAATTTCGGATCATCTCTTTGAAGCAGATAACAGGATAAGAATGGTGAATCCGTCTCCGAGCGATTTTCATTTCTTACACCCTTCTGTTTGCTTTCCCCTTCAAAAAATATTTTTTTCCTGCACCTATTGAATAATTTTTTCCCCTCAAACCATGTGAGGTTATTATATGTTTGATGAAACTTGTATTAGTCTATCTAAGGCTACCAAAGATTTATGTGCACATTATGGTAATTGGGTAAGTATAACTCAGTTTGTTGTGAACCAAGGAGATTGTGTGTGTGTAGTGAGGCGTCTGAAACCAAATGGCTCATAATGTCCAACCTTCATGTATGTTGGTATTTAAATGCCAATGACGTCATAATATCCTACAAGTAAGACATTATGCAGCCGAAACACTGATATCAAATTGTCTTGAAATTCTCTATAATTCAAGATGTTTTATTTTTATTTTTTGAATTTTCTTACCGCTGAATTCTTCTTAACCGGAGTTATGTTTTCAAACACGACGGAACATAGTTTACCTTGTCTTCATATTTAATCAGCAAATTAGTCTGCATTAAACAAACTAGCAATAAGAGTAAAGTCTCGATAAAAGAACCGAACAAAGTTTTGATCCATATAAGGGTTGAAACCTACTAAAACAAACAACAGAATTATTTTGTCAAAGATATAATATAATTGCGATAGAAGTATAGTGTTGACAAAGCGGAAAAATAAAGTATAAATAGAAATAAAATAAAAACCATTGTAGATAATAAGTGGGGGAAACCATCAGAAAATTCTTTTGTCTTCAATTATTTGTTTGTCTTTATAAGAAATTGTGGTTTAGTTGTGTAAAAGACTTCTATTAGAAACTTTAGGCTTTAGAGTTTTTATTTGAATTGTATGGGTGAAGGAGGTGAAATAATATTATTAACACAGATGAAGATGGATCAGAACCAAGATGTCACTGTGGGCAAAAGAAGGTTCTACACAGCCTTTATTTACAGAGCAATGCAGTCATCTTGAACAAAACTTGTTTAAAAGTTTCTTAGCAACACATCAAAATTTTTTTTTAATTATGACAAGAACTCTATTCGATCGTATTGTCAATTGTTTTCATCACCCGTAGGTATTCTGAAAAAGATCGCTTTGAAGTGCGATATAAATGACTGCATAGGGAAACTTTATTTGTCATTACTAAATCCTTTATGATATAAAAAATAATCCCTAGCTGTCTCTGTCTCTAACCTAATCTATCCTAAGTTCTACTACCATCCTAGTATCTCCTTAGGTAGAAATAAGTTTGGAAAGTCTACATTTGCAGATGGTACACTTTATTAAATTGCCTACGAGAGGACTTTAACATATAACTCAAGATTAGGACTTACTACTATCTGCCTATATGAGAAGAACTATATGTAAAACAAACTTAGTACCGGGTATCGTTTGAACAAGAGTGTTTGATATCTAGAATTTGTTTTTCAAAGTCGTCTTTCTTGTTGGCAAGGTTTCTCCCTCTTATTTTATTTTATTTAGTCATCACAAGCAAAAGCGGATAAAAAAATCGTATGTATTGAAATACAATGAAGCAAAGCAAATAAGATAAAGCAGATGTTGGCAGTGTGTATTATTGGTGGGGTTTTTACCAAGCATTGAATTCTATGTTGCTCTGTATTCTGTGTGAATTATCTGTCATCTATATAAGGTGTCGTATTATACACGATGACTCTGTAATATAAATCTGACAAACCATAAATAGAATTGTCTGAAAGAGAATTTCATTTGGTTATTATCATCATCAGCTTTTCTTCTTCATATTACATTTATTTCAGATATTATATTGTCTTAACTTAAGCTTCTCAATCTGCATGATGTCGTCATTATGAGTTAAAAATATAGGTATTTATTTTGACATCAAAAAATCTCGGACTTCTCAGTAACTATGTGTGTATATTAACTTTATGATGGTGAAAGTTTGATAATGGAATTTGATTTGCTGTGTCAAAATTTTGAAATTCCAAAATAGTTTGGTGCACTAAATAATTTTAAAATTTTGATGGAGTTCACTAGGGTCAATTTTTTTTTCCTTTCAGTAACCAGCATTAGCTATATCTATAGGTTACTCTCCTTAATCGGAAAAATGTTATTTTGAATAATTTTATCAGTAAGTACTGTTCTCGAATTGATGAATAATTATTTTCTCTTAGATTGTGGTTGACAGTTTTGAATTTTAACATCGTGGCTGAAGTAGACAATTTCAGTTTTTGATGAAAGTGTCATTGAGTTTCTCTTGAGCTGAAACGAAAAACCAGGGCCATGAAGAGGAAATTTTCGAACCCGGAGGAAGAAAATTTATGGAACCTTCGAAACTTTGAAATTTAATACCTTTATATCGACAGTTTACTTCAAAATTGAAAATTGCATTTAATTGTCGATTTTTTTTTTTTTCTGGAAAATTCCTGGCTCGGTGGAAATCCTCTTTCTGTTCTCCAAAAAAAGGCATGTGAAAAACTGTTCTCTATTCGGTTCCGAACTCAAAAGCAGACGCTTCCTTCGAAAATCTGCTAAAAAAGATTGTTTTGAGGGCGGTACATTATATGTATGTGGATGATGTACGTACGTTGTTAAAATTTCGGAATTACATTCCAGGGAATGTACCTCCTTATTTATAGTTCTCGTGCAAGTAAATCATTTTCCAAATGACAGATACTTTTTCCAATCGTCTACAGACTATACTAATTCGATTCGAAACGAAACATTAATATTTCGGTAATACGACTTTGTGTAATTAATTGCAAAAACGCTTCTACGCTCGTGATGTCAAATGGGTTTGTCTCTATTTTTTCATGATTTTTTTTTATAATCATTTTAAAAATTTCGAGGTTAAATTTTATACGCGACTACCGTGCGTTGCTGATGTTCTGTTCAATTTTTTTGCTCATTAATCTAAAATTGGTATTCTGTTGACGCGAGTAGTAGTAACGAGTAAGTAAAAATACGACAATTTCTGAAATTCGTTTTCGTAATTAATTAATTTTAATCAGCGGGTATCGATGAAACGCATGTGTCTGTAATTTGATTCGCAAGTTTTTGCCAAATCCTAAAACATATTTTAATAAATTTGTCAAAAATGGATGGTTCTGATGCCAGCAGTCGGAAAATCTTCCTCTGAAAATCATTTCATGTATATACCTAGACTCTGGCCTGCGGCGTCATTTTAGAATTTTTATTTTATTTTATTCAAAACATAGTTTGTTTCCCATCAAAAGAAGCTCACCGACTCTAGAAACTTATAATTCTTTTTTTACTGCAGTTATGGCAAATGATACAAAATGGTATTTTGTAGGCTAGAGAACACAATGAGTAACTGCAGGTTTATCACAAAAGGAATAAAAATCTTGGCGCAATTGTCTATAAGTTCACCAGAATTTCTAAATTCTAGCGCACCCTCAGCTACAAAAGCGGGTTTTCGAAAGTCCACATGAGATGACAGATGTTACAAAATTCTAGCACAGCAAGCATATCTGAAGTTTTAAAATTCTCGGGCAACAACTCGCCAAAAGTTTTTGAAAGTTATTGAAGTATCAGAATTTTAGCTCGGCAAATTTAAAAATTCTGCGTGGCAGAGAGCTTTTTTAGAATTTCAAAATTCGGTGTAACAGACTGGTGGAATGTGGCTTTTTGTTCTCTATTTGAAAACCAGATAAAAAATTAAGTGCATAAGAAATGAAAACTCGCGCCCAGTAAGCTTCGCTAGAAAAAGTAGATTTTCTTTGTTTAAAAATCATCTCCATCACCAATATTCTTCTAATAAAGTAGTATATAAAATATTTCTATTTTTTGCTAAAAATTACCAATATTACTCAAATGCCATGCATGCGATAAAGTATACTGATTCAGTATCATATTTTTCAAATATTTTACGAATGAATTTTTAATTTTTGTGTTAAAAATGATTATTTTTTTTGAATGAAAAATTATTCAAATTTCTAACTAGCACGATTTTAGAAAATATTTCGATGGTTTTCTTTCCTATAGTGACGAAAATTGTGGATTATATAAAAAAAATTAATACAACAACAACAGTTATAGGTATTCGTGAAAAAAAAATCTCCCACACTGCGAAAAGAAGCCGAGTGCAGAGGTGCTGGTTACTTAAATATACGCGGACATTTTAGCGTCCGAAAGCGGGTGAGGGATAGGGGAAAATTGATTTTTTGCTGAGTCCAGTTGTTTTTAGTATTTTTCTCGATGAAGCCTAGAAAATGAATTTTTCAGGACAAGTATGAGAAGAGTTAAAGAGGGAAAATCACACTGAATAGCTAATAAGTTGGGAATATATTAACCAATCCAAATCAAACTTGGTAGATCTGGTCCTTGTATGAGGGGTACTGTTTGTACAAAATTTCGTATCTAACGAAAGAGAATTGCAACTTTTATTGATATAACATGAAAAAATTAGCACCACCAACAGCCCCAGGCAATGAACCATAATACCAATAGGAACCAAATTTGGAGTCGTGTTAGATATACTTCAAATCAATACTTGTACAAATTTTGCGACTATAGCCTGAAAATTACTTCTTTTAAAGCCATTAAACTGCCAAAAATGCAAATAAATCGCTCCTACCGGACCAAGCCTATCCACACCAACATTGGTAGATATTGTTTTTGACCTAAAACACATACGTATACCAAATTTCAGTCCTATCGATTGAAAATTGCGACCAGTACGCTATTCAATGAAAAATGAATATAAATTGACCTAACGGGACGAACTGTGCGCCCGATCCGGACCAAAATCAATAAGATTCTTCTTTAGGTAAATCCGATTATGTATTTAAAATTTTGAAATCATCCGATCAAAATTACGCCTGGAAATGGACTCAACGCAAAAGGGGGTACATGCCTAAAAAAAATGAATTTTCAAAAATAATGCCAAAATGTTCAGAAAATCGTGAAACAGAAATGTAATTACTCCCACCTCGGAGTCCGAATACTCGGACAATTTTAATACGTAGATTTTTTTCAAGAATCTATATAAAAAAACTTGCTAGAAAGTGGTATGAAGTGGTTTTCTGCTAAATTTCCGCCATGTTTGAGTCAAATTATTCATTAACAGTTTTTGTTTTCTTTTTCTTTAATGATTGTAAGAAACCTCGACTAGTTTTACCTCGTTTTTCTGATAAAACATACCTACTTTTGATTCTCGAGATATCACTGAGATTGTAGTTTGGAAGTGGAATTTCAAATCATTGATATTAATGTATTATTACGATGTAAATGTAATTTTAATTATATATTTCAAGTTTAAATGTTCCAAAAATTAACTAAATTTTCACTGTCGCCATAATAAATTACTAAAATTTGTGATAAGTCACTATTATTTAAATTAATTGAAATGAAATTTTATTGGTAATAAAATACAAGAACAATCAAATTTTTAATTGATATTATAGTTTAATTAAAAAAATTATATTTTCGGTATAAAAAATTAAAATTAAAACGGAACTTAATTTTTTCAAAACAGTATTATAGTATTTAACTGTTCAGGTAAATAATAATAATATAAATACAAAACCGCTTGTTTGTAATCGTATTTCGTAAAATAACTTTAACTTCTTCTCCCAACCCACTTTCCGAGCAGGGTCAGAATAATCCGTTCTTTTTGTGAGAATAAAATTTTTTTAGTATTAACTTTTTTCAACCGGGTTTGTCGAACAGCTACAACAAAGTTTTAGTGCCGCACTTTTCCACGTCGAACTGAAAATTTTCGGAATAAAAGTGCCTCACTTTTCGCCGTGTCGAACATAGCTATTTAATATCTTCGAATTTGAATCAAAGAAATATTTGTTAGATAATCGATCAAATCCGAACAGAATACGCATATCTAACACTGGACATTTTTGACCGTGGAATTGTTAACGTGGTGTGGTTGGCCGCTTTTCCGTCAACAATTGGAAACAAATTAACTGCCGTTCTTCTTGAATACCTGTACTTGCAATCAATTTTTCCTTTGATATGCCTGTGTATAATTGGAACCATATTATTTGTGACAAATTTCTTGAATGAATACCTACTGTACCTGTGACAAGAATCAGATGCAAGGAACAGTGCTTTTCGTGTTCCGCCACTATACGTTGCACGTAAAAAATTGTTGATTTATTTTTCAAATGGAAATAATTAAAAACTGCGCTATCTTCGAGATAAAATCAATGTTGACGAGGACGTATGTTCTAAAACTGATGCCAGAGTGTATTTTCTTCGTTTTGTAGATACGAACGTGGACACTTTCATAATTTTGACCCGTTTCGTAAGTATTTTGAAGAAGAAGAATCAAAGTCCAGTGCTCCTGGGAGATAGTCCTAGAGAAAGAGAGAGAGAGAGAGAGGGGGGGGGACAACAGACGGACAGACAAGCAGATGGGAGAAAGAAAGTGGTCTGACTCAGTTTATTTCCAGATTGGGAGGAAATGAAGTATTGCCTTCGATAACGACCGAAATTTAAAAAATCCCCTTGGACAATGAATTTTCCACCGCAGAAGAATCAGAATTTTATGAAAAAATAAGTTTTTTTGGAGGGTTTATAAGGAAAATCTTGTATAAGCTTGGCTAGTAAAATATTTCAAGGTAGAGGTTCCTGGAATCAAACGTTCACCAGAAAATAATACATTCTCCAAAGAATTTGAATCAAGATGGGAACGTGTGCACCTTTCGGGTACTAATGGAGAATGACAGATTGAGAAAACCGTCTGCTAGAAATATAAACGCTGACTTTTTTTTGGAGGGGAGGGGTGCCTTATAAGTAGTAATGTAAACATTTTTTGGACTGAATAATTTAAGCGTTTCATGCGTGGAATTCATTCGACAAAAGCGGTGTAAAAATTTGAAGATCTTATCGAAACTTGTTCACCTGTCTTGTTTGAAAAATGAAAACAATTTTCATTTTTCAACGACCCTGACATATTAAATTCTCCATGCAGACCTCGTAAACGGAGCCCACGTCCATTTTGAATTCTTCCAATGGGGACGACGAATGGCAGGATAGGTGAAATAAGTAAATTTTCAACGTTTGTATTTATGTGGCGTTAATATCATCACTATACGCGGACGAGACGTGGGTAATTAAAAACAAAAAATTTTAATAAACGTACAACATCCAACGTAGACGCGACCTAAAACTTAATTAGCCTACGATATAGACATGACAAGAAAAGTTAGAAGATGAAGTTGTGAATAAAATGGAGGGAGTGAGAAAATGTGTTCTTCGTGGAATATGCGTGTTCCTATAGTATTGGAAACCGAAGGTTGCATTGCGTAAACTCGACAAAACAATAATCATCATCATCACCATCATCATCATCAGCATTATTCAGCTCTTCATCTTCCGTGTCGTTTTCACCGTGTCACCATTACCACTACCGTTACCTAAATATCTATTAGCACCTTACTGCGAAGGAATGCCAAGTTATTGATGCCTAATTTGAACGCTGCTTGAAGAGGAAACATTAATACATTGACGTTAGCTTGGGAAGAATAACAAATTATTGATAAATTTTTAATGATAATTTTGTGGAGGTATGGTCCATTAATGGTAGCTCTAATTATACACAGTTCGTAGAGCAGAAGAAGATAATGATTGAAAAATTACAGTACACATTTGTTTAATTTCCGGACTATTATTAGTATTGTAAGTGAATTTGAAAAAAAAAAAAATTAAAAAATATTTAAGAAACAATTGAGAACATTGAAAGATGGTTGGAATTGAGTTGGAAGAAACCTTCGGGGTAGGGATTGAAAATATTGGACTACTAATGTTGTACCATTGGATGTGCATCAACAATACAAACTCTAGTGCACAGTTACTTGACTACTGCAACCTGCACTTTCACACGCGATGATGAATGCACTTGCTGCCCTTTCAACTGCTTCATAGTACTGTACATTTTACACGTACATTGTATACACTCTTTCTCATTTGTGATTTATTTTTCTATTTTGATTTAGCAAGGATCATATCGATAAGCAAAAAAAAAAGGCGTGCGAGGGTCCCCCCTCACATATTTAATGTGTAAACATTCAGCTGAAACACAATAAATATGTATCTAGCTTGTATGTGTAACGTGCCGCCAGCTTGCCACAGATGTTTGCTTGTGAGTGTGTGTACGTGTGTTATGTGACAAACAGAATTTGAAACTGGACAGTGCGCCGTGCAGTTTTTTTATGCAATCTCAACTTTTTTGTATCTAATATTTTTTTACACCCGGGAGGAAGCGGACTAGAGAGCAAGAATGTTTACAAATTAATGAAGGGAGATTTTCCTTATTAGGCCATAGGTCTAAATAACGATACAGGACCTGCCAGGAAAACGAAAGTAGTGCTATGCACAGAACATACTACATTCACCAACACAAACACAGATGGTACGTGTTTATAACTCGAGTCATTTTGATTTGTAGTAATGCCCCCCACCAATATCCGGGTGACTGCGTTGGCTACTGTAGCACCTATGTACTTGTGTATACTATTGTGTTGCCAAACTAATTAGTGCGTTCACCAATACAGCTCCATGCAAAATTTTCATCATCTACCTCTACCAGTTATTGTGACTAGGTTGCTAAAAGGTTTGCTTCCCATTTGTTTTGTGCAAGTTGATTAAGAGGTTAAAGTATGTTTACTTGAACCATAAAAAGTGATTCGATAATGGTACAATTTAAAATGCAACCTAACTACCTGCAGTGTATGCAGCTCATTGCCGTATGCTATACTCAACGCATTACAGTTAATGGCTGATCAAGTAACAAATTCATTCCTCAACAATATTCTTGTTTATTAAAATACACAGTACCGTATTTACACTTGTTGTGCACAAAGGAATAACTCCCCAATGCACAAACAAGTGGAGGAGAGGACTTGTCTCGAGTGTCTGGTTACTTATTGGTGTGCAAAAAATGGATTTGGTGACCTGTTATTCACTCAGTGACTGCCAAAAAACTCCTGTGTGAGTAGGCGACTCTGCATGTTAGTCAAGATTGCTTACATATTGTAATACTTGTTCGTGTTATTAAGTTTGTACAAACTGACGAAAATTAGGATGAGACTATTTCCGGCAAATTTTTTGCTGTAGTTCTCACTATTCAGAGCTTGATTTAAATTCACTGTTCTACATGCGTGAGGTATGAAATTGTCGAAATATTCTTTCATGGGCATTTTATGTTTCAGCTAAACTCAAAACTCAACAATTTCAATTTTTTCACATCAGTAATTAGGCCCAAAACGCCCATTTCCTTTCATTATCGGTCTGCTGTCTTGTAAGTATCCTCATTAACTGTGACTAGTTGGTACAAAAATGTTGAACGAAAGAGTTTTGTTTTTGATGTAAGACAACTTTTTTTGAAAAATGCTACGATTTGGAACCTCGGTTGAAGAATGAGAATGTGCGCGCGCATGTATGTACACTTTTCCAGTGAAGATGTAGCATGTCAGTTGTACACTGCAAGTTGTACATGAAACTTTTCATACTGTAAAATACATACAGGTATTTGTAGTCATTGACTCTTGAAATCTTACTAAAATCGCGAAGTTTTTGCTCTTGAAATATTTCATGCTGCGTACAGAATTACGTAATAACATTTTCTCAACAGGAAACTTGCAAATAGGATACAAAATCAATGTTGTCTGTTGACACGTGATATATATATTCGGTGTATACGTACATATTTTCACTTGTCTCGCTTCCCCTCGAGAAAAGAGCGCCACTGTTTCTCGCTAATTAACTTTAAAATCCAAATAAGAAACAGCTCAGTCAAAAAAATAGCAAAATACTGAAATATTATCCGAGTTCTAAATGATGGGTGTATCGAGAAAATAAATTATCGTATCTCTATACTTTACGGTGTGAGAATTTTAAACGTTTATATTAAACAACAAAATTCGTTATTTTTACTTACCTACTTAGGTACGTACCTATTTAGATATTTATCATTATGTTATGCGTACTTTTTTTTTATATTTACATATTTTGTATAGGCCTTCTAAATGTTAATATTCGAATTTGTTTGGAGGGAGTCCAAGAAGACTTCGTGAAAAAAAAAGAAAAAAAGATGAAGGAATGTGTTCTTGTTTACCTTGGATAGAGAAACTGAACTATATGCTTTTACAGGTGTATAGTATATGTAGGTATAGGGTTGGCTACAGTTGTAGTTTTTGCGTCGAAGGTGTTTTAACGGAATTGTGGGGTAACCAGATGCAAACGTGCATAAATTATTCGTCGAATAAAAATATTTTATTGGCCAATTATGTAAAACTTGAATCAGTTTTTATCGGTTAGAGGTTGCTGTTGAGAGTAAAATCGAAAAATGTTGATCTTTACTAATGAACAAAGTAACCGTTATGTAAAAACGAAACTTTGCCTATCAAATCGGAATTCCATTTTATTTTCGGATTCACAGTTTGTATGCAGCAACACTAAATGCCACAGAAAAAGCAGTTGAATCTAACTATGCAGGATTATTCAGTCGATCACGCAGCGTAGGGAAGTCCCATTTGCTGCGCGTATTAATTTGACTCAGCGGGTGCAATACATGTGTATTCTAACCGCAGTGATTCAGTTTGACTTGCAGTACGTAAGAACAGGCTGCATCAGTGGTACGAGTCATAATTTTTGTACGATAGTCACGAAGTTTCGATCAAACATCAGAGGATGCCAGCCCTATTTTCGTGTCACTTTTTTCGCATACTTACGCGTATACCTACCTTTTCATACACTGTTCACTTAGTAACAAAATTATGTGTGCTACATCGATTTTCAGAGACCGTCTCTGTCGATCAAAATAGTTTTTCATATGAATTTAGTCGAGATTTTGTCTCATTTTAACAGTTGGCGTAGGTCTGAAACCTTCTCCACTTTTGAGCTCGCCCTCTTCGATACAACTGAACGAGCAACCAAACCAGCCTCAGTCTGGTAATTCTTGGTTCACACCACCGTCAAAAGACTCACAGTTTTCTTCCTCTAACAGGATTCAGAACACCGAGTGCAGTCCGTGTCCGGTCTTATCCAAAGTTGAATATATCTTGGGTATGGAGTAAAAATGGCTGTATATTGTCGCGTAGATATAGCCTTTTTACAGTCATGGGAGAGAGACTGCATCATCATTGTAGAAGAGGCTGCTTTTTGTATTCAACAAACAACGCATTATGTCGTTATGAATCCAGCCATGAGCCCATGAACTGCAAATAACTGCATTCTTGCAGTCGGCAATTGTTACCCACCTGTGATTAGGATTGCTTGATGAGTGTTCTTTTGGCTGACTACCAATGTGGCAACAAATGAATTTATTTTATTGTTGTACTTCAACTGTTACCTGTAGCTTCGCATGCGCTGTGTCCGCGATTAGTTTTTTTTTTTTTTTCATTCTCTTTTATCCGTTTTCGTTCGTTTTTGAACCGTGAATGACAAATTTCGTTGAAAATGGACAACTTTGCCTCCTTGGACGATGCCTACAAACATGCCTCGGAATAACACAAATAAATACTGAAAATTTCATCTCGATCTGCCTAGCGGTGCTGAAATTTTGAGCGAACAAATATACTTACATTGAGCTTTATTAATATAGATTTTCAATCATGGACTGCAAAATAGCCGAACGTTTTAAATATCAGCCTTATTTTATTGCATTTGTGTAGAATATGCTGCATCGTAACTGTTGAAATGGTCGATATTTTAGCTTCGTGTGTAGATAATTTGCTGCTAAAAGTGGGCATGTTGTCCGCAAAAAAGCGGCATATTTGCTAAGTCAGTCATGTTACATGTGTGTTTGAGTTCAATTATCTGATGAATGTTCTTTTGTTTATTTGATGACTGAATGGGGGCAAGTGAGCGTATTCTGGTGTGATATTTGCAGTCGTTGACTGCGTATTATTATAACAAATCGTAGCCAACCTGCACGTATGAAGCTATATATTTTTCCGTAGGCATTAGTGAATTGCTCAGGATTTTAAAATTTCGAATTACCGGCAAACATTGAAAAAAATAAAGGTAGGTAGGTACTGAGAAACTGGTAAAAAATAATTAATTTTGTTTTCTTACTGCTCGGTCAAAATTTTGTTTTTTTAGTTTATTGCATGTGTTTTTCTGTGAACTATTTCGGGGGCACTTGACTGTCTTCGCCCGAAATTAATTACGAATAGGTACCTTACCTACTCTCCCAAAAATTTTCCATTCTAGAAAACTAGGGTTGAAGTAGACGTGTGATATACCTACAGTATGAGTGAATAAACATTTTGTAACCTTGCTAGCATTATTTTCTGGTTAAACTGAAACTTGGACGACTCAGTTGAAATTTCAGAGTGCGTGCGCCCCACTTTAGGCAATACGCAGCATAATCCCACTTTCAGCATCTTGTAGCCGGCGACTCTCGAATTTTACGCTTATTTTTGGATCGAAAGTGCGAAGGAATATTGAACCGACGTGTGTATAAAATGTAAATTGTGGGCCGCCTACACGAACCGGGGATGCATTTCGTCGTAGGCAGTTCAGACATTATTTTTTTATTTTTTTTGCCGCAGAAAAGTGAAAAAATTCGGTTCGATTTTTAACCTACGACCAAAGACGACCCATTTCATGGACCGTGGTAGCCTAATTTCATTAAAATAAGTATTTTTTGCTTTTACTTTTGCTTTCTTGCTTGTTTTTTGAACACATCGTACATTCGAGATTCTTTTCGAATTTTATCAAACTTGCGTGCCAAGCAAACGGCAATAATAATTAGTAACGGTATAAAAACGTGTATAATTCGCACTAACGCGTCACCCAACCCAATATACTGAAATTTTCGTTGCCTACATGGCTAATTAGTTCTGGTCTGGTCATCGAAAAATCTTTGAAATCGTTCAGTTGGGTGGCTAATCTCGGTAACGTTTCGAAAGAAATTTACTGTCTTTGGTAAATTTTGTTGTTTGAATTTTTGTCAGTCTGGCATTCGAATTTGTAATAAAAACCTTGCATAAGGTGTTTTGCGGATAGTTGTAGCGTGGCGATGAGCATGTAAGCCGGTCCGAGATTAGTCACTTTCTTTTATTTGCATAGATACGCTTTAGTCTGAATCTTCGTTGACCTTGCATAGTTGAGCTTTCACTCGTGGCAGCTTCAGCCTAAATCTTGCTTCATCAAGTCTTGTTCTTAGTTAGAAAAGTACGTATTTGCTCCTAAATTAGGTAAAGATTATCTCTTGGTTTTAGTCTCCTTATTGTCAACAAGATTTTTACCGTTGTAAATCGCCAAATTAAACTTATCTTTCCAAAATATAGGCGTACAAGAATTTTTACTGAGCACGTAATCACGTAATAACGTACCCGTGAACAGTGGCGTAACCAGGATTTTCTCAAGGAAGTGATTTTATGAGAAAAAATTTCTCACACCTCTCCCCTCACTTCCAGCGGCTAATTTTGAGAATACTTTTTTTTAAGGGAAAGGAAGGACCACAGGCGAACTTTGGTCAACCGTTTGAGTGGACCAAAAAATTTGAATTAAAAAGTGTCAACCTTCACCTTTCAAACCAGACCGTATGCAGAATTCATCTCAGTAGGGAGGAAAATTAATGAATTGAAGAAATAATTTCTCCTTTAGACGGAGAAAAAAAATTTTCTGTGTATTTCGGAATATGAATTTCTGATTTTCATGCCAATCGTCATTATTTGTCATGAGATTAAAAACCATAATAGTTTCGCTCTGTGAAATTTTGCTTTAAAAAAATCTGAATTGGGATTTGGCTCTCTAATCCCCCTGCCTACGCCACTGGCGGTAAATGTTTTAAGAAGAGGAAAATATAATCCAACTCCAATTGTTTCAAATTATTCAAGTAGGAAATTATAGTTAATTAATTTGTTTTTTTCCCCAATTTTACGTTTAGTTTTGATTTTGGTTTGCAAGACCAAAAGACACAGACTGCCTGACTACGGCAAAATTTTCTCATCGCTAAGTAATGGCATCAGGTATTCAGGTATTTGTACAGAAGAAAAACATGGCTAATTATGTATGTAGAAAATCTTATTATGTTTCTCTAATCATTCTTGCAAGTAAAAGAGCAAACTGATTTATTCGATGTAGCCTAAGACTGCGTATACTACATTTAACAGCTCCTGGGTACATGGGCAACCTTCAACATATCAACACACAATGACAAATGCACAAATTCAACTCCAGGTTAAGCCATTCATCTTCTGTTGTTTATTGGTAAAATGCAGCAACGTTTTTTCTTGTTTCTGAATAATAATATTGCTGTTTTTAATTCGAGTCGTTTTCATAAACTGGTCTTGAATTGTATTGGGACGTATTCTGATGAGAGACTGTTTGATTCATTTGAATTTGTCATCCGATTGTAAAATAAAAATTGTTCACTTACAAAGCCTGGAAGTGGGGATGCTGGCAACAATGTTGGGGTACCAGATTTTCACCTTTTTTATTTAATTCCAACCAACCATAGGTACCTTGGTAAAATTTTGAAAACAATCGAAATTTCTGCGAAATTACATTTTTTTTTGGAATAAGTAGAGTAATAAAAACCAATTTCTAAAACCTCTGAATTAAGTTACTTACTCAATCAAAAAACGGGCGACGTTGCCATTTTGATTTGGATTTTGATTTGGTGGCTACATGAGTCTAGTGAGCTATTGGTTTTACCTGATGCCGGTGGCATTCCTCGATGAAACATGCGATTGTTTATAAACATTATAAATTTCATCTGTTTTTTTTCTACATTTTCTTTACGTAGTTAGTTTCTTCTAAAAATAGATAGGCACTTAGCCTAAACGTCGACATCGTAGTTTGGCTGGTACGGTTGCACAGTGTAATAATTAAGTGGTACATGCTTGGTATATTTTATGAGAATATGAGCTACTCGTAATACTAAAACACCTTCGGGGGACACAAGCTAAACAGAGACTGTAGAAAAGTGAGTGCACCTCGGGCCATATTCCAGCAACCTTCGATACACCTCATTCGAGAATTGTCGAAGAACACTCAGTATCTCTCAGTGACCAGTTAATGACTGTTCATACTCTGCTGCTGGCGTGTGCTTCGTGTTCGTGTTCACGTTCTCGTTCGCGCCATTTTTCTTTCGCTTTTCGAAGATTTTATTTCGTCGCTAATGACTTATAAACTATCGATGGTTTTCGTTTGAAAATAATCCTCGTTTTGCTCGCTTCCTCGCCTGTTTCTCTGCTTTTTAATTCGACAAGTGCGTGCTGTGGTATGTGTAAGTGATCGGTGTTCGGTGACGAGTGTTAAACAATATTGTGTTTTTGTGCGTACGTGAAATGTGAAAGGTACGTTGTGTGTGGAAAAACTTTTAGAAATTTGGTGAGTGTAAAATGTCGATTTACAATTATTACGATGAGGCTAAGCAGCATCGAATGAAACTGTAATCTTGATAAGTGTAGGTACCTAATCGAAAAAATTAGCCCCAAAATCATCAAGGGTGTTGTTACAATTTTCATTTAGGAGGAGGAGAAGATAAAATTGTAGATGTAATGAAGAAGAGGAAGGTATTCTCCAAGAAATCTTTCAAACTTTTTTGTCATACATATTTTTCAGCATAGCCGGAACATTTTCTTGTTTGCATTCACCAATTATAGCAAAATGTAAGAAAATTCCGAACAGTAGCAGGCTAATTTTGGGCACTGCTTTGTCCAGGGACGTACCAAAAGAGTTTTTTTGGGGGGGAGAAAAAACAAAAATTCGTGACTGGAATTTTTAAAATTTCCAACTGCTAAAAAAAAAAGCGACTGGCACAATTTCCCAACTCCAAAAATTGTCAACTTCTGTAAAATTTGAAACTTTCTTAAAAAAAAAATCATCAAATTCCACGATTTTCTAACTATACGTGCAATTAGTAAATTTTCCTAACTGAAAATATTTTGGAGGGGTCTGCCCCGTACCACACCTTCAGTACATACGTGGCTTTATCCCACCGCTCTCATTATCCAGTCGCTTGTTTAAGAAAAGAAATCTAGCACAGCAATACTTCGCTAGAAAACACAGTTTGCGATTTTTCATCTACTATTCAAAAACAAAAACCTATAACCTAAATTAATGCAATGCAAAAAAGATGGTGTGCCGTAAATACGAAAGAGATACTTCAAGTAACGTAGGCGACTTGATTTTCTCCACCATTTTTTTTTTTGTTCTGCATTTGTCTCGAAAACTGCCGAATCAATAGACACCAAATCCTATCAAACTTGGTCCGACATGAGAACTACATTTCGTAAAAATCTTAGCTGTATGCCTTTTGTAGTTTCCTCAAAATCCAGAAAAAATACTTTTATTAGTTTTGTCAGAAATTACTGAACTAATAAGCGCTAAACTTGCAGCAACTTGCACGTACGTATAAGAACGATACTTATATCTTGAAAGTTTCAGTCGAATTCTTTTTGTAATTTCTTCAAAATCCAAAAAAAAAAAAACACTTTTCCGGGAATTTTTTGTTCTCCAGTTTTCTCGAAAACTACTGAACCAATAGGCAACACGCTCCTTTCCGACCGGTTCGTATGTAACAGGTGATACTAAACTGGTCCCCATTTGACCATTTTATATTTTCTCATGATTTAACTCGTTAACTCGTCTCACACCTTTGTCTCATTACCAAATCAACTGTATAAACTCATCCTCGATGGAAATACTACTGCCCCTCGCAAAATCGTTGATCTCTTGTAAATCAACTTGTCCCTGAATTCCAGAGATAGTGTTTTTCTGTACCATAAATTCATCCTCGACAACCACGTAAATTATTCAGTGTATAAGGTTATTTTTAAGACTCTCTGGAAAGGAAGTGGGCAAAAGGTGTCAGACAAAAAACTTTGATGGTAGAGGCGATGGTAAGAGGTTATGGAATCGGATGAATGGGTAGAAGGTATATATTGGGTTTACGAATTATCTAAATAGTATGATAATTACGAGTTACATAATCATCCCATATTATAATGCTATTTAACGTTTAAACTAAACAATGATTGTTTTTAAAACCCTCTGGAGGGAAAGAGGGGCGTCGGACAAAAAACTGCATCAGACCTTTTTTTTGTAGAAAGTATTATGCTGAACAATTTTGTAAAAAGCTATCTTTTACACAAAACCAAAATTTTCGGACAAAAAGATGAAAAACCAAATTTTAGCAGATAAACGCCATATTTGAAATTTTAGTCAATTGAAATAACGTGAAGATCGTGAGGTAGTTGGATACTTCTCCTCTGGTGCTTAGATTGTTGAAATTTGAATGGTATGATAATTATTTGATGTCCCTATCAATGATAATTGAAAGTAAGACCAAGACCATGCGATAGGTATTATTGGTCTTGGCTTTAGCTTTAGATCCAGTCCTGCATACAAAATTTTTTCTGCAGGTAATTATTTATTGGCTAAATTAAACTTCCAAACGTTTTACTGTTTGTCCATACTTTTTCTCAAGTTTCGCTTTAGTCTTGGTGCTTGATCTTTTAGAACATGCAAGACCAAGACGTCAAAACCACGTGCAATTTACCTCAACACTCGTCACTATTCACTATACCGTATACGATCAGATAAAATGGGTAGGTAATTACGAAATTTTGTCTACTGAATTTAGTTTTCTTTGATTTCTTTATTTTCCTTCAATATATTATACGCACTCTAAGCAGTAACTACTCATCGTTCTTACTCAAGTTGAGAAGAAATTAGTCTGTCGGTGTCTGTCAGTCTTTTTTAACGTGATTCACTATTCAGTACATTCTCATAAACCCTGTGATAAAAGAAATTGTCCTGTGCGAAGGGAACTAATGCATTTAATTTGAATTCAATTCAATGATTCAGAATACATAGTTGATATTTTCGCTGCATTTAAATCTTTCGAAAAGTAATCAGTTACGTAGCCATAGGGGTTTCTGGTGGCTAAAACACCCATTGGAGTTTTTTTATTCAATTTTCCCCAGAGGTGGATCCAGGATAAAACTTCTGGGGGGACTGTTCAAAATCCTGTCATTCTTTTTCGTTGGATAAAAATAGGTAGAATTATTTTGTTGTCTGTTTCTCAACTGTACATATTTCAGATTTGTTTGTGCTGAGATGGCTTCGTCGATTTTTGGGGGACTTAACCCCTTATGTTCTCTCAACTTTACTTTGGACCCTGTCGCTAAAGATTTCCGAAAATAATTGAAAACATTGAAATACCAACCACACACACCTCTTTTATTGGTGGATCACGGCTTCGCGTGAATCAAATTTTTCCCTTCAATTAAAACAATTCTTTTCAATTGTTACCCAAAACCTAAACTACCCACGTATTTGTCTAAAAAAATTATTAATTTATCTTGAAATTTTATCAGCTCTTCATCATATTTTGTTTGACAGCAAGTAAAGCATTTTTCGCATTCATTTTTTATTTAAAAAATCGTTTAGGCCTAATTGGATCCATGCAACCCATAAATTTTACGCAGCTGTTCGAAAAGACCATATAATTGGCTTGAAACCGTGAAAAATGATTTCTAATTTTTGACGTTCGAAACGTAAATATCGACTGATCTGCTACATTTATTTCTTTACTAATGAACGTAAATTATTAAATTGAAGGAAGATAAAAAAAGTTGGTTTTCTATGGTTTGTTCTCATCTTCTCCCGCAAAAATGAGAAAGTAGAAGTGTTATTAACGAGCATGAAGAAGTCCAGTGATTAGGTACAGACTTGACTGACTATACAACAAACCAAATGTTCTAATCAAAATATCAGGAAAGCAAAAAGTCAAGAAGATATTTTCAGCGTTTAAATTGCGTACCGTATACCCATCTATTTGAAAAGGTTAAAACGATTATCATATTATTTGATACGATTGTACAGAAATATTGCTTGTTTTGCCTGTTCTGTTTTCTGCGGCGCAGAACTTGTGAATTATTCATTGAGATGGAGGAATGGCTTCCTCGATTACACTGGCCAAATTTAGAAGAAAGTGTTTTTTAATTTCTCAGGAAAATGAAACGAACAAAAACTCTAGCGCAGCAATACCGCGCTAGAAAACCCAGTTTCTCAATATTCACCTTCAATATTTCAAAACAATAAAACCTAAATTAATGCAATACAGAAAAGACACTCGTAATCTCTTGTGACGTAAATAATAAAAAGATACATCAAGCAACATGGTCGACTAGCTTTTAGAACCACTGGATGGATTTGCATGAGTTTTTCCAGAAAAAGTTGTGTTATTCCGAGAAAAGTTTATCGCCATCGAGGAAGTCATAGCCCCGTAGAGGCAAAGTTACTAATTCTTACCATCTGTGAAAACGAAAAACAAACAAAACATTTCTTGAACCGAATGAAAAGGAGTAGAAAATATTACATTACGTACCAAGGTTTGAAAGTAAAGGTTTACATGCGAGGGCAAGTTTTCAAAATGAGTGTAGTGTGTGAGTGATTTCTAAGTCATGTAAACTCATTTTCAAACCTTATTGGGGAAGATATTTTTTATAATTAATAATCAGAAAGCAATAAAATCATAGGAACAGAACCATTAATAACTACTAATTGTAGTTGTTAGCAATTTCAAAGAGAAAAAACTATCAAAATAAACGAATATATCCATAGTGACTACTTGCTCTGAACCAGCTTTTGTAGCATAGTTGGTAGGGTGATAGCTTAGTGATATAGAAGTTGCGGGTTTGGATCCCAGTCAGGATAGTAAATTTTTCATAAAAATAAAAATTCTAAGTTAATGGAAAATCACTTTTTGCAACACCTGTTTATAAATTATATTTTTATACACACCTTGACTATGTATAACACGGGCAATTTTAGAACCATTTAAGCTCAATGTAAAAAGTACTTTATACATCAGTCTTTACATTATACATTGCCTTGGGTACATGCGTCATTTTATATACTGATTTTACTACTGCACCTAGCCAGCATCATCAGTTTCTTTTCTTTTCTCTATTTCTTTATTTTTTATTCTTTGTGAAATGTACTTCTCCTCTGGGATTTGAACCTCTGACTTTGGCATCAGTAAGACAGCGCCATAGCCACTATGCCATAAGGTTTTTCTGAAAAGGAAGAGATAATTTGTGTTTATATGTTTCCCATTTACAAATTTTTTTTTTATATGGGGAGGTGTTGCAGAAATAGTGTGTAACACATGTGTATATAGTAGATGATTGATGCTTGTATAATTTACATCACTCACCTTCGGCTTGTGCAGCAAAAATTACCCTTGGATCAAAATCACCTACTTTATACACTTGTATCACAAATCACTATTATATTGAGGTTACATCTTTCATCGATAATAAGCACTACTTTTCACTCACATGGTAAACTTTGTTTTTCTGATCATATATTATAAAAAAGAATTGAAAAAAACTTCTCCCCTCTCTTTTTTCATTGCTTAACAACTACTTGTTGGTGAGATGAATACCATTCTCTTTGTCTCACTCTGCTTCCTTTTTTTTCCTGGTTGTATTTGGGTCTACAAAAAAGGAGTTGAAACAATTATTACGAATTACACAAGTGAAGCTGCTGGTAACTGCTCCTATACTTTATTATATATCTACATTTAAACAATAATATCAAAATGGGAAAATAATGTCATTAGTTTTCTTTGTCGTGAAATGGAAAATTTTTATCACCCCCTAACCTTTCCATTAGATCATTTTTAATACCCCATTGGTAGAAATCCACCTCAAAAACAGATGTGCCAAATTTTTTTGCAACACCTATCGATAAAGTGGATAATTGCGGATGATTTTAAATCATAGTGCATAATGTAAATTATTTATGTATGCTCATGCTGCAAAAATCACACATCAAAATCACCCACTTTATACACTTGTACTTATCAGAAATAACTATTATTGCCTGAATTAAACGCAAAATTAAGGTTTTTCTCATGCAACCTGTTTTTATTTTATATTTTTTTCAAAGCAGAGGAAGCCATACATGCCATTTTTTTAATCAAACCAAAATTGATATGCTTAATCAGTTGACAGTTATATTTGTATGAATCGTAAAATCGGAGAAATATGGAGAGATCTCTCGTGAAATTAAGAGAGAAACAGAATTTCTGCGGAAAACTTCTATTTCCGCGTATGCGGACGCAGTTATGAATAAGTCATTATATGGCTAATTGGCCATAGTTTATTTGACGATACGTCATGACGCGAAAACAGTTAGTATAGTATTTATAATACAATCGTAGCTTTCTGATCTGCTTTTTCTCGGATGGTCCTCCCAGTATTTTTTCATCGAATTTCCCAGCGTTTTTTCTCGTACTGGTTATGCGGCTATCGATGATTTTTTGACAAAGCTGTCATATTTTCAATAACATTTTCATTTGTGTTAATTCATCACCGCCATTACAATTTTCGGTTGGTCCGTCGAGAGGATACTTACCTACTGTTGAGCGTGAATGACAGTTTGCGTGTACACGAGGAGCGATGGTACGTTGAAAATTTTGGCACTGCCATTTAAAGGAGAAGCGTGTAAAAATTTAAAACGAACCGTTCGAACAACGACGTGTGATCGAATATCGAATATTGTATTCGGAGAACAGCAACGAGGTACGACATTATCGATTGTATCGTTGAAATCGAGCGTATTATGCCTACCTTTTTTTTCCTTTTTTTTTTTGTTTTGTAATGGTCAAATAATGGTCACTTACAGCGTCACTGCAACGAGAAAAGATTATTGGATGGACGCACAATGCCGAAATTCGCACTTCTTGGAATTTTGTTTCTCTTTTCGCACCACCTCGTGACGAAATATATATTTAATTTTAGACCTGCTAATATTTCTCCGAGGAATTATTGTCGTTATATTTTAAGATTGTCCTCATCGAGTGAATACTTCGTATCCATGTATAATGTGTAGGTAATTAGCGTAATTTATTGCATCGTCTAAGATTTTGAAATAAGAAAATGATTCTCAAAAAAATTTAAAAAAATACTAACCTGCCAATCATCGTGACTACAAAATTAATTAGAAACCGCCAAAAATTTTAAGTCCTATTTTGGAACACTCGCAAGAAAAATATTCCAACAATTTGCCATTCAAAGTTGACCTATTGACTACGAATATACCAAGAATATTAATTTTCTAATGTACAAGTAGTGTTGAAAACTCTTAATGGTTGGTGAAAATAAGTAGATAGGTAAATGAAAAATTTTCGATGAAGCTCTGGAAATTTTCTCGATTAGAAAAGAAAAAAAAAACAAAAGAACGTTTGAAGTTTAAAATAATTAAGGGAAGGGAAATATTCCAATAAACATAGCATGTACCTACTTACCCTTCATTAACTTTACTCTGGAAAATTGCCGTATTTTATTTTTCTTCACAAATTGTTAGAGATAGGCATCCTAAATAACATAGTAAAAGTCTCAACCCCCACCTCACTTTCTTCAGTGTGAAAAAAGGGGAATGTGTTCCCTAAATCATTCTTCTGAAGTTTTATTAGACAATATCAACTGTAGAAGAAAAATGGTTCAGTCAAAAAACGTTGAACATTACATTTACAATAAAAAATGTTATCACTTTGACCCTCCTGGCCTTTAAAAAGTGAGCGTAAAAAATATAATTAATGTATATGCGACCAATAAAATTAGAGATAGCAAATATACATGTCGACATACAATAGGCAAAGCGCACGTGGATGACTGATAAAATAAAATATAATAAAATATTCATCCCCATATATTTCATGGTGCCAGTCTGTCGGATCAAATCAAATTATTTGTCGAGAGTTGTCTTAATTTGAAATAAAATGTATTAAAATTGCCTGAAAAAGAATAGGATTTTATTTCTGTCATCATGTCTTCATCTGAATATGAGTTCGAATTTGGATATTATAATGTCCGAATTCGAATTTTGTTTCAGAAAAAACTGTCTTCAAGTTGTGACGTCATTATCATGTTCAAAAATAATCTTTATTTTTAGTCCAAGATCTCGGACTTCTCACCATATAGAAAATTGGTCCACTTGTGATTACTCTCATTTGACTCAGGCTATAAAATACATACAATTTAATATATTATGTTGTTCCTGCTGAAAATTTTCATATAAATTGAGAACATTGAAAAAATAGCTAAAAAGTAGATTTTTAAGTAAATTTTCTCTTCAACCCTCCTCGTATCAGCTGTATCGTAGTTTTAACCGACTACAATTCGAAAGATCCTTCATTGCCTTTTTGAGGCCTCATTAGGAAGACTATTGTCTACCGATCAAAACATAGGAGGTAAAATGTAGGTAAAAATCTGAGTTTCAATTTTTTCAAAATTCCAACCTATATGAGAAGTTTTAGCTAAAACAACATAACATACTACATTCTACCTACTTTTTAGCTCTGAATCGAATGAGACAAACCGCAAGTCGGTGAGACCAATACTTTTCGAGTTACTACCGATTTTGTTCCAAGTTTTTACTAATGAAATTCACATTTTTAGTAAGGTAGCTTGACTGAATACAGAAAGTTGTATTTTTCAAGTGCACTTTTTAAGATCGGGAAGCATCATGCGCAAAAAGTAATACGAATCCCTTTTATTATAAATATAAAGTTTGACACTTCTTTTATGAACTATTTTCCCGCTGAAGTTGATATTACCCAAGAAAACTAAAAAACATCGATTTGGGGGAGCACATTTTCACTCAATCCCATTGAAGCAAGCGGGTAGAGGGTTGAGACTTTTAGTATGTTATTTAAGACGTTCATTCTTAACAATTTGTAAAAAAAAAGAAAAATGGCAATTATCTAAAACAAAATTTCTTTCTTTACTGGACTAAAATGAAAATATGATAAAATATTACTCTTTCTGTAAGTAGATTATTAAGATAAAGAACTGTTGAGGCGAACTCGGCTCTCTTTTTGAATTTTCTAAAATGGAATAAGATAACTTTAAAAATTAATATTGAAGAAATCGTGAATAAACTTTTAAGATTTTGACATTGTCTTGTTCCCCAAATCGATATCAGTGAATGACTTATTAAAACTGCTAAGATATGAATAAGCTTTTTCTATAATACGTATATAATACTACTGAAAAAGCAATATTGTAAAACGTATTATTTAAGTGGTGTGAATTAAGAGGGTTTTTGTGTTCGAACCTTTAGCATCTAAGATATGATGAAAATTTGGTCAAAATTAATAAATTCTCGATTTACATGGAACAGGAGTCTTATCTGCTCTATATAAAAACAAATTCCAAGTAAAACATAAACCCACATGGGTAATTGACCACATAGGTAGGTACTGATATAGATTTCGAAATATGGTCAATTTTACATATTATTTAATAGTGTTGTCCACTTAATGAAATCATGAATAGTAATTGTGTTGATGATTTTTGAAAGTAAGAAATAAATACCATAACAATTTCCTATTAAGGGTCAAACTGGATAACGAAAAACTTTTATATTATTTTTTTAATGACTTGTGTAGTATTAATTTGAAATTAAAACCCCAAAATATAACAGCAAATTGTAGGTACCTACATACGTATAGCCTAAATATAGCTAGATTGTCAACGTTTTGCTGATCGTATTTTTTCTCTATAGTTTTTCATTCATCAGTTTTGCTTATCACTACAAGGTTTATTTTAAAACCCCAGCTAAATGTCCTAGCAGGATCCCAACGCGAAACTGAAATGTTTTTGTCGTATCTCACCCGGGCTATACCTACGTAAATGGCAACTAGAATTTTGTGGAAATCAGATGATCTTGTTGGATTACTATGCTACCTATTTGTTCTCTTTAAAGTTTGTTTGTGGACACTCCATTCGACAGGCTGTTGGTAATTGGTACGTGTGGGTTTATTCCATCATTATGGCATTTTTAGAAGGTAAAAGTTGCGTTCTGAGTATTTTCTTTCGAGCACTCCAGCTCTTGAAAAAAAATTCATTTTCTTCGTTCTTTCAGATTACTCTTCATCGGCTACTGTTCTGGGAAAATGCGTGTAGTCAAAGTTAAAGTTGCTGTAATCTACCCTTTTTGGCCATTTCTATATTCATCTGGCTCTCTCTTTCGTGTTTTTCCTTTTGTTTTTTGGCCAAATTTTATGGAGAACTCCTTTAGATTTCCTTCACTTTCCTCTCATCCGTAGTTGATAACTAATTCTCTTTAAGTAAACTTACTTACTCGTATCTAGAAGCCATTTTTTTTACTGGCTGACGTTCGTTTGAAGCTGGAGAACTGGTTTTCATTCGCTGTTCATCGATGAACTGATGAAATTCGTTTCTCCCATTAGAATTTTACACGCAACGTTTTACGAGGTAATTCTGTTTCCTATACCACTTCTCGATTACGACAATGCCAGAAGCACAGAAGTAAAAAAGGAGACATAACTTGATATGATATTAATTATTATAATCACGAATGCTTAGGTATAATATGCGACTTTGAATCGGACTTGACGTTGCGTCTTGAGCTGGACCATTTGTGAGAAAATAAGCCAGCAGTTACGAGATATAATTTGGTACATTTTGTCAGTTTCTACGGCTTTGTGCTCGACTACTCGGGTGATGATTTTTCCTCGGAACGAATTCCCGACAACGGCAGGAGCGCAAGAGGGGCAAATGGGGGTCGTTTTAAGCCAAGAAACGCGAACTCTTTCACGCCAAGTCTGAACAACGGGCTCCTCCCTTGCATGTCCTGCCTAACCGATCATATATACCCCCGAACATCCTACGCACCTAATCAAGGTGCGGTCTCAACCCTCTGATTTCGACCATTTTCCCGCGTGTCAGGTGAAATTATGGGAGTATAGCACGTTCCCCGGAGCCTAAGAGCACCAGACTCGTACGTTCCTGGGCTTAACGCAACAGTTGCCTTGCCAAGGCACTTCGACTCCAGACCCTCTGGTTTCTCCGGTCTGGTCGCTTCACACTTGCCTTGGGGACTTCACTCTCAACCCTCTTGCCTCTTCGAGTTCGAAACTTCTCTTCAAGTTTACTGTCTTCTCGGAGCTTGTGAGGTGCTGAGCCTTGGAGTTCATTTTCGGACAGTTTTTACCACATTGTTAGGCCTGAAAGCTGGCAATGAAAGAGACGTGACCTGTTAGCCGACAATGCATCTCCGCAAAATGAATGCACTTTTTTCTGCATGTACGTCCGTTCGATAAAATAACGTGCGTATCAGCAGTATAAAACATGTTTGCGCGCAGCAGACGTACGCATGAATTAATTATAAATCACGAGCGTATTAAAATATATAATGGAGGACGCGGGCGAAACGAAAAGGAGGCACCACTTTCACGATCAAAATATCCTCGCCTCCTGAGGTACCGACAATTTTCAATCTCATTTTTATCTACAAAGTTCGTATCGATTGTGATTTCTAAATTAACGATTATTTCATTTAATTCAACTGTTTAAAGGAAAAAAAATCCTGGTTATTGCCTTTGGGTGGAATGAGGGCCAAGCAAATTCGAATTCGATTCCGAAAGAGTGTGGACTACAGTTTTCGAGAGTGGTTAGTGTTTGGATGAGAATGCGTTCTTCTATTAATAACTATATAGTATTTGATAATCTGTGTAATAAACACGGCATCTCTCTTGCCTCTATAGCGTCGTTTCGCTTTGTTTTCTTATTTTGATCCTTCAAAAATAGTATTTTGACATATTGTAGGACTAATCAAATTTGATGTAGATGAGGCATTTTCGGCTCGCTGACGCGTGAAAACCACAGTATGAAGAACGATCCAAAAATGCGTCACCGCTGCTGCTGCCGGTTCGCCCAACATTGTCCCATGCGCCTTTTCTCTCAGCTAAATGAGAAAAACACTCGAATTTTTCTTATCTTTTTACGGGGGACCTTCTAGGAATGAATTAATTCGCTCGCATTTCGATCGTCGTCGTTCGCACCAGTTTTCGTGTTCGCCCTTAAACGATGACTCGTCAATTTTCGAGGTAAAATTGAACTTAATTACGGCGTTGTTTTTTCGATAGGACGCTAGTCATTTCGATAATTACACTTTTGTGTCGCGCATATTAATGGCCCGAATGACGACGTAGGTACCGCATCATTCTGGACCATTAGTCGCGGCGAAGGAGCCACGATGCGAGACTGCCGTCGTCTTCTTCGAATTCTCGAAAGATGATCGATGTTGGTGACATTAAAAATTAAAACGGATAGGCTGCAACCGTAGCAGTGCGTGGAAAAGTGGTCATTTGAACGAAAAAAAGGTCGTTAGAAGACGAATAAACGTTAGAAATTCTTGGCGTTGACAATATTCGCTGCATAATTGTGGGCTTGGCCAGGTCGAAATACTGCTGCTGTACTTACGCTGTGTGCTTTGAAAGTATGTTATCCGAACGGTATATGTAGGCTATGCCCTGGTGACCATGTGTAAAGAGAAGAATGAAAAAACTGAAAGAAAGACAAAAAGGAAAGAGAAACATATATAATAATATGTACTTAGTATAAGCTGTAGGATTTATAGTTATTTGGGTATGGTTGTGGTATACTTACGTTTTTACGTGCTCAATATAGGTACACGAAAAGAATTATGGTGCACTCGGTAATGACCTTTTAATAATAATAATAATAATAATAATAATAATAATAATAATAATGTGCAACGTGTACGTAGTACTTATACTGTGCCGTATTATGGTTTTTGAAAGCTATTTCTTTCGTCAATGGCCAGCAACGCGATTAAATCACTTTTCGACGTCAATGAACGTTTTCGTGTACCATCGCTTGATGGTACGACTTCCATAAATGAATCTGTCGAAAGAAGGCATAGGATGTAAGAGTGTGTTCCAATACTCTTCTTATCTTAATAATTAAATCACATCTCTGAATAATTGTAAGTACCGAAACCTTGACTTTTCAATCTTACGATATTTGATTCTAACACCAGATTCTTTATAACGTAGGTATGCTGTTTTCGTACCAAAGTCATTCATAAATATTTTATTTAAAAAAAAGGGGATACATTCACGTGAATGTACTACCTACGGTAAAACGGTACAAATGAAGGTGATAATAAAAAAGGTCCATAACAACTCACTCTATAGGAACAGTTGAAGCACCAATTCTACCTTCATCACCATAATACGAGGAACAGAAACCACCAAGGTCCAATTCAATCCTATTTGATTTGTATTCGTTTCACGAATTTTTCATCCTGTGCAAATATATATCAGTGTCTGGGTTCCTTTTTTTTCAGTTTTGTCATATATAAGGCCATCATATTATTATTATTTTGAGGAGACACTATGAAATGATTGATTCTTGAGTAATATGCGAAGAAGAGAACCCTTCTCTCCCCCTGTTTTTTTTTTTTTTTACGATATATCGATTTTGATCTTACTCGAAAACAAAAGATCCTTAATTTTCTTCTCCTCAAAAGACCATAGAGAAACAGAAGCCTTGTTAGGTCTCGACTTTTTTTCAGTGATTGCACTTCCGTTATACCACATCAAAAGTTCTTCATGTGGTACATCCTCAGGTTAGCAGTAGAAAAAACTATATTATTTAATACAATAAAAGTACTTAAAATATCGTGTTTGAAATTTCTCTAAGGTCTGTATCTCACGAAATGGAAGGCGAAAGATTTACGAGTTTACAGAGTTGGACTTCAGTCATATTGTTATTTATGGATTGTATTATTTAGTGTCAGCTGCTGGTAACTTGATATCAGAGAAGGTCGAAGGAGGGCTCGAAATACTTGAAAATTATATCGTGAAAATTGCGTCTAGCCCCTCTTCGTTAGTGATGAGCGGAAGCAGAAATAGAATCAAGACTAAGACCACGATAATTTTGGTCATGGTCTTAGTCCCGGTCCAGTCTCCAAGGTTTTAACTGTTATTGACCGGGTGTAATGTGTTGTCCAAAAAATAAACTGCCTCCATGAGCGGGGGATAAAAAACTATTATTTTGGTGGAAATTAAACTTAATTCTTGTTTTTGTAGAATATACAAAAATTATTAATTTCCAAAAACACCAGTGGATGATCCAAAGGAAGAAGGAAAACAATTGAACTCTAAATATTGTCGATAGCAAGATTGCGAACATGGAATATTCCATCGCTTGTTTATATTTTAGCAGGTTGTTGTAAGAAAGAAAAAGCCCTCCATACCATCAGTTTCTTAGTAGTACAGATCTTATCTTGGAGTTATTCCGCCACTTTGGGTCTAATTCAAGCAGCTTCTAGTCTCGAAGAAAATTTGACGTCAGATTAGTTTTTTCTGAATGTAATTCTGTTCTTGCACAACATCGAATCCCGGTCTTGCTACTGTAGATATGGCCTTGGTCTTACACTTCCAACACGACCGAAACTAGTTTTGTTCAATGTCCATCATTTCTTCCAGCTCCTTCGTTCACGATTATCAATGTAGTATTCGTATTAAATACGCGTTCTTTTGATGCACATTCCAGATATTGCTGATATGACAAACTAAGTGAAGCCTATCGCAGACTACCAATGATGGACGAAGAAACCATCGTCGTGCTGGCCATCCAACTGTTAGCGCTTTCCTGCATAGCGGCGGCACTGGTCGTCTACCTGGTCTGCAAGGTGAACCGGCGTAAGCACACCTATGATTCGGAATTTCCTACTTTGAACGTCGGCACCGGACGTTCGGTGCTGATCACCTCTTGCGAAACCATCTTCGGTATCCAGCTGGCGTTGCATCTCACGTCGCTAGGTTTCCGGGTGTTTGCCGGCGTCAAAGCGGCCGCTTATGACGACGACGGGCCCCAAAATGGCGGCGGCGAGAGCAAGTCGTCCTCTTCAGAGTCTGTGAAAATTCTGCGCGCCAAACTGAAGCAGCGTGAAGCCTTGTCTACGGCGCTTATTGGCATCGACGGCGAGGAATACGTGGTGCAGACGTCGAATTTTGGCAGCCTCATTACTGTGCCATTGGATGTGACCCGAGAGGACTCGTTGCACGAAGCTTTGGACCATGTGCGTCGACACTTGCCGGCTGGTGAAGATGGTAAGTCACCGCAACTGTTACCGCACCTACACATAATATAGCTGTATCTACTGTGGGTTTTGCTACTGTCTATCCTGAAAGAACGGGTGTGGTTGTGGCTGGTGAATAAGTTTGAAAAACTTTAGAATTGATCTAGGTTCAACACCTATTTCCATGTTATGTAGGTACATTTGAAGGTTTACCCCCTGGTTTATAACTGATTTCAATCCTACAATCACAATAAATTATACCAGATTCTTTGAATCATTTTTCCTTCCTCCTACTATATGTGAATTGTTCTGTTAACTCATTATACATTTGTTCGACTTCAGTTTGGAAATCGTTCTCAAATCAGTGTAGCATTATCTAGCTTGTGTAGTGCTTTCAAACTCATTCCCGAATCATTCAAAACTAATTCCTAAAACCCTATAAAGCCTATTACAAATCATAAATCGCCCTCTTACTTATAGACAGGCTGTTCATTTGCAATAAAGCAGAGTTCTTTCATTATTAACTTCATTTTCATTCTCTGTCGGTAACTTTCTGCATTTACTTAAAATTGGGCTGTTCTCAACGACAAAATATGTAAGTCGCAATCAGTAATATTATACATATACTTCAACTCATATTTATATTGGGAGTCGAATAAAAAAAAAAAGAATCTACACCCTATTTAATTAAATTGGAAAATACAATAAAATTGGTCAATATGAATGTTTATTAAGTTGGGCGATTATGTGTGAATTGTCAGGTCGAAATGTGTTGTAGTTTGGGCGATGATTGATGATTAATATATTAATGAAATACAGTTAAGTGAGATTTAACTAGGTATACTTACCGTCTAGTATCGAGCAAGTGAAAAATTTTTGAAGAATCGTTGAGAAATAATTCAGGAATTTGAAAATATTGCCTGCTTTTGTAGAGATTTATTTCCACATTTTTACGAATTGTTGCCAAACTTTCGGTGAAGATTGATAAATTACAAAAAGTTGCTTCTTAACCGAAATTTTCGTTATCCTTGTTTGATTGAGATGATGATTTTTCGTTGAATTTTTTTACCAAGAAAATCCTCTTCAACATTTGAATCGATTTTGTTGCAAATTACGCCCTCGATACCTTTATTTACCCTTTATTCTTTAGTATAAAGAATGATTCAGGATAAATTCTTACTGAGATAATTTGACGAAGTTTATTTTACAAATTTGATGTTCTGAAAGAGTGAACCTCAGTTAATGGAAGAATGATGTATCATTTCTTGACAGTGCCTGATTTACTATTTTTTCGTCCCTTCACAGGTAATGAAGCAAAAAAAGAAAAAAAAACCGACGTATCAATTTTCCTATTGACTTCTCAAAATTTGCCGTCGCAGTCATGGGAAATACGGCTGTGCTTCTTGACTAAGAATATCGATTTAGACGTAAACAGAACTGTAATTTTTGGTAATAGTAATTCAAATCAGACCTTTGGCCCGACTACTAAGCTTACGACTTTTAAAATGATACAAAAAACCAAACTTGGTTGTAGAGAAATCGAGACTTTATTGCCAGATTTCCTTCTCAATAGCTTCATGAATCAACTGGTTTTGCCACTTTGCCCTTTGGCCATGTCATAAAAGTCTTCTCGTGTGAATTATTGTGTAGACTTTATGGGGGTTTATCGAAATGGGGACCCTTTTCCCAACCGTTTTTCAGTTGATGTCAGTTAGAACAATATCCTCCTATTAGGCTGTCTTGACATAACCGTGTTCGATGTAGTATCTGCTCTTGAAGTTTTACTTCTGAATCAATTCTGTTAAAATTGAATTCTTAATTTTACCTTATGGTATTAGTTCGATGTCAATTCTGTGAAGTGAAAAAACTCAAAAAATTTGTAGCTGAAATGGAACGATTTCAAGAACTTTCTGATTAAAAATGAAATGATTTGACGCACGAGGTATAAGATACAAGCCTCGCTAGAAACAGTGGTTTTTGAGAGAAAGAATGAATTTTGATGGTCACATTTATTGTCTGTAAGTTTAAATATGTGTTAATGGTATATTATGATTGTATGAAATGTGTTGGCTGCTGACGAAATATTATATAATGTGAAATTTAAAATCATTTTTTCTTGAAAAAATGAAAAATTAATTAAGATGATAAGGTATGGTACATCATCATTATAATTTAAAATAAAATCAATGAAACATAATAAATTTACGAAATGAAAAAATAGAAAACATAAGCATGAGGTTAATTTTTGTCAAAAGTTCACGCAGATTAGAAAAAAGAAAGAAAAAAAGTTTTACCGGAAGTATGGTCTGGTCGATCCACACAAAAATTCGTAGCGTTCTACAATAAATTTTAATAAACATTTATTTAAAATTTCCTACATACGGTTCAAAAATTCCGCATTTTATGACCAATATAAAAACAAAAATAGCGGTACCCTAAATATCGCCCGGCCGATCCGCGCCAAAATTGGAAGCGTACAATGAATCAAAATAAATATTTACTCCGAATTTCGTAGCTGTTGGTGCAAAATTGAGCATTTTAAAGCCAAAAAAAAAATGGTGGTATAGGAAGTACCATCCGGTCGATCCATATCAAAATTAGCAGTATACTACAATAAAATGTAATAAATATTTGTTTCAAATTTCGTACGTATTTTTCCAGAATTGCGTATTTTGTAACCAGTATAAAAAAAAGCGGTGTCGGAAGTATCGTCTGGCCGATCCACGCCAAAATTGGTAGCGTTCTACTATAAATTATGATAAATAATTTGTCCCAATTTCATAGCCAAAATAAAAACAAAAATGGTGGTAACGGAAGAACAGTCCGGCCGATTCGCGCCAAAATCAATTGGTTTGGTCCTTGCCTTAGTATAAATGTACATACTAAATTTCGTGATTATCTAATGAAAATTGCGGCCTGTACTGTGGGAATGATAAATGGACTTATATCTATCTATCTATCTATCTATATATACATACGAATATGAGTTATTGGTGCCAAAATTTCCCTGAGATCATGAAACGAAAAATTTACCCACTCCCAACTCTGGGAGCTAATATCGCATTAAGCGTAATAAGTAGATTTTCTAAAGAAAACCTACTTAAAATTCATGTAGGTATGTATAATTAGATCAGTATATAACTCAACCAGAGAGAAAATTACTCTGTTCGACCGAGTTGCCTACAATATTTTTTGCAAATTTACGGAATACTGTTATTAGAGCTTAGAGCAATAAAAACTAAGGATTGTTGTGTCGAATCTCCATTTTGGCAGAGAGAATTTTTAAGGAAAAAAAATGAAATCAATTTAAATAAAACAAAATAAAGTATTGAAAGGTCGGGGGGAAACCAGTTAAGCGTGAGGAAAAAATTAAGGTGTGAGGAAAAGAAATTGAGGAGTAAGAAAAGCAAGAATTCTGAAATTGGTTACATTCATCGCATCATACATGCCTCAAAAATACAGCATTTTGTACACATGTTGCAAAATGTAGTTATTTGTGATGCAAGTGCATATGGTTGGTGATTTTGATACGAGTGTGATTTTTGCAGCACGAACCGAAAGCGAGTAATGCAAATCACACGAGTAGCAATCACCTACTTCGCACAATTGTTACATACTATTTTTTTCAACACTCCCTAAAAAAAATTTACCGCTGAAAAATTTTTTTTTAAATTTATTCAAAAAATATCAAAACAACGGCAAATTTTCCTTTGATTACAAGTAGCTAAGGATGATTAAAAACTTAAATGAAATGCAAATTTCAATAAATTTTCTCTTCTTTCCAACAGTACCAAAACCATCTCTGTAGCTTAAATAGCGGCCGAGGAATTATTGTTTAAAAGAGAAGAGTTTTTCAGATTCTAAAAACAGCAAATTTTCTGTTAATTTGCTTTTTTTTTTCATTCAGCTGAAGATGATTAAAAAATTATATGAAATGTAAATTCGATAAAATTTCTTCTTCTTTTTATAAATATCAACTTCAGCTCGCTAACTTAAATAATGGCTGATGAATCGTTGACTGAGTGAGGAGAGGTTTCGAGATTCCAAAAACCGACCAATTTTATATTAATTAGCGTTACTTTCGTTCGTTTATTTTCAAACAGCTAAACTAATTAAAAAATTAAATGGAAATATTTTATATTTTATTCTCTTTTCAGCACCACCAACTTCAGCTCCCTAGCTTAAATAGAGGCTGAGAAATCATTAAATGAAATATGAGAGATTTGTTTCAAAGTTGAAATGTTGTGTTCTGTTGAAGTGACAACTTCACAATCAGTTTTTCATTAAAATCCGGATGAACAGAAATTTGATAATGTTGGATGAGCTAGTGCGCATGCGCAGCCAAGACAGTGATTTAATAATCTGAACAAGTCCTAATCTGCGCATGCGTGAAATTTTACTTTTTGACATTGGGGTAAAATCTCCGTCTACACGTATAGTTAATACACACGAAAACGTTTGTTTTTAGGATTGAGTGTTGTAGATAGTTATTCGTGATACAAGTGCAAAAATTAGGTGATTTTTGCTACCGAGTGTGAAATTTGTAAAGTGGCACTGGTTAATGCTGCTTAAACACCTCTGCACCAACATAAAATACGTTTTACATTAAAAAATCAAAATGTTTTCTATTCCATCAAAAATCCGTCATTCGAAACCAAAAATATCCCTTCAACTGTTATACTGAAAATCTTGCTAACCATTCGCAAAACACCTACCCAAGAATTACGAATAAATCCGCAATATTGACGTTCCTCCATTAGCCTGCTGTATAAATTGTATAATAAAATTTATTCAATAGCTCCTGAAGAATTTCTCTATACCTACTTACATACCTATTCTGTTGTGTGTGTATATTTTTATTTGCTGAATGCGTCTGCTAATTCCTTTGAAACTCGTGCAAATGTCAGTTTCTCATCTATCTACCTTTTATACTAAATATTCTTTGTAAAATATTCAAATTTACATTTAATACACAAAGTAAACAAACTGATTCATGCGTCATTCCTGACTTCTAAGATACCTAACAAATGTCATTTCAATGCTCTCGCATTTCTCTTTATTAAGTATTTACAACATGTTCAACTTTCTTCTCTATTTGAATTAAACAATTTGCATAAAATTTCATAGCTAAATAGGAAAATGAATTTTTTTTTGAATGCAGTACTGTATTTCTAAATTCTCGTTTCCTTCATATTTTTTCAATTTTTGGTATTTTGTTTCGATATTTTTAATTATTTGAAATTTTGAACTGTTCTAAGGGTAAGAGGTTCCGAATACTTATAATTGAGTGGAACTAAATTAATGAAATGGCATGAAGAATGTACTTTTATTATTATTATTATTACCTAATCGTTTAAAAAGTAAAAAATTATCGACGAAACAAATTAGGCTGTTAATATAGAGTTCGAATTTGCGTGTCATTAATTTCGCCTAGATTGGTCGAAAGTAAATTAGGATCTCGAATCAACACTTGGATGCTAATGAGTAGACTTAGGTATAGTTCTTTGAATTATTCAATTATGTACCATTTCTATTAAGTATGTGGTGAAAATTTGTGTAATCCTTGATTAATGCTTGCTGTATTCTCATTAAACACGATCAATAATATTAAAAGATTTTCTCCCAAACATCGATACATATCAATATTTTTCGCATCTCTAGCTGTAGCTATAAAATGCAACGCGCAAAACGCGGCGCTTGAAATGTGACACAAAATGCAAACTTGCGCCATTCTCTAATAAGAAAGTTGTAGTCCTACAAACTGAGACCGAGTTAGGGCTTAGCCTATTTCTTTATGTGTTGATTGACGTGTCGAAAATCGCCCAACATATAAGCCCAGTCTGTTGGATGTAGTCCTGTGTCAGAAAAAGAAATTGAAGTGATTCGATTGTGGGGAATACAGAATATTATCGTTCCCTCCATTAGTTAAGGAAAATTATGAATGCCTATGTCAGTCAGTTAGTTTTTCTGCAGCCAGAAGCAAGGCCCGATCGATCGGATGTCTAGATCAGCGGTTTCCAACCCTGTGTGGTCCGCAACTAGCTACTATGTTGTCGGGGTCTCTGCGCTGAAGGGTGGGTCCACGTGTTAAAATGTTAGGAACCTCTGATCTAGATGATGGTTATACGTCAGGTCAGCCTTCGTGCAGAGAGTTCATTTAATTCACTGACGGGTGTAAAACATGACCGCAGCCGTACGATTGCGTTCTGTTAAATGGATCGAAGTGCCGGTAACTTTGACAAATAATGTTCACGTTATTGGTTTCAAAAATTCCGCCTGTGGCCGCGTATTTTTCGAGCAGTGTGAGGCTAACCTTTTGTACGCGCGCTAATATTTGCTCTATTTTAGCACCTCGAATGGTATCCTCTTACTCTGCTTCTTCCACTCTAATTGCAACGTCAACAACGATTGTTTGTCTTTCTTTTCGATAAAACTCTAATCGCACTTTCTAAAGAAAGTGTTATGCGGTTTATAGCCTGCGGATCTGTCGAGCCCAATATTACGTTCCAAAGGTGACGCCTAAAATGTTATTCGTGCAAACACGGCTTATACAGCACGCGTAGTTTTCGTATAAGTGTGGGTGTGTATGCAGATATGGATGCACATTATTTAAGTATGTTCGTTTAGTTCATATATGTATAGTATAGCTTGGTATAGGTAGGTTGATCGGCTATTGGATAGGCAATTCGATGTATCATAGAGACTGGTTTCGTCGGTGAAATCGATGTGAAGTAAATTTGGAGGCGTAAGAGACAAAGATAAAATGAGAGAGAAAGAGAGAAAGAAAAAGAGAGAGCTTAAAGTACGTATGTGAAAGAAAGAAGTTGCATCTTTCATTTATATTCATTATTAATATTGTGCTCGAGGCTTAAGATCTTCAACCATTTTTTAATTTTTAATAAAATAACGTTTGCGTTCAATGGTTCTGTACTAAGAGAAGAAAATGTCATTGGATAAGGCTGCAAGACTCGAAAGAAATCACATTGCAAATTTACTTTCACATGACGGAATATACCCTCTCCCATTGGCATAAAAAATGATTAAATAGTAATCCCTCTTTTTGGAAAATTTCTGGTGGCTAACAATGCAAGTTTATCATTTCTTTTTTCGAACATTACAAACATGTAGGAATGAGCAGAAGCAAGACTGAGGCTGAAATCTCAGTAGTCTTAGTCTCGGCATTATTCTTGTGCAGTCAAGTGTTGATCGTATGTTAGGTTCTAGATAGAAATATTAAACCAAGACTAATTTTTTTCATTACTATTGAGGCGTTCTTTGGCGTGGAGCAGATTCTCAGTCTTTGATTTGAAATAGTACATTCAGCTCGAATGACAGTACGGCATTAATTTTTCTTAGGTATCACTTGAAAGGAAATATTTAAATAATCGATCGTGAAAGTCAGAAATTGACCAAGATAAGATTTTATTCTCCTCTGGTTTGACAATATGAGTGTAGCGTCGGAACTTTCTGGGGCGTTACACTTTCTTCAAGAATGTTAATTCTCGAAATGAATATCAATATTACTTAAGAATAATTTCAATTAGATAATTTATTATCCACACTTGTGTGGTGGACCTTAACTTCAGGATAAATATAGACTTCAAAAGAAATATTTCAAACACAAGTAAAATAATAATATATAATAGATAAATAATATTTTGTACATTCAACAGTACAAGAGTGGGCAAAATCCTCGAAAAAATTATTCGGGTCACGAATCACTCAATGAGAAGTGATTCGAATCACCAATTTATTATAAATAATGGGGGATTTTAGTTGAAAAATCGACTGCGTGGGGTTTTGTGGTGTTATATATAACTAAGAACAAACAAACGAGAGTCTTCGAATACTTTTTCGTACTTCTTTTTAAAGAACAGTTGGCTTTTCATTGGACGTACCAATTGAAATAAAAAACTCTAAGAAATAAAATAAGACCAAGAACAATAATTTTCAGCCCTCAGAAGCCGAGATAATAAAAAAAGAAGAAAAATTTGTCTCAATTTCACTGTTTTTGGATCTTTTCATTGGTTTGTAGTATTGTTTGTCCATATAGTTAACTCTTTTTCCGAGGCGCCCCTGTACTGTGACATCAAAAGTAAAATCCTTCATTTAGATTCAGAGGTTTAAAATGATTCGCACCAGTCATTTTCTACAAATCCTATAATTCTTAAATGTTTAATAATTCCATTTGATCGTGATATGGTAAAAGTTTTGAACTTCGGAGTTTTTAATAAAAAAAACTTTAGGAAAGTAAGAGGAAATAGTTCTTTAAAGAGGCTGTTTATTTTTTCGAAGACAAAATTGAAAAATTTTTCAACTGCAAAATTTCTGGGAATTTCTTGGGAATTTCCTGACTAAAGAAATAGGATTTGTGATTCTCTGTTCCACTGTTTCTAAAAATGAATGATTCAAATCATAAATCTTCTGTTTCCCAATATGATTCGAATCAAAAATTATTTTCACCCCCAAAAAAGGATTCAAATCCTGTTTTTTCCCAAATCTTGCCCACTTTTGAACAGTGCAGGTAAGTAAACCAAGGAAGATGATTATAGTAGAAGACCAGAGTAGCATGAATATTCTGTCTAAAACATGAGTTTATATACACAATTCAAGGTGCATACAATTCTACCGTGATTGGTTTTCAATAGGACAAAGTAGGGGTATGGAGAATTGAGGGATTTGTATATCTGAGGGGCTAGTCTAATGAGGTCACTGAATACCTTAATTTTATGTGTGTTATGATTATAGGCAAGAAGAAGACTCAATCGAAAGAAGCAGAAAAGTCGATAGAATGCAAAGATATTGTTTTTGAAATAAAGTTATTTTATTTTGTGCTCGAATGTAGTCGTGTTTTTAAAATATAGCCGACCATATCTGTCGCAATGAGAAATATATTGTCAAATCACTACTTAGTTCAATTTTTAAAATTGTTTACATTTGATTATTTTCTAAATAGGTACCTCCTATCTACCTATATATTATTTATGTTTATATTGGTTTTTACTTTGATTTTAGATGACTTTTAGTCAATTCCTGTTGATTTCTCAGGATAAATCTAGTGACTTGGAAACAAATTTTGGGTTCGGGGGAAATAAATTGATGGGCCCGCTCAGTACCGTATGCAAGATTTACCTCTGAAAAGGAATTGAAAAGTGAGAAAATTTCACGACCAGAGTGATCAAAAAAATATAAATGGGTGTTTTTTGTATTTTAAAAATGTATTTTAGTGCTTTTTATTTTCAATCCGTGGGAGGTTTGACCCTCTAAACTCCCCCCATAGATATGATCTTGACGCACCATTTGCTTGTAAATTGCTATTTATTTGAAAATTTTAACTCTTCTGGAACCTCTGAAAAGGTCCAGGTTCAACACATTTTATTTTCCTTTCCCCACTCTCTAATGTCCTGCATAAATCGAACATTTTCCTTACTCGGGGTTTCGCAGTAGGTGGTAAATTATATTTAATTACTTATCGATAATTTTTCTCTTAGCCCCTTCAAGTTTTTAGTGGTGTTCGCGTATTTTAAGATTTAATTAAGAATAATGAATAAGTTTCTTACTGGCTTCGTAATTTATAATTTTGGGTGATTATCAGAGGTTTTTTTTTTTTTTTTTTTCTTACGAAACAACAATTTTTATTTTCACTTTATTCGAAATTTTAACAAATTAAGCAGTATATTAATGAGTTACTTTCTTCATTGTATTGTAGTCATTATTAGTTATAATACCGTGGATATATGCCAGTTGGCAGACTGCTGAATGATTGAAATGAAAATTTATGATGAGTTTACACAATATGTTAAATTAAAAACAGCTGAACGTTATTTTAAACATGGAAGAACATTTATTTTCGCTTTAGTTACCTTTTTTTTTGTGGTTTTCAATGAATCTGTTCCTCCTATGTTCTTTAGTTTTTTATTTTTCTGAACGATCAGTTACAAAAAATTTTAATTATGGTTTCGGTTTCTTTCAAAGGTGCCACCGATTTTTTTGACTTCGAATTCATCCATTAAAAAATTGAATGTGTGCAAGTTGAAATTGAAATAGCCCACCGCACCGTATCAAAGAGTTACAAATGAACATGAGCTAACAATGCCATGTAATTACAGGCAGTGATATTCGACCTATAGACACCTTATACGCGAAGTAAGCGAAGTAAGCTCGTTGAAAATGTCTGTAATTACCGTACATTTGATAATAAATAATCCGTAATGTATACCAGTATCCGAGTTATACACATTCCTCCATCAAATTATTATCGATGCATTCTCACGATCTATGTCATTATCTGCGAAATACCAAGTTGCTTTCCTAGCGAAAGAGAAAAAAAAATCATCAACCATCGATTATGTATTTTCTAAGTCGCAACTAAGAATTTAAGAATTTTTTTTTTATTTCATTAGATAGGTACTCTCGAATTATATCTTTGGTATGAAAAGTAAAGATTTAATTTTTTAATTTTTTTTTTTGTGTGTTAAATGAACTGCTGTATAATTTAACGATTGGTTTTCATTCTGTTGTCTGACAAAAACGAAAACTACAAGCACGTTTTTTTCTACATTATATACACAATGTAATATCTACTGCATAGACAACTCTATACTGGATATTAAATTGTTATGCTGGTTGGTGTGTTAGCATTATGATGGCTTTGTTCTGCGTTTAGGACTCGTTGTTTGCTTTCGCCGGAGGAATTTACATAATAATAACTTCTTTCTTTTTTTTTTATTTGCTTGTTATTCGTGGTATGTACATAATTCTAAGTGGAAATTACAACATTGTAAGTGTCGGTGCATTTTGATCTAGATTAGCTGAATGTAGGGTACACAAAAAAAATGTGCAGAAATATTTAAAACGTACTAACTGTCGCAGAAGAACTTTATAACATGTGATCAACCTATGCAGTTCATTAATTTGATTAATCTAAAAAGTATTTTTCAGTCTGAAAGTTCTGAGTAATATTACAACTGTGGGTACCACAAAAATATGCGAATTAAATTGCCAGATATTATTGGTGACTGTGTAACTATACAGTTGTATTTTCTTCCTGTAAACCGATAGAAAACGTAGAGGCTTTGATTGTATGTACTCCCAACTGAACCCTTCACTCTCAAAGGTGATGAACATAGACTTCTTGTTCACAATTAACAGCTCAGGCCATGAGGCCCATTGCCCAATAACCTCTTTCTTCCTTCTCCCAAGTATCACATTTGTCATTTAATGTTCCCTCTGATTGACCGAATTACCTGTCAAGATGTCAATTGACGCATTTCATAGACTGACTTATCGGAATCCCGTACATAAGTTAACAGGTTCACTCTGCTCTCCCAAGTTAAATTGAATCCACTACCTTTTGCGGGATTACTGGTCGACCAAGCTAGCTCAACTCAACCTTACAATTAGTGATGCCCTCTAGAAAAAACCGGAGAAGTATGACGTTTCTCAATTCAAAAAATAGGTGTAAAATTTGATTAAATGCACCTCTGTAGTCCTACCATCTCCCAACATTAAATGAATGTTGAGCAGCATAGAGTTTACCAGTAGCAGCAGTAGAACTAATAAGGGGGTTACTTGATCCAGTGCGGACTGTCGAGTTTACATTTTTTCACAGAGACAAGGAATATTTAAGGGCGACTTTTTCTGTGATGTAAGAACTTGTTTTATGGAAAGACGATGGAGAAGGAGTGATTAATTTTTCACAGTAGTGAAAACTTTGTATCGATTATCGATATTAAAACTAAAATATTTGTAGATTGTCACATTCATGAAGTGCAGGTCCCATGCTGCAGTGAGATATAGGTATGGTCACTGTGGGGATAATCAACTTGTATGAGGTAAAGGGGCTCTCACCCCTCAATAACAGTAGCCGCCAAAAGGCTGGCTCATTATTCGTCTCTATGACGTTAAACGAAATATGTACACACTTGTAAGTTTGTATGTTCTTACCTGTATGTACACATAGGTAAGATACAACATTTGGACCATAACTAATCAATAGATAACAATCTCGGAGATGTCACAGACCAGTAGAAAGTGTCAAACATCGTTTCTTATCATGTGGCTAATAAGAAATAACGTAATTCTATGACACAGCTACATATGTATATGTATGTACCTATGTGTGTCTGTATGCGTGTGCCAATTTTCCTGTATAAATTCACAAATCTGGCTACAAAATCGCTAGTATTTGCTCAGGATTTGGCTCTCCCATACATTCGTGTATAATGTGGCAGAACACGCAAAGCTATTGATTGCCCTCTTGTGTGAATACTTCTTCACAACAAGGTATTCCACAGTTGCATTATAATTATTACTGTAGGATTACTAAATTTAAGTGTAGAGGTGGTAATCCATTATAGGTACCATATGAGGGTTGAACAGATTCCAAATAATGGCTTATTGCGATACGTCACCCTACACGGTCACCCTACACCGCCATGTCGATAGGGATTATGAGTTCTTCCACCGGTTTAGTCGCAGGAAAAGTTTAATGCTTCCTAAAAATCGTATTCTTGTCAGTTTGATTGAGGAATTTTTCATCTAAATGTCAGAAAATTTTGCAATAATTCTAGTGGTTGAAAAATTGTTTGAAAATATAAGTACTTCGTCTTCGACATCGAATTGTGTTCGTATTTAATGCCACGGCTGTATCCTATGGGGTAGGCTATATTTTGTACATGTACTTTGCACTACATGCCACTATAGCCTGTTTGCGATTTGTTTTTTCGATTTCATTGGACTCTTCATCAAAGCGTATCGACCGAAGACAATTTTACGACCATAAGAAAATCGAAATTGCGTCGTTAGAGGTGATGACTAACATTGCTCATCGCTTACGCTGTCGAACAATTTGCGCCGGTTTTAATTCTCATCGAAGGTCGTAGTGTTTTCTTTTGACATACCACAAACTCACACACCTACACCCGTAACATTTCAGTCTGATGGCGAGTTAACTACAGCATATTGTATTCTTCCAGCGTTTTTTGTTTTGTAAGGTTTTTCGTTTTTTACAAGTATACGAGAATTGGAACTGTCGTACATTTAAAAAATGTTCTACAACTAGGTACTTAGGTAGCATTGTATAATTCACACTCGATGTCTGTACGTGGTACGTGCGTTCGTAACTGGCTGATCGTTAAGTACGAAACTATGTTCTTCCGGTTTACAACTTGATACTCAACTTAAAGAAAATTCTGTCAAAGTTCAAAACTATTATAAACGTTTTATTGCACCTATCTTTCGAATTTATTGTTTTTCTTTGTGTGCCTTTTAGCAGCAAAAGTGCTTTTAGGTCGGCTAATTTCTGATAATTTAACCGAAAAAATTTAATGAAAAAACTAGCTGCCACTGCCCCGCATGAACCTCCGTGGTACCTTTCGGATCATCTTTTCAAACTATGACGTCACGTAATACGATCAACGCCAGGTCGAGGTGCTTCATTTTCCTGGTGGACGTCGTTACTCTTAAACGGATAAGTTCCCCCCCCCAACAGGCAATACCTTTATAGAGAGGCTCTGTCTGTATAAATCTCCTCAGTGTAAGATCTATTTCAAAAATCATGACGTCGTACTATTCCGAGTACCAAAGGATCAGTGACTTAATAAATATTAGAAGACAATTTTGCTTGAAAAGATTTTTTTTTTTTATTATCAATGAAAAGTGAAAAAATGTGATAATTCCTTTGAAAATGCTGAAAACTTTTTTTTTGTTGTTGGTTTTCAGTAAAATTCTCTAATGTTTCTGTCGCCCTGTCAGATATTACGTTCATATAACAAATTATTTTATGCCACATAAATCCTGAGCAAATGTTTACTCATTCCATTTTGCATGTATTAAAACTAGTATAAAAGTGAATGCTAGGTACTTCAGTTTTCAGACATTATTTGTATTTCGTGTAAGCATGAATTTCCCCTAAGATACGTAAAATACATGACAAAGAAAGGTACCAATAGATTGTTTGCGTTTAGCTTGCCTTCACTAAGCCTCAATTTAACAGGCATGCAGAGTTGAAAACGTTAAACTGTTGTTGCATCTGAATCGACTACAATACATGTACTTACCATAATTGTGTATTGCGTACAGTGTATCTGGTGTTGAAAGTAATCGTGTAAAAGTTCGGGCAGGTGTTCCATTTGTTGGCAAAAAAAGTTGTTTTCAAGTTTGGCTGAATATTTTAAAAGATTTTCTAGTTTGACTCGTTCAAAAATGGTGTCATCGTATATGAGACAGTCAGTCAGCTTCGTCAAAATGGAAAGTTTGACGAATGAATTGTCATTATTATTAGAAAAATTAAGTCCTATCTACTTCGTAATTGATTTGAGGAAGACGAATGGAATTGTGACTCCATATTGACCTTCAGTTTTGTGAAAATACACGGTTTTCAAAATTTATGCATTGAATTATTGCAACATGCCTACATTTCGTTCTCAAGTGGATAAGTAATTATAATTTTTCTATTTTTACTGACCATATAGATGTTTTTATTTTGTGATTTTTTAATGACAAAATTCAGCAATTTGACCCTTCGTTTTTCTGAAACGTTGAATCCGCCAATGCATTAGTTAACTCATTTTCTGATTTATTAATTATTTCGAATAAACAATGAAATAACTTGAGTACTTTAATCCTATTTTTATAAACACAAAAAACAAACGAATTTCTAGTACTGCCAATGATCTATGAACATGGCTGACATAATTCGCTTCAAAACACCGAATGATTTTAAAACTGAAAATTCGACGAAGAAAATTAATATATTTAAAAAAATTTAAATAGCGTTGAAAAATATTTTTTGAACCAAATAAGTATATCTCTTGCACATTTTGTTTCATTGCATATGAATATCTGTAATGCATGTTGCATTACTTGATATTATAGGCGCAATTACGTTTAAAGCTGTTTGATTCCTAAATAAGTTTTCCATTTTTTTTCGAACGGAGTCTTCAGTGAAGCACATTTCCTACTCGAGATTTTTATTGTTCTTATGAATTCGGCACGATCTCATTATTTTGCAGCTTCATGTTCGTTAGGTTCTAAAAATTTTCCATGAGAGCAATAATTCAATAGTACGATTACACGTTGATCTCGGTGATGAAATTGATTTAATAGTTATGTCCTCAATAAATTCCAAAAAGAGCTTTCTGTATCGGAATGTTTTGATTTCTCTGATATGCCGTGATGTCGTTATTAATTTTAAATTTCTTGATAAAAATTTGTTGCTTTTTTCACTATCTTTTGTTTTATGGCCGTAGTAAGTGTGAGTTGAACGTTGGGTCTGCTATTAAAAGGTAAATTTTTATTTATAGTTCTTTATCTTATTATTTCTATTTAAAAAATTCGTGACAAATCAGAGTAGGATATTACAGAATTCATTTATTTTATTTTATATTTTACTTCAAAAATAATAGAAGAGGTTATTAATTCGATCCGTATGTATGTTTTTTTGTTTTTTTTTTAAATGTTCATTTCCTCATAACTTCGCGCCCTGGGCACTAATTTTGATGAAAATTTTATGTATGAGCTATAGGTAGGATATCTTTGATTGGTAAATACAACTTATACGTTTAAGGGCAAATTAAAATCATCATGAAAGAGCACTTGCCAAGCGCAGCATAGTTTTAAAACTTTCTGCTTCGAAGATAGGTCTTCCAGATGTAGAATGGTGCCTACAAATTATTCGCATACCTCTTTCATATTCGATCTATGTGGTTCTGTAAGAGGTCATCGTTCGAACAATCACGTTTGCATACTTTTCTTCATTTCGAGTATCGGATAGATGATCTGTGAATGGACCAAATAGTGGGTGCAACATATTCTGTATACAAATTTTTCATTCTTCGGGGATAGTGTTAAGAAGAGAAGAATATTTGGACGGAACGTAGAGAAAAAAAAAAAGGTCATTCGGTTCATCTCTGAAATTGGTAATAAGCCATCGATATTTTTATTCTATTCGACTACTAACCTATTTTCATCGATATTTATTACCATTTACTCTTCTTCAATTCTTGTTCTTCCTTTTTTTTTTTTTATTGTATTTTATATTTTGGGTCCGAATGGTAATCAGAAAATTAGCATTTGCTGCGAGTCGAACGACCAATTGTCTCGAATTCGATACGCTTAATCGTCTTTTCCCTGACATAGTTTTCAGGCTTTGTACTTCTTCAACGATGAAAAATCATTTTCCAAATACAAATCAATAATTCGTTTTACAAATCTGGCTGAACATGAGCGTTTCGAGAGAGACGTATTAATTCTGTCAGGCATCAGCCAGCCCTTAACTTCCAGTTCTAATTAATAATTCGTCATAACAATTATTACAGTCCAGCTCGTGCGCAAAATTTCTCCTTGGAGAGAGTTTTGTCAAAAATAGGTACTTGAGATTTAGTTTTTTCACACGCTATTACAGATCAATAAAGCTAGCCATAAATGAAAAATTATTGCTCTCGTTTTTGTTTTGAAGGTATTCTGTTTGGGTGGTATCCACCCTAAGTTTTGACTTTGAAGTGGAAGTATCACCCCTGACTGCCATACCCCGGATTTATCTGTGGTAAGGTTTTACGGTAGTGAAGAAGCAAATTTCGCGAGCGGAACGATATATATATACATATATAATATATATGTGTGTGTGTGTGCGTGCGTCCGAGCGTGCGCGTAACCAAAATGTCACAGGATTAACACATCGTCACACGATTGCACCATAGTGACAAGAAATTGTCACATGTATGTCACTACAGTTCCAGAGCGTTATGACCCACCTTTTTGGTATTGTTCTTGCACAAATGGTAAACTTATGAAAATGAAAGATAATGAACGATTACCCTCCAAAGTTTCAAAATCTATCAAGTAAGGGAATTATTACTGGAAATCAGAAAATTATTCTTGGAAATAATTGAAAATACTACTCCTAGTGATAATACATATTGGAAATGTACAATTACATAGTATGTTTTCTATTATTTGAATTATAATAAAATATATTCCAAATATTATAGTATTAATTATTATTTTTATTGATTTATTTTTTTTATCTTCTATGTTTAATTTTAGTCTTAGTAATAGTCTGTTATTCTATTGATCGTTAAAATTTCTTTCTTTCTGAACATGGTTTTTGCCTCTTTAGCAAAAATATGGTTGGAAATTATCAGTGGCGTAGCGTTAGGAAAGACAAGGTAGACATTATACTCACCTAAATTTTATGCTTGCAGCTGAAGAAAAAAAAAAGAAAAGAAATAATAATAAGAAATGGTTAAAAAAAAAAAAAAAAAAAAACAATGAAAAAGAAACTCCGCAGGGATTTTCTAGGCTATAATACCGTTTTAATGCTTCGAAAGGCACGCAACTATTGAAATCTACCAGTAGTGAAATTTTGATAGACATTTTTAAAACTGTCTGACAAAATCTATTTCATGGGTAAATAATCCAGTTTGCTCATGTTTTTTTTTGTCCCAGTTTATAAAAGCTGAGGTAGAAATTTAGAAATTGTTTCCATGTAGTTGAGAGCTCAGGGTGCATGCGGTGAATTGTTTGTTTTCTTCAAGCTGTATAATATTATACCTATGTATCAAATCTTATAAAAAAAAACCTAATTGTCTTCCTAACCAGATTTTTCATTCTACACCACTGGAAACCATTGATCTAGATACTACTTCCCTGCACATATTCCACGCGGAACAATTTTGCGTATGATAAAAGAGAATAAGTTTTAGTGATTTGAAAGAGTCGTATCCTTTCTACAAGCATAGCAGAGATCTTCAAGTAGGCTAGTCCAGTCCTCAACATTTTAATGAAACAGCTTGCTATCCTATAAGACTGTATTTGTTGTTTAGTTATGTACCAATATTATAAGCCTACCATAATATGATAAGCTTAGAAAATTGTACGCAATCTTGTTCTAGAATCGTGTTTCTCTTAAAGTAAAGAAGAAATTCTTTCAGTTAGAGAAATTATCGAGATAAAGGTTTTGGAATACGAGGCATCGGGTTTTGTTTAGCTTTGGGTCGTATTACATTCATTGCACTTTTACAGGTGTTTCCTCTGGTGTTTTCCCATAAGTTTAACGATCTCCTTCTTCGCAATCTTCCTAAATATTACTCTCATTATCCCTCCGGTGTGTGACGTTTTGCTGTAGCTACGTTTCTCTTCTGAGGTTAATTACGTTTAACATGCTTTTCGTTTTGTTTTATGTTGAGCTTCATATTATCGCTCGTTTGGGTGTCGAAATTTTTAGTTGGGTCCGTGAAAGCGGCCATCGGGAAGTGATTGGTCGAAATCAACTTTGCAGAAGTTTATTTCGACATAAGGCCTATTAAATTCACATTTCCGTAAAATTACGCAAGTCGACTCCGATACTTGACGGTCATTTCCGCTTCACTTTTTCAAACCAATAATAAAAAACAATTTCAAAGAGCAATTAACGGAATCTTTCGTCAGCCCCTATTCCTCATAGTAGTTGAAAGACAAAACACATGAAATGAAATGTGTGGAGGTGTGACATTATTAGAATTGTTTTGGAATGAAAATACCTATATTTGGATTTAATGTCCTCCTCGTGTCTCAAATAAACTATTAATGGAAAATGTTTCTGTTTCCAACTGTAAGAGTACGTAGGTGAAGACTGTTTGGAGCAGTAGTCTCAGAGGAGAGGCCAGATAGGCGCAAATTGTTTTGAAATTCCAGCGTGTGTAGAGCATTAAAATTTTAAATATTTCGCAGATAAGATTCTGAACTTTTGCTATTGTTTTTGAAATTTTCATTTTTCCTGATCCTGAACCTCGATTTTTGTTTTTTCCCCAATTTTCTGAAGGAATCTAGGAATTTTCTAGCCGATTACTCTCGAAAATTGGCGCCCATGTGAAAATGTAAGAAATTGTAACTTTTAGTAGAACTGGAAACAAATGAAGCCTATTTTAAGTCATTTTGAGTTCAGACTAAGTCTATCAGTAGGTGAATAGGATGATTTTTGGCTTACCAACACTTGACAACCGACATACAAAAAGTGACCCGAATGTGAGAGATCTTCTGACTTCTCTCAATCTGCAAGTCACTGTCCTACTCTCCAGCTGAAGCCGTCACTCCGTCAGAATTGCGTGTATGTGGGTGAAACTGTTGGCTGAGTGACACTCCAGAAGTGATACTTGAATTGTAAAGCACAAAACCTAACATGAAGTGCGTGCGCACCATTCCCCGTGTGTAAGTCCCTCCCTGCAACATGAGGCTCTGTGCACAAGGTAGGATAAAATGTGTGTGGGTCTCTCTCCTTCTTCATGAAAGTCAATTAGGCAGTTTATAGGTGCCAATTTTAGCTGACATATGAGCCGCCTACGCACTGTTGCCCTGTGGCGATCATGCTTCACTGCATATTAGTTGGTGCTGAATAAATAGAGCCCATGTGAACAAGTGGTGTTCATAATTGCACTAAATCATACCGATTCTGGCTCATGGAATCCCTTTGCGTCAGCCAGGAAAACTGACACGGAATGATTTACTGTGTGACTTTTGAGGTACCTACTACCTATAAATGGGTACTGACGTGCTGTCCATGTTCTCGGCCCCTCGGTACAAGGACAGGACATGTCAAAAAACATTGCGATTTCAGTTGGTTTATAAATCATGGTAGAAACCCATTGATATTGGACTGTTTAATAGAGAAGTATTTACTCTTGAAGGACTTATTTTAGTTCTGACATCATATAGAGTGGTGGAGAGAGGGGTGTTGATCCTTGTTTTTGGTAATGATAGCAGATGTAGATATTTTTTCATACCTGTATTAATATTGTTTAGAGAATGTATCGATTCATATTGATATCTCTCAACATGGATAAATATACCGGTACCTATGTTAGCCACAGTTAGTTTCAAGCATTCGTAGACATGGTCGTGCCAATTGTTTAACCTTGTGGGTATGTCAATGGCATACCTGCCAATTTTTCTTGATACAAGAGCATTATCATAAATTATCCATCTATAAGTACGTATATAGTATACCTGTATGTATGTACATATATAATTATACATATGTGGTATTTTTTTCGGGCAACAGTTGCCAAGAGTGAATTTAAAAAAATTTCATGAACTCGAACAGAACCAGATAAAATAATTTAATAATTACAGATGTATTACATGAAGCCTACAAAGTTTTGAAGCTCCGTAGTTGTTCTACTTCCCATATTTAATAGGGTACCGGACATGACTCTCAGAATTATTTAAAATTAATGGGAGAGATAGTCTAAAGCCTGTGAATGAAGGTTCTGAAATTTTTTTTGAAAAATATTAAATAGAAAGGAAGATATAAGATGTCAAAGTTGCGCTGCACCAAAAACAGTACCTCGATGAACACCCTGTTGTTGTGATGTCATAGAATTGACATATTTGTATTTTGCATTATCAGAGGTTGCTGGTTTCAATACATCTCATTAATACTTCATTTTTAAGTAGGTTTTTGGTGAAAATTTACTGAACAAAATTGACTTTAAAAAATGACTTTGAAGCAAGGGTGGGCGCACATTTCATTTCAGGACCCAAGAAAACTTTTGGCACAGAAAGCTCAAAGTCTAAATTATCACCTAAGTAAATAAGATTCAATAAGTATGGATTTCTATCTGTATTTATTTTTTGTACTTCCCACTGAGGTAGAAGGTTGAAAATTGGTATGAGGGTGCTTGAGTATCACATCTAATTTTTTTTTTTGAAATCCCAAAAATAAGAAAGGGGCAGCAGATATGAGCCAAAAATTCATTTTCTTGGAACTTTCAACATATATACACTGAAATTATCCCAATCAACACAAAGGTGGTATAATATTGTTTGTTTATGCTTTAAACAAATGTTTTTGGAGGTACTGAGTTCAAACTGGACCTTAAGTTTTTTAATTTGATCAATATTTTGACCCAAAGGGACTCAAAAAAGGGCCCAATTTTGTTTTTTTACATTTTAGTATGTAATACATCATTTGTAATGTTTCTTGAGGTACTGAGTTCAAATTTGTCAATAATTTTTCAATTTGATCAATTTTTTGACCCCAAGGGATCATAAAAGTGCCCAATTTTGTTTTTTTACATATTATTATGTAATACATCATTTGTAATGTTTCTTGAGGCAACATGTTCAAATTTGACATTATTTTATTCATTTGATTCATTTTTGACGCCCAAGGGGAAATTTTGACTTTTCATATTTTGTAGTGTAATACATCATTCGTAATAGTTTTTTAGCTGCTGATTTTGAATTTGACGTAATTTCTTAATTTTACCCATTATGTGATCCCACAGGAGCTCTGAAAGGGGCTAATTTTGAATTTCTCTATTATAATGTGTTATACATTATTGGTAATTTTTTTTGACTTGAAGTTTTATTTTGACATGTATTTCTTCATACAACTCCTTTTAATGTGATCCAAAGTGGTTCAGATATAAGTAGCTAATTTTGACTTTTCACATTTTATTGTGTGATATATTGTTTATAATGTTTTACAAGTTTCTGAGTACAAATACAAAAATCTTATTTTTCTTACAAGTAAGTTGGGCAAGTGGTTTTACTGAATTTTGTTGTTTTTTGTTGGTCTCAAAAAACATGGGCATCCAATACCTAATAAATCACTCAATAATAAGTGAAGGTATAATTGCAATCCCTTTTTTGGGGCCACAGGAAGAAAAAAAGTGGTTCAATCTCAGTGCCTCAAAAAACATTATTTATTGTGTATCACTCAATAATATCTAAGAATTTTATTTGAGCCCCCTGTTTAGAGTCACAGGGGGTTCAATAATGGATTTGATCAAAAAATGGATTGCAAATCTAAACTCAGCACCTCAAAAAATATTATTAATGATATATCACTCAATAATATCTAAGCATAGTATCTCAACCCACTGTTTGGGGTGACAGGGGGCTCAATAAGGGGTTTGATAAAAAATGGATTGAAAATCTAAACCCAGCACCTCAAAAAACATTATTAATGATATATCACTCAATAATATCAAAGAATATAATCTTAACCCCCTGTTTGTGGTCACAGGGGGCCAAGGAGGGGTTCAATCTAAAAATGGATTATAAATGTAAACTCAGAGCCTCAAAAAACAATATTATCGATGTATCATTCAATAATATCCAAGAATATTATCTTAATTCCATTTCTTGGGCTACAGGGGGCTAAATGAAGGGTTAAATCTAAAAATGGGTTAACTCCTCAGGCACCACCAAAAATTTTTTCCAAGGCTGTGCTCTAATATAAAAACAAATAAGGAATAATTGGTTTTTGATTTTCTTAGTTTTTATTGTTTTTCAATGTTTTGAATTTGTCTATAAATAAGGGAGTGGGGGGTGCAAGTGCACATCCTTTTATCCCCTCCCTCACAGTCACCTTGAACTTTCTAAATTGATGAGCTTAACTAAACCAATGTACAAACACAGGAGAGTGAGGAATGAATGAATGAGAAACCTGTGAAAGAGGGGAAAAGTTTGCTGATGTGTCAATTCTATGACATCACACCCACTGCTCAAAAAATATCACAACGTTTTTTGACAACTCAAATTTACCATTCATTTTCTCCCATTCTATCCAACCAATTTTAATGCGGTTTTCACTGATATTTTTTATTTTTTTTAAAGAATTTGAAAATATGTTTACTGCAAATCATGTCCGGTACCCCATTGAAATGTTTGTTATTTGAAAGAAAAAAAAAACTACCAATACCTACAAGCACTGACCCCCCCCCCCCCGAGTATGAGATATCCAGATATTTGTTGAGTAATAAAATTGTAAGGTTGCACTTTTGATTGAAAAACTACAGATTTAAGATTAGTCATTTAATTGGCGTGGCTGGAGCTCTATTGCTTGTGGGGAGGGGATGGACGACATATTTTTCGGTCACAGCCTATAACATGAGATTACCTGTTGAAGAGATGAGAGTTAGAAGAAAAATTTTTGGAGGTCCGGGATGAATTGAACTACTAGATAAGTCAAAATGGTCAAACAGGGACCAGTTTATTATACGAAAAAATATTCTCTCTCTGAATTTCGGGGACGTTTGCTCGACGTTCACATTTATTCGATGGAAACCCTACTCCCAAATAGCGCAATATAGTTCTAACTTTTTTTTGTTCCTTTTATTTAGTTTGTGAGACAGTTTTCATCTGAAACGGGGAAAAGTTGGGTATATAATTATTCGTTTATTTCTGCTGGCTTTTTGGCCTCTTTGGTGACCACTCTGTGGCCTTATCAGAAATTTACCTTCTTTCTTCCTGTCAGATTATCAGAATGATTTCAAAGGTACTTGACCAGGAGCGTACATTTTTAGCAGCTCACCAAACACTCCGCTGTTTTTTCAAATTATGCCCGTGTTATTGTGGAGTCTTTTAAACCATTATTCTATAATCAACACCTTAACCACGTGCATGTCCAGGTTAAACTAAACGACTTCGGTCTTCGAACCATTTGTTTAACGCATTTTTTGTACACGCGCCTTTAATTAACCGTTTTCTTCGCTCTCGTTATCGACAAGTTCAATAATTTAGGTATTGTACTTCTTTCTCGTTATGTTCTTCTCTTTTTTCTCGTTTGTTTCGAATAAACTCGAAAATCTTGAGAAAGAAACGAACGATCAGTGTAACTCGACTCAACTTCAGTACCTTCTACTCACTATAGGCACTACTCTTACTGTACAATACGTGTACAGTGGGTATAGAATTTATATTATTTAACTTTTTTTTTTGTCACTCTCTGTCATCTGTCTCCTTCTCTCCGTCGCTCCTTCTTTATGCTCGGCTCTCTTATCGCGGTTTCATTCAGGCTGCAAAATGCGAATAAGTGGCGTAATAACGAGTTGTGTCCATCCATTATGGTGTAATGGTTAAGGATAATTGCCATCGTTTGTAATGCCGGTATTCGCATTTAGTTGTTGTTGTTTTTCATTCTTTCCCTCTTTGAGAATCAATATTGAAATTACATGGTATTATCGGTTGCTGTTCCTTATTTTTCTCCTCAAGTTTATAGATTCAAGGATGTCGGTGTAGGAGGCTGTTCACTGTACAGTGCTGGTACCAAACAATGGATGGCCGATTATCGTGGTGTAATGATTTTGTGCTCGTTTGGAATCTGTAATTATCGGTATTCCGATTGTACATATTTCACAATAGGTTTACCTTAAAATTTCCCGAGAAGCAAATGTCTGAATTGTCTTTGAGAAAACGCTAATTCATACAAAATTTTATCGCTATAGGGTGAGGAGGGCTCCTTGCCCTTTTAAATCTTGGAAAAAACAGTCTACGTTCAGACAAAGAGTATATTTTTATTTGTGTGATCATAGGCTATCACAGGTGTTTTTACAGTAGTGTTGTGTGTATATAGTGGTGTTTGAAGGGCTATTCTGCAAGCTCCTCAGTTGCTCCTTGCCATGAGGCAAGGACTATCACTCTGGCAACCCGTGTTTTTTTGTTTTATTTTCATGTTGTATCTTTTAGAGTGGATTAGTGTATATTACATCCAAAAAAAAAGTGCTGAAAAAAGGAGAAGTCTTATTACTCTTCTATTATGAAGAGTTTCATATACTTTTTCTGAAATCCTCTTTGTTTGATCATAGACAGTTGTCATTTTTTTCGATTACTTAAATTATTTTCTGTTTTCTCAGTGGAATTAATTGTTTATTGATATTTAAGATAAAATCAACGAATAATTTTAATTCCTTTTCTCCCTCGCTCTTTGTTGTTTTCCTTCTTCGTTAATGATAATTCTGCTTATGCTCATTCACATACGTTGTGAGTGTTTTTGCTTTTGTGGTTTTGAGACAGATGGAAAAGGGTTACATCTAGAGATATGGGACAAATAATAGTATATTGGGCTATTTATCAGTTTGTGCTAGAAGCCAAGAAAACTTCACAAAATTTTAGGATCACATTGAAAAATAATGGTACATCAGCTTATTAAGATTTAATAATAATTTATGCATAAAAAAGCTGAAGTACCCGTCTAACAGACAGGCTAGACAGTAATACCAAAAAATATCATCAAATATCTGACTTATTTTCTAAATTTTCTTTATTGAGTAAGAATCAGGAAGATTTTAGTTTTGTATCCTTATTATTTCTTCAAAAGATATGCCCTTATAAATATATTTGTGGATATATTTGTCCTTTATTGTCAGTATGTGATAATTTTTATGAATTGATAGTATTTCTTACTTTTAAAATGTGGAAATAAGCTTGAAAAAAAGACTTTAGGCAGAGGTTATGTGGGGACTCACGATATATGAGGTTTAAGGGGCTTGGACCCCCAATGACAGTTGCCACCGGAAAGCAGGCTAATATTCATCTCAATGACGTTAAACCAATTGCAAAAATTACGTTTGTTTGTAATTACTTGCACATACATGCAAGTAATGTACAAGTACCAAATTGTGACCAACCTCAATAATATGATAATGTCACGATTCCATACACAAACTGACCCATTATTTCTTATCACTATAAAAAATGACGCAATTGGGCCATTCACACAAAAATACGTAATCACTACGTATGTGTGTTAGTGTACGTGTAAATAAGCCCATATATAAGTTGTCCAAACTGGCTCTAAAATTGCCAGTGTTTGCCCAGGTTTTGGCTTACCCGTATGTTTACATATGAAGTGGTTGAACACGAAAAATCTGTAGATTACCTTCTGGTGAGAATATCTTTTCACAAGGTATTCCACAGGTTAAATGAAGCATCTGTATTTAAGTTTTCTTTACATGACTCAATTGGGCGTATACTGAAACATTCCATTTAATGATTTCAGAATTTGAAGGCCATGAATTACTATTGTCATTCAATAAAGATTTTAATAGGCAACAGTAACATACCAAAGCCATTTTTTTTTTAGGCTGGGGAGAAAATCAACAATTCACAACTAAAAATGTTAAAATTTGGAACCGAAAATTTTCAAATTTACCTTTATAATTTTTTAATTCCCAAATCTTCCGGTATGGAAATTTTTGTTCTTTATTTGACTATAAAATTTTTAATTTTTGACCAACAGCTACAAAATTTGAAATAAAAATTCCTTATGATTTATTATAACTCAAATTAAATTTTGGTGCGGATCGGTCATATGGTACTTCTGCTATGGCTATTTTTGTTTTTGTTTTGGCTATAAAATTATCAGTTTTCCAGCAATAGCTACAAAATTTGTTACAAATACTATTATAACTTGCTATAAATTTTGGCATGGATCAGTCACACGTACTTCCGATAACACTATTTTCATTTTTATTTTTCCTATAAAATGCATAATTCTTGACCAACAGGAACAAATATTTATTGCGATCTATTAATAACTTTTTAGTCACTATCTAATTTTACATTTTTCAAAAACCTATTTTTTCTTACGAAACTGCTGCTATGTTAAATTTTTTTTAATCTTATTCCTTTCAATAGGAAAAAAAATAAAAATGAATGTCTGGATTGAATCTGCTTTTCAATACCATTCGCACAAAGACACTAATGTTAAGATTACTTTCACACACACACTCATACATAGACATTTATACAAGACAACTTTGCAACTTAATTTCAGCAGTTTGGCTGAACGGATTTTACTTTTTGTGGTCTATTAACCACCTGTAAAATATTCTTCATATGTAGTATGATGTGGAATACCTTGTTGTGAGAGATATTCTCACCAGAAGGAAATTCTACAGAATTTAAGCGTGTTCAGCCACTTTGTACATAAGTACAGGTAAGCCAGAACCAGACCAAACACTGGCGATTTTAGAGCCGATTTGGGTGGTTTATATACGGCTTATTTACACGCACACAAACACACGTATGTAAGATAATACATACGTTGGTAAGAATGGCCAGGTCGCATCATCCCCTATTGAGATAAGAGATGACTGGCAGGTTTGTGTACGAATTGTGACATCATCTTATTGTGTCACAATTCGGTACTCGTACATTACCTGCAAGTATATACAGGTAATTACAATCGAACGTAATTTGTGTATTTGTCCTTTGGGGCGGCGACTGTCGTCGAGGGGTCCGAGCCCCTTTTCCTCATACCGGTGAGTCCCCACATATGAATTTCGAAATATTTTGTTCAGTACATTGGGAGAACATTAGTAATGAAGAATGCCAATTTGTCATTACTTACTTGGTACCCACAGTTATAAACGTGTGTTTTTTTTTTCCGATTGAGTTTGAAATTCCTAATGGTATATTATTTGGATCTATTCTTGGCCCCTTATATCTACGGTATGTAAATACCTTCTTCAAATAAAGATTTTCTCCCATTTCCTAAACAATTTTTGACACACTATATCGATGAGCAAGTTTTCCAAGATGCTGAATTCGAATTTTCACTAATGTTTTAATAGCCTAAGGTATTACTTATTTTCATACAGCTGAGTTGTTTTTCCATTAGCTGAAGTTCTCTTATTCGGTACAGTTTGAACTTTGGAAAACCAATACTTATTTCGCTCATTATTAATGGGCGTTTGTGGGAAACTTCAGCTGCAGATAGTCCGTATCTGTAATTCTCGGGATGATTGCTTTTCTCGCTATCATTAGCCAACATTCAAATAATTAGTAAATCATTAACACATGAAAAAACAACTTTGATCATTGAATAGCTGGAATTTTATGACGAATTTTTATTTGTTTGTTCTGTGTTTGATTTTCCATTTACTAAAAAACCGAATTTAAGAATTGTAAATCGTAAGTTTTATAAGTATATTCGCTATTCGGACGAATAGTTGCCGAATATTCGTCCCATCTATAGTTACGTTCATTTATTGGGCGAGATTAAAGCCTATTTAATTATTATAGCAGTTATAATTTTGGTTTGACTGAAGAATAGCGTATACCTACAGTGTTACTGTTATGTATGAAATCCTGGAAGGGTGGAAAATTTTTACAGAAAACTGTTTGTGCGACTTGACTCTCCACGCATGTCGCATCGAAAACAGAACAATTTTACCGAACTGCTAGCAGTCACTTACATCACTCACTCGCTACAATTATTTGAACCTTGAACGGCGTTTAACCTTCAGAATTTAAACTGTTTATGGAAGAAAGAAATTCTCACGACCAACTCGTAATTAGGAACAAAGCGAGGAAAATGTTCAGACAATTAAAATTGTGGACGTAGAAACTGCAAAAAAAAAAAATTTTAAAAAATAATAATGATAATAAAAAATAAAAAATCTGCATCAAAATAATGCGACCAAAAATTATCTCGTTCCATAAAACTTTTTTTTTTTTTTCTGATGATTAAATAACACATCGTAGTTAAGTTAACGCAAGTAAAATTGCCTAATATTTGCAGATTTGTTCAAATCACCGATTTGAAAATGTATCTCTCAACCTTCGTCAATCATAGATGATTATAGTGAGAAAACGGACTGCAAAATTATTAAAGTAATTTTGTACCGTTTTTATTTTTATTTTTTTAAATAATGTTACTAACGCTGTTGAACCCAGAATTTTAGTTCTGCCGCTTCGTACAGGAGTAATGAGTGGGGTTATAGAAGAGGTCAAATTTTTTAGTTGAGAATTTGAATTTTTTCCACATTTTTGTATATTTTGCCATCTTGTTATATTGAAGATTTAACGTTCAGCCATCAGGCACTTCATTAAAAATTTTTCTAGACCAAGTTTTTAATATTATTTGGGTCTTATATGCTTACTATACTTATGACGTAGGTATATTCATAGTCAATGTATCAACTGAAAATATTGTAAACTCTTGGATTATCTCGTTTGCGAGTAGCATCCCACAAAATTTTTGGTGGTTTCTAATTGATTTTGCTGACGCAGTGATTGATACTGTGGTGGGGTAACATTTTTTACGAAACACCACTTCCAAAAAAATTTAATTTCAAATTTATTTATTCCAAAAAAAATAAATTCCATTATTCTTTTCCAAAATAATTTAATTCCTAACTTATTTTTCCAAAATAATTTAATTCCTAACTTATTTTTCCAAAAAAATAAATAAACAAATAAACAAATAAATTTTTTTTTTTTTTTCAAAGAAATTATTAATTTACAATGGTCAGGTTAAAAACCGGTAAAAATTTTTAATTTATGAATAACAATAACTAGAAAATAAATACTTTGACGACTTTTTGGGACTAATTTGCAGGTTACCTTTTTCAAGTCCAAACAAGAAAATAAACAAAATGTATTACAACATAGTTTCACAAAGTAGTGGCCGTAGAAAATTATACTCAGATCCCGAAGATTCTACAATCTGAGATGCAACATACATGCTTCTGTCTTTAGCTTTTCTACCTATAGGGAATATCTCAAATTATTTTCAAACTTTTTGTGCTGAAATTCCTTGAGATTTACTTCCTATATGATATGAATATTTTGAGAAAAAATATTATGTTACTGGAAACTGAGCTGCAAAAGTTAAACTTAGGTCATCAGTGTTTTCTTTTGTAAGTAATTTTATTTCTTGTTAACTACGATGTAATGTAAGTTATTCATTGGTAAAAAAAAGGTTTTGTTGAATGAGATATCATTTTTTGGTCTTTTTTATTTTTAATTATTATTGTTGTTTTCTTATTAACAAATTATTTTCGAAAGGAACATTTTATTTATTTAGAATTTTTCTTTTTTTGGCAGAAATAAATTTGAAATGAAATTTTTTTGGAACTCTTGTTTTAGATAAAGTGTACCTCAACCGATACTGCATATTATGTATAAGTGACATTTTTCAAACTACCCCGTGGATCTCCAAAAATGGTTTAAGGGTTGAACTACATAATTAAATTCTTCATGGGGTGAAAATAATTGAGTCAGTTGGATCCGTGCACGCTATCTGGGTCGACGTTGGTTCATTGGTGTGGTTCTCGTAGGAATGTAAGAGTGGAAGCCCTGGCTTGGCGCCCTCGGAACTTGATATGAGATTACTGATATTGCAATTGTGTATGGATTTGTGCATCTTTCTTTGGAAACAAGAAGTGAATGTTCGATTTCTGCAGAACTACCGCTACTGTCGATGAGTGAAATTAATTAAGTAAGAATGTGACTTCGAGGAGAAAAAAAGAATTTGAATTCACTTTCGGTAAAAAGAAAATCGAAAATTTTACGGATTTAAGTATGGCAGTTTAATATTTCCGGTGGAGTCATCTGTACGTACGTTTATCAGTACTCCTCTGTAGTTGGATGAGAAAAAATATGGATATTAAAATAATAGTGGATGCCTTCGTGGATTCATGTGAAAGGTAATAAAGTATTTGTAATTATCAATCTGTCATCGTCTCACACTTGGCTGATTTTACGGTTGGAAAATGCGCAATTAAATTATAGGCCTATGGCAGAAGAAAGTTGGTGAACGGAATAGTCATGGTCGAGGAGGACTTCGATGATAAACGCTTGTCGATGGATGGCGGCGATGACCAGTGCCAAGTTTTTCGTCTCTTTTGAAGCACGAAATATGGGTTCGTGCAGTAAACGAGCTGTTAATGGCTCGATGGGAAGTCGGTATGTGGAAAACGAATCAACGTGGTATTTGCTCAATTTAGGAAAATATTTCGCCCCGACACGACGGTGTGACGATAATAAACGAAACGGTACCTACCTGCTGCGAATGTTTCTTGTTCTCAGACCTGTCAAATTATTTAAAGTATACCTACCTTAAAGATTCACCTTAGGCTGCAGTAGTTTGTGGAAGAGCGTTGTATTCATACCTCTAACTGGAGATACAGGTCAACTACACTTTTCCCTGTCGAAGTTGTTGATTACTGTATAGTACCCAAGTGTAAATTGGATGTTGAGATGGGCGGATGAAAATTTTCCGAATATCTTTTAAAAATATGTTTTATGTAGGTTTTCGAAGAATATCTACAAATTAAAATTGAGCCGGTGTATTGGGACGCAGAGCTGGGGTTAGGTTAATTTTTCGTTTCATGACCCCAGGAAACTTTCGGCTCCATTTGCTGAAATTCATAAGATATACATACGTTTGCACATTTCTGCTGTGTAACACAGTACACTTCGCACTGTTCAGCCGATACTCATGAAAGTTAATACACTTATTTAAATCTTGACAAGGATGAGACTTATTGTTTTGATCCAGATTTACCAGATGAAGCGTCCAGTAAATCCTATTATGTTGCATTTTTGGAACTAACATAGTTATAATAATATGCGTAATTTTCAAGCAATAGGCACGAAATTTGGTACGGATATTGAATGTATTATATTCTACCATTCTGCAAAATTTGATTTCAATCGGCTTAACGGTTCATCCGTAGAACTGATCTGAAAAAAACTTAAACTATTGCTAAGAAGAGAAGAGAAATTTCAGATGAACTACAGAAGGTGTTAAAAAAACAGGCTTGTCGTTATTTATTTTCTAAAAAATTATTTAACAACTTACATACGTTTTTATAACTTAACAATACAATTCATGATGAATTTTCTTGACACTTCATTTTAAACGTACGTACCTAATTTTTTGGAAGCATTCTGCTAAATATGTTTTTGATATTCTAATTTTATGTTTGTTTGTTTATTTATTTATTTATTTGTTTATTAATTTATTGATTTACCTAGTTTCTTTTGTTTATTTATTTTTCACTGTTACAGGATGCACCTTGATGGTCTAAAGTGTCAAGTTACAGAGGTTCTTTTGGATTTATAGCTTATAGCGACCATAAAATTAATTAAAAGCTCAAAATTCAAATCCTGTGATTGATCTGATTTGTGATAAGTAGAAGCAAGAGCAAGACAGAGAATGGTAGACGTGGTACGGGTCTAGCATCAAAACTTTTAGTCTTGGTCTTGGCCTAGCCAAAAAGATGATGACTATTTTTCTATTATTGGTAGCTAAATTGAACGTACCATTCACATCCTTCCAAAATATACAGAAATCTTAAAAAACCACAAAAACTAATCAGTTGATCAAATAAGGAAAAATTAAAAAAACTAAACTCTAAATATCGTCGTATAAATTAAATACGTAATGAGAATGCCAGGCTTTAGTGTATTTTCAATTTTTTCTTGAGTTCTGTAATAATTAGTCTTGCAAAACTTAGTCAGGGAAGCAAAAACTGCATTCACCAATACCTACGCTTGCGGTGTATTTATTACACAAGTCATCCAAAATGACCAGATGACTGCATTGACTGCAGAAGTATGTCCCTGTGTGTTATGAAGCATAATATGTACTTCATTACACTGCACAATTTTATTCTCAGTTGGAGTTTTATGAAACTAGTTATTGGGAAGTCCAGATCAAAAAAGTCTTGCTTTGATGGCAGAAATTAAAAGTGCTGAAAAGGTGATCATGTACATTTGATAATTGTTTTTAAGCACAAAACAGGCATTTTTGAAACAAAATATTCAATATGAGAAGTGAAATTTTTCATAACTAAAACATGATTTTGTTTTATTATTGTTACTAGTATATGATAAAGTTGATAGTTGTATAGAAAATAACTCCAGAAGGAAAATATGGATGCTTCTTTCCTTATGGGATATAGCATGTAAAAATATGTAAACAACCTCCAGGAACACCCTTTCAGAAGTGATAGCACTTGATAAACTATAGCGCTCCACCACCACAGGACATCCCAATTGTATTAGGTGCTCGCAGATAATTTATGTGATGCAGCCAGTATAACCACATGCCTTATTTGCGTTAGGTGCCGGTTGCAGGACTGCTGGTTTGTGGATTTAAACTTCTAACTTCTTCTTGAAAACAGTGAATGTTGCCGCCCAACTACATGAGTAGACTGACGTCAAGTTGGGAGAAATGAATTCTGGGTCGCTATTCCACTAATATTTTATGTTGTTTAAGTTGCTTCAGTAAACTTAATCGATGTAAGCAAATATTTTTGATATATTCTGAAAGCGAATAAAACATTGGTTGAGTTTAAAAAAACATGTAAAACATCAGAAAAAACATTCGCAATACATCGGAAAACTTAACAAACACGTCAAACTTTGTATAAAGAGCTTAATCAATGTGAAGCATATGCTCATTCCGGCTCTTGCATACGTTTTCAAGAGAAAACGTCGATGCCTTTATACTTTGTATGAAGGGCATAAATAAGGTAAAAAATTATAGCTCCCCTGTGGTTCCCACAGTACCTTCTATTTTATTCATGTTATCATGTTTATTACTAGAAGGTAGAACTTTCGCTCTTCCCTAATTACAAATTTCGTTGTCTTTACTAGTTTTCTCAACATAGCTCTGTGAGAACTGGGAGAAGATTCAGGGTAGGAGGGGTATGTTTATTATTTTCATCCATGTTGCAAGTTGCCTGTGTTAGGCTGTCTACTACAGCACGGCTAATTGGCTTTGTTATCAGAATGGTCGACGGTCCACCTGCAACTGCAATTTGCAGGTTGATCGAGTGATGAAAGGTTAATTTGAACCATCAACCATGAAGACTTTATTTTAAATGCTGTGATTGAAAATGCAACCTAGCTAACTCTGCTGTTCATACCACATTGCCTATTGTAGTACAAAAACATATCTAGCGCAGCAATGCTTCGCTAGAAAACCCAGTTTGCTCGATATTTATATCGATTGTTATTGATATATCGATATTTCATTGTTAGTTTTAGGTTAAGAAATTAAAAAAAACTATCAATAATTAACCATATCTTTAACAAAAGTATTAATCTATCGATGTTTTATCGCTAAAAACCGCTTTTCCAGAGATTTTTTGTTTCCAGTTTTTTCGAGAACTACCAAACCGGTGAGCACCAAACTTGTTTCCGACCCGCACCCATATAATAGCTATCTTTCATAAAAATTTCAGCCCCATCTGTTCGGTAGTTTTTTCAAAATCGTAAACCTAAAATTTTTTCCAAAAATTTTTCTTCTTCAGTTTTTTTGGAAACTATTTAATTAATAGGCACCAAACTTCTAAGAAACTTGCACCGATATAAGGAAAGTCTATTGTAAAAATTTCAGCCCGATCCGTTTTGTCATTTTCTCAGAATCCTGGAAAAACGATTTTTCCAAGAATTTTTTGTTTTCTAGTTTTCTCAAAAACTAATTAATCAAAAGGGAAAAAGACTTCTTACAAACCTACTCCAATATGAGAACTATCTCTCATAAAAATTTCAGCCCTATCTACCCGATAGTTTTCTCAGAACCGTGAACACAAAATTTTGGGCGATACATACATATATACAAATATTAAAAAAAAAAGGTCTAAATTAAAAATGGTACCAATCGTTTTGTTTTTTTATGAAACGGATAATTTTCATCATCCCCATCCCTAACACTTCCATGGGGTGAATTTTAATACCCCGTTTGCAGGCAAACTGAGTAACGAGCATATTGCAGTTGAAACTTCGCAATACAATGCAGCCCTTTATGATATGCAGCAGATATTAAAAAGTTTTCTTACTGGTGATGCGCAATCAAATTTTGTTTAGTACTTTCTTCAAAATCAAGAATACTATTGTCTTGGTCTCGATTTTGTTCATGTTTCTCATGTGTGGTGTCACTGTGACGGCTTTCAAGACCTATTAATTTGGTCAGCGAATGAATATTTTTAATGTACATTGGATTGAATGTGAATGGCTTGTAACGCAAGTGCTGTCCTGAACATCATTAGTGCGACAAGCCTGCCGTGCTTGTATTTATTGCTTTGAGGATTTGCTCCATAAAGATTTTATACAAAAGCAGATTTAATGATGTTTTTGTCGATAATCCCTTCGATTGTTATTTCTCGTTTGTTTCGTCTGAATTGCCTACGAAAATATTAAAAGCGGACAGTAGGGTTTCTCAAAATGTATTTGTTAACATAATAATATTTAATATCGAAGAATTTATTCGTGTAAATTCGAATTTGATCTTAAGGTATAACTGCATTCATCGTGACTTTGTTCCTCATGTAAAAGCGTTTCAAAATTGAAAGAATTTTTCAAAAATTTAGGAATTTCAAAAGTTTTGGGAATTTTGAATGAAGGTCGTAAATCAGTATTTGTACATTGGATCTCAACAATGAGAGTTCAATTTTAACTATTTTTGCTCATTTCTTCGCCATTATTCGCACTTCAAATGCCGTATTCCAAACCTGTTCCAAACGTATTACTTATAGGCTACTACTTTGTAGCTATTTTATTTTTTCTTTCAAAAATATTTTTTGTTTCACCATTATACCCTATAGTTCAGATGCGTACCGTTAAAATGTTGAATGGGGCCAACTAATCAGCTTTCGCAACCAGTTTCGACTGCTTCGCCATCGAGCACGTAGAACTTCTTTTAAATTTAATAGATATGTAAGTACCTACTCTAAAATTTACTTACATTCTTTCTCTCCCCGGAACACACCCGTCCATTATGCAATCCGGAATACGTCGATTTTTTCAACTCAGAGATACACATTCTGCATGCTTACGTCGTTACCCTGTACCTGTCTACTGATTGATAAAAATGTTCACGCATCGGTGAAATTGTTGGAACATTGTTTCTTGGATATTAGTTAACAGTCGGTAACCTCTTAAGTGTTAAATAGGTGTAGTACCTGAATGTTGGATATTTTAATTTTCTACGTAGTTCGTACGTATTTATCTTGAGCTGACGATAGGAATAGGTGTTTTGAGAATACATGAAATAAGACTTTACCTATCTATTTTTTTTAAATCAATTTTTTTTTTAAATCTTAAACATTTCTTCAAATAGCTACCTACCCTAATCAGTGATTGCGAACAAAGATTGATCTTTAAAATGCTTGATCGATTATGATTGATTAGCTTTCAACCCTTGTGATCGAATTTCGTATTAGGATTCACCGAATGATTTGTCGATTGAACGAATTGGTTCATTGTCATTCGAGCAGTTAATATTTTGAACCGATTGATCCATTTTGATGAAAGTGTTAGGGTTGGCGAAAACAATTATGAGCGCGTTATACTGTTTTTTAGTCATTTTTGGTAAGTAAATAATATGTTTCTAAGTTGGTTTTCTAGGAAAATCTACTTATTGAAATTGTTTTTTCAACGTTTTATTGAGTTCCAGTGGCTTTTCGAAGCAGTTCAGACAGTAGGGGTAAAATTCTTAATTCAGCCAAATTTTCCTCAAAAAAATTGCCAACATTCGAAAAATTGATAAAAAAAAAAAATCATCAGTTATACGAATCTTGCAGGCATTTTTCAAAATTTAATCGCTAGAGTTCGAATCCTAGACTGCTGTTCTATAGTTCCACGTTGTATAGTTTTGTACGAGTCAATCCACTGCAAACAAATATTCTTTGCTAAAGATTGGTCTTATTTCAACATTCAGAATTTTAAATCACGAATATTTCTGTCAACTTTCTTATGTTGACCTCTTTTCAACATCTCTGCGTTACTGACTTTTTCATTAAAAAAAATAATACGTATCTTCGGCAATCTATATGTGTAGATGTCATAGTTGCTTCAAAAAATTAGGTGTGGCGAAGTGTTGACGGTTAACAGTACAGGGATTATAAAGTTTAAAAAAAAACATTCTATTTTACCCCAATCTAGGTATTGTCAATTGTGTCACTATGTCCTATGATGACAGAAATTTTGTATTTTTTTCCTTCTCCCTTTGCTAAGACAATTCGAATTGTTAACTTTCTCTCGTAGGTCGATAGCCTTCTACGTGACAAGAAATTAGACAAAGGGAGCCGACCACCTTCGAACAACTACGTACACGCAGATTCGTGTAATTCATTTTTTTTTCTTACATTATTTTCGTATTATTATTATTATTAAGTCTTTTTCGCCCCTTTTTTTTTCTTTTTACTTTACTTATAACGACACGCTGGTATGCGCACCCGTGAAGTGGAAACACGCGACTACATGGTGAAAAAAGAAAGGAAAAATATCACAAATTACATCCGCGTAATGAATACGGGATTATGTAAGATCAGTTATTAGGAGTTAGCATGTTCTTGTGGAGAAATTGTGTTGCAGATACGTATGGACGAATAGGAAAACAGTGTAGGTACCCGTAGACTAGAAATGAAGAAAGAAGTGATTTAGCTACTCGATTAACTCAAAAGAGGTGTCAGAAGGCTCAATCCCTGAAAAATTTTTCATATAAAACGAGACAAAAATATTCTGAAAAAAACGTTTTATTTAAAAATTTAAAATATTGTGAATTTAGGTGGATATCCAAGCGGGTAAGATGAAAAATACTGAAACCTTTTTACCCATGAAAAAATAAAATACGTTTTCACGAATGTAGATGGGAATCGAAAGAGGTTAATTGCGCGTGTGTCGTATGGGGTGGTTACGTCCTTGCTTTTCTCTCCTTTTTCTCTCAGGGTTAATCGGCTGATTCCTCTTTTTAATTGACAATAATTACAATCGAATGATGTATAGTATCGGCAAAATTACTCAGTCTCTTTCGCCAGTTTCTGTTTTTAATGTTAATTCATAAATACAGCAATGCCCATTTGTTAACCCTTTGTACTAGTAAAAAACAATCACAATTGTTATATAATTTTTCTGATGGATTATTTCCATTTTTTTGGACACCATGTTATGTATACAGGCTTGAAATAAGATGTACGTGATAATTTCTTTACGTCTGTATTCATTTTCAACTTCCCAATTAGAAAATAACGCAGATTATTAAAATTTTGAAAGAATACACTTTTTAGCGCCCTGTAATCTCAGCTCCTCTGATGTTTAATTATGATTTGTGAAAAAAATGTGTCGAAACTTCTTTGTTTTAAATTTTATGTGCATCAATGTCAATTTCATAGTAAAGTTCTTTTTTTGTATCTATCGATGATAAATTAAAGAACTAAAAATAGTCGCTGATGTAGGCCCCTGCCCTAACTTGGTAAAAGACCAGGATGTGGGAATTGAGCATTTTTGTCTCTTACCGAGAAGCTCACTCCGAAAATATTGTAGCCCTAAAACTTTTTGTAACCATCAATTCCATTTCAACCCCATTTTTAACCTGATTTTACTGGGTTAAAAATGCATAAGTCTAAAGAAATGGAGTTCTTCTGGTTGTGAAAAAAATAAAAAACAGACGAAAATGAAAAATGAGTTTTGAATTACAAATTAAAACGTTGAATGAGATAAAAATTTAAATATCAGCTTGGAGTTAAAACAAAACATTAGAGCTCATACAAATCTTTTTCAGTATTTCTGACCGCTCTCATCGGGAATTAATTTGATCGATGAACGTGAGAATCGATGAAAGTATTAGCCTATTCGATTTTCCATTTGGAAATATCTGAGGCTGAGCCTAAGTATGTTCCGAACGAACAGTCAGTAATGAAAATATGAAATATTCAATTAAGTTATCAAGCATTTTCTCTTTAAAAATTATTATAAACCCAAAACTCCCGTTAAAAATTCTGAAAACTGAAAACATACCATTAGCTGATCACCCATCGGCCATATGCGGGTTTTACTAAAATTCGTTAAATTTAGTGAAAACAAATCGATGCAGTTCTGATGTTTATGCAAAATATAAAAAGTAACTTTAAAAAAATAGGGCATAACTTTGTACAAACTGAGTTTTCCTGAAAAATGAGAAAAAAGGAAAATTATTTTTTGCAGCCATCTTAAAACTGGTATCTCTAAAGTGTGCGAAAGGAGGCGGATGTTGAACCAGTCCCTACAAATTGTAAGAATTCGCGCGTGCGTACTTGCGATTTCACTTACTTTTTGGCCCAACTTTTTTTAACATTTCTGACTCGGGTAAATACAGAGTTTATTTTTGGTCGTGATACGTTTTTGGGTGACTATTGCAAAAAAAAATCTTCTCACTTATATTACGAGGAATTATTAAATTAAATTTTTCGGATCAAAAATGCAGTAATGGGTGATTTGAACGTGAGAAATTTGGGTGTAAGAATTTTTGACCATTAGGCTTCTCAGGCCTGAAGAAAACTGTTGATCCCTTTGTGCCATTTCTGAAAATGCTTTTAAATTTTTACTCTACTGTTGTGAATAACTAGTAATCGTCTGTTCCATGGCTGTTCCATGGGCCCGTAGACTTTGTACCGACTATCTACTCGAGTGAAGTAACGTTCTCGACTTATTACCTGCCCAGTCTCATCCAACCTAAATTTTTTTCTCTTTTCATTTCCTAATTTCAGAGGAGGCCTTTGTAAAATGTTGCAATGATTTCGCATAATGTAGGCGATAAATTTCACGTGTGCACAAGCTATAGCGTGCTCTGCGTTACGAAAAAAAAAAAAAAAACAAAAAAAAAACGAATTTTCAAAGGAAAGCGACGATGGTATTTCCGGTGGCCGTAGCATGAAGTAATTTTCATTAGGCTCACCAAAGCGTTAATTATTTATTATCGCACTCATTTCAGCACTCGTTTCATTACAGAAAAACGGTAGACATACCGTAGGCCTATCTATGGGTTATCGAATTTAATAAATTTTCGTCGAATAAAATAGACGCCCCAGGTCGAGTTGGTAACTAGTAATGAGATCTTTCATTACACGCCAGACACCAATTTGTTTTTCCCTTTCTCTTCACTACTATCGAAACCAAAACAAAAACAATACGAGACACTTTCTACGATAGTTTTTTTTTTTTTTTTTTTTTTTCACCTTCAATATTATTATTATTATTATTATTACTATTATTATGATTTTTCTATTCTGTCTCTCTTTCGGTGAGCGACAACCGGACCGTAAAAACGCGTATTACCATCCTCTCAGAACAGGAATTCGACGAGAGTTCATAACCGCATCGCAGAAAAAACATTCTGTAAAAAAAAGACACGAGCTATACGGATTTCTCGTTTTATGAGAACAATATTCTATGTAGGTAGTCCTTTATGTAGCCCATATGTTATAGACGAGATCGTTATTGCACAGAACACGTGCATACGAGCTGTCGACCCCATTGATGATGGATTTTTATCGAAATAATTGGTTCTTAATAAAAAAAGAAATTAATTAACGTTTCGAAATTGGGTTAGGATAGAGATGCTGAGCATGAGAACTGTTTGCGAATAAAATGATAAATCGAAATAACCGCTCGTGTAGTATTGGCGATTAAGTGTTTCCGCTCACACTGGAAACGAAATATCATTGAAAAAAATCTTTCCCTAGAAAATTTAACCAACTTTTAAAAAAATGGACAAAAAAAAGAAAAACAAATAAAAATGCTCTAAAAAGAGAAAAATTATGCTTTTAAAATTTCTCCAGCAAGATCCAGTTCTAGAGACAGGAATTATTGAAGTCGGCGCTAATTAAAAACTTTTGTCATAAAATTCGACGGAATTGACGTACCTAGAAGTCTACATAGTAAAGGAGAAGAACTCTGACTTCAATAATTCCTGTCTTCAGAACTGGTTGTTGCTGGAGAAATTTTAAAAGCATTATTTTCCTCTTTTTAGAGCAATTTTATTCGTTCCTTTTTGAAATTGGTTTAATTTTTTGATGACAAAATTAATTTTTAAAGCAAAATTTCAGCTATGGCTAATGCAAGTGAAACAGGGAGAAGCACGGAAAGAAAACACAAGCGCAGTAGCCGTTTCGTTAGAAAATGTAGGTTTTCAAAAACAATTGTAATGTATTTGTACTACTGATTGCAACAGAGTATAACTAAACTTTCAGTAAATTTTCATTCGAAAGAACAAATTTTATTTATCAAGTAAATCACCATATTGAGCCTGTGGCTACATAACAAGATGTTGACGACCATTTAAACGGAACTGTCCTGTCAAAATCAAAATGATACAATTTTAACAGATAACTGGTCCGACAAGTTTTCTCTTCTGCCGCAAGTTTCTTATTCTGTATGTAGCCGCCACTTGGAACTATTTTCATAGATTTGATTGTGGTAGAACTGTTACAGAATGTTGGATCTGTATGTGGCCGGAGCTTAACATAGAACTTTCAAGACATCACGATTGTGAAAACGAGAATAGAATGTTTGTTATATTTGCCAAATTTTGGTATCAGAGCAGATGTAACACCAAAGGTCGGGTCAGCACCAGGTTGCGGGTTACCACAAAAGACACCTGTGTGTTGAGAAAAAACGCCTATCAGTCAATATGGGGCCACCGCCGCAGTCGACTTGGCCAGGGATTTTGTAGCGACTACCCCAGCATGAAATTTACGTAATTTATTTATAACTATTTTCTGAAGGCTCATAAGAATTACAAGACTGATCGTGATTCTGAGTGTATCACGTTTCTCATAGTACGTTAACGAGTTACAATCAAGTTAGCTTTTATCAGGCCAACCTTAACGAAGAAATTATTGACTTTCTTTAAAATGTGATCTTCCAGTGTTTTAGTACTCAGAATATGTCGAGCCCGTTCAAAATTCTCGAATATAAATTCTTGAATGACACTGATTTAGTGAGCTTCTTGATGTGGCTCAGTTTCCTAGCTAGAAATAGCTGATCGGGATAAACATTCGGCGGCTGCATTTTTATGCGATGGAAAATACTCGATGCTATATACCAGTAAGCACTTAGATGGCTCATCGAATTAGAGTGTAAAATTGCTATATTTTGTATTTCAGATTTTTCACCAAAAATTCGTTCAAGTGGCTAATGGTCAGTTTGTAAGACAAAACAACGACCAAAAAGATAGCGAAAAAATTTTGTTGCGGCAAAAATAATCGCAAAAACCTCCTAATCAATCGACAAGTAATTCTTTTCTGGTGGTGTTCATGTGCGAAAAACTAGGTTTGAAAAAATAGTTCTCATCAAAGTCCATCTCTGCGAGGCACTTTGTTCGGAAGTGGATGAAGCAGTTGGTTGCATTAGAACTTTTAATAAACAATCAACATATTCTTCTCAATTTTTAAAACCAAACTACGCCATCCAAATCATGCAATAAAGAATCCATGTTGTGTGAAAAAATAATGGGTGATGTACTCAAACCATAAGGAAGATGTTTTTAGCGGAAACACACAGAGTGTGTTGAAATTACCAAAAACTAATTCGTCTCGTCGATATGTAAAATAATAGTTTTTAATAAAATAATTCGTAGTAATTGTAGTGAGTGTTCCCTTTCATATAAAATAAATATGCAAAAATGAGCCAATTACAACTGAAATTGGCAACAATTTAGGATAGTTAATTCGTAAATAATTATTATGTTTAATTTGAGTAACCATTGCCATAAAATTACCTATTCTAGAGCTTAAAATCAAAATCAAATTAGAAATATCGTCAGGAATTATCTCATCATTTCTAGAAAAAAACTAGAAAAACTAAAGCAGCATGCCTCGCTATAAACAGTGGTTTTCGAGAGAAAGAATTATGAATTTTGGTGGTCACATTAATTTATTGTCCGTAAGTTTGAATGCGTTAATGGTATGTTGCGATTTTATAAAATGTTTTAGTTGCTGACAAAATATTAGACAATGTAAAATTTAACAGCATTATTTCTCGAAGAAATGAAAAATTAATTATGATGATGAAGTATGTACGTAATCGTATAATTTAAAATAAAACCAAAGAAGTGTAATAAAGTTATGAAACAAAAAAAATAAGAAAACATAAACATGCGATTAATTTTTGTAAAAAGGTTCGTGCAAATCGGAGAAAATAATACCACGTTTGCAAAGCTTTACCGGAAGTACCGTCCGGTCGATCGGCACCAAAATTGGTTGCATGCTGCAATGAATTATAATAAATAATAATATATTTTATTTCAAATTTCGTACCTATGGTTTCAAAATTCCGTATTTTATGACTAATATAGAAACAAAAATAGCGGTACCGGAAGTATCGTCCAACCGATTCGCACCAAAATCAATATGTTTGGTCCTTGGCTTAATACAAATGTTTGTTCCAAATTTCGTGATTATCTGATGAACATTGCGACCTGTACCATGGTAACAAGAAATTGACTTTATATATATATATATATATATATGTATGTATGATATATATATACATATATATATATATATTGTTTTCTTGTTCCCACGATATAGGACACAATTTTCGTCCGATGACTGATAATCACGAAATTTGGAACGAACATTAGTACCAAACCAAGGACTTGAACTTTTGATTTTGGTGCGGATCGGCGGTGCGGTACTTCCGGTATGGCTATTTACGTTTTTGTTTGGCTATAAATTTATCAATTTTCGGCCAATAGGTAAGAAATTTAAAACAAAAATTTATTATAATTTATTATAACGTGGTATAAATTTTGATGCGATCGGTCGTGCGGTACTTCCGATATGACTATTTTCGTTTTTGTTTTGGCTGTAAAATTATTAATTTTCGATCAATAACCAAGAAATTTATAACAAATATTATAACTTGCTATAAATTTTATTGTGGTTCAGTGGCACGGTACTTCCGGTAACACTACTTTCGTTTTAATTTTGCCTATAAAATGCCTTATGTTTGACCAATAGGAATGTATATTTATTATGATCTATTGATAACTTTTTAATGACTACCTAATTTTATAATTTTCGAAAATCTACTTTTTCTAACGGAGAGTTTTTTTTTTTTGTTTTTCTAATACACCTATAAGAAAGTAATTTCTCTATTCTTTGGCCATATTGAACAAATGTTCGTCTGCAGTGAATAAATTCTCAAACTCTTAGTGCTTCATAACCTTTCCAAGTTATTATTCGTTTTGAAATATATTATTGCAATTCAAAAAATGCTGAGAAAATACGTCGTTGGAAAAACACTTTTTAAAAAAGTGCGATCTTTAGAAGAATATTTTTGGTGAAATTTTTTTCGTCGGGTAAAAATTGATTGGGAGATAGTTTTATTTAAAATAAAAGATTGCGAAAAATGTACGGCAGTCCATTGGCTCTCGTCTGGAACAACTTCAATCTGTGATCAAATCGCTCCAAGGGTATGTCTAAAAGGAAGAGTTCCTGGTGGTCTGGACTCCACCTTGGCCGGAAAAACAGCTCAACATCCAAAAATAGTAAATGAGCACCTTGTTCCCTTCCATTGAATGGAACCATTTAGTATTACACTCTAAAATCGTATACCTACGCGTATTTTTGTCTAAAATGTAGCAATTTTCGAATGGATGACATAAGGCTAAAAAAATTAAAATTTTACTCATTCACTAACTGTATTTCATCTGGTGACTCCATTCAAAACTCGCATCTCACGTATGTGCTCAGAAAAAATTCATCAAACAGTGAACCTCAATGAATATGCTTACAGTGGGCTGGAATTGGTTTATATAGTGTCTATATGTATAGCATAGGTATAGACTTCATTTCTAAGGAAAAAAGTAGAACTAATTATAGGCTACTTTTATGTACGTATGTAAATATAATTATAGATAGTTACAAAGGTACATTGTAACTACATACTTCGGCTACGGTATTGGTAATGAAAATTCGATTTTTTTCATCACAATCGGGCAATCTGGCGTTGCAAACATGAAAATACGTGTCAGGGAGATGCTCACATTATTCAATGTAAAACAATGGTTTCTCATTTTTATTTTTTTTACTCGACTATGTCCATAATACGTGTCATGTAAAATAATTTTCAGTAACGGATTTTTATTCTTGTTTTTCACCAGTTTTTTTTTTGTTTTTTGTTTTTTATTTTTATTTTTTATTTCTTATTTTTCCTTTCAACATAGGTACGTATGAAGATGGAAACACGTTTGGAATAAGTTAATGATAAATAGTGGATTGTAAAAGGAAAAAAAAAACTCTAGCACAGCAATACTTCGCTAGAAAACCCAGTTTGTCAATTTTTATCCATAGTTCCAAAATAAAAAAAAAAGTAAATTTCAAAAGCTTGAAAAAACTGAAAAAAATATCGATAGTAATCCATATTTGTTGAGACCACCAATCCTTCTTCCCTCTCACTCCACGAACACACGATTACATAAAACACATAATTTATTTCTATCTATTCGCGGCTACACTGATATACCACTTCCGCCGCTCATTCGTTCATTTCCGTTAACACTCGTTTATCTATCTTAAAATGTACTTTGCTGAAATTATGTATCTTCTTCGAAATACACTCGCTTCTTGGACGGAACTTCACTTAAATCTTTCTTTCTTGTTTCATCTCCGGTCCTCATCCTCTATAATATTTGTGTAGATAGTTACCGATATCTGACAAATATATCGATATATCGATATTTCGTTACTAGTTTTAGCTTAAAAAAATTATGAAAAATTACAAATAGGTATTGATATCTTTAACAAAATTATCGATATATCGATGTTATGAAATAACCCGCCTTAACAGAACCCCATTTTTAGCCAGTTTATTTGAAAACCGGGTATTAAAATTGACTTATCAAAAAGGTTAGGAGGTGAAGATGATGGAAATTATCTGTTTCATGAGAAAAGAAAACGTTCTGTACCATTTTCGGATTTTCCAATCCTTACCTAATTTTTTTAATGAACCTATATATATAAAATAAGTGTGTACCTATATAATATGTATGCGTGTATTATGCATCATCAAAATTTTGAGTTTGCTGTTTTGAATGAAATTTTCACTATAGGTATTCTTTGTATGGGATCAGGTCTGATAGAAATTTGGTGTTTACCGTGTCAGTAAATTCCGTGAAAACTGGAAAAGAAAAATTTGATGAGAAAATTGTGTGTTCACGGTTTAGAGAGAACAACCAAACGAATGAGGCTGAAATTTTCGGAAGATGGTCATCATATGTAGGTGTAAAGGTCTGGAAGAAGTTTGGTGCTTATTAGTCCAGTTATTTTCGAGAAAACTGAAAAATAAAAAATTTGCCGAAAAAATGTGTGTTTAGTGTTCAGAGAAAATTACCGAACTAATGAGGTAGGAAATTTTCTTGAAAGGTGATCGTCGTGTATATAGTATAGCAGGTCTGGAAGATGTTTGGTGACTATTAGTTGAGTAGTTTTCGAGAAAACTGGAAAGCAAATTCCTGAAAATGTGGTTTTTCCAGGATTTTGAGGAAACGATAAAAGAGATTGGACTGAAATTCTCTCGAAAGATTGTTCTTATATAGGCGTAAGTCTGATAGAAAGCTGCTTATTAATTCAGCAGTTTCCGAGGCAACTGATGAATAAAAAATTCCTGGACAAGTGACGACAGAAGCGATCGGCTTGAAATTTTCACACAAGCTTATCCTAATACAGGTGCTATAGTCTGAGAGATGATTTGTAGTTATTAGTCTAGTAGTTTTTGAAAAAAGTGGAAAAGAAAAAGTTACTGAAGAAAATTTTTAAACTACGTTTTTGAGAAAATTTCAGAATGGATAGAGCTGAAATTTTCAGGAAAATTACTCTCCATATTATAGGAAGAGAAGTGTGGCGTCTTTTTCTTCCAGTTAAATTTTTAGAAAGAAAAACGCGTGGTGCCGGCATATCGCTATCCATAGGTGAGACACCATAACCACCTTTGTGTCGTCTCCATTTTTTATTTATATATGTATATATATATATATCCTCGAAAAATTTTCTCAAAACCATGATCACAAAATTTTGGGCGACACATATAATTATATAATGTATACACTATAGTTATATAAATTAAAAAAAATTAGGTCAAAATGGGAAAATAGTACCAATGGTTTTCTTTTCTCATATGAAACGGATAATTTTCATCATCGCCACCTCTAACCCTGCTATGAGGTCAATTTTAATACCTCATTTACCAACAAACTAAGTAAAAAGAACTGGTCACTTAAAATCTGTTAGTTCGAGTTTAAAGCTGGAGGCACGTACCAACTGAATGTAAATAACGGTTTAATCGTTGATATTAACTTGTATTCTATATTTTCGTTCTCTTTCCCCCACTGCGTCTTTCTTTTTTATGTAAGCCATTTCTGAGTATCCGCATTGCGATCGCACGTTCGAAAAATGTTTACCTTCGTTCGAATGCGATGAGGTAGAAAGTGGAAGCTGCGCGATGAGGAAATTTATGGTTCGTTGGGTTGTGGAATCGATGGAGCGAAGAAACGCTGGAAGACGACCAGTTTGGGTGTATATGAGCATTTTTTGGCGCAAGGGTAGCCAAAATTGTCTTTTGAAGTTAGCGTGCCAAGAAAACTCATATGGTACGAACGGTTCAGCGATTGCCGACAAATAGTGATGTGAGAAAAATGATTTGTCTTAGTGTAGGTCTTTACCTTCTGCAAAGTGAAGATCAAACTCGAAAGTTTAAATATCTCCTCCGCGCATCAACCGCGGTAAGTGGGTATTTTCCATAAGTGTCAAATTTTGTAATGGCTGCCATTCGAAAACCAGTCGACCAATTTCACTCAAATTCTATTCCAAACCAGTCCCTCGTAGTCTCCAACTGCCATAAAAATTTCAAACCAAAATCTTCTAATTTGTGGGAGTTACTGCGATGACAACGTGGTGGGTTTGCAACACTTTAAAAACCCCTTTCTCCCAAACCAGCGGATGAATTTCAAATATTTTAACACGAATGTATAGCCCATGAAATTTTCTAACACACTACGCCAAGTGTCATAGCCATAGGTCAAACAGCGGAGACTCCACAGACTTCCAAAAAGTGCCAAAATTGGCACAAAGTGGAAATGTGTATAATTATACCTATATTGTAATTTGTATACGGAAGAATTTGAGTGAAGTGTACATTGGTGATCTACGACTCAGGATCGGCGCTTTTCCACGGGTCCCGCCATTGCACAGAATAAATATTTGACACTCGAGCGATTTGTACTGTTTTAGTGATCCTTTCTTTCGTACTCGCTATTTGATCATTAGATAATTGCTGGAGTATATGGTACGACGTACGTTGAAATTCTTATATATTTTGGAAGGACGTAAACGGTACGTTTGTTTTAACCATCAAAATTATAATAGACTGGTGAACATCGTTTGAACAAGGGCCGAGAGCAAGACCAGGAGATGATGCAAATCCAGCACCCGGATCAAGACTACTATTTTAGTCTTGGTATTGGTTTCGGTTTTGCTCATCACTAATCCTATCGATGCCAGGATTTAATTTATTGATCTTTTTGGGAGAAATAAATCTCTTTTTTATGGTTACTGCAAGCTGTTAATTCGAAAGCTCCGATGAAATTTGACATTTTAAGCGATTGCGAAGTATCCTTAAAAATAAAGAATGAAGACATCTGATTTAAAGGGTATCTGAGAAATTTTCACCTGCCCGTCCCATTAACCAATTCGCATCCACGCATAGGTATATAGGTAGGTAACAGCAGTTAACAGCTTGTCTACCTAGAGACGTGTAGACGACTTGGGTATACAGTTATTAGGCCCGTAGCCAAGTGGGAGGGAACGCTCCCCTAGCGGCGCTCGTTGCCCATTGGCAAAATTTTCAATTTTTTTCTGAATTTAAAAAAAAAGAAAAGAAGCCTTTTAACGATATTTTTAAGTTGGTTTACTTAAGAAAATCTATTTATTACGCTTGATGCGGTATTAGCCCCCAAGGTTGGGGGTGGGTACGTTTTTCGTTTCGTGATCTCAGGAAAATTTTGGCACCAATAACTCAAATTCATATACGTGTGTGTATATATATAGATACATGTAAGTCCATTTCTTGTTCCCTCGGTACAGGCCGCATTTTTTATCAGATAATCACGAAATTTGGTACGTAAGACATATTGATTTTAGTGCGGATCGGCCGGACTGTTCTTCCGATACCGCCATTTTTGTTTTTATTTTGGCTATAAAATGCTCAATTTTTCACCAATAGCCACAAAATTCGGAAAAATTATTTAGCATAATTTATTGTAGTAAGCTATCAATTTATGCTTGGATCGGCCGGACGGTACTTCCGGTACCGCTATTTTTTATAAGCTTTTATTCTACTAACTACTGCGATTTTAAAATATATACCAATACTGTAGCCAACCTTCGGCAACGAAATAATATTTAATTGGCACGAAGCTAAAATCAAAAATAAAAGCATATCTTTTAAAAATTTGTTTTTAACTTAATCTTATTTTTTAATATTGTCACAAAATGCGCAATTTTGGAACAGTATGTACGAAATTTGAAACAAATATTTGTTCTTATTTATTGTATCATACTATCAGTTTTGGTACGGGTTGACCGGATGGTATTTCCGGTAAAAATATTTCTTTAACATTCTGCCAGTTTTCGTGTAGGTTGTGTAGGTTGAAAAGATGATTTAGCAGTGTTACCTTAGTGTGAAAAATGATTTTAGCAGTGTTACCTTTGTATGAAAAATAAAATGTGTACGTTTATTTAACAAAATAAAAATTAAACCCACAAAAAGACCTAAAGCAGCATCAGCTCCGTTAGAAAAAGTAGGTTGTCAAAAATTATAAAAGTAAGTAATCGCTAAAAAGTTATTAATAGATCGTAATAAATATTTGTTCCGAATTACGTTCCTATTGGTCCAAAATTAGGCATTTTATAGCCAAAATAAGAACGAAAATAGTGTTACCGGATGTACTGTATGAACGATCCGAACCAAAATTTATAGCAATTTATAATTGATCATAATTAATGTGTTTCAAATTTCCTATCTATTGGCAAAAATTGAAAACTTAATATTTAAAACAAAAATGAAAATAACCATACCGAAAGTACCTTATGACCGATTCTTAATAAAATCAATAGGTCAGGTTCTTAGCTTAGTATTAATGTTCGTGTATATATATATATATATATGTATGTATATGAATTTGAGTTATTAGTGCCAAAATTTTCCCGAGTTCATGAAACGAAAAACGAACCTACCCTCACTCCTAGGTTTCACTGCAAGATCAGTCATTTTAATGTGTAGATTTCCTTCAAAGATACATAAAAATAATATTTTCGACTCTAAAATAAGGCGATAAAAATTAGTTGAAATCGTTTAGTGAGGAAAAATAGTTTTCTCAAAATTATTCTCACGGAGGGAGGGGGGTAATAGTTCTTGATCTCGTTCGATCTTAGCTGTGGTATTTCAATTTGTAATATTTTTCCATCGAGAATAATCGTAGTTTCCTAGTTGAACTATCACATAATTTAATCAGTCGGAATTTTTGGATTAACGAATTGTGTTTCGATGAAGATGGGGAGGCGGTGAACGAAGGGCAGTAGGAACCTGACCGCCATTGTTGTAACTCATTCGTTCCATTTATTCGGCGTGGACGCACTGTAAATGTGGATTGTCGAATGGAATGGGCGACCGTCGTCGTCGTCGTCGTACAGATGCCGAGCATTGCCAAGCAATAAAATTTGCGTCGTTAATGGCGGTGGTTGTTGCTCGTCGACGCTCAATCGTCCTAACGAAAGAACGATTAGCGCCCGTTAACAAGCAGGCAAAGGGTGGTGCATATAGACATAGACACATACACTCACTGACACGCGCGCACGCGCACACACACACACACACACACACACAACACATGCAAAGGCATACGCATGCACGCCCACATACTCGAACATACGCACACACGTCATGCAAACGATGAATGCGCTGGAATTGGTGTACGCGCTGAGCGAGAAAAGCAGAAACGATTTTAAAATTCGTCATTCCAATCGCAACGAACGCCACCGCAGGCTCGACCCGAACGACGTCGCGCAGCAAGACAACGACGATTCGGATTCGACGATCGACGACGACGACGTCGCTATCGACGGTAGAGGCAGCACCCGGGCTAAAGGCTCCACCTATGCCCCCGCTGCCAACAACAACCATCACAGCAGCAGCAGCAACAACGTCGACAACGACGACGACGACGACAACGGAGTGGGTAGCGAAAGCAATGGCGGCGGCGGTGGTGGCGGCGGTGGTGGTGGTGGTGGCGGCAGCGGCGGCGGTAGCGGTGGTGGAGGGGGTGGCAGCGGCCTACCCCCTCAAAACGACGGACTCGAACCGCTGGACCTGACGCCGCAGTTCTTCCAGATCAACAAGGAAGAGGTGGTGATGCTGAGCAACGAGAAAGGCTCGCAGGTGTACGTGCTGGGCACGAACCACGCCAGCCCGGAGAGCCGGCTGGCCGTCGACTCGCTCATCAAGACCATCAATCCGGAGATCGTAGTGGTCGAGCTGTGCAAAACGCGCATCGGACTGAACCCGCTGAAGACGTTCGAGCGCAATCGCGCCTTCAACCTGTACCTGCTGAAGGACGCGGTGGCCGAGCTGGGCGTCAGCGCCGGCTTCATTTGGTACTCGATGGCCTACATGGAGCGCTTCATCTCCAGACTGCTGAACGTCGACTACGGCGGCGACATGCGCGCTCCCGGCACCAGCGCCTCGTTCCAGGTGACCAACGCCGACCTGCTGGAGGGACGCCGCCATAACTATAAGATCATGCTGGGCGACCGACCGATCGAGGTGACCATCAAGCGGATGGCGTCCATACTGACGTTTCCGGAGAAGGCGGCCATCTGGTTTTTCAACATCTGCTCGGCGGTGCTGGGGCTGCGCTGCTACCTGCTGAACGTGCCGACCGTCCTCTTCAGAAGTCCTAAATTCAATTACGTGCTGCTGGACGAACGAGACGTGTATCTGACCTATTCGCTGCAAATGGCGGCCAACATCGCCGAGGGTCCGGTACGGGTGATCGGCATCGTGGGAAAAGCACACGTACCCGGAATACTGCGCCGATGGGACTCGGTCAGCGAGGACGAGGTGCGCCGAATAACCAGCGACCAAGTCAGATAAAGATTACGGTGCAGTTCGCAGTTAGTCATCTCAACAGCCGACCACCTATAGGTACTAGTCTTACGGATATGTGTGTACAGGGAAAAAAAATAAAAATAGAATGACAAAGAAAACGAGAAAAAAAAAAGAAAAAAAAAAACTATTCTATTGTACCACATGCGACGCCTCCACAGTTCATTGGGGGAGAAAAATATTGCGAAGTCGATTTGGAAGCACGGACTTGTTTGTGGATGCGCTTGATTTTGCCCTTCTTGGATTTGTTTTCACGAAAACTGGCGATTTTGGTAGCGCGGAGACCGATGGTGGTGACTGATGGTCCCATCCAAATGGGAGACAAACAGTTGGGATGAAGTGAAGCGAGACGAGCTGCCAAACATCGACACCGAAACGTATTTGACTGTTCGTTTTTTCTTCTACAGCCCCAGGCTGCCTAATTTGGTGTATGGAGTTTGTATTCTTCTGGCTTGGCGTGCCTCAGTGGGTGCTCACGAGTGCCAGCATCGAGTGATGTATGAGTGGGTGCGATCAAGTCATCGAGTGAACGCATATTTGGATTTGTGAAGTGTCGATGTTGCCTAAAATTATAATTACGTGTGTCTGAATTGGTATTGGCAAATTAGGGTATATATACTTATTTGGCGATGTTGGTGCCACTTTGTGTCAGTGTTTATCGGCCTACGGATGACTGAGTTGAATTGCGAATGAATATGACATAAGTTTATGTATGCGGAGTAGCGTGCTTATGTGCAGACGTGTGTGCAAGGCCGTTGCCAGGATTTCTTGAAGGGAGGGGCAAAGATTGACGACAAGTAGAGGGTAATTTTTTATTGATTGGTTTAATTGAAGAAGGTGCCTACCTAAATATTAATTTTTACTAATTAAAAAAAAAAATCATAGTGAAAACCTCCTCATATTCCCCTTGGCTACGCTCTTACGTGTTCATGTTTGCTTGTATCTTGGTGTAGTCGAAGGTACCATATAATACCATCTTAATCGATTTTACTGTGTCTCGTGTATATTATCTTGTTTTTATTGCTTCTTTTTTATTGTAGGCTATACTGTAAAATATTGGTGGTGATCCTTCACCCCCGTAATTGACTTCAGCAGAAAAACTAAAATCAAAAATAAAATAAAATAAAATCGCAGTAGTGAGTAGAGTAAAAGCTTTTAATAAAAGTGATCACTTGAAAATTGAAAGCTCTGAAATCATTTTTTAGTTTCACCTTCTGAGGTTGTTGTTCTCTTTTGTGGTAAAGTCATCATATTTTGTCAAAATATTTGTCCACAGCTAAGCTAGTATATCATTTAGAGTTGTAGTCGGCTTTTTTGCAACCATAGATTAACATCGGTTCAGTGTCTCCTTTCATGCTAAAAATAACCCTTTAAATTTAAAAAAAAAAAAAAAATTAAACCGTGTCTTTTCAAAAATGTAATCATCGATCTTTAATATTGTGTTTGCATTTCATCCTTTTCGATGAAATTATATTTTTCATTTCTCTGCCCCTGAAAGGAGGTAGGTAGTCCTCTTCGTGGCATAATCTCCATATATTTTCACAAAATAAGTGTCTCTATCGAAGCTACGTTGGGCACATAATATTGTCAAATGAATTCGAAGAATCCTTAATGGTAGTGACGATGAGCAAAAAAAAGGCCAAGACTGACCATGGTAGTATTGGTCTCGCATCAATACTCCCATTCTAGGTGGGTTTTACATTTAGTATTGATCTTGCACAGTCAAGTCTCGGTCTTTCTCGCTAAATTTTTACCAGTATTAATTGCTAAAGCGGACGTACCATTCGTGTATTTCCAAAATGTACAAGAATCGTAAAAATGGAGGAAAAATAAACGATTAAACCGTACGTACGAGTGTGCTGCAAGATATTTAAGTACAACATTTTGTCGTTTGTTCAGATTTTTTGCCAATCTCAGCATTTGGCCTTAGTCTTTCTCGCGAAGTCCGACCAATATTTTCTTCACCCCTAAGCCTTGTATTTTCTGAACAGTATTACCGAGTGGAGTAGGTATGTAACATTTCAAAATATTAACCACGTAAAAAATAACATCCTTCAGTTCTTTTTTCTTTTTCTTCTGAAAAATTGTGAAAGAGTTTAATAGGCCAGCAGATGGCCAATCCTTTTATGCGACTTCGGTAATGTTTTAACGACTATTATGAAAAATTTCTTCATATCTCGGTTATGTGGGTTTAGCAGCGGTGGGCTGTCAACCTAAGTTGACGACGTACGCAACCTGTGATTAATGTATTCGCCAGTATTGTATGAGTGTCGAAAACAATGAGAATAATTCGCGTGATTGTATCGTCGTCATTGGCAAAAGAAAGGAAAAAAAAAAAGGAGTAGCTCAACAAAATCGTTTATTATATACTTGCGGTAATATCAGTCGCCGAAAAGGATGGCTCCGTTGTGTAGCCTATAATCAACATTAATAGAGCGTTTATTAGGCTGGCCGAAGGATGGGAAATAAGAAAAATTTATGACTTGAGGAAGCGCCTCGATAGGAAAAGCACGAGAATTTTGTCAGCGCCGTGGACGGTGGGGCATAATAATGACTTGATAGATAATCATCGAATACCTTATTACCTACCTGTAAGGCTGGTCCACATTTGCTTTCTATTTCGGCATTATATCCTCGAAAATGGAAAATTTTGCATCAACGTATTATAGGATGGCGCGTTGGTTCGACGATACTATGCTACAATTTTTCACGCAGTGTTGGTATTTTGCCAGACCATCGAGGATTGATGCGGTGTGTACTGTGCAGATGCAACTGCACAGTAAGACCCTTGGTAAGTAACAAGTAGGCGAAATCAAGTGGAATATTTCGCTAATGTTTACGCGCCTTACGCGGTAAGTGAAGGTCCTGAAGGGTGTAATAAATATAACGAACTATTTTGTTGAAGTGCATTTTATGTAAGTGATGGTTTATCTATGGAATTACGATTTTACGATTGGTTCTGCTCTTTGCGTGACTGCGCGCCAAGTTTTAGTTGTCTTGAAGATGGTAGAAAAGTGTCGATGTTGTTTGAAAATAACAAAACTGAGTAAGCTGTTGATAAGAAGTGATACAAAATTTAATTTTACCATAATCACTGAAAAAGTAGCATCCAGTCCCTAATTAGTTATTTTCACTAATACAACGTTAATGAATTTTTTGTTGCTTAAATATCACGAATGTCGTGTATTTTAAATTTGGAGATTTTCTTCAATTTCTGATTGTCTTTGCCGTGACTTGGTGAATTATTAATTTATAATTATTAAAACAATCCAGAGTTGATTGGCAGTATATTTTCATTTTTATTTCAAAAAACCCAATATCTAGGTAATTGTGTAGTTCATCTTCTTTACATTGTGTCAATTCTAGCTCGAGGCTACTGCGCCCTATCTTCCTGTTTATCTACTACTATACCATAGGAAATAAGGTAGTAGCTGTATCCTTTTTTAGAGAAAATATGACTCAGACTCGAGCGTTTCCTTCATAGTAAACTATCTAGCTCCCAGTTGACTGCCTGATGGATTTCAACTGCACCTGGCTATTTGATTTGTATAGTTCCGAAAGTATGTTTAAGATTGTTTTTATGCCTGTCGGTACCAGACTGTAGAATGTGCTAATCAAAATGTTTTAAAATTGAAATGAAAAGAGAACACTAATGCAACAGAGGTAATAAATGCAAAGTAAATATGACAGTATATTCATCCATACCTAACCACAGAACTGTTCGAGGCATCGTGAGAAAATTTGCTGGATTTTTTTCAAAAAAGTATCATCGAATTTGAATTCAGTGCCTTGAAAACCATTACCAATGGTGTATTTCACAATAAATTATGAAAATTCAAAATTTCCTGGCAGTGTAGAAATGGGTCGAATGAAACAATTAACGTTAAATTCGAACTCAGTGCCCCAAAAAACACTGTAAACCACTTATACACAATAAAATGTAAATAGTTGAAATTACCCCTTCTTTGAGCCTTTTGGAGTCTAAAAATAAGTCAAATGAAAAAATTAACGTAAAAATCAAACTCATTGTTACAAAAAATATATTATAGATGCATACGCAAACAATATTATACAACCTTTGTATTACATTGTCTAATTTCAATGTGCAGGGTGTTCCCCAAGGTGCCATAAAAATGGGTTTTTGGCCCATATTAGTGGCGCCCTTCAGATTTTTGGGAATTCTAAAAAAAAAAACCGAGTGTATGTATGTATGTGCTGGTTGCCGGTGTGAGGAATCAAACTAGAAATCTACAGGTTAAAATAATGACGATTCAACCACATGACTACAACACCAAGCTTTGTGAAGGTGTGGCATGCATAGTTTACATCCCCGCAACCACTCTCCTCCAGTGATGCAGCTACAATGCACCATGAGATCACTACAGAGGTTGGAGCTAAGCTGTCGCAAGGTGGTAAATGCATAAACCCACAACACAGACTTACGCCATCACGGCTTGACGTTACTTTATTGAAGAGGGGTGTGTGAACTGGTGTGCATATTCACATCGTGTTGGGGTCACCGTTTCTGTAGGTTGCTGGCATGGTAAATTGAACTGGCAACCTACAGTTTGAAGTAGAAATGACGCTACTGCATGGCCACAACACCACTGAAAGTGCACCAAGTGCACTTGGCATGCCTACTTTTATGCTGCCATATCTTGACATTACAAAGTATACGTTGAGCTTACCGAGCTTTATTGGTTCAGTACTATACAATATAGTTCAAAGCTGGCAGTGTTTGTGTGGAAGACGCAAGGTGCCCTTTTGGCAGTTCTACTATTATAACTGGCATATAGATCCTTGAAATTACTTATACCAATCATTTTGAAAGTATTCGAATTTACTTCATAATTAAATGAGAATGGGAATGATCGTATGATCGTCGCAAATTGCAAGAAATAAAACTTGCCTACATACTACATAGAACCGTGAGGTCTTGCCTCATGGTATCTCACACAACTCCCCATAATTGTTGTTTAAAAGCCTTTAGTTTGAGAGAAAATGATATTATTCTACAGTTTTGATAAAAAATAAACTTAATCATTATAGTTACCAATGTTACGACCAGATACTTAAAGGTTTTACACTCTTGATGTTACAAATCCTATGATGAGTTGATATTAGTAGCCATGATGATCTGATATGAATTAGAAAGATGTTTTTACCACTTAATCCTCTATAGTTTGATGTTGCAGTTGTAGAAAAAAAAAGTGAATTCCTGAACTTGAAGAACTTTTAATTATTTGAGTATAATTTTATAATATTGGTGATGTGATCAAAAAACGTACCAATTAGGCAGTTGGCCAGTTAGAAACGGAGTAAAATATATGTGATGTGAGAATTCCCCATCACACCACCAAATTGTTATTGTAAAGGTCTGGTTTCCTCCACGTCATTTTATTTGATATATTCGTCGTTGAGTTCCGTTTTTGTATTTTGATTCACAATGATAATCGACTATAGGTTAGCCTGAGAATAAATTGAGGAATTGAATTTAGTCAGTATGAACGGAACTCAACTGTTTGATTTTGAATATGACGAATTTTTTATTATTTATTGGTGAACAATTAAGAGTAGACGTCACAAATTATAATGCAAAAACTGCGCGCTTGTGAATATTTCCGCGTTGACTAGCGTCGATTTGAAAGTGTGTCAGCGGTGAAGTTAATCGAAGGACCTTTTTAATCAACCGAAAATCATTCAAGTTTTCGATTTTCCTTTACCGATCTACTATCATTTCTTTGACCACCTTATATCGCGCCGCGCATCACACATGCGTGCAACTGTCAACGTATCTGGGTAGATAATATCTGTATGTCATTGTAGTAGGTATCTATTCGGTGCGAAAGGAATCGAAATTCGTTTTAATTTCTGGTGTCGATATCTCTTTTATGGACGCTCGTTGTAGGCCTATCGCACGCCTATTCGTCGTAGAACTAATTACGATTGCAGTGTTTTTTCCCTCTCTCTTTTTCTTTCTTCGACTTCAAATCGAATTTTCTTTCACGTACAGGTGTGTACGACGAATGCATGTAGCCTACTCGTATTTATTTGTAAATAATCGGGAAAGCGGATTATATTCGTCACGTAAAGAACGACGAAATACGTGCTAGTTGTGTCCGTAGCCAGCGCAACAGCCTAGCCTAGCCTAGCCTAGCCTTACCTTGCCTAGCCTATGCGGTCGATATGTGCGTATGCATACCTATTGATAATGTGTACGTATCTACGTATGTAGTGCGAGTAACGTCCTAATTTCAGATTACCCATCTCTGTTAGTATTCGTATTCGTATTCGTATTCCACCGAACTATTTACTCCTCATCTCGCTCGCCTCGAGTAGTCGAGCACTCTATAAATTTAGTTGATTTCGACCACTGCCATTTGTACGATTCGGCCTAATGCCAACTACATTGCTCCGTCGTATATTCCGACTCGTAGTCGTTGTCGTCGCCGCCGCCATTTTTTTTTTTTTTCGTTTTTATAGGTCAAATCACACGCTAAATATTATTTTTAATGGCTATATTTTTGGGTTGAATAGCGAAAAAATCGCGTTAATCTGGTATTCAGATTACGATTAGGCCTACATATAGGTAGGCTATAATTGAATCTAGATTATAGAGAAACGGGCCGCAATAAAACGTAGTCGATGGTCGTGCAGAACGTACTCGTTTTTTCTCACGTCTTATCCGCCCTAAATTGGCGAGGAGACGATTAGATTCCATTTTGTGGCCGCATGAGTGGTAGGTACCTATCGTAAACACTATGAAAAGTTTACTCGAAAAATTTATACACGACTTTTCGCCGCGTTTCCGTCTCCTTCCTAGGGTTTGTGTCCTTCCCTGGATCCTGCAGATTTCTTTTATTACCTTACCCCTACGTACCTATGATACCAAGACCTACCTATACCCACTTACCTATACCTACTGCGCACAAATTGTAATGTATCGACTCGCATATTTTTGAATATTAGGGTAGATGCCCCAATTTGCAACAGTTTGAGAGAAATGTTGATTTTGAAGTGGCATAATTCAGTGTAGAATAGAGGTATTTGTTATGTGAATGCTGCATTACATGAATTATCGTCTCCAGATTAATATGCCTTTTTAAATTTTTATTATATCGCTTCGAATATTATTTTTTTATTACTTTTGTGTGAAAATACCATTTACCCCAGTTTACAACACACAAATAATATAAGGAGAACAGATATTGTATTTCATAAACTTGTAACATCAATCAAAAATTTCAATATTTTCTTATCATAAGATTGGGGGGGGGGGGCTTGACAAAATTTTTATTGTGTGAAAATAAAGCTGATAGACATCTTCAAATCGGTACTGGAACGTGAGTGTTACACAACTGGGGCATAAGTGTTGTAAACTGGGGAAAATGGTATTTTTGTACAAGAGTCATAAAACAAGAATTCTTTGAGAAATTTGATATTTGAAAAAGGAATATGAATTCAGAGATGGTAATTCATGTTATCACACCCAAACTTTTTTTCATCCTTATAAAAAATTTTTGCTCCCTGGTTGGAAATTCTACGTTTTGAGCTTTGAAAAAAAAAAACTTAATTGAGTATTTTGCGACATGTATTGCGAAAAAGAAATTTTTCAACTTTTATTGATATGGAATTAAGATTTTGCATGTACAAGCTTCCAAAAAATTCTTTTTTTCATATATTCTGAAGGTTTTTCTATCCCTAATTCTTGTTTTTCTTTCAGATTTAGGATCTTCGGTATTCCGATGATGTATATCTCTAAGCTATAGCTTAGCTTATAGTTCTTACACTGTGTAGCACTTAGTTCGAGGTCATTTCATTGGTCAATAAGGAAAGCTACTTCCAAACTGATGAGAAGAGAAATGTGCATTATTTATCGATAAGCGGACAATTTTAACCAAACAAGAATAACTTAGGAGTACCTATGACTTGCGAATGCTTTTTAGTACAGTACCTATTGTGAAAGTACACTGCCTAACTTATCCTAAATTTTTCATCATCTTGAGTGTCCACACTGTACACCATGTGTACCAGAGACATGCAGCTAAAGAGGTTTCCAATGCCCAATCAAAAGCATGTGAAAGATAGAATACTGATGAAACATTTCAAATTCCGATATTTGCTCCTGCGCGTGTGTCACAGCTTGATAGTGTGTGTGTAGTGGTACAGAGATGTCTGTTTTCATAATGAAGTGTGCGAAGCTTTGTATGTACAGAACATATAACTTAAATTGCTTCTTTTCTATCTTTCACGTATTTTTTAAATCACAGCGCATATGAAGCGTTGAATATCTGTTTAGTTAGCTGTAGGTATGTCTCTGGTGTATACCATACGAGCACATCGCTTCCTAGTCCATTATTTGCTATCATTATAATAAATGTACAACCAGATTTTTTATGTCAAAAATGGACCATAAACTATTAAGACAAAATTCAACAAAAATTATTCAGACAAAATTCAAGGCGCATGCGCCAACTACAAATGTTCCGTTATTTCTATCCTAATAACGAATTGATCAGTGTTGCCAGGTTAGAATAAGCCAAAGTGCCGAAGCGGCGCTTTAGGGCTTGTAATAGTTAACAGATGAAATTTTCAACGATATTATTAAAGAGTTTGGACAAAGTATGAAATTGACAATTGAATATGCAGCCGATAACTTTTTTTTTCCTTTCATTTCTACGAGTACCTTAATAGAATACCTACAATTCATATAGGAATTGAAAAAATGAAAAATAATGTGTAACGAGAATAATGGGTTACAAAATAATTAAATACTCGTAAATGTTAAAAGGTTGTATTAAACAAGATATAAAACGGTGAAATACTAAATAGTAAGTTACGTAGGTAAGTTACAGTAAGAATAATAAGATTAATAGAGAAGAGAAGGTAAAATGTACATGGTTACATGAGTTTTTATAGCTAGAAGTTTTGGGAGGAGAATATGGCGATTTCTTGGAGAGTGGAAATGGTAGTGATATGATTGGAGAGTTATGACAATACGAGTTTAGATATTGTCCAATAGGAGTTTAAGGAAATGACATAAATGGTGATTTTGGGTATTTGCAATATCTGCAGAATAGTTTCATAGAAAAGAGTTGTTATGAAAAGTGTATTTATGTTTGTTTATAAACATCGAATGTAGAACAACTGAGTCAGTAAAGGCAAGTAAAGACTTGTTTACATGACGTCAATATAATGAGAATTGTTTTAGGTGATTGATATATATGTGAAATATATATATAAGAGAGAGATATTATGAATGATACGAAATTATCATTACATAATGAAAATTAACTTTTTGGTGCCTACAAATTGGACGTTATAGGTGTAGGTATAGGTATATTTATAGTTATAGGTATAGGTACGCTGGTTTGACTTTATTCTCACCGGTTACACGCCTGCAGTCTACCCATCGAACGCAGCTTACGTTTTTAGGTGTGCACTAAAAATTTCAATTTTCTTGTTTTGAAATTGATGTTCGGACAGCGCTGGTCCGGTATCAATTGACACTTTCCTAACATACGCGAGAGGTTGTGAGGTTCCATTCTCTCCTTCTAAAAAGAGGCGGACGAAGTTACGAAAAAGAGATGAGGGTCGCCCTTGTGGACGTGCAGTGCAACATGTGGCTCGAAACTCGTACCGAAAGTGCTAACCGCGCATCTTCTTTTCTCTGTGTTGGCAGGTTTATGGGCGGTAATTAACACAGCCGGCGTATGCCTCAAAGGAAAGCTCGAGCAACAAGACAGTTCTCAGTGGGAGACCATTTTTAAAGTGAACGTATTCGGAATGCTACGCGCCGCCAGAACCTTTATGCCATTACTGAAGACTAAAAAAGGTATGCCTATAGTATATCCCTGTTCGTAGGCGCGGCTGGCCTACCCTCAGCTGTCGCTTTCAGCACTCGACGACCTGACTGATCCAATTTTATGGTTTGAGTATCACTTTCGTTGTGTTTCATTCGCAGGTCGACTCATCACCATCGGCACCGGCAGCGAACATAAATTCGGTTGCGGAGGCGCGGTTGTGTACAACGCGGCCAGATACGCGGTGGCCGGAGCCAGCTGCTCCCTCAACCAAGAAATGGCGGCGTACGGCGTACACGTCATTACCGTGCACACCGAATCCATTTCCAGTGAAAAACTGTTTTTGCTGCCGAGATTACCCAGGTATACAGGGATGTTCTTATTCTGCGTTTCTTTTCTTCCTTCTGCACGCAGCCATACAGTGATTCAGTAGCTAATAAGGCCGTATTGAAAATAGAGCCAACAAACAAAATGGCGCATCTGAACTTCTGAACTGTTGTCGTAGCGCTGGTAGTCAAACTCTTCTATAATTTTGAGGAAGGCTGGAAGCCTGGAAACCCTGGAGATTTCGCCACAGTGCGTCTATATTCCTAATCTCTAGACGTATTTTTGGTTGGAGTACATTTTTTTTTAGACACGAGTTCCAAAATATTTTTTTCCAAAAACATTTTATCCAAAATTTATTTATTCCAAAAAAAAAAAAAAAAAAAAAAAGTCAATTTTCAGTATACTCTATATTATTATTTTGGGCTGAAATTGTGTGTGTACGCAAAAGAAATATCAGCTTGAGATGATCATATAGGGTGTTCGAATTTCGTTCGGTAATCTGGTAAATACCAATAAAAAAAGGAAATGAAATGAGAAACAAATTCGTGTACAAAAAGTTGCATATTTCCAAACTGAAGGCGCTAGCGTGTTTCGAGTATTGAAAAGTTACAATGTTTGACCAGCAGAAATAGGTAGTAGAGCCTCTGACCAAAAAACATTATATTACCATATTTCGCCCATTCTCAAAATTGACGACTAATTACCTAAAACTCCTTTTCCGGATTTCGTTTAATTCCATTCCTAAGAATGGAGTTGAATTTGTTTTTAAGTGTATGTCAATATGTGTTAGACCGAATAAGATAATGAAGTATTTCATGTTTCAATAGGTTATTCAACTAATCGTCTAAAAATATTATATATCTCTATACATATAATAGGTACGAATAGTCAATTTACCTGAAATCGAAATTTTGTGGGTTTTTTTTCGAACGTGTATAAAATTTTGAAAGCCTAAAATTTCGTTATTAACAAAGCCATCAGTTGGATATTTTACCAAACAAGCTTGTCAAAATTATTCGCACCAATCAATTTTTTCGAAACCATTAGATAATAAATTCAGAGTTTCACCAAGCCCAAGGGAGGAGGTGAATTATAAAATTGGAAAGACTAATTCTCTGCCTCCAAAAAACACTATTCTCACATTGGAAAATTGTGTTTTTGCTTCTTTTTTTGGGTTTTTTTTTTTCTTTTAGTAATTATGATAATTAGGCTATAGATATAGAATAGATCAAACGCAGCAAAATTTGATTAAAACAAAATTTTAGATTATGGAAAATTCGTTAGTAGTGACAGTCACTCGTTCTCTGGTAAAAAACAAGAAACAAATGGCAGGATTCAATCTTTCACCTCGAATCGATCGATCCCAATCTGATATGCTCCAAAGTTATTCTTCAATAGGCAATTGAAATTCACTCATGCTGCCTCCTTCGCACTCGAACGCTCTAATTTGTAGTCTGAATAAATTTCATTGGTCTCGAATTTTTACTTTGTATACATAATGTTACGTGATTGAACGGAATCGAATCGCTTTTCGCAGATGCAAGGATGACGCGAAAAATGCGCCCAACGATCGCTACCTGAAGTTCAGCATCTCAGCTGTGCCAAATTACGCCATAAACGTTATCGAGGAGGCGTTGCTCGTCGTTAATCCTAAGGAGCATTATTACATCACAAAGCCGACAGGTTTCACAAATTATCTGTCCGCCATCACCGAGAAACTGGAAAATATTCACAGAAAGAAATACAACGTCGAAAGGTCGGCATAAAATGGCCGTTAAATGCCGTATGCCAATCGACTCTTTCCCGTTTCGTTTTCGAAGAAAGTCAGCGATAACATGAAAAAGGTACGCCTATACGTGACGTATGCGCCATCAACCTATCTCGACAACTAAGTATATATTATAATATACCCTATACAGTATATATATGCGTAGGTACCTACCTATATATAGGTGAATCGGTTGAAGAATTATTCGTGTATCTGTCGATACTATAATACACATGCATGTAGCTACCTACCTTTATACAGTATTATAGCCTTCGAATACCTTAATATATTTTATTATTTTAAATACACTTTGACGGTATCGTCCGAAGGAGTAGGGGCAGTGCCTCATAAATACCAACGAAACCTGTTCGTTTCGTGTTTATACACATTATGCTCATCTTGTGATCGAAACGTGAAAATCATCGAAAACTGTGCCAGTTGCATATTACATTTTTGTACTCCGTGCAAACATGTTGACGAAAACGTGTTTAAATTAGTACGAAAAATAAAATAATTTCTATTTTATGCGATAATTTAAATCGAGGTTATGCCTACAGGAAAACGTGTTTAGGCCATTTCGAAAACACGTGAAGCTCTGTAGAGGTGAAACACGTTTTTTTTTTTTTCTCTTCGCAGTTTAAATCCGTATTTATAATCGTCGTACATTTATTTTTGGCTCATTTTTTAATAAACTATTATAATTTGTTTGTTTTCTTTTCTCAATAAGTCACAGTAAATACTTATATTGAAAAAAAAAAAACATCGTCCGCAGCGTCTTAAGTAGGAAATTTTCAGCATAAAAGGGAGAAAAGAAGCGAAAGGTTAATTCGCCCCGGTTTTTTGAAAATTACGAAATAGGCGGCAGAAACGTCTTTACCCCGGCAACGTAATACCTAAAAAACGGCGCTGATTAAAAGGTTAAAGGTATCGAATCGATTATGACATTGGTCGATCCAAAGGCGAAAGGCATCCCCCTTAGATAAGTACTGTCTGATTTTTAAACGTAAAACTGGGTGTCTGAATATTCTTCTTGGAACTTGAAAAACTTTTAGAAAAATATCAATAGTTATCGATATCCGACGAAGATTAATATATCGATATTTCATTGTTAGTTTAAGGTAAGAAAAATTACGAATGACTGTCGATAGTTAACGATATATTCAACGAAAATATTGATCTATTGAAACCGATTTTCCAAAACTTTTTTATTTTATAATTTTTTGTGCCTGGAAAAACGAGAATTGTTGTTTTCCAGTTTTCTCAGAAACTAATTAACTGATAGACTCCAAACTTCTTTCAGACCTGCTCCAAATCTCACGTGAAAAATTTATCTTGTAATTTTTCTCAAAACCACGAACACAAAATTTTGTGCGATACATACATTTATATATACATGTAAGTTCATTTCCGGGCATTCCACTCGATCTAATTTGTACATAAATAAAGTTTCGTGAACTCGTAATCAAAAAGCAGAGTTTATTGACACGAATAAAAACGGTAGTGAAATTAGAAAATTCAAGATTATTATACACAAAGAAACGAACGAAGATACGACTGAATATTATCTGTCTTTCTGAAACAACGATTAACGAACGAATAAATGAATGAGTTTGATAAATGAAATCGACGTTCGTTACAAAGGAAAATAGTCATGTTGAGTATGGTCAAAAATGATGTCATTTAACAATAAGATATTCGAGTTGAAAATACATGAAATGACGTAACGTAAAGATAACATGATCGGAAATGGTAAATATTAGATAGTCGAATTGTGTCGATTTCCAAATGTGGGTCAAACAAAAATAAACACTACGAATACATGAAAGAACGAGAGTAAAGTGTGAGATTATAGTTATTCGAAAAAGAATGTTCTTTTTACATACATATACATTTATAGATTATAGACATATGTACGTAAACACATATTTTATACTTACATCGAAAAATGGGGTAGTTTTAGATTCGAAATTCATTGAAGCTGGTTTTCCTATTCTGGCTTTATTTTTTCACAACTTTTCCTTCTGTATCTCTTTCTCAGCCGATATTCGCTTTTGCTGGATGAGACTTGCGCCAGTGTTTTCAGCGCCTCGAAATACCTTCAAGAAACTAAAAAAATAGGTCGGCCAACATTTTTTGAAATTTTTCTCCAAAATTGCCAACTTATACTCAGACTTACCCATAGCTTTAGCTCGGGTTTATGCGTCCACCTCAGGAAAATCGGGATCCCACCCCTAAATCATGAATTGCAAAAAACATGGCGAGGGGTGTAAATATGTGCTAGGCTTCACAGGATTTTACATTTGATAAAAAGCTATCAATAAAACTTAATTTTTTCACAACACCCAACCGGAAAATACGTATTTTGTGCGCCTTTACTGAACAAAAAATAAGGACTAAGGAATTTCAATACCACATGAAAAATATGATTGAGCGCATGCGTACTTGCTAGTTGACTTTCTTACATGGTTCAATTTTTTGTCAAAAAAACAACACGATGATTCGTAACTATATTATTAATTTATGACTCATTACAGTAAAATAGATTAATTTTTTTCCTGTATGTATGTAACCGTTTCTTGTGGAGAGGGCAACAATTTAAAAAACAAGTAAAATTATCGTTGAATTTAAAAAAAATTAATAATTAATAGTTTAATTTATCTACATTTGTTTTTGGAGGAGTTGGAGAGGACTTGGGACATGGTTGCCTTAATTTCTGGTTAAAGAAAGTAAAATTATCAATTTTTATTATTATTACTAAATTTGGAGAAGGGGTCTACGCCCCCTCTTCACCCGCTTTTATTACAAATCCTTATGACTAAAATCATATTCATGTACGTGTATATTTATTATGCAGAAAGCACTTTTTGCATATATATATACACATACACACGCACGCACACACACACACCTATATATAGTAATACGCAGAGCACTCAGTTTTGTTCTGTATTTTCTCTCGCTGTTATCTAGCTGTTATCTCGTGATTAATTCGTTTTAGGTGAAATCTGATGGTGGAAATGAATTTTTCGTTAAAAAATATAGGGTTTGCTGAAAATTTTTTACTGCCATTATTAGTTTTTGAAATAAATGACAAAAATTGAAAACTGCAAATTTCTTATTAATTTGCAGTTTTTATACGGCCGATTTGTGAAAAACTAATATCGATTAAAAAATAAAATTTATTAGAGAACTCAAACGAATTTTCTCTTTTCCATAGTACAAACCCCCAAAATCCCCCTTTCGAAGCGCCACTGGGCATTTTTTTTATGTTGGCATGAAGTTGAAATTATCACTCTCCTTTAATTCAGTGAATTTATCGTTGTATCCAGAAATGAAACGATATGAACAAACGCTTGTTAACTGAAATAAATGTGATATTAGAAAAACATAATTATATAATGTGATCCCAGTTAAAGAGAAAAAAAGATAACAATTTTCAAAAAATACATTATTTTTTACACGAACTGAGCATTAACGATGGTACCAGCTGGTAAAATTTTTTTTGATTCTTCGGCAACTGGTAAATGAAGTAAACATTCGCTGTCGACCAAACTGAGCAATCGGCTGCTGTTTTGATTGCCTACAAAGAAAATAAAAATTAACAGAAAATTCAATGAAAACGAAATTAAATTAAATGAAAAATACACGAGTGCCGCTGTGACTATACTCACGAAGGATTGACATGTTAACCTGAAAATATCCAAAACAATACTACCTAAGTAGAAAAATCTTGAAATTTATGATGAAGACTACCCACTACATACAAAATTTGAAATTCTGTCCATTCCGACTGGCGTGCCATCGGCATTTTTTTTCTTTTGTTAAGAATAGAAAAGAAATAGAAAAAATAATATATTCTTCAAATATTTTCAAAACTTGAAAAATTTTAGTAATTTCCTGATCAAATCATGATTGATTCTTATCATATCTAGGTCCGTATCCTCAACGGGATATTTCACAAAAATTTGGGAAAGTAGAGGAGGATGTAGGTACTTAAATGCGTGATCATTTTTGGTTCGACTATTTCCAATCGATTAGTGCCTGGTCAAAGGTGAAAATACATTAGGGTGCATACATGGTGGCATGGTGCAGAATTCATACGAATAAGGACGAGATACTTAATTTATAATTGATGTCTTCGTTTCGCACAAAACATTCTATTTTCTTATTCTCGTTCCCATTTTCAGTCTCCTTAATGGTAAAGAAGATCTAGAAAAATGGCATTTATTCAGAACAATGCCGTTTGGTCTCCCTAAAGGGAGATTACGTCGTCAATAAGGATAACAATGTTGAAGACCTGCTCGTGAAAACAACTCAAAACAAAAACAGTAATTTTCCAAAAACGCAAACAAAAACATATTTTCTGCATTTCGCCAACTAACGATGTTAAAACATTTTTTTCAGGAGTTCAGTTAAGGAAGTTAAAGATTTTAATATGCAATGTATCATCAGATGACTTATGAGGCGGTAAGTTCGAATTTAACGTTCATTTCACCATTCTACTCATTCATCGATCAGCAGGGGCTTCAAAAAGGGGCCAAATTTTTAATTGTCATAATTTATTGTGTACTTGATACAAAATTGGACATTTTTTTTTTATGCACTGAGTTTTAATCTGACGTTCATTTTTTCATCTGACCCATTCATCGACCACCAAGGGCATAAAAAGGGGAAAAATTTTGAATTTTCATAATTTATTATGTAATACATCGTTGGGTATATTTTTTGATCTACTGAGTTCGAATTTGACATCCATGTTTTCATTCGACCCATTCTTCAACCTTCAACGGGTTTCAAAAAGGGTCAAATTTTTAGTTTAAATATTTTATCGTGTAATACGTCATTGGGTATGGGTTCAAATGTACATTCAATTTTTGGATGGAATCACTCACTGGGCCCCCCATGAACCCAAAAACGGGTTAATAACCAACTTTTCACTAATTATTGGGGTAATTTAAGTACTTTCAATACTTACGACAAAAAATGTATCAAATAAGAATAAAAAGGCGCGAGTTCCGCTGGGGCTATATTCATGAAGGATTGATGAAAAACATAATAGTGTGGTTGTGAGTGTGCGCAACGCACACGCCAAGATTCTCCTGTATTTCACGCATGTTGTTTGTACTTAGTAAATTAAGTCAAATATAAGAGTCCAATCAATTTGTGAAGGATTATGTTCACATTTGGAGCAAAGACATAGAAATATTATTTAGTGAGAAACTGAAAATACCTTGTCAGGCAAGATTCTGGGTGAGAATGTGGTTTTCCAATGAAACTCGTACGAGTTACAATTGTAATTCTCCCCTATTGTAGACTGAGCGCCAAGATGTTTACACATTAAATTTTTTTTTTTTTTTTTTTTTAAGTCAAACGATCAGCCACAACAGGAATAAAAAGGAATTAATAGTTGAAAATCAAGTTATTGCTTCATAAATACTGAATCAAATTACAATTTAGTTAATTACCATACACGAACTGATATACAGGTAGTTGCTGGTTCAAATTATTCATGCTACAAAATATCACTTAGACATTCAAATGATGATACATTGGTTATACTATGAATTCGATTAGAGGCGACCACCTCATAATAGAAATTGACACACTCATAGACATAATACCACTATTAATACAACCTGAACCATCGACCACCTGCTATGGCAATTGAATATAATAATAATTTGGTACAAATTTGGGATGCAAAGACTTGTGTTTCACTTTTTGGTTCACTTTTATTTCCATTGTTGCTATTCGTTTAAATTTTCTTTTCAACATTTATTTTAACAATAAAGATTTTCAAATTTTTCTGGGGGACAACCAGATTTTGGTAGTTTAGGCCTCTTCACACACCTTTAATTCGTTTCTATCTAGTTTTCGGAAAAATTGATGGAAATAAAAATATCAAATTTTCCTGGATGACAGTGTTTTCAACTTCAGTCACGATTAATTCTGGATAGGCAACTGTTTTTGTTTTCTTAACAAAAAATTTGAACCTCTAAGATGTTAAACATTTCTGAATACGGCTACGCCTACGTACAGAACCAACAGCACACGGAAGCAGCGAACAGCACTTGCTTTGACGGGAAAAATAAACTTTCGGCAATTTCAACAAAAATACGAAAAATATTCCGACTTGGATTGTCTTTATATTCCACCGAAAACAGCAAAAACAAAATAAACACATTGAAGGAATGACCCCTACAGACATACAGCTAAAACGATCTCCAAAGCCCGATCAAAAATGCGTAAAGACAGGATATGCCCAATTTCGATATTCACTACTGCGCATGCGTCAAGTGGCTTCAATGACGTGATAACAGATATTCCCAAAAAATTTCAATAACAAATTTTATGAAATTTGAGCAGCTTTAGATGCACAGAACGTACAATTTCAATTGCTTTTTTTCTATATTTTTCATATTTGTAAACCACACCGCATATGGAGCGTTGGAAATCTCTTTAGCTGTATGTCTGTGATGACCGCTTAGCTTAACATGATATTCAAACCTGTAAATTCAGCATGTGCTACACCGTCATCATCCCACCGCAAAGACGCTCTAGCAAATTCAGTCCTGTCATCCAGTCTAATTTCTTCATCAATCTGTGGTGAAATAAAGATAATATTAATCTATTTTCAACCGACTTCGAGAAAAAAAGAGAAGCTCAAGAACCAATTTGATCCGTAAAATACAAGTTTTTTATATTTGTTTCAGCATAACTTTTCACCCGAGGCACATATTTTTATGAAATTGTTTTGAAATGATAGAGGGTAATCGCATGCTGGTCACATTTCATTTTTTTAAGGAATTGATCAGATAGTTTTTGAGTTCTCTGTGAATAACTGTTCGCATCAAACCAAAAATGATGCTACCGAATGTACAAAAAAACGAAAAAGCATTAAATATAATTTTTTTATCAAAAAATCTAACTTCAAAAAAAAGTAGCTAAAAAGAGAAAAATAATTCTTTTGAAATTTCTCCAGCCAAAACTAATGATTGGAATTATTAAAGTCGACGCGAAATTAAAAGTTTTATAGCAAAATTGAACGAAATAGACACACGTACAAGTCTACATGACAAACGAAAGTCGAGCGTTGGAGAAATTTAAAGAGGTTTATTTTTCTATTTTAAGCGAATTTTTATTCTTCTTGTTCGGCATCTATTGCCATTATATGTAGCTGATTTTTTTTAATACTTTCCTTAACTTTGAGGAGTTTAGGTAACACTGGTTCAGAGTCACTCATACGACGTAGAGCAGGCAACACGAATAAATGAAAAGTGACAGCAGCTGAAACTGGGTTCCCTGGTAGGCCAAAAATAAATTTCGTTTCCTTGGCAGTGGGCACCGAGAAAAATTTAGTTGGCTTCCTGCACATACGAATTTAAATAAAAATAACACACATATTTAAGTAGACTATCACCCAAAAGTCAAACATAAATCATACCCTGGTTTCATTCTTATTCTTCCAAAATGGAGTATTGCATTCAGGTCCTGCAAAAAGACTTCCGTCAGCAAATCTTTCTCGCCCATTGACACGCCTCCGGTACAGATGAGAACATCTGCAGTAGATAAAGCGTGATTCACTTTGAAAAGAATATCATCCGGTCTGTAAAACAAGGAATACACAGTTTCAAAAACAGAGCTGATTTCATTTACACAGCTAAATTGTTTATGGTGTGACAAGTTTTTTGAGATAGGGGTCCGAGTAATTATGCGGGGAGGAAAACGTACGTATAACGTAACATATTAGATTCCTCAGTTTTAACAGCAGTAAAATTTTCGATGCATTTTCAAACTCCTACAAAACAAACTATACGAAAATAATAGAGAAAAAAAATAAAGAAACAACCAGTAAAAAATATAAAACAAAAGAAATGTCAAAGAAAAAAGAAAAAGAAAAAATAAATTATTCTCTGATAAAATTAATTTAAAACTTCTATAAGTGAGAAGTAATAAATTATGACGATCATTTTTTTCTGTACTTTATTTAACGATTTTTAATTTTTTAAATAATTTTAAATGTGAAAAAGACGCATAAAACACGACATTAACGTCAAATACGGAATTCGAATAAAATAACACGTTTCAATACTGTTAATAAGTTTACCTTACCCTAAAAACAGAAAAATATGTATAGAAGGAGGCAAACTACTTCGTAATACTTCAAGTTGATGTACAGAAGTTCCGTAGCTCAGACAATGTAAAAAATCACAAATACGAACTCATCAATTGCGATTCCGCAATCAACAGCAGAAAATCCATTTTTCTCGAGCAACTTCATCAGCATGATTTTGTTACTGTCTCGTATTTGTCCAGGCAACAACTTTTCCTCGGGATTTTGAAGCTCATTTCCGGTGGACAAGACAGCGATGACAGGTTTCCTAAAGAATTAAAGAAAAGAAAAAAACAATAATACGTAAAATAATTAAATTAAAATTTCTCATGACAAAATGGTAAAAATACATCCGGATCAAAAACGAAAACCAGTAAGAAGACTGTGATCTCAAAATAGAGCATTCTGCACGGGAAATTTTAAAATTCCAACTCGAGTGCCAATCAAAATTTTTCTATGTAACACTAATTAGAACATTTTAAGATTTACATATATATAAAAATATGAACACATTGCACATATGAGGAATATTTAAGAGAAGCTTACCGACATAATACAATTTCTTTCAACATTTGAAAACCACAAATCATTATTTGTCACATTCACTGTAGAGTATAAATAACAAAAACGTTAATTGTACTAAAGAATCTTCGGTACATTTTTAATATACTGCAATCTCAGGTAATTTTCAAAATAAGTGTGAAAAAATTTCCTCTTTTAGAAATTCCAAAACTTTTCTTTCACCAAAGAACGAAAATTTTAAAGCTGATAGCAGCCAAAACTGAATTTAATTCAGAAAGCAACCCCTGGGAAAAAATCTGCCACTTTGATTGGAAAAGGGAAATTAAACCCACACTTGCCCCCAGTATTACAGCATTTTATGCAAAATGTCTTGGAGGACGAAACGGACGAAATAAGAAATGAAAAAGAAACCAATTTTCAAAAATGACACCACCGAAGATGGCAAGAAGAAATTTTTACAGAAAAAAAAGTAGCGCAGCTCCTAATAAAATTTTGAACTTGCCCCTGAGAGCCTTATGCCGCCACTAATAAAACATATATTTTGTAGCGACAGGTGAGACGGAGAAGACTGGAAGGAAGACGAAATAAAAATCCAGGGGGAATTGGAATTTGTTTCATTTAACCCACTCTCTAAGTAACGAAATCCTATCACCGGTACTAGCAGCCATACACAAAACTAGAACCAACGCACTGAACCCACGAATTTTTCCAAGCCTGAAATCTCGAACTGCGTCTAACTGAATCAAATTACAATTTCTTCTCGTCTTCTACAAAATTCTTTTTCACCATTTCAAATTCATAATAATTAGAATGAATGCACTTACTTCACCGCAGTAACGTTGTTAATACCAGCAGAAGCCAATAATGCTAAATCGAAAGGAGTTAAAGGACGTCCCCGTTTGACCAGAACCGAACCAACTTCGATATCGGAGCCTACGGGACTATAAAAGCAAAACAACATGTATCAGTAAATTATTAACGGCTCTTCCACACCAAACTGCCACAACAACCACTCACCGTATATCCTGTCCCACTTTCGGAGCTTTTAGAATCTCGATTTCCAGCTCCGTTCGTCCATCATCCGAGCACATCACCAGTTTTGTGTCCTCAACTTGCACAATAGCGTCAGCGCCTTCCGGAACTGGAGCGCCAGTCGTTACCCTCACGCATCGACCCTCCTCCAATTTTGATCCTACAAACTGCGAAACCAATTAGAAATAGGTGCGTCAACAAATCGCAAAAAGCACAAATTAATGTTTCCTCACGGCGTCTCCGGCGACGACCGTATCTACTACTAAACGCAATCCAGCACCGTCGGCAGCAATCACAGCATATCCGTCTTTGGTCGACGAAGAGGTTGAAGGTAGATTCTCCGGGGCAATGATATCAGCAAATAAACTATAGCCCAAAGCATTCCTGAAAAATAAAAACAACAATTGGCAATTTCAATTCGAAAAATCTGATCAACTCGAACATGGCTACATATCACAGCCTATCTTAATTTTAAAATTACTTCTCGAGATCTACGGGATATAGTCTAAAAATTTTTTATTACAGTTTCATATTCCGTGCCAATCACCACGGCGACAAAACAACCAAATTTTTTAAACCTCGATCCGGGCTATTCTCAAGAGAGATATTACAAGAATTCAAATTCAGGATAATCCATTAACTTCGAATGTGCGTAGATATATTGAACATCCAACGCTTAAATAACGTTGAAAACTCCATTTCGTTGGTGAAAATAAGGAACAAATCTTTGAAGAAGAACTCGATTTTTATCTCTCACAGAAAAACTGAGAATAGAGTCAGGCTTAAAGTTAAGAATGAGTGAAAAACAACAGGAAGGGAAATGAGAATACCTACGTGAAAATATAACTTATTCAATGGTAGACCCATCAAACTACTGAATGGTATTCGGTTCTTTTTTCTAATCTTTCAAAACTGAAATAAGAATAAGACAACTCCAAAAATTAATATTCAAGAAACTGTCAATATACCTCCAAGATTTTGACATGGTCCGATAAGCTACTGGTTACTCTATAAGCCGTACTCACAGATTCAGAGGGCCAAACATTTTCCATGTTAGAGGCCTCGAGGCTCACTTCTAAAGTCTATTTAAGACATATTAAGATGATATACAAGTAGTACTACGCACATAATAGTCTATATTATAAAATTCAATCCTAATTTTTGTATATTTATCCGCGTTTTTTGCAACATTCACAATATTTTAATTTTAAAAAAACTGCTCTTCTTCCACTTCACTATTTTTCAACTACTATTTAAGCTACAAAGCTGGGGTTTGTACTACTGAAAAAAGGAGAAAATTTGCTTGAGTTTACTAATAAAATTTAACTTTGTATCTGTAACAGCATAAAAGAGATATAATTTTACCTGGCTATACCCTTTATGTGTTACACCTTACAAGAGATTATTAATTGATATTAAAATCTCTTAAGTATTAATTTTACTAACCACACTCTGATGGTGGACTTGACTGTTCTGGAAACAGACTTTAAATTAAATAGAAAACACAAGTATTTTAACACAATATAATAAAACTGATATTTTGTACATTCACAAGTACAATTAATAATTTGAGAACCGAGTCTCAATAAAATATTTTATAGTACTCAAACAGAGACTAACACAAAGTACAGAATCCTAAGAGAGACTAAAACAAAATACAATAATTCTGTTTGAAACAACAGTTTGTACACCCTTTCAGGGATACGTTTTTACACTGTGGCTAGGGTGGGAGTGAAAAAGGGATTTTCTAACTACAGGATAAATTTGACCTGGGCCCGGCTTTTTCTGCAGGGCCCGAATTTTCCAGTACCGGTTGAGGCTCGACGTCTACTCAAGAAAAAAGTTGTTTTTTTAAATTTTTTTTTAAATATTTTAAATGCAAATGTTGGAATGGTGGATTATAATTTTCTTTTTTTTTTTTTGGTGGGGGGACTGGTATAGTTTGTCCCAGGCTCGTATTTTCTCTCTATGGCCCCCACCACAATGATTTGTTTTAAATATGTATTCAAGTACCTAATATCACACAAATCACTCTGCGGATATCCAGAAGCAACTAAAGAGTTAAGTACACAACACCAAAACAATACGATGAATCATATCAACCATAAAACATCCACTTACTTACTATCGATCTGCAGGTTCATTAACGGTTTCACGCCATTTAAAACTATCTGTTGAGCTTTCTCGGCCGAAATTAGCGGATATGATGATTCTCTATTACGTTTGGCAACCAATTCTGTATTCACCTTGACAATATAAATACTCGAGTAAACATGAAAGGCCAAACTAAAAAAAACATATATAAGGGATGAACGTAATAACTTACTTTGCTTCGACGTTGCAACATCGTGTGCACATTATTAATATCGTCTTTTCGATTTTTTAGTAAATCCACCGCGTGTTTCACTACAGGTCTGATAACACTTAAACAGTCGCGACAAGCATTTAGGCTCCCTGGAAAGTTTACAATCAGCGTCTTGTTGCGAATACCACAAACCAATCTGCACAAAATGCTTACTACATTGAAAACGCTCATTAACGCCACGAAAAACTTCCACGGTGTTTATTAACTATCGTTATCTTATTTATATTCATGAATCAACCTTTTAAACTTGATCACGATTCAATAATTAACAACATCCTCGCCTCGTTGACTGGATGTTTCATTGGAAGAAAAGGAATACTGACTCTATACCCGTTAGAGGACCAGTATTTTGGGAAATTTAAAAAAAAAGCAGATCATTCCAGACTAACACCTCAGAAATGTTAATTTATCACCAAAGTGGTATTTTAACATTGACATTCCACTGAAAAATTAAATTTTTTGTATATTTTCAAATTTTTACCAAGAATTTTAGGTTTCTGAAATTTTCATCATGTTCGTTCTTCAAGATTATGTATTTTCTTCTTTGTTTCTTCCTTCAAAACAATTGCATTGATTATATAGTTAAAAAAATCAATTTTAGATGCAAAAAAATAAAACAAAACAAACCAACCAATCCCAAATCATTTCCGAATATAGTTGACGACCACCAATTCTCAAAGATGCAAAATACATCCCAATATACCTTCCACTCCTTCCACTGAAGTTATCAATTTTTTCATAAATAATTTTTGAATAAAATATATATGTAGAAAAAAAAACCAGCCTATTGCTGGTTAGGTACTAAAAATTAACCAACAAATTATAACTCACGATGAAGTGCACTATAATTTATGAAACAAGTATCTGAATCATTACTTTTCAGCATAACTAAAATATTACAATCTTTCATGAAAAACAAAAACATCACAACTTCTCTTTCACTGAACAAGGCAGGTGGGTTGTAAAGTGTTACAATAGATGGTTATAATTCTTTGAAGCGCTACTCTTCTACAATATAATTCAGGTAATAGGAAAAATATGACATTTCATTAAAAACAATTTTTTTAACCAACCTAAATTTTAATTGAAATAGATATCAGAGCCACATTCCGCGACACAATTCAAACTTAATGTAATTCAAAATTCAGAATATTATGTTTACAAAGTTCTGCGGAATTCAAAAAATTTCAATTTTCAATTCTCATTAGAATTGAAATCTTTTTCACCAAGAATTCACAATTTATGCACAACAACTAATTCGGAACATCTCAAAGATTTCATAATTTAAACAAAAACAGGAAAAAAGTGTGAAAAATTACCTGGATAGCATTGCCATGGGTGTGACTTCTACACTTTTGAAAAGAATAGCAGCGGCTACTCCAGGAACTTCTCTTTCGATAACACTTTTCGTAGCTTCTGGGGTAACATCTCTATCAGCAACGCCCGTTCCACCAATAGTTAAAATGACGTCGAGTTCACATTTGTCGCACCATTGCGTCAGTTTATTCTGAAATATTGGTGGATAAGAATAATTTTCGATTATGACGATGAAAGAAGCCAAGACAAATTATTACTTTTATCATCGATAATTCATCAGGAACGCATTCTCTTTGCCAAATCTTGAATTCATTCCCCAACGAACCGGATTTAATGAATGTTTCTACGAATAACCCATTTTTATCTTCCGCTTCGCCAGCAAAACAGCGATCGCTAACTACAAATGAAATGAAAAAAAAAAAAAAAAAAAAAAAAAAATTAAACGCCAAATATTTTAATCCATGAATTGCATTAGAAATTGTAGAATGATTAAATGGTAGGATTGTGCAGAAAATTTTCGATCAAAAAATTTAACAAGGCAAAATAGTTGATGCTGCACAGGAAATCATTTTCAAAGTTTGATTCAACAATTCAGTGTTCGTGACAAGACATAAAAATCAAAATTTTGTAGAAGAAATTTCATTAATTTCATTGCGAATAGAATATATATATGATTCAAAATGAAAATACCGAACAATTTGCCTCTGAAAAAAACAAGAAAAATTCAGAATCAGACAGATCCTTTAACCTGCACTTCTGAAGAGACACACGATGATTTGAAAAATGTCACTTATACGTCATATTTAGCACCATTAAAAACTGTCAAACATTTTGAATCCCACCAATATGACAACTCACAAAACATAAATTCCAAGAATCACAATTTCAAGTCGACCTATCGACTATATGCATCTTTTTAGAATTAGGTCCAACTGGATTAGGATTAGATAAAAAAATGGAGAGCTCCTTCAAAAATTTGTTACCTACTGATTTTCACTTCTTATTCCTTGTTTGCGAGTCGTCCTATTCATTCAGAATTCACAATTTTTGCTGAATTGCAATAAATTTTACGATCACAGAGACTGGTACTAAATACGTATGAATAATATTTTTTAAATAACCGCAAGGGTCCACAAAAATAGTTCAAGTTAAAAAGGTTTAAAACGACGCAGGTAGTGAGGCAAAAAATTGGGTAAAAAAAATTAACAGAAAAGTCGAATATGCAAATGTACCAGAAAGAACTGTCAGAAAAGGCAATCGAGTGGAACTTAATTATACTCACGGTACGTCGAAAAAAGTTCATAACAATAAAACTGATTATCCCCAGCGTAAATATATATATATATATTGTCACAACGCTCTTTGGTACAGAGTACGTACGACAAGGAAACAAAGCATTTGCGTGGCATAATCATTCTACGTTCAAGTGCTTTGCTCCACAACCGAGAGGTCATTGAAGTTCGGTATCAACCACCGCCCGGTTCTATACCCATGCAAATGAATAAAATAATGTAAATGTGTTCGGGTTTACTCATTTGATACTCCCTTTCGTAATATTAATAAAGTTATGAACTTATGTACCGCACTGAATAGGTACACTTATAAGTTTTCTTTTCCAGCTTTCAACATGTTTTTCCTGCAAAACATGCTACCTATTTACTCTTAGGTATATCTATTTTTCATGACATCAAATCGATATAAAACCAACAAAATTTCCTCCGACTCATTCCAGGAGCCTATATTACCTAATTTCAAATATTTTGCTTTAGTCTGAACCTTTCATTACACACCTTTACCTACCTAAATCGAATAATATGGTTTTCACGAATCGGATTTCTCACTGGGACACCATCAACCATCGTGCCGCCGTCTGATCCCTCTTTTCAATACTAACACCAACGTAATCTGCAGCCGCTAGGAAAAATTGCCACGATAATTGTAGGTGTTTGTGAAATTTTCTTGATCTATCACAATTATGCTGTCACTCTATAAGACGCTAACACCGATATTTCCCTGTTCTTGAATACATCCTCTGAATGATAAACCTTTTATGTCATAAAAATTTTTGTTGCATCAAGTCTGTTGGCTGTTGTGTAACTTGACGGAATGAGTGGCAGCTGTGGGTTTGTTAATGGTACTTTAAAGCATAGCCAAATTATATTTATTTGCAAATTTTGTACCATTATCAAGATTTTTCTTTTACTCTGTTGCGAGGTGGCATAAATTATAACAATATTGAGAAACATATTTAGATCCCTAAATTCTAAAAGTAAATAATTTCACGAGAATTTATTTATTTCACGATAATAATTAAAGTTGAACTTAAAACTAAGATATAATTTTTGAAACGACAATTAATACTAAATAAAACTGGTTGCTGAAAAGTAAGTATTTATCAAGAGTAAAAGAGCATTTTTCAATTGGGGTCAATTTTGTTTTTGCTTGATGAGAATGTGTTTCGAACGATTCCTCTCCACAACTGAGCCATACTCCACTCAGTAATGAAATATTAATTGGTTGTTTTTCAATGTTTAAGGAATATTTGTCGAAAATTTCCTGCAAATCCGTTCACTGATTTGTAAGTTAAAGTTGAAAATCAGGAACTAATATGAAGGAATTTTGTAATTTGTTCAAATATTATTTAGTGCGAACGAATTTTCTTCGCAACAGAGCCATACTCAATGGTGCGATTTTAATGATATGTTAAATTATGTTTGAGGTCAATCTGGTCCAAATTTCGTTAAAATCTGATGATTGATTTCATAAAAATACTTGAAAATACTCAAAAACATTCTCAAGTTTGATAAGAAACACAACTGATAAACAAACAGAGAGAATATCAGCACGGTGTGAATTGCTATAGATACAGCAAAAACCTTCAACCGGATTTCAGTAACACCTATTTCATACTAGCATCGTAACAGAATGATCAGAACAGAATTCATACATAAAAACAAGGATAATTTTATCGTATTACGGAGCTTTCAAAACACCGTAACAGAAAAGCAAAAATTTCAAGAACATCTACATGAATAGAACAAAATTATGAAAAATAGTAATAAGTTGAAGAGAAATATATTCTTACTGGTTAGGACACCAACACGAACAGGTTCCATTTTAGGAATACTTCAACAAGTAGTGGACTAGTGGCGTGGTACTGAGCAAAAAGTATAGACTGATGGATGAGCGTGATGCTGAAATCAAGCTGAAATCTACAAAAATTAGGTACGATGGGAAATGTAGGCAATGAAAGACAGACCATACTAACCCATACGGATAAGAAAACGAATCGCATATACCTCAGTAGTATTAATTAAAGTCAAGTTAGACGACACATAATAACAAAATGGTAATACGGATAATATGAAATAACTGATCGCGATCGGAAAAAAAGAATAATATTATAGTATTGAACAATGAAAACCGAATGTAAAGAGATGAATAAAATAAAAACAGAACGCGACAGACTAGTAAAAGAATAAACTGTAAATTAAAAAAAATATTAAATAAATAATGATGGGCTCGATTCTTTGTTTTATTAAACCGCGCTTTGATAAGAAGGCGTAAGAAAGATAGTATAGGCGAATGTTATTAGGGGCAGTCCACAAGTGTCGCATTTCAGCAGTGTTGGGCGATACCCTGGAACAACATATTTGACCAGAAATTCTCACTGATATTTTGGGAACGGAATTCCCATTGGGAATTCTTGGTGAAAATGGATACAGTATCCTCATACTTCATATTTTGATTACTCCTATTGATTTCCTCCAAGTAGAACTTGTTGGGATACGATTCCCTCACTACCTCACGAACACATAACTGTACATTAACCGACACTGCGTGTAACCAATAACATTTATTCCTTTTACATGTGGCGACACTGATCGCCAGCATAACATTTTTTCCGCCACTGCTCGACGGAGAATGTTCTCCGCTCGTCAGTCGTTGTACTAAAGTCGTAAATAAACCTTTTTATTGATAAATGTCCGTGCTTCATTTTCGTTGGATGAAAAGATCGAAACTCACCTCAACATGGTAGCCAGAGCTGCGGACCAACGGAAATAAATACGAAAAGTAAAGTGCGTTCATAATAATCGTGAATTTAATCGAAAAAGTGAAAGTTTATGTGTCATGAAAAAGTAAAAGTTCGTATTGTGTAAAACCTCCGCGCAAAGTGGATGGAAAATTAAAAGTTCGAAAGTACAAAGTTCGTGTCCAGTGATCGAAAGAAGCATCCTGGAAGAACCGAAAAGCGGTGTACCAAATGAATAAAGGGTAAAAAATAAAATTGATGAAAACTTCAGTGAAATCGTGGGCACCGAGTAAAACGTCGAAGTCGAGAGTTTGGCGCAAGCAGATCAGGTACGAGAGGACCCTGTGGTTTGGAAAACCGGCTTGCAGAGTCAAAAACGGCTGGCAACTGTTCGTGCTGTGTTCCGGAGAAGAAGTCTAGAGTAAAAGAAGTCGAAAGTCTGAAAGCTGAAGAGTCAGTAGTCGAAGTCAACACCGGAGCAGAGGACCCAGGAACCAGAAAATCACGAAAACCGAATAAAGATAAGTAAAATTTAGAATAATTAATTAATAATCGGTGTGATTTTTACCTCAAAATTCAATTAGAAAAGTTTAAAAAATTCGTTAAAGTAAAGTAAAAAGTTCGAAATATTTTCCTGTTGACTCTCAACCAAAATTAGAGGAAAGTCGAAACTTGAAAGATTCATTGGTAACCTTTCAGGCTTTATCTCGTTGGTCGAAATTGGTCGAAATAGGAAAATATTTAGTGAAAAAGACAAACTTTGAACAACAATAGAAAACTATTAAACATCTTTGGTTTTGAGTGACAGTCTATTCCTGTCCGAAATCTGTATAAACCTTTTCAATTTGACAATAGATAACGAATTATTTTCCTTTCAGCTTCAACTTATTGTATTTCTGTTGAATAGTTCTTGCATTGAAAATTAATCTACGTTTTAACCTGTTCAGCAGAATTACTTTTCGATCCGGAACTAGACCAAAAGACTTAGAATATTTCGAATTAAAGACACTTTGGCGGCAAAAGTAAAGAGAACCCTCGAATTAAAGACAGATTGAAAACAACGGCGGAGAGATCGACTCATCGTCAGCGGCAGATTGCGTGAGATTTAATATAAAAAACGTTTATTAATTATTAAGATTTATAACATAACATTTTGACTTGCATTCCCGATCGAGCGGTTGAGACCGTGTTTGCATAATCGTGCGGTTAAGACCGTGTTACCCCCTAGAATTAAGCTCTCGTGTTTCTGAGGTAGGGAAAATAAGCCCCGAAAATAATTATCGAACAAGATGTCACGATTCGACACAAAGAAAGTTTTCGATGGGAGAAATTACGACGCCTGGAGGACCATGATGGTCTCCACACTTTACGCAGAGGGATTATACCCGATAATGCACGATACAGAAACGGAAGTACTTTTTTTGGGTCTAGAACTAAATAACTTTTTAAACCCCGAGTCTAGTAACGCCAACCCAGCAACCCGAATGACATATTTCCGAAATCAGGAAAAGGGAAAGGCACTCATATACCAGGGTCTTAATAACGAACTTATAGAAAGAGTAAAAGATCTGAAAACTATAAACCAAATCTTGAAAGTACTTGACGAGAGATATAAAAGTTGCACTCAGGTCACGTACATAAACGCGAAACAAACTTTTCAGAGACTAAAATTTTATAGTGATGGGAACATGAGAAGTTATCTGGATGTTTTTTCGAGAGCAGCCCAAAAAATAAGGGATTGTGGGAAAAATTTGGACAGACAGGAGGAAATAGAACAACTTCTAATCTCCTTAAACATGGACTACGATATGACTAGGCTGGAGTTTAATACGCTAAGTCAGGACCAGAAAACAATCGAAACACTCCATGCCATGTTAATCGAGAGATCGGATAGGCTTTATGACGAAAAAAAGTCAAAAAATAATAATAATAATAAATTCCATAACTTTACAAATAATCAAAAAACAAAAGATTTCCATATGGAGGAAATTACAACAGATATAACTACACAAATAGAAGTCAAAATTCAGAACAGGGAAACGTAAAATATAATAATAATCAACAGAAAGAAACACCAAATAATAATAATAGTTACGAAAATAAAAAATATGAAAACAGTCAAAATCATAATACTTTGCCAAGTTCAAATACGATAGTCTGTTTTAAGTGCCATGGCAAAGGGCACATAGCCAAAGTATGTCCGTCAAATAAAGAGGGTGCAATACCCCAAAATAAATTGGATGGTCCTGCACAGAACACAAGATACGGACGAAATAACACCAATAATAATAATAACAAAAATAAAAAAGAAAATGACGTTCAATGGTCAATGATGATCAGATACAGAAATCAGGAATCTAATAATAATAATAAATTAATAAATTTAATAACGTCAAATGACACAAAAAAAGAGTCAGATTTGAATTACGTTCCCTTAACCAAAAGAATAATGCTAGACGGTGGAGCTGTTGCTCATGTTATATCAGACCTGTCGAAACTGTCCAACCCAACAATGCTTGAAAAACCAATTGAATTGGAATGCGCCATCCAAGATACTCTCTTAATAGCAACCCATATAGGGACCATGTTCATTAGAGTAGAAAACTCCGAACGTGAACAAAAAGTAATAAGACTAAAAAATGTACACTATGTCCCATCATTGAACGTAGACCTGATGTCAGGAATAAAAATAACCGAAAACAGGGCATTGGGCATAGACCAAAATTTCTCGGCGGCACATATATACGTCAGAGGAACAAATGAGGTACTCTTCTCAGCCCCAAAAATAAAGGGGGTATACATGGTCAAATACGAGATAGTGCCGGAATCCACAGTCAACTTAATAGAGAATGAAGATGAAATAAATAGAATATGTCCTTATAAAAACGAATCAAATAAATTGGCATGTATGCCCAACATAAATTCCCAAGACGAATGGATGGAATACGAAATAGAAGAGGAGATAATTGAGGAAAGTCAGGAGGAAAGTGAGAACAATAGGGAAAATGAAACTAATAATGTCGAGAACAATAATATAACAATAAATCAAAACGATAATAAAAGGAGTAATCAAACCCAAAATAGGGAAACTAACGAGGAGAATGAAGAAACAAACGAGGACATAAATACAATCAATAATAATAACGCAATAGACTATGAAACTGCAAATAATAACCAAGAATTGACCGAAAGTAAAGGGGATTCAAAAATAGAAAAGAATATGATATGGCACAGAAGATTGGGACATCTTTCGGGAAAAAACTTAAAATTTTTAACCAAAGTATCAAGAGGTATTCCTAATGGAATAACATTCCGAGATGATGAGTTCAGTTTGTGCGAGATATGCGTAAAGGCAAATTCAAAAAGACTAGGGCACAATAGCACAAGAACCCGGCCTGATAGGAAATTGGAACTCATTTCATCGGATACAATGGGCCCCTTTTCACCGGGTATATATGGTGAGAAGTATGTACTGATATTTGTAGACCACGCCACAAAATACACCTTCGTCTCCACCATAGAAAAAAAATCAATGGTGTGTGAGGAATTCAGAAAATTATACATGAAACTCAAATCAAAATTTCCGGACCATCCCATTGCCACACTAAGATGTGACAATGCAAAAGAATATTTAGATTCTCATATGAAAACATTTTGCGAGGAAAACGGCGTAAGTCTCGAGCCTGTGGTTCCGTACTCACCAGAGCTAAATGCAATGGCTGAAAGACAGAACCAAACAATAATGGCTAGAACGAGAGCCATGCTGTTTGACTCCGAATTGGATTTTAAATTTTGGTCACTGGCAGTTCTAACGGCGGTATATGTCATAAATAGGAGCCCAACTAGGGCAAATAAAGAAAACAAAACACCTTTCGAAATGCTGTACGGCACAAAGCCGGACTTATCAAACATGAGAGTTTTCGGGTCTCTGGCCTATAGACATATTCCTATGGAAGTTCGCCAACAACAAGCCACGAAAAATAAAAAGAAGAAAACAAACCCCGAACATCCGAAACTCACACAAAGGGCAGACAAGGGGGTATTTGTGGGATACACAAGTAGTGGTTACTGCATAAGAGACCCAATAAATGACAAATCACATGTAACTTGTGATGTCAGATTCGATGAAATGAGGAACATAATAAACATTGATAGAACTAATAATAACATAACAGAAAAACCCCTAATATTAAACGTATGTAAACAAAGAGACAGGTATTATATAGAAGACCACATCCCTCAAAAATGGGAGGATGTGGAAAACAACCAATTTAAAATAGATTGGCAAAAAGCCATCACAGACGAGATGAAATCAATGTCTGATATGGGTGTGTGGGAGGTCGTTCCCAAGGAAAAAAAGGTGAGATTGGTAGATACCAAGTGGTGCTTCACCACAAAACCCGACAACCAAGGCATCCACAAGCCAAAAGCTAGATTGGTTGCAAGGGGTTTTAAGGACCCAACTCATTACTCCTTAACTGAAACGTATGCCCCGGTAATACAGTATTGGCTCATAAGATGGACATTATCCATCACAAATAAATACAACTTAAATATCACACAATTTGACATAAAAACGGCCTTTCTTAATTCCGAAATAAAGTACCCCATATATATATCCAACCCAAAAGGGTGCCAACTAGGGGAAAATAATTGCTTAAGACTGATCAAGTCAATATATGGACTAAAGACGTCTTCTAAAAGCTGGTACGACTTATTAAATTCGACAATAATACAAGCTGGATTTCTTCAATCGAAAATAGACAGATGTCTATACACAAAACAAAATAACAATGGTGCAATGGCACTTCTAATAGTATACGTGGATGACATGTTGTTGGCTAGCAACCACGACGAGTGGACACGGAACTTAATAGATGCTTTTAACAAAAATTTTACATTGAAAATAGAAATGAATCCAACTTTTTTTGTCGGGTTTGAAATAAGTCGAGACATCCCGAGGAAGCAGATAACCTTAACACAACATAGGTATATAGATAAAATTTTGCGTAAATTTGATATGACGGAGTGTAATCCGACAACCACACCTATGGAAACAGGCCTTAAAATAAGTAAGCCAACTAACGGTACGGATGACACCGAATATAGGGCAATGATAGGGAATTTGCTGTATGTAGCGAGACTGACCCGCCCGGACATTGCATTCGCCGTCAATTATTTGTCACGTTTTCAAAAATCCTCTAATAGCGAAACAAAAAATTATGTCCGCCGCATTATTAGGTACCTTAAAACAACAAGGGACTTCTCTCTTGTGTTTCACTCTGACCAAACTAAAATTAAAGCATTTGTCGATGCGTCGTATGCACCCGACGTAGACGACTCACCCATAAACATAGAAAACTTGGAGAAAGGGTGCTCCACTACAGGCTATATGATTTTCGCAAACGGAGACTTGTTAAACTGGGCTGTTCACCGGCAAAATCTAGTTGCAACCTCGTCAACTGCAGCTGAACTAATTGCGTTGAATGACGCACTTGACGACATATACGTGATCTGGAGACTCACTGAGAGCGTTTTTTCTGTAACCGACTCAGTGCAGGTGTACGAGGATAATATATCCGCATCACGCATTGCATCTGGGGGAGGCCAGAAACGCTCCAGGTCTTTAGCGATCAAGTGTTACGCAGTTTTGGAAGCATTCCAAAATAAATTGATTACGTTCAACGATATTAGGTCGTCCGATCAAGTTGCAGATATTTTAACGAAGGCACTCGATCGGAAAACGTACCAGAATATCGTCACGAAGATACTCCGAACAAGTCAACCTTTCGGCCAATAGTCTTAATTGACTCAACCTGCAAAATTTTTTGTTTTTGGTTTTGGACTGCGGATGGGCGTCGGTCTTTTAGCGCCTATCGTAAACCGAGCAGTCCATATGTCGTTTCACCACTCACTTCACAATTTTTCAATAGGTTCCCCGTCGCTGCTCTGCCTCTCTTAATGGCATCAGCATTCCCTAATATATACCATTGATTCCAACAATAGCAAATTTATATGAAAATACACAATTAATTATAAGCATATATACATAATAATATTATCTCCATACAGCTGACGATGAGGAGACATTGATCTCTCCGACGTGTTTTTTTTATATACGTTAAGTCGAAAAATCACACAATATTTATAAGATGTGACACTAGAACATAAGGTTCAACATATACCTCATGTTAATATTTACACGATTTATTTAAGATATGAACGCATAAACATTTATTAGACAATAACATACTAGTCAACGACACACAAATTTTTTTAATAATTAGAATTTTCTTTTACCATTTTAATAGCAACTTTATGTGACAATTACATGTAATAATTTTGACTGCTTTTGCTTATTTCTTATTTATATTTTTGTTGTTTAATACATGCAATATGTAACACCTATTCGTTTATATGTTCGTTCGTCCGTTTTGAATCGCAGGGGGGTGTTGGGATACGATTCCCTCACTACCTCACGAACACATAACTGTACATTAACCGACACTGCGTGTAACCAATAACATTTATTCCTTTTACATGTGGCGACACTGATCGCCAGCATAACATTTTTTCCGCCACTGCTCGACGGAGAATGTTCTCCGCTCGTCAGTCGTTGTACTAAAGTCGTAAATAAACCTTTTTATTGATAAATGTCCGTGCTTCATTTTCGTTGGATGAAAAGATCGAAACTCACCTCAACAGAACTTGAGTAAATTAAAAAACAAAAATTCTGTCCCCCTCTGCATTTCAGCAATGATTTAATGGTATTTTGCTTCAAGGATATGTATATGATGGAGACAACATGGCACAGTTTTAACATGGGGTTGAGAATTCAAACTATAAATGCCATGTGCTGGCATATGAGATACCCCAGACTGAACAACCCAACCAATCAGAATTGAAAATCAGTGTAAAAGTGAGGTACTTTATACGCCAGTGTTTATAAACAAATGCACGTTGCGAGATTTTCCTCCAATCAAATATTTAGTTGGAAGTGTAGTGGCAGAGACACTACAGTTGTAGGCACTTATAATTAATGTGTGTTTAACGTCCATAGGACTACAAAATATATGTCGTCACACACCTATCTCCTCACTAGATCCGTAACAACTACGGCAACCTCCTCTGCCCAGTCACTTGCCTACCTACATTTCTTCAGTAGGCGAGTTCCCTTTACGCCCGCCAGGCGCGCAGGAGATCGTGGATGTTCCCACCCATGATACTGGGGGCGGTGTCCATCGTGAATCCTCAGGGATTCACTTGTCCCTACAAGATCTGTAAAAAAAGAGATTAGTTGGCATACACACACAAGTACACAAATGATATTTATTTACATGTATTGTACTTAATACTAACATATATAAACTGGGCCACAAATCTAAAATAAGTATAATAAAACGAAGTTTATTTCCTTTGAAGTTGAGATCCACATGTGGGTCCCATCTTCTGACTTGTGGTCCAACAAAATTGCCGGACAATTCATTGGAAGGGCAGTCAGGTGTCAGCGCTATAAAGGAGTGACTCTGTAAGGAAGAAAAGTAAGAATTAGCAATTTTTTAAATGAATTTGTGACATTGACAAGGTTATCACAAGTTCGGTGTGTGTGGATCGCAATCCGCTATCACCTTTACCCGCTGATCTGAATAGGTAGCTGGACGGTAGAGTAAGTATTTGGCAAGGTTGACTTGTCATGACTTCAAAGATAGCACAACTCCAGTGGTGCCACCGGCCACGGAGTTGTAGGTAGTGTGTGCATGTATGCCTGCTTTTACAGATCTTAATCGGATAGATTTTAATCCAACGATGGATTACAGTCCTCACCATCAGTACTTATCTCCAGTGGAGCTAAGAACTTAATAGGCCTACTCACTATTTTATGTGAGGGTAGCCTAACATCTGCGTGACGTACTAGGCCATTGTGAGATGTCATCAGGTTGACTACAGTGGCTAACTTGTAGACTCCTGGTTTTGTCATTATGTCCAACATGTGGACAATGTCTCCAACTTTCGGTTTGAAGCTAACCGTTTGGTAAATGTTGCTTACCCCTTTGGGGATTCTATCCTGCAAGTACGTGAGATAGAGTCCCTTCCATACAGCCCAGAGCTTACTAAGGTTGTCCTTGTCAGTGTTCCAGAGGCCCTGAAGGTTTCTGGATGGTATGGTGGTTTTGTCAAAGGGCTTGTCTAGCTCAAGGGTAAAATTTCTGAACTTTGCGTGCAGGAAGTGTGCAGGTGTCAAAGTAGCTTGCTCACATTCATCGACTGCAGGACAGAGTGGTCTCTCATTCATCATCACTTGTATATTTTTAAGCACTGCTTGAAAATTGAAGCAATGGTGAGAGTGGGGGCCCATGACCTTTTCAAAAGCCTGTTTGAAGATTCCAATGAGTCTTTCATATGACGCACCATACCAAGGAGCCTTAGGTGGAGTGAAGTGCCAAGTTATGCCTTTTTGCATAAGCTTGTCACTTATGGAGCTGTCTGACATGATTGCTTCCCAGAACTGGGGTAAGTTGGTTGCAACTAACCTAAACTGGGCAGCATTGTCAGACAGGATTGCCTTTGGCATTCCACAATCTGCAAAGAATTCTGGAACGCCGTCCACACTTCTTGTGTGGTTAAAGACGAGATAGAGAGAAAGTACACTGCTCTTGTGGATAGACAGGTAAATATCAGAATCCATGTTTTATATGGAGGTGATGTCGGAGTTGCCAAAGCTTTTTTCTTTTTTGGTAAATATTCATTGAAGACTGAATATGGACCGAATACATCAACACCTGTATAGGTGAAAGGATATGTGAATGGTACCAATCTGAAATCAGGGATATCAGAATAGGTTGGCTGCGTAAAAGGCTGCTTATTGAGCTTTTTACACACTAAGCAAGATGATTTTAATACTTTAGGAAGTATCCTCATTGCTTTTGGTACGAAGTATGTCCTACGGAAGGCCGCCAGTGTAAACTTAATGCCTGTATGACTATTGAGTGTATGAACATTCAACAGTATTAACTTGGTGAGGTGAGATTTTGGATGTAACAACACTGGAGACAAGATGTGAGAATGATAGTAAATTATATTATACGTTAGCTTATTATTCTCACATATCATATGTTGTGGTAACACTGTTTTTAGTATTATTTGTAATCTGTGATTTTATGTTTGAAACCCAACTGTGATAATATATTTTGTGTGCCTTTTGTCGCTCATCAAACGTTGATGAATTAACATCTTCACCATCTTGTGTGAAAATAAAAGTTCGTGAAAAGTGAATATTTGATGTTTTATTTAAGGGTTCATAATATGTGTGTCTGATCTTCTTTCGATGTTATCGTTCAATTAAAGTCTTTCATCGATATTTTCATACAATTCGATCCGTTGATAGCTACTATTTCTTCACAAGTTATGGGCCCAGTTACCTGGATGTCAACGTGGTCGCTATTGTTCTAAGTCATCAGTGTTGTGCTGTCAAATCCTGATTGCTTCTTCCAAGTAGTAACCATGCCTTCTAATTTATTTTTCGTCTTCTAATATGTTCGCTTCTCGCTGTTCCTGTGATCTTGTTTGAGTTGATTCATTGGTCGGCGCATCTGATAGTTGCTGAAATTGCTGTTTGCGGTGCAACTGATCGTTGTTACCTGTCATCGAGATGGAAGTTAGGAAGCTGAATAATATTGAGCCGTTTAATGGGCAAAATGTCAGAACCTGGAAGTTCCGGATGGAGCTGTTGTTGGCGAAGGAATCGTTGGGTAATATAATAACTGATTCTTTACCGACTGTTCGAAATAGGGGAGATGCTTGGTCGAAGGAGAATGCTAAATCGATGTTCCTGATAGCGAATAATGTGACTGACAAATACCTGGAGATGATCCAGACATATATGACGGCAAAAGAAATGTTTCATGTGCTGACTAACTTAATTGACAATGGAAATGACCGGACGCTGATGGACTTATGAGGAGAGTTGTATGCTAAACGGTATGTTTTTGGTGCTGATTTGCAGAAGTATCTTCTTGATTTTCGTGCTCGATGTCGTCGTTTGACCAAACTGGGAGACTTGACAACCGTGAAGCAGTTTATCCTGGTGTTGCTGAGGTCGCTGCCCGCCAAATTTCATCCGATCAAAGTTGTTCTGGAGGATGCAGAAGTTGTCACCTGGGATGGAGTGTTCATGAGGCTGAACAATTTCCAGCGTGAACTATCTTCGGATAGCAAGTCGACTGTTAGAGGTAATTCTCTGAATCCTGTGTCACTAAAACCTTCATCAGTACCTGTTGCTGGTGAAGAGAATCTGTTCTTTGGTAACCATAACAATGTCGGTCATAATTCTGGTAATTTCAATAATCGTTTCAATCGTGGCCTGTTGCAAAATCGAAACAATAATCGTGGTTTTAGTCGAGGAAGATCTCACAGTAATAATAGTAATAATTTTCACAATTCGTCTTCTGATATTGAAGGTCGAAATTTTAGTAATAATAATCACAATTTAGGTTCACAAAATAATAATAATGGTCGTAATTGTAGTAATGATAGTGGTCAGTTTAAGATCAAATGTCATTTCTGCAACAAAATTGGGCATATAGCTCGTAATTGTTTTGTTAAGAATAGGAATAATAATAACTACGAAAATCACAATCACAGTCACAATCATAATCACAATAATAATAATTTTAGTAGATCTGATGATTGTAATAGTAATTCTAGTAGGAATTCTGCACAGATGTGCAATGGTAATAATAATGTTAATAATGAATGCTCTGAAATGGGCTTTAGTTTCACGATTAATGGTAGTAATAGTAATAAAATTAATGATTTTGAGAATAATAAAGAAGATAATTTAATCCCTCAACCCACATTTGTTGTCGATAGTGGATGCACAATTCATATTATAAATGATATTAACCTGTTCAGTGAGTATATTGAATTAATTCAACCTCATAATATTTGTGTTGCCAAAAAGGGAGTCTCGCTTTCCATCACGTCTGTGGGTACGGTGAAATTGAAATTGTTAAATGGAATTGTAATTGAATTGAAGAATGTAAGGTATGCTCCGGAGCTGCCACAAAATCTACTTTTGGTAAAACAAATGAGCAAGTCGGGTTTTGATACTCTGTTTAGAGAGGAATCAGTTGAGGTCATCCAACGCTGCAGTGGAAAAATTGTAACCACTGGGGTTAGTGTGGACTCAGATTTGTACACGATTGATTTTTTGAAAATGTCAAGTCAATCGTGCAATCTGACGTTAGAGGATGAATCAAGCCCGCTGACTGTGTGGCATAGGCGTCTTGCTCATTTGAATGTTAATGTTGTTAAGTTGTTGTCAAACAGAGGTTTAATACCGAATGTTGACTCCAACCATAGATTGTTGTGCGAACCCTGTGTTATGGGGAAACAGAGACGCAAACTGTTCCTGAGGCATGAAAGAAAAACTAAAAAGCCTCTGGAATTGGTGCATACTGATCTCTGTGGTCCGATAAATACTCCTTCATATAAAGGAGCGAAATATTTTATGACATTTATAGATGATTATTCCAATTTTTGTTGTGTGTACCTACTGACGAGTAAAACGGAATCGTTCACAAAATTTAGGGAATATCACGAAATTGTTTCAAATAAATTTGGATATAATGTAAAAAGACTCCGCTGTGATCGTGGCACAGAATACACAAATACAACCTTCCAGTCATATTGTGCTGAGAAGGGAATAATTTTTGAACCTACAGCTGGTGGCTGTCCGCAGCAGAATGGGAAGGCCGAGAGGATGAACAGGACACTTTGTGAGAGGGCGAGAACAATGTTATTTGAGAGTTGTCTTGACAAGATCTATTGGTCAGAAGCCATATTGTGCTCTGCCTATATAGTGAATAGATGTCCCACCAATAAGGATTTTGTTCCCTTCGAGAGGTGGTTTGATGAAAAATATGATTACACAAAATTAAAGACGTTTGGATGCGACGCATATATGTTGTCATTCAAACACGATTCCAATAAATTTAAAAACAAAAGTGAGAAATTAGTTATGGTAGGGTATTCACCCTGTGGATATAAATTATTAGATATAAATGCAAAAGAAATACACCTATCACAAGATGTTAAGTTCTTTGAAAATAAAATAGGAAATAATAATAATAAATACACAAAGGATGATGATATTTTTAAGGAAGTCACAGAATCCAACTTAGAGAATATAGAAGTAGATGGGGATCTAAATTTGGATTGTTTTCCACAGGAGGCGACTGAACGTGATGGCATTGCAAATTATATATATGTTGCTGAGGATGGCATCCCTTTGACGTTTGAGGAGGCAATAGCTGCACCTGACAGTAAGATGTGGAAAGAAGCTATTTCAGATGAAATTAAAGCTCTGGATTCCACTCAGACTTGGCAGGTGACCAAACGTCCAAAGGGCGCCCCCACCATCACATGCCGCTGGATATTCAATAAAAAATATGATAATAATAATAAAGTCCTGTATAAGGCCAGACTTGTTGCCAGAGGGTGTCAGCAGAAGAAAGGATATAACTTTGATAAAGATTATGTGCCAGTGGCGAAACTTTCGACTGTTAGGACACTGTTGGCAGTTAGTAATAAATTAAAATTTTATATTGAACAGATAGACATATGTAGTGCCTTTCTAAATGGTATTCTGTCGGAAGATGTATATCTTGAGATACCAGAAGGTATAGAAACACAAATAAATAAACACAATAATGTATTAAAGTTAAATAGGTCGATTTATGGTCTGAAGCAGTCGCCTAAGGTGTGGAACAGATTGTTCAACGAATTCCTTGTCTCTCTTGGTTTCATGCAAAGTAAGGCTGATGACTGTTTATATATTTTCACAAATAAAAATAATAACTCTATAGTATATTTACTCACATACGTCGATGACGTTATAATAAGTTCGGATAATGAAACACTAATCACATATTTTAAAAGGGAAATTAAGAAAAGATTTAAATGTAAAGACCTGGGAAAAATTAATAAATACCTAGGATTAAACATTAATCACAATCGTGACGAAAGCATCTTGGAAATTGAGCAGAGAGGTCTCATTGAAATTGTTGCTAACCATTTTGGTGTTGAAAATTGTGCACCTACCTACACACCTATTGACCCCAAACTCTAATTGGACAGGGACCTCAATACGTGTGATAGTGTATTGAATAACGACTACCAGCAGCTTGTTGGATGTCTGATGTACCTAATGCTAGGGTCACGGCCTGATATTTGCTTTGCAATATCGTATTTTAGCCAATTTTCCAGTCATGCTACTGATGAACATTTTAGGTATTTAGTACGGGTTCTTAAATATTTAGTAACCACAAAAGATAAGAAACTAACATTCACAAACGAACATGATAATAATAACAATATTATAGAAACATATTCTGATGCTGATTGGGGTAATTGTGTGACTACAAGACGGTCAATTTCTGGATATTGTATCTTTGTCTACGGCTCGCTGGTGTCCTGGTCCAGCAAAAAGCAGCCAACTGTAGCGTTGTCTAGCACTGAGAGTGAGCTCATCGCCATATGCGACGCCACTACTGAATCCATTTGGTTTAAATATTTGTTAACTGATTTTTGCATTCAAGTTAAAGACAAGGCCACAATTTATGAGGATAATCAGAGTTGCTTGGCGCTCCTGCATTCGGGTAAATGGAATACTCGCAGGTCTAAGCATGTAGACGTAAAGTACCATTTTGTATGTGATCATGTAAATGTAGACTTTAAATATTTGTACGTACCAACTTCGCGACAGTTGGGTGACGTTTTCACGAAGGGCTGCCCGAGGCATAAATTTGTCATGTTTTGTGAGATGTTAAAATTGTTGTAACTTTTAGTATACGTTTACCATATATGTTAATATTTTTTCACGTAATATTTTTGTTGTTGTTGACTTTTGTCATTTTTTTTTTGTGTAATGACCAATCTATTATTTTATGTCGTTAATTTAGTAATTTGTTTTATATTGACAATTCGTATAATTATAATTTGAGGAGGCGTGTGGGAATGATAGCAAATTATATTATACGTTAGCTTATTATTCTCACATATCATAAGTTGTGGTAACACTGTTTTTAGTATTATTTGTAATCTGTGATTTTATGTTTGAAACCCAACTGTGATAATATATTTTGTGTGCCTCTTGTCGCTCATCAAACGTTGATGAATTAACAACTTCACCATCTTTCTTGAAAAGTAAATATTTGGTGTTTTATTTATGTGTTTGTAATGTGTGTGTCTAGTCCTTGTTCGATGTCTACAGTCATTTAAAGTCTTTTGTCGATATTTTCATACAATTTGATCCGTTGATAGTTACTATTTCTTCACACAAGATGTCTTCGGTAAACGGTGTTACAGGCAAATAATTTCTCAGCCTCAGGACTCCTGATTTGTCAAGGGTGATATGAAACTTCTCGTATGCCACATATTCCGGTGGATTCTGGGACAGAAGTGTATTACGTAAGCCAGAAAAATATTTTTTCTGGTCTGCATAGATGAAGCAAAGTAATGCAAACTTATAATTGTTGGGCAGTATTCCCCAAGGAGAAACCAACCTACGACGAGTGAGTCGCTTTCTCAAGAATCTTCGTAAAGCTGTTAAGCAGTTGTAAAAGATTCTCTTAAGACTGATGAGAGTGTTAAATTTGTCTATATTGATGTTGAATGGTGTATTCAGCGGTTCGTATATAAAGTTCTTGTAAGGTGAATTTGCCAGTGGGTCTATTCGACTTTTGTGGGATAGATCCAGCGGTTGTTGTGAGCTCTCTTGTTTGTGAGGTTGTGGTAGATCAGAGTCAGATTGATTCTGGTCTACAGCCTGTTGGTCAACTTGTGTGGCAAACAGTTTGACTTCACAAACATGGTTTACAGAGTTCATAACAAACTTTGGTATAGTTACCTTACAAGATTTCAACTGTCTATTTAATTTGGCAGTCTCGTGATTGTCAAATATAGGGTCAGTTGAAGTTGCTATAATTTCGGACAGTTTGTCAGAAATTTTGAGAGACTCCCTTAAAGTTGAGAATACAGGTATAGTGTTCTCATCCTCTGATATGTCTGGTAGAAACTGAATTACATGTAAGTCAGTCTGTGGCCATGAGTCTGGGTGATCAGATAACCAGGCTGGTCCTGACCACCACGTGGTACTGAATAAATCATTCACCATTGCTCCTTGTGATCCGACATCCACTGGATTTTTGGTTTTCGGAACATAGCAAAATTGCATATTGGGAACGCATTTTATTTCAGTAACCCTATTCAAGACAAATTGTGTTAACACTCTGCGCTCTAACAACCATGTTAGAACACATTTACTATCTGACCATAAGTAGGTCGGACAGTTTTCTAACTTTAGGGGTTTCCCAATGTTTTTTAATCCTCTAGCTCCAATCAATGCTGCTAACAACTCCAACTTGGGGATTGTTACCGTTTTCATTGGTGCTATTCTTGATTTCCCTATGACGAATCTGGTTATTGTTTTGTTGCTTTCTGTGTTATGGAAGCGTAAGTATGCTACCATAGCAAAGGCTACCTGGGATGCATCCACAAACACGTACAGTTGCGCCCCGTTCTGGTTATATGTACCCGGGTATATCTGGCGAGGAAGGCAATAAGTTGTGCACTGGGACAAATCCTGTATTAACTCTGTCACTATCTTCTGCAGTGACAGAGGTAAGGATTCATCCCACTTGTAGTTTTCATTCCAAAGCCTTTTATTAAAAGCTCGTGAAGGAATGAAAGCTGGAGCGAACCAACCGTGGGGGTCAAAAAATTGTGAGATTGCTCTAAGAAACAGTCTCTTTGACCAGACGGGTTCTTGGTCTTCAAATTTAGTCGGACTCAGATAAAGTATATCTTTGTCCATGTCCCAAGAAAGTCTAAGAACCTTAACAATCTGCTTTGTTAATGCGTGGTTGGGGGCAAAGTCATCGCGTAATGGGGTGCAATTTGTGCCCCATTGTGACAACTCTATTGATATGTCCCCGATCAACTTGTTAGCCTGATTGTGCAAATCCTTAGCTTCGTTATATGTTGCAACAACGTTACCAAGTTGTCCATATATATATTGTTGGCATGTATTTTGTAAAATTCCGGATTCACCTGTCGGAAGTGATGCGACAGAACAGCCGCCAACAAAAATGGCGCTTTAACAATTCCAAAAAGAACACGTTGGAATTGGAAAATTACTAAGTTTTCCCTAGTTAGCAGTTTCTGTGGATTCAGGACCCACAGAAACCTTGTTACATCCCGATCAAGGGGGTGTAACCCTATTTGATGGAAAGCTTTTTTATGTCGGCTATTATGGCATATTTATCCTTACGGAAAGACAAAAGTATCTGGAGCAAGTTTGGCAGGAGATTTGCCCCTTTAAACATGCAGTCATTGATTGAGTGCTTTGATTGTTTTATCTTTGCTGACCTGTCAAATACTAACCTGGGCGGTGTGCTTTTTGTTAGGTCCAAGATCCCTTTATGCGGCAGATAATGTACAATATCTGGCTTGGATTTTGGATCTACTTTCTCTATCATTTCCAACTCGATGAGTAAGTTGAAATATTCGTTATAACGCTGGTAGAACTCAGGTAACTTTCGTAACTTGGGTAGATGATGCTCAAGTCTTTCGAATGACAGGTTAAAATTATCCGCCAACGGTGATGGATAGTTTTTATACAACCATCTGATTTGGTAACGATTGTTTACCAATTCGACATTCTTATAAAAGAGTTGGAGAGCGTCAGCTTCCACTTGAGCCTCTACCAAATTGTGAGATTTGATACCAATGGCGTCCAACCTCCATAAATTCTCAACCTCTTGTGAGATGGTTAAGAAGATAGGTGTGAAGATATCATTCACTTGTTTTTGATTTTGGATGATACCTCCCAACATATATCCGAACTCTGTCTTTATCAGAGTTAGAGTCGGAGAGATATGTTGTACATTTGTCACAAACAACCACATGTGGTGCAGAAAAGGCATGCCTTCTGCGCCCAGTGAGCCAGGTTGAAGATGCTCTTTGGAGTGTCTTGAGCCGCTTGGTTCACTATTTCCTGTTCTCTGTGTTCTGAAACAGAAGAGGGTTTGGGAGACTTGAATGAATTTCCCAAATCGCTGTGGTTCTGCCTATTGGATTTCTTGGGATTGGATTTATCCTTTCCCTTTCGTTGATCATTACCTTTTTGGAAGGTTGCAACCAAAAATTCTGAATTGCCTTTAGGCTTTTTCTTTTTGAATGAATCTGTGTTTCTATTAGGGTCTTTGTTGGAGGAACGTTGCTTATCGAACATCTCTTCAATCTTAATAAATTCCCTAATGGCCGAGAACAAATGTGAAACATGTCTTTCGTTGCTTTTTAGGTGATTCCTGTAAGACCTAGGTGGAAATTTTTTCACTGTAACGTTGAACAGTTGTTCCTTGTCTACAACAGGTGATACCAGCCGATAACGATCTACGAGGACTGCCAATCCATCCATAGTATCTTGAATGGACTGCAGCGTATTGTTTGTATAAGAAAAGTTAGTTATCTTATACCAGGTTTCTGCTCTGACCTTACTTGGATCCCCGTACCTATCATGCAAGAATTGGAGACGTTGTTTATAACCTACATTGTCAGGTGCAAAGTGCGAAAATTTTTCTACAATGTCTTTCGGCATTGCTTGTTGCAATAACTTTATTTTCTGAGGAATCGCAATATCTGTTAGCAAATGCACATACATATTAAAGCCTCAAATAAAACCTGGGTATTTCAGAATTGTGCCGTCCCATTTGTCGAGGAAGTACTTGGGAGGTTTTAGATTCAGAGCTGGTTTTTCTGCGCACGTTTCGGAGTCCAATTCCCAACAACGGGGAATTGGGTCCACTTCTCTTGCATGATTTGGTAGGTTTGTTATGTTACTAGTAACAGGTTGGGGAACCAGTTCGGTTACTGAGTCGAATGGTTTTTGTAGATTCAAATGTCCAATAGGGGCGTTCGATTCTAAATTATTCGAGTCAGTTTGAATAGAGCTTTCAGAGGTGGGGTAGGGGGAACCTACGCACACACGTTTCTGTGTTGGTTCCACTGACCCACTCTGATTGGTATTCAATCAACTTCGCTTATGGGAATCACTTGATTTGGTACGTAAAGGTTGACCATTACCTTGCTGGATGGCTAGGCGGACAAATTCGTAGCGGAATTGGTCCTTTCCCATTCCATAGACTTCCTGTACATGCTGGATCATCTTGGAACAATTCCGGCAAATTCTGTCTATGACTGATTTCGCATGTTCCAGCTTGAGTTGGTCTCACACAGCTTGTTGCGCAAGACCACACAGCTCCTCCATCCCCTTGCGTTCATGTTCCTCTAGCTGCTGTCGGAGGCGGAGCTCCTCTCGGTGTTCCACTTCCTGCTGAGGTGAACGTCCTCGGCCACCCCCTGCTCCACATCCTGTGCCTCTCTGCGCTTCAGTTTCCTCCTCTCTCCCTTGCAAAGAGGAAGATGGAGTGGTGAGCAGTTGAGGCTCAGGTGTTACCATTGGCACAGGGGCCAATAGGAACATCGCCTCAATTTCTCCCTGGCTGGAGCGAAGGCGCAGTATGGTGGAGCATGCGAGAACAATTTTATGTTTTGCTACTCCAGGCAGCGGCCGATTCAGTGTTTCTATAATCATAGCGATCATTGGCAGCTCCTTTCTCCCTTGAACTAGGGTAAGGTTGGGTGTGCTGATGAGGTTACTAAGTTCGATGACGTAGTAACCCACGGAATCGATGGCATCATAGTAGAGTTCAATATTTGTCTCATACATATCATCAGCTCCCATGGATAACGAGCTGTATCGCGATCCTGCAATGGAGGATTGCTCGGACAGGTCCTGGGGTGAATCTCTCGCCTATTCTTCCATTTGGCATTCCACATTTTGATGTAGAAGGCCACTGCCGTGTTGTGCAATTTCCCTAGCCAATGGTGCATTTGCGCCAATGGGGGTATCGGTTGACCGACGGAGAAGAAACATTGATGGGATGGTCCGGGGATTGGCTGCGCATCGGGTCCAAACAATGCTGCTGGTGGTGGTACAGTTGGCAGTGGAGGAGGGGGAGCAGGTGAATCGGCTTCTTGGATGGGATCCATTTCAAATTCTCTTAAAACAGAGAGGCCGATAAGAGACGAAATATTTTCGAAGTCCAAAACGGATTTTGCAAATTTAGGCGTGACCCATAGGCGCAATGAAGGGTATTCATCGCGGATCACACACATCTTTTTCAAATCCAAAAATTGTATTTGAAAAATCAAGTAAAAATATGAAAAATTTTCAGTCCAGAACGGATTTTGAAAAATTGGGCGTGACCTATGGGCGCAATGAAGGGTATTCATCACAGGTCACGCACATCTTTTTCAAATCCAAAAATTGCATTTGATAAATCAAGTAAAAATATGAAAAATTTTCAAAGTCCAGAACAGATTTTGATAAATTGGGTGTGACCCATGGGCTCAATGAAGGGTATTCATCACGGGTCACGCACATCTTTTTCAAATCCAAAAATTGCATTTTATAAATCAAGTAAAAATATGAAAAATCTTCAAAGTCCAGAACAGATTTTGATAAATTGGGTGTGACCCATGGGCTCAATGAAGGGTATTCATTGCGGGTCACGCACATCATTTTCAAATCCAAAAATTGCATTTGAAAAAACAAATAAAAATATGAAAAATTTTCAAAGTCCAGAACAGATTTTGAAAAATTGGGCATGGCCCATGGGCGCAATGAAGGGTATTCATCGTGGGTTACGCACATCTTTTTCAAATCCAAAATTTGCATTTGAAAAATAATCAGTACATATTAAAATTAATTCACTCGAAATGGCGTTGAAGAATTAGAGTTTGCCTTACGTAAAGTTGCATAACGCTAGGCCCCAAAGACATTGATGTTTTTGGGGTCTCTTTACGATTTTTTCTGATGAATTTTGTTCGTGGTCAGCATGTGTAGTCGGGGGAATGTATTAGGTTTCGTATTTTCAACGAAGTTTTTTGAAAATTGGTTCCAACTATTAGAATAATTGGATCCCATAAGTAGGTCAGAACACGTTCAAGTGTTTTGATCTACCAAAAGTAATGCATTCCGCCGTTGATGTTTTGAAGTACGAGGAGATCAAAGCATTCTAAAACGGTATCCTAACAAAGTTGACGAAGCGTGTGGTGTGAAAGTTACAAGTAATTTTCATACCCATAATGTTGTTAAAATTAATGGATGTTGTTAGGTTTGGACTTACCGTTTATTGCTGACGTATTTTTGTTTGAGGAAGATTGAGGACCAGTAAAACCCCTTACATGTTACTGGCGCTGCAGTGGATTCTTGTTGGCAAAAAACTCCAAAACTCTTCTTCGATTTCAACTTTTTGAAGTAGGAGTTGAAGCGCCAACATGGATGAGAATCTGTTTGAGGTTCTTGCCCAAAAATACACGATTGTTTCGTTAATTTATTTGAAAAGTTTAACAATGCCGAAACAATTGCACGAAAAATAAAGAAACGCACCAAGAGAAAAGCTTAAAGACAACCTAATACACTTAGAACTTACAGGAGTAGTTCGTAATCAAATCGACAGAACATGGCGATGTTGCTAGAATGACAGTTCAACACGATAGTGAATGTCATTTTTGCAGATCCTATTGGTGTTCTTATTGATCACATGATTGATTCAGATGTTCTTTCATTCCTTGACTGGAATGGAAGGACTATTGTCCGAGTCTGTGTGTGTATGTGCGATGTTTTTTCCAAAATTCAAAGGAAAAAGCATCGCTGTCTGTGTGTGTGTGTTGACCAGCAATACACATACAACTTATCTTCGCAATAAGATTGTCTTACATCCAAATGTGTGTAAGACAAAAAAGGTTACGCGAGCCGTTGCCTATTTAGATTTTTTGCTCGTCTTTCCAGACTCGCATGTTGACAAAATACGGAATAGTTTTTGTCGACATTTATGAAGTTTATTGAGGCAAAGCGTATTGGTATCCCTTCGTCACGATGGGGTGCCAATCTCTGTTTTAGGGATTGACAGCCTTAATTGCATACAGCCTTATGTCAACCATTTTTTTAATGTTCTTTTTTCGAAGAATATGTAATAATGGTTGTTGATGTAGGGTAGATGATATGTAAGATGGCCTATCCAGATGTGGTGACCTTGGTTTGTATCAAATTCTTCACAAAGATTTTGATGCATTTTTTGCTGGGGGCAGCTAAAAATTTTTGGTGAGAATAATTTTTAGCCTTGAATGAATAAAGGGAACGCGACATGTTGCAGAGAACTTGCCGTATTCTTTTATATTCTTTGTTTATTCAAGGATTATTTTAGTTTTCGTTATAATAATTACATCGAAATCTGTCGATGAATAAGCAATAATATTTTTTTTTCTTTTTAAAAAAAACAATATAATAAAAAATATTTTTTTGGAGAGTGAGAGTCAAATGGAATCGAATCCATTTGATTCATATACTCTTTTGTTTATTATATGTGAGGCTTATCATAGATTCACATATACGTATGTTGCCGGGGAGTATTTTCCTTAGGCTTTGTCGGCCGAGATTTTATTCTCTATAGGTTTTTTCTTTCTTCATTCGAGAAAGAAAAAATACATAGGCCTGAATTTATTGACGTGTATTTGAGGCCAGGTATAGTCTCAAATTCAACTTTTGTTGTATTCAAATTTAGCCTTAAATTCAAATCCATTTGTTTGCTACGAGAATACGATGCATGATTATGTTTCGCATTCTTATGTAACTTGCACAAGATCCTATATACAAATGAAGATCGTGTACTTGTGGATAGTCAAATGTTAATTTTTAGCTTTTGACTATAAACAGAGACATTTTGTCTAGAAAAAGATTTTTCTGGACAATGTAGGTATGTGTTCGAGGCTAATTTAAGTTTCAAACACAAGGAGAAATTATTTTTGCATATAATTAGTGATTACACTCATGCGCTCGAAGCCTCCGTTAGTTTCGAGTACATAATTATATGCTTAATTGTGCTCGAAGCCACCATCAGTTTCGAGTGCAAATTACTTAGGCATTTGAGGCTAAGATCAACTTCAAACGCTAAGTGCTGTTAAATCAATTTCCATTACAAATATTGACTTAAGTTGCCAGTGGAAGCGTTTTGTAGCAGTGAGAACTTATTCTATTTAGAATCAGTTTTCATTTTTCATCGAAACAAAATTGAAAATAGCCATATTTCCGACTTCAGAGTTTCTTTATGTGAAGCAGATGTTTGAAAAAGTATCTGTTTCTCTGAGAAAACCCCTATGCTCTCGCTACCATGTAGTGGTAGAGACACTATAGTTGTAGGCACTTATAATTAATGTGTGTGTCCAAAGGACTACAAAATATACGTCGTCACACACCTATCTTGCTCACTAGATCCGTAACAACTACGGCGACCTCCTCAGCCCAGTCACTCACCTACCTACATTTCTTCAGTAGGCGAGTTCCCTTTACACCCACCAGGCGCGCAGGAGATCGTGGATGTTCCAACCCATGATAGAAAGTACCTGTGTTTATAGAAGTGCTTCCTATAGATAGGACACCAAAATGCCCATGTGTTGTCTCCATCATATATATATCCTCAAAGGTATTTTGGCATCGATGCATTGCAAAAGAGAGAATTTGGTCACCGATGCACTATAAAAGAGAACATTTTGTAGAATGGAGGATGAAATTTGTAAGCACAAAAACACAGTTAAAGACTCATTATATATTTCATTGAAGACATCACATACGTGGCTGAACAGACAAATGAAACATTCAGTAAAGCAGAGGATAAAATGTTACAATACTGTGTGATCAGTATTATCAATGGTGTGACACAAAATAATGTCTGTTTAATAATGTACTGGTTACATAAATATCTAAATGATTATATTAGTAGTGTGAGGTAGTGTGGGAATTGTATCCCAATACATTTTAATACTAATGCAATATATTTTGTGTTTTGATACTCGTGCTAATCAGGGAATTTTTGTCAAATTTCAACCAGTCTTCCAATATGCTGCATGTGCCAGTATAGAGCCTTCATTTAGGCACAAAAATGCCAAAAAATACAAAATGGGGATTCCCAGGAAGTTTTGAGCCAGGAACAAAGCATAAAATTCCTGATAATTATTACTAGGAATGGGAATTGAGAATTCCTGCATAAAAAACTGCTTTTCAGTCTCTTTAGGTTTGTTTTATTTGCCAAAAAAAGGGACCCCAGGGTAACACCATCGAGACCAGGTTACTTTTTTTTTCACAAAAATGTCAAAATTGTTCTCCCGGAGTGACATTATCCTGCACCTTCTCGAGACTTTAAGAGGAGGAGTGAGCAGTTGTCAGGTTGGTGACTTTATATTGACATAGAGCTCAATTTTGAGAAATCAAAACAAGACAGGTTGGTATTTGGTGTCGAAGTGTCGATCACAGAATATTAATAATAATAGAGGACCCAGGTTCATCTAAATGCTGCAACAAAAAACAACACTGCTTTTGAAGCTATTTTCCCCATTCATTCATTTAATCAAATGAATGAATAAATTCAATTATTAATTTACAAATAACAATTAACACAAATTTTGTTGATAAAAATGAGATTGAAAATTGTTGGTACCTTAGCAATGGCAGATATTTTGATAGTAAAAGTGGTGCCATGTTTTGTTTCACATGCATCCTCGATTATATTTAATAATCTGTGGTGTCAACCCGAGGTTAACCTTTTTGTGAAAAATAAAACAAACATTTTGTAAATAGTGTGTGGAAAGCACAGAATATTAAATATAATGAAGGATGTATGCAAGACCAAAAATAGCATCACTTTTGAAACGAAGTATCCCTACTATTAATGATTGGTACAATTTTCCATCTCATTTTAATCTAAGAAATTCAGGTTGATGTGGTTTCTGAATTATCAGTTATATCTACTTGTTCATTTAATTCAATTATTTGAAATAAAAAATTCTTATCATTGCTATATGCCAAATATGAGCGAACAAATTTGAATTCAGTACCAAAAAGGTGAAGACAGCTCTTCAAATGGAATGCCATTTTTTGTTATAGCATTAAGATGGTCATACATCCTCTATTATATTTAATACTCTGTGGTAGAAAATCAGTGAGGTGCCTAAAGTTATATCAGTTTTTGTAAGTTTGTAACAGAGATATACTACCTACAACTAAGGCTCTTTATTAGCAGGTATGAGCATGAGGATGATAAGAGATGAGCAGCTATCTTGTGTTATTTGGTTTTACTCAGGAACTCATAAGCTATATTTTATTTGCCACAAATAACACCTGGGTGACGCTGAGGGAAGCTATTCTGCTACTTTTGAGTAAATTCTGCTTTTCAGTTGGTGCATTTATCGTGCAAGAGCTGAATAGCACCTCTTGGTGTTGTCCTGGTGTCGACATTAGTGACAAATAAAACAATCCTATAGTTTTTCATGAATTTAACAGCGTTTATTATTATTATTATGATGTATACCTATATATAATATTAAATAGTACAAAATGGCAGTTCACCCTTATATACATACCTGCTAAAAAAGAACCATACTATAGGTATATGCATTTTTATCTAATTAGTGTCCAGTCTTAAATCCACCTATTTAAGCTCTGTTTGATAGGGCTGTATCAACTTACACCATCCTACACCATAGTGATGCCAAAAATATCGATATTTTAAGTATCGATACTTTCCCTTCAATATCGATATCCATTTGAAATTGCGAATCGGAAATTGGGAATGGGAATTTAAGTTTTTATGAAATGAAAACTGTACTATATTTTGTTAATCGTCAGTTTTAATTTTTGAATCGTGAATACATAATGATAATATTCAGTGTCTTGTTTTTAAATCCTACTTCCTCTTCCTCTTTTTCAAATTTATCGCTAAATAAACGTATAAATGGCACATTGTAAAAAATATAGATATATCAATATTGTATTGATATTCTCACAGAAATATCGATACTATATTGATATTTGGCATCACTACTACACCAAGAGGGCAATTCCACAGATGTGGGAATGTTAAATTACTTTGTACCAAGTTTTACTTGAATTATTGTGGAATATCCCTACCATCGTATGTTGGGTAAGTTAGCATAATCCTATCAAACAGAGATTTAATTTCCACTAGTAAAATTCTAGTATTGTCAAATAGTTAAAGGGTATTTTAGAAATTGGTTCACAAAAAATTGAACCAGCCCAGGGGGTGTGAACAGTACACTTTTTTCCTGATTTTTTGCAATAAATAAAAACTAATAGTGTTCCTCTCCTTTTAAATTCATAAATTTGACCTTCAGATATATACTTATAAACATGCTTCTTGAAATATTCCCCAGAACATGTCGGAGGTGAGTTGACTGAACCTTATTATATATATATATATTATCTACATACATTTTCGAACAAGGCTCTGGTTGCCTGTTTAGCGTCGGCATGTCTTAAGAAACAGAAATCGTACAATATGTACGGTCGAAGACGAAAACGAACAATGTCACAATGATAGATAGTAGGTAAGCACCAAAAAATATTATTTGAAAAGTAAACACACCGTGCGCCACAAATTACGCTGCCGTCAAAAGAACAGCGACGTCCAAACGCCACAACTGCTTTCTGGCTGCTTATACGCCTTCAACCCGCCTAAATGTTTCGCTTTTTTTTTTGTGTTTTGTTTTGCGGGCGGTTCGAGAAAATCATCCCCTCCACCGGACGACGGCAAATGACCTTCTTACACGGTGTATAACGCGGAGGTATTACGTCGTCGTCTTGCGAAATAACCCACCCTAATCCCTCATTCTGTGTCAATGACCGGCGGAGCAGTGAGCAGTCCCGTCCGTCGTACGACCGTTCGTCCACTCAGGCCTCAGCACTCGTAATCGAATTGACCTCCGCCGGTCGGTTGCTATTTTCGAATTGCCACTGCACTGTGTTCGGTTTCACTGTTCTTCCATGTTGGATAGAAAAACGTCAACAACAACAGCTACAACAGCTGTTTGAAGAGAAAAACAAAAATGCCAGTCGGAGAGAAAGAGACGTACCAACCAGCCTCGGTGGACTGAAATATTTATTGTGGAACACAATCATTTTAATAGCTGTCAAACGCAGTACCGGCTCCGTTAGAAAAAGTAGGATTTTAAAAATTAAAAAATTACTCGCTAAAAAGTTATTTCCTGTTAAATTTTGTCGCTGTTGATGTAAAATTACGCGATTAAAAATAATCATCTCCTTCAAAATATAAACGAAAATTAACTTTTGGATATAACTTCGCACCCATCCACACCACAATTGCTAATATATTGCAATAAATTATAGTCGAAATTTTTACGGGTTCAAAATCAAGCATTTTATGGCCGAAATAATATAAAAAAAAAGCAGAGCTGTAAATACTGTCCAGCTGATCTGCATCAAAATCAGTAACATGCAGGGCCGGATTTAGGGGGGTGCAAAGGGTACAACTTTATCGGGCGGCACATTTTATAAGGGCGGCACATTTTTTACTTTTTTTTTTTTTAGTAACATTAAGTATGACTGTATGACAGGGAAAAAATATTTAATTAAACTTATAAATTTTTAATCTAGTAAAAACTCCTGATAAAAATCTATAAAAAAATTTTTTGGGGATAGGGTGGGTTGCTAAAATTAGAAAAATGAGGGAGCGCAAAAATTTTATTGTATCAGGGCACTTGAGCTGTAAATCCGACCCTGGTAACGTGTTAGAATAGTTCATAAAAAATATTTGTTCTGATTTACATTCCTGCTGGTCTAAAATTAGGCATTTCATAGCCAAAATAAAAATAGTATTACTGAAAGTATCCCATATTCGATCCTCATAAAAATTAATCGCAATTTATAGTAAACGTAACAAAATCTGAAAATAAAAGATTTTCTTGGGCCATGTGCACGCACACAACCACACATTTCTAACACAGACACATTTTCTCCTCTCTTTTTTCCCTCCTTCACGCATAAATTCGCACCTACGTTTGCAGTTGCACCATGCGCCACCTGCACACTTTCGTTTTTACCCCACACCCCACAGTGAAAACAAAAATGTGTTCCACATTTAAAAAAATGCGTTTATCATTGGACACCAGGTGTAAGTGAAACTTCTTTCGAGATATTGCTGAAATACACCCGAATTCACAAGTAATCTTTCATTAAATATTAATTACACCATTCAAACTCACATTTTTAACTGACTTCAATAAAAAATGGGATCTAGGTTTAGGGACTGGAATTATTGAAGTCGGCACTCTTTTCCTTTACCAGCTGTAGGCTTTATACATGCGTCAGTTCCTTCCAATTTTAGGACAAAACTTCTTAATTAGCTCCGACTTCAATAATTCCAGTCCCTAAACGTAGATTTTGCTGGAGAAATTTTAAAATAATTATTTTTCACTTTTAAGTGACACGTTTTATTGTTTTATAAGTAGGTTTCTTCAGAAAATCTACTTATTGTATTAGTCCCCGGTGTTGTGGCTGGGTACGTTTTTTGTTTCATGACGGTAGAAAAATTTTGGTACCAATAACAAATTCATTCACTTATATATACATATATAAAATATATAATATATAATAGATAGATAGATAGATAGATAGATAGATAGATAGATAGATAGATAGATAGATAGATAGATAGATAGATAGATAGATAGATAGATAGATAGATAGATAGATAGATAGATAGATAGATAGATAGATAGATAGATAGATAGATAGATAGAAGTCAATTTCGGGTTCCCACGGTACAAGTCGCAATTTTTGTCTTATAATCAATAAATTTAATACGAACATTATACTAAGCCAAGGACCAGATCTATTGATTTTGGTGCAGATCGGCTGGACAGTACCTTTGGTGCCGCTGTTTTTTTTTATATTGGTCATAAAATGCGGATTGGAAACAAATATTCATTAAAATTTTTTGTAGTATGCTACTAATTTTGGTGAGGGTCGACGGATGATATTTCCAGTAAAGCTTTTTTTTCTCTTTTTTTTTTTATTTCGTAACTTCATTATATTTCTTCGGTTTTATTTGAAGTTATATGATTATTTAACATATTTTATCATCATTTCAAGAAATAATGCTTTTAAATTTCATATTGTCCAATATTTTGTCAGCAGCTAACATATTTCATACAATCATAACATACCATTTACGCATATGAACTTACAGACAATTAATGTGACCATCAAAATTCATAATTTTTTTTCTCGCAAAACCACTTTTATCTAGCGAGGCTTGCTGCACTAGAGTTTTTTTTTAAGTCTATTCTGTCAGTTCGATTTTTAAGTAGATTTTTTGAGTATTCGGACCATTGGTGAGAGTGGGAACGTGTTTCGTTTCATGATCTTCTTAGCATATTGGCACTAATTTTGAGAATTCGTTGTTTTCTTATATGAATTGCGTTGAGTCTCATTTCCATGCGTAATTTTGATAGGTTGGTTTCAAAATTTGAAACACATATTCGGATTCACTTATGGAAGAATCCTATTGTTTTTGGTCCGGATCGGGTCCATCGTTCGTCCAGTAAGTCATTTTATGCATTTTTATTGAGCAAGGTAAAAATTGTAATTTCCAATCAACAGACCTGAAATTTGGTATACATATGTGCATTAAGTTAAAGACAATACCTACCAGTTTTGGTCGGATAGGTCTTACGGTGGGGGGATTTATTTGCATTTTTGACATGTTTATGGCTTTAAAAGGAGTAATTTTCAAGCTATACCAGGGGGCATTGCTCCCCTGCACCCCCTCCTGGCTACGCCTGTCTAGGTTGTAATCTGAGGTGTCTTATTTTTTTAGACGGTGACAATTTTTGATGTCGGATAGGTGCCAAGGTCACACGAATTTACTACCAAGTTGTAGTAATAAAGTTATACTTCAAAAAAAGTCAGCAGCAGTTCCGGTAGAAAACGTAGAGATTATAAATCATTATTGATATTTGTATTAAATTTTGTAGGTGTAAACTTAAAATTACATAGTGACACATTGAAACAATTACCTCTATCAAAATCTAAACAAAAATAGATTTTTTGACGGTATCTTCCAGCTAATCCACACCAAAACTGGTAGCATGTTACAATAAATTATAGTAAATATTTTCAGCAAATTTCGTAGTCATTGGTTTGAAATTAAGCACTTTATACCAAAAAAAAAAAAAAAAATAGCTGTATTGGAAGTACCATCCGGCCATTCTGCACTAAAATCAATAGGTCAGGTCCTTGGGTTAGTACTAATGTTGGCCTTCCAAATTTTGTGACTATCAAACAAAAGTTGCGACATCTACTCGTAATGAATTTATTCGTCTCTATAATTTCATTGACGAATATATTCCTACACCCAAACAAAAATATGTGGAATTATATAAACAATAATGCATTGTTTACGAATTAGATTCTTCTTCTTCTTTCTTACCATTTATACCCACACACTAATACTTATTTTACACTAATCGCAGTGAACACTAATATACCTAATTGTGTGCATAAACTCACATTTGTTGTGTAGACGATGCTGATTATTAGAGGAACTCATTCGATAAATTATTATGTGAAATTTTATTAGGTAAACTTACCTGTACTGTATGTACAAAATTATTATATTTTAAAGTACCAATTGTGTTGTTATATTTTATTTAAAGACTAAGTAACCTCCCTTCACTTGAATTTCACCTAAAAATTTTTTTGCACAATTTTGTACTTAAAAATGTGGGAACATTGCAACTCTTATAAAAGTTCCAATGTAAAAATAAAATGTTACCACACTCTTAAATATAAAATTGTGCCAAGTCATTTTCAAGTGAAGTTAAGTGAAGGAAGGTTAAAGTGACATTTGCAAATATGGGTCTGAATCCAGAAAGTTAGGTTCGTCCATATGAATGTGGATGACAAATTAATTAAAACAATTCACATTTAGAGGTATTAATATTTATTATAATATTGATATACTCGTGTAAGTTGTAACCCATAGAGTGTACCTCTACCGAAGTGATAGTACTCTTTCATGCCGTTACACTACCGACAAGAAAATAGCTTATGTGTATACATACATATTATTATATAGCCTACATAAATTCGAGTTTTTGGGGTCAAATTTTCCTTGGGTTCTGAAACCAAAAATGCGATCGTTTCATGAAATCGTAGATATTGAAAGAAGACTTACTTGAAAATGTGTTGAACTAATTTTCATTGTACTTCATATGGCTTAATAAGTGAATTTGGCTTGTTTTGGTTATTGTTTGTCAAATTAATGATGTCAAGGTTTTTTTGCGTTATTGTTCTGGTTATGGTTTTGGTTATAAGCAAACACGCCGACTTTTTTTAACTTAATAAGTAATAATATTAAAAATTTTTAAATAAGCTTTCTTTCATTTCATACCGTGTAGGTAATAATACCTTAAGAAAATAAATAAGAAAAAGACAATAATCAAGTTGGGTTGGGCAAAAAATTTTTCCACACTTTCTCAGGTGCCAATGATTTTGAAGGTCTACGCCCACTAATTGTTACAAGCCCTACTTCTGATAGGCATAGAATTTTGTTATAGACTTTCCAATTTGGATATTGAAATTAAAATACGGTTTTTTTAATGTACAGTAGTTATCATAGCTTATCATTACCGACTATAGCACTCATACGAGTTTTGAACTCGATACTATAATTTATTTTCCTTGTAGGATGACTGCTATTTCTGAAATTTCTATCTTGTTTTCTCATCGTATTTACTTTCTTAAAGTTTTTAGTTTCATTTTTTGCTTACCGATATTTAGTTTTACTTTCTTAAGGTACATCCGGAGGGTAACGTATAACCAAAGGATACCATAATTTTTTAAATTAAATACCTCACCTATACTCTGTTACCTGACGTCATAATCAAGAATAAATGATACAGTTAGTAGGGGGTGAAGAAGAAAAGGTACAAACTTTGAGTATATACGTTATGAAAGGCTGATTCGCATAATATTTCTTCAGGTAGCTACTATCAAACGCAAACAGCGTTTTCGGAGGAATGAAATTACTCCATTTCGCGAGCTACTATATCTATATATATACGAATATAGAGATATATATTTCACAATAATTTCGTCGCCCGAAACACTCCGTCGTTGAAGAATAGAACTAGGAGAATCATCAGGCCCTCCATTACATATATACACACAAAGGGTACAGATTTACATTGTTATACAACGATAAGCATCAATTGAGGATATTTCGTAAGATAAACGAACATGTGTTTCATGCAGATAAATGTGAATAATATATATTGGTTCGTGACGTCAGGTACTTCTTCGCACCGTCAGGGTATGCAGTAAAAACATAAAAGAGAGAGAAAAGAAGAAAAATCTGGAAGAAAATATATACTTACGTAGAATTACGAATGGTGAATGTTGGGTCGTATTATTCTACTCACCATAACACACTGGTTCGCTTTCTTCCCCCACCCCTCCAACGACGACCGCCAACTCGTTATTTTGTTGTTGACGGTAATTTTTCCTCTTTCTCGCTTTAAAATGTACGGAACACATAGGAGTCCGGCTTTAAAAAGTTGGCATTATACGTTCTCCTTCCCCCTTGCCTAAGATGACTTCATGGGTTGTTGTCGCTGTTGTTTTTGTTGTTTATGTTATTATTGTTTTTGCCGTCGCCTCACAGTCAACGTCGTGTACTTAACCTCCGTAACCGCCCCCCGCTGCTGCCGTCGTCACCGCCACCGCCACCACCACCACCACCAACATCGTCGCGTCGGGACGAAAAACCACGAAAAACTCGCTTTCTGGACGCAGCGTGGTGTTTCTTCATTTTCTTCTTTTTGAGCTGGTGAAATTGGCGCCCATTAGGAGTGGCGTGTGCGTGTTTTGGAGCTGCACATGATCCACGAATGTTGTTGTTGTTGTTAGTGTTTGGTTGTTTCTGTTTAAAGGTTCTTTTTTTGGCATTGATTTTTGTATAATTGAACAGTCTCTTTTTCAATGCCCCATCCATGATTTCCATGAAGGAACAGGGAATTTATATTTTAAGGAAAAAAAGAGATTAGACAGTGAAAAGGTTCAAACTTTGTTACTTGAACTGTTGGTAATTTCTTGACGAACTGAATAATAATGACTTGTAGTGGTGTCGATTGTTTTTTGGATCAATCAATGGAACTGGACCATGAAAAAATCGATTTTTTTCAATTTTTAGAATTTGAATCACTTTTAATCAATCAAACAATTTTGGCAAAATCAATTTTTGATTTTTTAAGAAGTCAGTAAAAAAATAGGTAATTTTGCGGATTAATCTTCAATTTTTAATTATCAAGTTGAAAAGAGAACAAGCTACATCGCTAGACGATGTGGCAACAGGGTTTTAGCTTTAATTTTATGATTTTTTTTTCTTTCTTTTTTTATAGGTTTGTTTTATTTGTCATGAAAAGTGACCCTAGGGTGACACCATTAACATCAACTATGAATGAAAACTGGAAATAAAAAAATACAACGAGAAATTTTCGAAGTAAGTATTTTCAAAAAGAAGACAACTGTTGGAAGGAGTTGATATAGCTATATATTTCATTTAATAATACTAATTAACGAAGACGAAACCGTTGAAATTGAAACATTATTGTCAATTGTCACATTTTCCATAAATTTATCGCAAAATTAGAACTAAAAAAATAGATGGATACTGATAACATCATATAAATGGATGAAAATTTTATTTTCATTTTTTCACAGTTGAAAAAGAAAACATAAAACACAGATTGAAGAAAATGAAGAAGGAAAAGGAAAAATAAATAAATAAATAAATAAATGTTCGCAGATATCGTCATAAAATAGAAAATTTTATTTTCATGGTTAAAAAATAAAACATATCTCAGGCTGATAAATAATGAAGGAGGAGAAGGAAAAACATAGTGATTTTAATAAGGTTTTTTGCAAGCAAAAACCCTAAAAAAGAGGAATAGAAAAAGAGAATATTGATCAAGTTTTCAGTTTTTACATTTTGTTTTTTTTAGTTGTTTTCAATGTTTCTCGCATAAACAAACTATATGATCGATAAATCGATTTTTGATTTTTCAACAGTCAATTATCAATCAGATTAATTATTTTCTTCTCCATCAAATCGATTAAAATTGATTGAAAAATTTTGAAAAATTGATACCACTAATTTATTCATATGAAAAGCATGGTGATTTAATTTTTGACGCACCAAATATAATTTTTCCTTAGTGGGTCAAAAACTGACTCACCCTGTATGTACTGGAAAGTTGTGGTTCCGTAAAGAGTGCCAAATTTGTCTCTTATTATCACAGGATGAAAACAGGACCTTACATTTTTCCTATGTATTTTTCTATAAGAAAAGAAGGGTTTAAATTGATTTTCTAAGAATGGGAAAGACTTTAATATGGATGATCACTAATTGTCAGAGGATTATCTTAAATCTTATCATATTGTAAAGGTAAAAATTCATCTTTAAAAGAAATTTTCACATTACAAGATCAGTATATATTATACCTGTTTTCATCCATTGTCCAGTTTTCTTTTGATTACTAGTTTTGCCGCCAAAGTGTGTTTCTATTGCCTCCACTTTTTATTAGGTACATTTATTAGACTGGAATTTTTCTAGAGAAAAATTATTTGATGGACAATGGAGGCAGCATACAAAAAATTCTGCTTGTAGCACTAGTTGGAACTTTCAAAAATTTGAGGGTAGCTATCGATGCTAAGAAAATAAGTTTTCAATTTTAAAAGTCAAGAAAATCAAATATTTTAACTTTTTATATCATTTTTCTCTTGATGTCAGAGGAGAAAACAATTTGGTTCCTAGCTGAACTTTCATTGTGTATGGTGAACTTAATGGATCTTTTGTTTCAATTTTTGAAAAAATAAACTGTTACTGATTTTCCACATTTATCACAAAATTAAAATCAGAAAACATGTATGGTAGATACTTAAATTTTATTTACACATATCTTTATAATTCTTACCTTTGACTATATTGTACTGTACCAATAAAGCTACATAAGACCAATGTACTTTTTAATGTCAAGACATGTCGGCAAAAAACTAGGTAATCCTTGGGTACCTTCTACGTATTTTTGACGTTTTTCTTGAGTTCACTAATTTAGAATACATCTGATGAAGAAATCCCTTTAATTCACAAGGATAGCATACATCAACACAAAATAAAATATGTCAGAAGGTATGCTGTGGTTGCCTATTTAGCACCAGCATGTATAATCAGAAATCATCTTTCTTTAATATTCCAGTTCTATGAAGCTAAAGACCTCTACTAATGTTCTTCACTACCAGGTGTACACATGTGGTTGATAAGAGATGAGCCACCATTTTGATTTTGTTTGCTTACATTTACAAATAAGGAAGGATCCACAGATTTCATTGACCAAAGTCAACTTCATTTATCATGCCCTGAAGTGAAAACCACAACATCTCAAATTGATATCTGAGGGACCCATTTTTGACAGAAATAGAGTATTTTAAAATGTATTATCAAGGTTCTATCTTTGATGTGTTTTTGATAGGGCATTGAACATCTCTTTATAGCTGTCTCTGGTAGAGATATAATTAATAATGGAAAATATATAAGAATTTCTCAAGTATGTTCTTGCATTTAGGCCTTAGTACTTAATACCCAGGTATCAGTAAACATGAAAATCTGTGCCAAAGTAAGCATGGGTTTACTACACATGTGCAGTAAGCAGGCTGACCAGATATTTTTCAAACCAAAAGAGCATAGAGGTGTAATTGCTGCCAACCTTCAAAAATAATTTTATCTCGCTTAGCTCAGATGTAAATTAAATTTCCTTGCATTTTTTAAATTTTTTATAAGACTTATTTATTATTGTTTCTTCACTTTTGGTGTAGGTTCACTAGAGATGTCAAATACTGATAAAAAAATTTATCAATAATAATCAATAGTTATGAGTTTTGAGTTTTGAAGAAGTTATCAATAACTATGGATATATTTGACATCTATTTACAATTTTCAGTCTCATTTTAATCCACAAAGTTCGTGTATGTTGTGGTTTCTGAATTATTAATTATATTTATTTGTTATTTTAATTCAATTGTTTGGAGAAAAAAATTCGCATCTTTTTGTTACTGCCTGAATATGAGCGAAAAAATTTGAATTTGGCTCTGTAAGAGGATGAGAACTTCAAACGTTGAGCCGTTTTTCATAGCAGCGTTTACATGGACGTGCTCCTGCCCCTTCTATTATATTTAATTAATTTAATACTCAGTGAAGGTTGGTTGGTGGCTTGGTGGCTGGTGGGCAACTACAAGTAATCCAATCTTCTAGTCATACGCAGTAGTCAGTCCCACGTAACATGAAAGCCACCTTACTGTGTAATTCGACAACCCGTCTAATACTGATATTTAAGAAAATCGCGCACGCGTTTTCAGGTTTTGTGTGTGTGTGTGTGTGTGTATAAATATTTTACACAGTGCATGTTTTGATCGCGAATTATCAGAACGCCGGCATAATTCTTCGGCAATCTACGCAGTTTCTCTGCGGCACTAAAATATTCAAGTACGTTCGCGTTTTGTTGTTATTTGTTATTTTTCGTGTAATACTTGTGGTACTCTGTGAAATTCCACATTAGATTATTCAATACGTTTCCCTCTAAAATTTTTTTTCGTGATCTCGCACGTGGGTATTTTATAATTATATTTTGGTTTAATTTATTTGGTGTTAGAATATCGTTCAAGTTAGAATTGAAGAAGAAAAAGTTTCTGGTACCTTTTTCTCGTTTCACCGGAAATTTCATCGAATATCTCGATTATTTGGTTGATGAATTCGTTATAAAGTTGTTGCCGGCTTTTGTTATTTTCACTTGTTTCGTGGAGTGTATTTTGAGAAATATCAATTTTCAAGTTTGGTTCGTTGACTTACGATTGGTTCTTTGTGGAAGCTGCATTATTTGTAATAATTCGCTCATAGTTGGATTCATAAGGTGAGAAATAATGATTTTCTTTATTTTTTTCATTTTTTTTAATTAAACTCTTTCATTTAACTTGCCGACCGGTGCTGTCCGTATTCCGTCTTTATATCTATTCCTCTTTTTTGTTCTTATTTGCCGAGTCCAAACAAAAATTTTTTAAATATTGCTAAGCAACTTTCGATGGTATTTTGCTAAGCAATCATTTAATAACTTACGTACGTGTTTTATAACTTCGTAGTACATTTTCATTCCTCACTTGATTATAAATTTCCTTGACACTTCATTTTATACGCAATGTAATTATCTTCCATTCTTCCAAATAATTTTTATATTTTTATTTTTTTTTAAATTTAATTTCACCTAATTATATTCCAACGAATTGCAAAGTATGTTATTAATTTAAAACTTCTGGTGTCAGAATGATGTAAAAAACCTTAAATTATTGTTAGCTAACAAGAGAAGGTATTATATTCTAAAAGGAAAACAAAACCTTCGCCAAAGCACTCTTGCTGTTATTTTATTCGACAATCAGTCATTTATTTAGTTTCACACCTTATTTCACATAATTCAGTTTCATCAAATTATCAATCATTCATCTATCTATTTTTTATTTTTTTATTTTTTTATTTTTGCCAGAGATGTTTGATAATATGTGTGGTTTTTGCTCTTTCATAGTAGTAATTCTTTTTTCATTTTTATGCAGGTTTTTTACTCAGAATTAATCGGCCAATTAAAAATCATTCTCTTGAAACGATCTGTGGCGGGGGTGGGTACGTTCTTTTTTTTTATGACTCGCTCAATATATTCTATGACTTCTGGCGCCATTAACTTAAATTCATATGTATATGTTTTTTCCTTGTTAACTCAGCAAGGGTTGCAATTTTTGTCCTGTAGTCACGATATTTAGTACATAAATTATTACTAAGATTAGGACCTAACCCACTGACTTCGAGAAGGATTGGCCTGGGCGGTACTTGCAGTACGTCTGTTTCTATTCAGATTTTGGATCCCTATTGACAAAATGTTTAAAAAATAATGGCATGGCGAATCCGGCGGTGGATTATTGATACTCCCGCCGACTTTTTATCCGGGGTGCGTATTTTTTCAGGTTGCGGTTGCTGTTTGAAAACGCTCTGCCTCAGTATCGGAAAGAAAAAATACGAAGTTGCTGGCCATTTTTTAACAGCAACCGTAGCCTGAAAAAAATACGCCCCATGGGCTAGACGTAATATACTCTGTTCACGCTGAGAATTGCATGACGTCAGAACCATCGTAGACGTAGCGGTTGGTTGTTGGTTGGAGTGAGATGAAAAATGGTATAGATGCCCATTGTTATGCGATAATAAGCATAATTTTGTTGAGTAAACAAACATTGTGTTTCGAGGAGACAAGTGTGTATATGGTTTATGACGTCACGCTTTGTGATGTGCCACTTTATATAATATTCAGAGAAATTATCTTTATCCCCTTCTTGTGTTCCGAAGGGGTCCAAGAATTGATTTAATTCTAAATTGGGGCCATAAATTTGAATTCAGCCTCCCCAGAAAACAATCATGAGATGTATCACTGGATAATACGAGGAAAAATTAATATACCCCTTTTTTGTGGACCCAAATGAAACCTGATTGTAAAAAATAAAATGAAACAAAAACAGAGAGAATAATATCTGCCTCTCTAACCAGCTGAAGATGAAAAAACAGAGAGGAAGAGGTTTATCAGTTTTCTTTAGCTCGTTTTGGCTTGTTTGAAGAAATATTTAGTCCAGTTTCTATTTTCACAAATTTTATCCCTAGGGGAGCTCTGGACTTCCACAATGGCTGTAAACCTTTTTTAAAATAACACAATTTTTTCTGGAAAATTTAATGTGGATCTGTCCAGCGGTTCTGGAGTGATAGTGCTTCCTACAGTTTTCAGCCCTTAATATTTTGTATTGTAACTAGTCGTTAACCCTGTTTTCGCCAGTTTGTGAAAAAGTGATGAAAAAATCAAAATTGGAGAAATCGAGACATTGTCTCCAGTCAGTAAAATTTTCAGAAAATCTTATTAGTAAAAATGTATTCTGTTAAGAAACAGAAAAACAAATTTTTACGGTCACCCTATCCAACTGACAGTGGAAAAAATGTCGCTTCAAAAAGTGTTTTTGGTCCGTACCTGCTGCCCCTTTTAAATTTTCAGAATTTTGAAAAAAACGTATCTAGACTAGATATTTGATGCAGCCTCATGCTAATTTTCGGCCTTCTAGCCCAATAAGAAGTGTGAAAAATAAATGCGGATGGTGATCAGGACGTTTTTGAATTTTATTTAGCAGATATATAGTCGATAATAGATGAGCTGTTACTCGCGTAGTGTCTAATTGTTTCAACACCTTTTTCTTGTAGACCCAAATGAAACTCGATGAAAAAAAACGAACAATGAGACAGAGAATCATATCCACCTCATCAACCTGTATTCGTCAGGTGATGAAGAAATAGAGGGGTAGAAGTTTTTTTCAATTCTATTTTCTACTCGTTTTCATTGAGTTCAAGAAATGTTCCGTCTGTTTTCTATTTTCACAGATCGTAAAAAAAAGTAATTTTTCCCCCAGGGGGTTACAGACTTCCTTAACGGCAGTAAACTTTCCTTTGAATAATACGATGTTTTCTGAAAAATCTCATGCAAATCTGTCCAGAGGTTCTGGAATGATAGTGTTTCCAACAGTTATTAACCGGTAGTATTTTATATAATTTGTAGAGACAGAGATAGATAATGCGTAAAGATATAGAGATAGAGATGTGATTTAGCACGATCATATTTGCCACAATTTTTGAAGCTTAAATCTTCAACTCTCCATTTTTACCGGCTGATCTTAAGTTTTTTCAGTACCCTCCCTGTAGTCCGCTTCATACTTGGTTATTTCTGGCACTCCTTTAAAAAATTGATGAAAAATATTCATTGCTTGTTAGGTAAAAGAAAAACTTTTTGTGTGCAATAAAAATCCTGTAGACCTATAGATAGACCGAAAACTGATTTTAAAGTGCATTGAAAATCCAATAAAGTTGAACGATAGTTCAGTAAACTGGTAAAATATGGAGTGAAACTGGCTGAAATTTCATCAAAAGTGCTGCAAGTAACAATTCAAATAAATCAAACATTGCAATAATAATTAAATTACAAGAAAATTGACTTTTCTTATTTTGGGTAGGATTAGCGGCTTATATTGTTTCCTCAAAAGTTGAGAGTATGCCGGAACCTTTTAAGGAAAAATTCTAAAAGTGAAATTCAACGCAGTAAAATGAAGTATTACTGTAGTTATGATGATTTTGAGAATGTGTCTTTGATTTTTATTTCAAGGTTAAGCAGGTATCTGTAGTAATGCGTTTTTCAGACTTGATTTTTTTCTTTCTGTTAATTGTGTGACTGTTTGGATGAAAGTTAAAGAATTTGCCCTACCTACCTCTTGAAAAATTTAGCGAAATATTTTTCTCATAAAAATGTTTATTGGTGAAAATTGAATTAAAATTTCTTGAAAAATTTGATGACTTTTTCAGAAGTTAATTGCATATTAGACCAAAAAGATTAGCACTAAATTCAATTACGCCTAAGTATCTATTAAAATATAACTGAAACTAAAAAATTATTTTACTGACTGAAAAATACTTCAATGAATGAAATAAACAAACATAAGAAAAAAAAGTTGAAATGTATCAAAAATTAAATTTGTAAAATAATTCAAAAATTTTACAAATACGAAAATTGTAAAAGCAAATTTTTCTAGAAACTATTCTGTTTTTTAATGCACTTTTTTGTATAAAATAAATTATTAATATTGAATTCATTAGCTTCACATTTTTGTTATATTGATAAGTTATGAGTAAATCCCGAGTGAACCATAAGTCTGATGACTAATAAGCAAGTCTAATTTTAAAATTGGTCAGTGGATAATAATATGGTTTACTCAGAATTAAAGATTGGGGCAGTAATGAAAAATTTCTATTTCATCCATGTGGCTTCAGAATTATCCCAACATGTTTTAATATATCCTATTTAAATAGAAATATGTTTCTCTTATTGAATTGAAATTATGTAAGAACTTGCTTCCTTTACTGTGTATCATGTATCTACAAATATGGATCTGTATGATTTTAGGCCTTCATCAAATTTTCCAGAACAATTAATATAGCTTAATATGTATGCAAATTTATTTTCATTCATCCTCTTGAAATCAAAAATATTGTAATATAAATTCCACGAAAATATTTTAAGAGTGCCTCAGTTGTAATATGCCTTGTACTGTGTCCTGTGAGGCTTTGCTTTGGGTCTCATAAATGTGAAGAACAAATAACTTACTATGGTTTTGAATTACATGGGAATGCAGTATGTTATAGAAGTTAAAAAATAAGTAACGTAGTTAATTTTCAAGCAATCGTATGAACAAAATCTGTGAGATTTCGCCATTAGCTGTATTCAGTTTGCCTTTTTTAGGAAATTGTTAATTATTCCTGGTCATAAGTGGTATTCTTTTTTTCAAAAATTATTAACACATTCGCTAATGATGATTCCACTGGTGGGACAACCATCAAATGATACATGTACTTCAATAAAATTGACCATCAGTGACGTAGCTAACGGAGCATGGGGGAGGGTCCCCTCAAAATGTTTTTAGAGTCGGAAAAATTGACTAGTTGCATGTATACAATTTGAAAACGGTTGAATTTGATGACTTTTTTAAAAAGTTATTTCAAAATTTTGCAGCCGTTGCAAATTTTAGTTGGAAAAATTGGCAGGTGTTATATACTTATTGGAAAATCGTTCCAGTTGATGACCTTTTATTTATTTATTTTTTTATTTTTTCATAAGCTGTTGGAAACTTAGAAAATTTCTGTTGGCGATTTTCGTTTTTCTTCCCCCCTCTGAAAATAAAGTCCATTCTCTACGTCTCTGTTGACATTATTTAAAAATTCATATCAGTATTTGGCCGTCTACTCCCTTGTTTTCATATTTTCGCGGCAATTAATTTTGATTTTGCGCAGGTAAGACTTAAGTTTGGTGTAAATCAAAAATGTATTTATCTTGACCAAATTTTTGTCAGACGTTGGATGCTCCGGTTCAGATGAAAAATCCTCCAAATTCGTATCCACTTGGAAAATGATTTTCTACAGTTTTATTTTTCAGTTGATTTTTTATTTATTTTTGATTATTGATTACTCATTCCTTAGTCACGTTTGGTAAGAAGTTATTCACTGTTACGGACTCGGGTAATCGTATAACGTCAAAACCTTAAAGGTTTCTTAATGATTTCTCAAAAATTAATTTGTGGAATTGTCCTGTTTAAGTTTTGGAAAATTCAAATAAAGGCCGATCGCACCCCGGCAGTTCTTAACAGTCTACTATAGAATGAGTGACATATTTTCATGTTCTCATTCACCTTTCTGTGGTTTTTCAACCACCTTTTATCGGATACGAGTTTTGCCCTGTGATTTAAGAAGGTTCTTCGATGCGTTGATCATTTGTTTTTTTTCTTCTAATTATTGGTAATTAGGTACCTATGCAAAGAAGTGAAAGATGCACCACTATTCCTTGGTATATTTCATTTCGTGCTTATTGTCTCTTATTAGTTGGCCACAAAAAATAAAAATTGCGTGCATTTTTGCTCGTTTGTGTTTCTAAATTATCAGTAGCGGGCGCGTGGTAAAAATGAAAATTCTGTTTGCTTTTTCATCGTTTTTTTCTTTTTTCCTAGCGATATACCGAATACGATGTGGGCTATTAATACTCCTCAGCTCGTTGAAAAACTGTGGATTTAACTTTGTCCTTGGTTTAATGGTTATATTTGTATTTTTCACTTCAAGTCGAACCATTGATATGAATTTAAATTACTCATCCTCAAATGATATAATCAGCTGTTGCACTTCATATATCTCAGCGATGTTATTTTTGTGTTTATGTTACACTTTTCGTTTCTTATAGAATTTTTATTTTTGCCCATGAAGTTGTTAAAAGGTCATCTTTTTAGGACTTTAAAACAATTATTTAGGATGCAAATTGGAACGAATAGGGAAAATCGGAAGATTCCTACTAATTTTTGGTAGGGACTGTTAGTGATTTGATGAATGATATGGTTTACAGAATATTTGTATCTCATGTCTCCACGACAGTTCGTTTGGCTACGGTGATGATTTGGGTTTTCTCCCATACATAATGCACTCCGCACAGTGTACTAGCTTTTATATCTATTTCTCTCTTGAATTCATGAAATAGTTGTTCTCATTAACATTTGACTATGAGGCATCGCAATATAATTATAGGTAGTTGAATTAATTAGCTAAATTATAAACATTATTCATTTTTTAAACGTCGTTTCAAGTTTACCAGATATATTTCTCGGTGCGGCCTTGATTGATTTTGATTTATCAATTTAATTAGAAGTGTACGTGATACAATTGCTGCTATTTTTATAAGCTTTTATTCTACTTACTACTGCGATTTACAAAATAAACCAATACTGTTGCCAACCTTCTACAACGAATGTTTATTTCACCTGAAGCTAAACCCTAAAAAAAAAAAATAAAGCTTATCTTTTTAAAACTCGTTTTTAACGTTAACTTATTTTATACATTTGTATAGAAGGTATCGTTAACTTCTTAATTGAATATATCAGAGAGAAAGGATCATGAGTTTAAAATTTAGTTTTACTAACCTTTTTTCAAAATCAAATTTTACATGTAAAGTTTTCGAGTTCCTGCGATATATTCGTTCTTCAGGATGGACTGTGTCGGTATCCATGTTAATGATTTCTTTTATCGAAATTTTTGAAATTGATCATCAGAAAAACAAAAAACTTTTGAAACATTATTCCTTTAGTATTCTATTTTAGAATCAATCTTCCTGGAATAGGTATTACAACGTTTACATTTTATCGGGATTGCGAAGTGTCGAAGCCAAATTTTGTTTAATTTTTTTTTTCTCCCTAATTTTGCACTAAATCATACTAATAATACGAGTATACTTGAACAACCTTCATCGTTATACGATGTGGCAACAGGTTTTTTGCTTCATATTTGCTATGTACAGTAGTGATGGCCAAATTTAATATCGATCTGTACCGATAGCTTCATGAAAAATGTTTCGACAATTCACACATACAGTTGAAGAAAGATAAATAAAAGACAGTGTTATAGGAAAAAGACCAAGCAATCAATATTCAATTAACATTTCATAATTCACGAATGTAAACGTCTTACGATTTTTATTTGAAAAAAGAAAACTAGTGATGGTAATTCCGACGATAATAATGGATTAAATCTATCGATTGTCGTGATAATGACATTGTGTAAAAACCGTAAAAAAAAGAGTTGTGAACGATTGTAATAAGTTTCTAGTTTCTAACATTTTCTGCAAAAACCATAAAAACTTAGTGTCAGGTTATACGTTCATTTTTTAGGACTAAAATTCGTTGCTAAGACGGTATGGTACATCTATCAATTTTGGAAATTCTGTCCAATTATTTATCGGTTTGGCGTGACTATTTGGTGTGTAAAAATAAACGTTTTTATAATTTTCTTGCCCTTGATTTCATCTGGATCTAGCGAGTTTATTTATTTAACAATTACTCATGTGTTTGATTTAGGTTAAGATTATCGGACACATATATGTTCTTTATCCCTTAGGGTCAGATATTTTTTTGTCTGACCATTTTTCGTGTTACTTTCCCGTTTTCCCTTTTTTTGTCCCCTTTTTCCTTTCATCGAACAAAAGTTAGAAAAAAAAGGTAAAGAAACATCGACCAGCGGTTGTTTTTTTTCCTTTTTCTTCTTTTATATAACAAGAATTTAAGTCCAAAATTATGATGTCATTTTCCCTTTTTATATTAAAAAAATTAAAAAGCAATTTTTATTACCTTTTATCTATTTTTTTCCCTCTCTTTTCTTTTATGCCTTACCACCAATGTCTTGTATATTTTTCGACGTGCCCCGCAGTATCCTCAGATTGTTCTCTAAAATAAATAAATATGTAGAATTTAAGAAGAAAAGCGAGGATAAGACGTTTATGATCCAAAGTAATTTGTTTGAAGAGCAAGAACAGTTTTTTGTTTCCATTTTTGATCAGTCCTTTTTTCACGTGAGGAATTTATGTACCTTCTTCCTCTTCCCATTATATTTTTTCCTCTATTTTTGGTCAAACTGACAAACATAAAAACGTTTTTAGAATAAGTTATCGATACCTGCTGGTGTATTAAGCTTTTGTAAATATTTTGCTTGTATACAATGCGAGCAAAGTCGCAGGTTGTAAACTGGTGTCTTTATTTTCGCTGGAAGTTTCTTGAAAAAATTGTAGAATTTTTTATGGCTGAAGAACTAAAATTTTTATTGTGGTAATCTTATAGCACATGAGCCAAGTTAACAGGATCCATAAAAATATGGCAGCCTACTATAAATCGTCTTTTTTTTTTTTTTTTTTTTTTTTTTCAAGAGGGATTTTGGGAATAAAATTTTCTTCTTGTTGGTCATTTTGATATTCCCATTATTTTCTTAATTGGACAAACTTCTAGTTCCCTCATTATTGGAAATGATAGCAATATAGATACCTATATAATTTTATATATTTTGAATTAGTTGTTGTTCTATCATCTTGCGATATCAATTTTAGACCGTGGAATTTATAGGGATTTGTTTCGTTGAGTCCAAAGGTTAAGGTAAGGTTAATATGGGAACAAAGACCTCCTATAATTTAAAAAATGTACTGTTGAGAGAAACAATGAAAAATTCTGCTTATTTTCATTCCCTCCAGAAGTTTTGTCCTAGTTTCGTCTTGCTGGAGCCTGCGCTTCCCTAAATAGCATACCTATCAGTTGTATTTCTTCCAAATTTCGAAGCAATAACAAATTTCGATAGTGGATGAGTAGCAAATATATATTGGGTTTACTAACTCTAAATAGTACGATGATTTATTGTTATATTTCTCAAACTAATCTTGGTTCTGAAATAAGCAAATTGCCAAAAAAATTTTCTAAAAAAAAAAAAATTAAAAAAAAATTAGTTTTGTGAATAGTTAACATTTAAAGAAAAAAAAGGAGGTTCGTCAGAATTATTTTAAATCCTATTTGTGCCTATGGACTTGGATTTATTATATGATTTGATTTCCTCCACCTTTGAATACCATGCTGTGTAATTTTTTCTTTTTCTGCGAAAAGCAGAAACCTCATCTTTGTTTTTTTAATATTCATTAAGAATAAAAAAAGGAACCTTCCAAATATTAGCAAGTCAAAGAGGTGTTCGTGATGGGCATCTTTTTCTCCCAAATAAGCCTAATTTAAATTCTGTTTAATAAATTTCTGGAACAGCTAAACGACTAACTCTAGACCAGGTGCCATAAATCAAGTTTTGCACAAGTTTTTACCAAATATTCGGCCATGTTTCAAGTGGCCCGTTTTGTGCTTCACCATTTTTCTAGCGCCAGTTTTTCGGACTGTGTACCGCCGTCACGGCTGCAGTATAAGTAAGTCGTAAAACGAATACCTACCTACTATATGTATAGTATTATTAGAGTCACCTCCATATCTGATATTTCCGTTGTTGTTTCGCCATGTTTACTCTTGGAATGTTTCGTTGTTTGTGGAAACTTCTTCGTTTCTTCTGTATTCTTGCTGTTTTATGAAGAAGTGACGTCCTTTATTCTGAAAATGAGGTTGAATTTCTCTACGTATCAATCTGAGTGACCATACTCTACACGGGAGGTCCAGAAGTTTAGTAGCGTAAGTTCTAGGATCGATTTTTGATGTCTAAAAAACTGAGAAGTTCCTTTTGTGATTGTTGAAAAAAATTTTCTTTCCGAGTTATTGGCCCCCGAAGAAGCAGTCGAAGAATCAAAAATCCGATGAAACTTTCCTAAAAATTGGCGAAAATGAACGAAATTTGTTATTGAGAATTGAGTATTTATGTTATTCAAGATATTCGATATTCTTTATAAAGATTAGTTGTAGCATTTTATTGGTCGCATTTTTATCTTTCGAGAACTTCTGAATTCCAGTGCTTTAGTCAAAATTATTTCGATTTACTTTTAAAAAAAACCTGGGAAGAGGTACTTTGAACTTACAATACACACTCTGTTGATTCATGTGCAATACTCACTCCGTCACTCCAACGTATTGCTACGTCTTGTCTTAAGATCTGATGGTGTATCTATATAATGAAGAAATTTGATTGTGTCGTATTTTACTATTTTTGGATTTTTTACAAAAAATACATAGTATAAGTACGTGCGTGGAAACGAACTCAAAATATTTTAAATATCTTGGTTCTTGGAAAAAAAAAAAAAAAAAAAAAAACTGGGGCAGCATCATTCTTCTAGAATACCCAGTTTGTAAGTACCTTTATACATCTCTTTTTACATTTCCTTTTACACAAAGATTCTTCTAGCGAAAATTTGAATGGTACACTTTGCCCCGCATAGAGGCCTAAATGCAATGCTGAAAAGATGCTCGACACCCCTTGCGCTGTAAATACGAAAAAAAATACTTTAAGCAATACTGGCGACTTTCTTTTCTAGGGCAGTTTATTTTGTTCTACATTTTTCTGAGGAACTACTGAAGTAATAGGCCAAACTTCTCTATCAGAATCCTACTGCTTGTTAATTTATAACGATTATCTCTCCGAGAAATTTCAGTCCTATTTCGTGAGTAATTTTGTAGGAATCCCGGAAAAACCATTTTTTTAATGTTTACCTGTTTTAAATTTTTCTCAGAAACTGAACCAATAAGCACCAAACTTTTGACAGAGCCACGACTATATGAAGACTAACTTTTGTAAAAATTTCATCCCGATCCCTTCGTAGTTTTCTCAGAATTCCATAAAAATCTCTTTTTCAGGAACTCTTTGTTCTCCAGTATTTTCAAAAACTTGAGAACTACCTTTCGCAAAAATTCCAGTCTTACTCCTTCGGTAGTTTCCTCAAAACCCTGAAAATAAAATTTTTTCGCTTCCTGTTTTCTCGGAAACTACTGAACGAATATACTTCAAATTTTATCAAACTTGCAACTACGTATGAACAATCTATCGTGAAAATTTCAGCCTGTTATTTTTTGCGGTTTTCTCAAAATCTGAGCAAAACCACTTCTCAGAAATTTAAAATTTCTCTATTAAGATCCTACTGGAATTAAAATGAAACGAAAAAGCATTTACCGATGGTAAATTGGTATTGTTTTTCAAATAAATTTTATTAAAAAAAAAAAACTGCGTTAATCTGAATGAGTGGCTCTTATTGGTGGATATGCACAATTTATAACAATAATTTTTTCAATCTTTAAATCCTCATTTTCTTCAATTACACTCTTCTGATTTTTTAATTTTCAAATATGAGAAGCCCAGGAGATTCTCCGGATGGTTAGCAACATTTTGAGCCTACTTTGATTAAAATCTATAAAGTAAGACACTTGTTCTGAGCGAACGAAATTCCGTTAGTTCCGGAGATAGAAATACCAAACATATGATAACCTTCTCAATACGCAGTCGATAAAAAATATCAACGTTCGGAAAAAAAGGAGCCAAATGTACTGAATTTATAAATTTTGGATAAATACTTTGCTAAAGACTAAAGCAGTTTGCATAAAGATTAAATTATCCTTGTTCTTTCGAGAAAATATCATAGCATCGCTCTTATTTTGTGGACTAATACCTTCGTGTGTAATTTATTTTCCTTCCCTCTCCCCCATGTAACGCAACTAGAACGTGGGCAGTGTACTGTTGGGCCATTGCTAATAAAAACAATTAATATGATGTTTCGGTAAGTTCTACAAAAGAGAATCATTGACTCGTAAAATTATTTATTTTGCATTAAAAATAATGAAAAGAAATAATGAATTGAAGATGAATCACGATTTAGTTTGCTTTTCATGTCGAAAGTTTTCTTACTTGATTGCCATTAAGGGTAAGATTTTTCTTTTATCTTTTTGTGAACGCCTAGAAGGTGAAAAAAAAAGTCGCTATTTAGTTGTTTTTTGCCGAGAGTAATTGTACATTTGTTGCAGCATGACCAAGCGTCGTAGTTCAGTCTTACGTTGGAAATATCGTTTTGATTAAAAGTCTTCAGAATGGCCGATGAACTTATGGTGCAGACCTGCTACGTTGTATTTAGCAACATTTTTCTGGCAGTTGTATCTAAACTCATCTATCCGTTTCGATGATTACTTCGACCGTAAAATTTTATTTTATATTGGTGTTAATTTGTTAAAATTTTCTCTTCAAAGTAGTTTCTTTGCCGCCAAAATTCGTTATTTCTGGTTTATAAATCACAGAATGTCATTGCCTTCTGCGTTTAAATGTTTGTATGAACAGTTCACCAAGTACTCGAAAATTAATGCAATGGTTACTGAAAAATGAGAAAAAAAATTAACATTTACGACGCACGCCAGTTTACGATTCATTTTTAGATTCTGGAAGGAAAAACAAAATAAATAATTGCATTTCGTAATTATGTGTTGAAACATGCTAACAGGTATTCGATATCTCAATCTCCCTGATTTTTTTTTCTTGCCAACAGCTGAACCTCAGAAAGAATACATTTTTTTCACTCATGAAAATTTTAGGACTAAAAAAAACGAGGAACCTGAATAATTGTGCTTGAATATAAAAGCTCCTTCTGAAGGCCCATCACGTGACCAGTTTTACAGATATATTTGGCCATCCCTATACTTGAGTTTAACTCTAACACCCGTATACTAGAATGATACTTAAGTAAGATTCCCTACTTACGTAATATTTTATCTGTGATTCGCATGTTTCAGTGTAGCTAGGGTAAACCTGGTTGAACGAGTGCTTAAGGTCTTACTTAACGTTAAGAAACGTTCTCTAGGATACAAGTGTAAATCATTTTTTTCTTCTTAATTGTGCGGCTGTTTAATGGGAAATTTAGGTTTTGATATTACAGGTCAGTGGCGCTGTGAGCAGAGGAATGAACAACAAAAGAGAACACTGTGGACAAACAACTTGACCAAACAATGAAAACCCTAAATAAGTTTGCATTAAAAACGAATTTTTAAAAGATAAGCTTTTATTTTTATTTTTTTTTGGCTTTAACTTCCTGCGAAATAAATATTATTTCGTTGCGGAAGGTTGGCTGCAGTATTGGTATATTTTAAAATTGCAGTAGTTTGTAGAACAAAGGCTTATAAAAACGATGAATTCTAGACAATTTCTTCTGTCTCAATTATCTCGGCGTATGAGGGCTGAAACTTATTGTTTTTGGTTTCATTTTATTCCTTAGTTTTCTATTTAATTTAATTTTTTGAACAAAAAACTAATTTGTTCATTAAAAAGTGTTACAAAGAAAAATATGAAGATCCTATATATACTTGCTATCTACTTGCTATTAATCTTGTTTTTTTGTCCTTATAGTTAGATGCTTTCATTGCAAACGCCATAGTCTGTTTTAGTTTATTTTCCTTTGGAAAATACAACTATTGCATTCAGTGCAATGACTGGATCTGGGGGTGGGACCTGTGAAAAAGCGCCGATCCTGAGTCTTAGGTCACAAATATATAGGTCACTCAAAATTCTTCTGTACCCAATGTATATATATTTCCACTTTTTTCTCATTTTGGAACTTTTTGGAAGTCAGTGAACCCTCCGCTGTTCGATCTATGACAATGAAACTTGGGGTAGTGTTAGAAGCATTCCTGGGCTACACATTCGTGTTAAAATTTTTGAAATTCATTCGTTAGTTTTTGAGGAAGGGGTTCTCAAAGTGTTGCAAACCCAGCATGTTATCATCACGATAACTGCCATAAATTTGTAGATTTTGGCATGAAATTGTTATGGTAGTTTCAGACTATTTGGGACTGGTTTGGTATTGAAATTGAGCGAAATCGGTCGACTGGTTTTCAAATGGCAGCCATTTTTTCCCCCACTTTTTGCTCATTTTGTCAGTTTTTGGGAGTCTGTGATGCCTCCGCTGTTTGACCTACGACAATGAAACTTGGTGTAGAGTTAGAAACATTCAAAAGCTACACATCTGTGTCAAAATTTTTGAAATTCATCCGTTAGTTTCGAAGGAAGAGGTTCTCAAAGTGTTGCAAACCCACCATATTGTTTTCACGATAAATTTCGTAAATTAAAAGATTTTGCCTTGAAATTTTTATGGCAGTTGGCGACTAATAGGGACTGATTTGGTATTGAATTTGAGCTATATCGATCCTCTAAAGTTCGAATGGCAGCCATTACTAAATTTGACATTTTTTTACTCATTTTGACATTTTTTGAGAGTCTGTGGAGCCTTTGCTGTTTCACTTATGGAAATGAAATTTGAGGGAATGTTAGAAGCTTTCATGGGCTACACATTTTTGTTAAAGTTTTTGAAAAATTCATCCGTTAGTTTCGGAAAAATGGTTTTCAGAATGTTGCAAATCCACCTTGTCATCACGGTAACTCCTGTAAATTTGAAGATTTTGGCTTGAAATTCAGATGGCAGTTGAAGACTATTAAGGACTGATTTGGTATCGAATTTGAGCGAAATCGGTCAACTGGTTTTTGAATGGCAGCCATTACAAAATTTGACACTTTTGGAAAATTCACTTACCGCGGTTGATGCGCGGCAGAGATGTTTATTGTTATAAAATTCTCCATTAATAATAACGACGTATTTTATTTAAATTTATATTTAGCTGACCGATTTTGATGAAATTTATCTCAAATTGTGGAAGGTTTTGGAGAAGTGCAGCATTTAAACTTTGAGTTAGCTGTTTGATTTACCAAATGTAGAGCTGAAAAAAACAATTTTTTTTACCAGGATGGTGGGGGTGAATAGAAAAAGTTTTATTCTAAAGTTAGAAGCGTTTATATCAAAAACAGTTGTTTCGTTGTTCTATTTGAGCCACCAATTTTCCGAAGTGAGTCTCGAGTTCATAGAACCAAAATGGCACCAAAATTTTAAAATTAGTAAGAAGAACAAACATTTAAAAGGATATTACGGAGCCTATTCCTTCGCAAAAATTAAGTTTAATTATATTTATATTCAGTTTTTGGATTAAAATTTGTAGAAATTCGTCGGTTTTTACTGGTAGTTGAGGTCATTTAAGTGTGAGCGATGGACGTCCGTTAGATGCGAATTATTGTTTTTCCTCCCCAAGCCATTACAGACATAAAATATGTGCGAATTTAAGCATCGAAAAAACCGGAATCGTGCCTGAGAAATTATCCATGTTAAGCGTAGGAACCAGTTCTCCGTAATAATTTAGCCCATCTCCATTCGCTAGTGAGGTGAAGTTTTTTTTGTTTTTTTTTTCAACCCCTTTAACTTTCATGCACGCTCCTTCAAATCTGCGTATTTCGTGACTGTTGAATATTTAATTCGTAGGTTAAGCGGGAACGAATTGGACCAAATTTTTGACGTGCGAATGAAACGTCTGCGATATTCGTTTCATTTCCCCTCCACATCTTTTGTAATGCTTTGTACCACTTATGCGGTGTTTTTCGTCCGTTTCATTGTGTTGTTTTTGCAAGTTTCCCGCCGTTTTTTTTCTCGATATTTTGTTGTTTCACGTTGGGAATATTGTATACGTTGAGGTTTCAGCAATTTCTTTTCGCATTTCACAGCTGTATTGGGAGTTTCCGTAGCCTGGGAGTGCTATAGTCAACAAAAAATAGAGGTGATGGTGTATGTTATCAAAAATAGGTTTGTTTGTTTATTATGAATTCTATTAATGACCCCATTCACAAAATCCATTGCAAACAAACAGACCTCTCCAAATTTTTGAACAAATTCTTGGTGGTTTGATGTTTTAATATTGTTTCTGCACCTTTAAAAGGACATGTGTCTGCTTCCACATCAATATATTCAACAATTTGTAGATAAATAAGTTATAACACTTATTCCTTCGAGACAAAACTAAGAAAAATCAAAGAAAAAACGAAACTTACATAAAATTTACATCGTGATAACATACACCATCACCTTCACCATCACCACTACTTTAGTTTGATAAAAATCCACTAGATGTCAGCTACTTTGATGAAAACTCCCAATTGCATTCGTTTGTATCCAAAACACATGCTCGTTCATTGAATTTGAACGGGCTATACTTCATCTTGAAAAAATTCAATTTCTTTATAAATTGCACTTTAACCGCTATTTCTTGGAACAGTTTGTCAGTAATATTAGGAATATGATTCCCGTACAGTAGTGACTGACCTGTTCGTATCTGGTTGGATAGTCTTGAATAAAATTGGTCTTCATCTTAGCTGTCTTCCAAGATCACGATAATCCAACGCAAGAATCGAGAAAAAGTACGAAAGAATTGTAAAATGTTCGCAAACTTGTTGCTACTTAATTATTTTCAATATTTAGTGTTTAATTTTTTTTTCTTTTACCCTATTTCATCCTTTATTGATGTTTGTGATAAGTCGAGATTTTTGTCTGATTATTTTCATGTTGTATAAGATTCTAGTCCAATTGAAAACGTGAAATTCTTCAATTACCAATTCTATGACACTGTTCCGTCCTTCTAACATCCAGTTTTCTAATTATGTATTTCTCATAAATGATACAAATTACTGAAGATTGATATGAAAATATGACATATGCAAGTAGGTAAGATAATTGATTCGAGAAAACAAAAAGGCCATGTATATAGCTCTGTACATTTCAAGTTTAAGTTTACAGCTCGTACTTAGAAAACTCTATTTTTTATTAATATTCTAGTTATTGTTACTGTCGGCTTTCTTTTAGGCAAATACAACTATTTCATTCAGTGCAGTGGCGCGACCTGTGGAAAAGCGCCGATCATGAGTCGTAAATCACCAATATATAGGTCACTCAAATTCAGTATATAATACCCTCAGAAAAGCCAAAGTACTTCAAAAAGTCAATTTCGTCCCTCCACCTACCTCAGTTGTTTTGCATATATATATATTTCCACTTTTTGCTCATTTTGGCTTTTTTTGGGAGTCTGTGGAGCCTCCGGTGTTTGACTTATGGCAATAAAACGTGGGGTAGTGTTAGAAGCTTTTATAAGTTACACATTCCTGTTAAAATTTTTGAAATTCATTCTCTAGTTTCAGAGGAAGGGGTTCTCAAAGTGTTACAAACCCACCATGTTGTCATCATGATAACTCCAGTAAATTAAAAGATTTTGGCTTGAAGTTTTTATGGCAGTTGGAGACTATTAGGGACTGGTTTGGATTTGAATTTGAGCGAAATCGGTGGACTGGTTTTCGAATGGTAGCCACTACTAAATTTGACACTTTTGGAAAATACGCACTCACCGTGGTTGATGCGTGGCAGAGATATTTCGATTGAAAATTTTTTTTCAGTTTGAGATCTTGAAGTTCATTCTTATTAGTCACGATCACGAGATATGAACATTAATTTGCTGTGGTTGAAAATTTCCCGTTTTTTACGGATGGAAATGTAGCTTGTCGATACTTGAAAATAGTTTTATTCGTGGTCATGACGCCAATGTTCCATAATTGAACCACTCGGTCTAAAATTATTTCATATTGAAACTTCCAAGATTCAAAATATGTTCGTCGACGTAGTTTAGTGGTTTGGTGATGGTTGGCTTTACAATCGAAAGGTTGTAGGTTTGAGACCATCCGCCACTGTCACATTCACTACCCAAAACAGCGGTGTGTTCGGTTTGGTTCAGTTGGTAAAAAAAATCATACTGGCAGACAGTTGATGGCTACCAGATACCAGTCTGCTCCCTCCACCGCATTAATATGTCTATAATCTCCAGACATTAGGTAAAATGGTTACGGTACGTTGCCAGAACCCAGTGAAATTAATAAATAAAGAAATTAGAGTTTAGGACCATCGATCATGCAAAATTTTTCGGTTTATAAAAAATATCAAGAATCAACATTGCCAAGCACCGCTACATTATATTCTGAAAAACTGTCATTAAATTTGGTACCGTTCCTGTTCATTGGGATGAAGATCATTTTATGTGAATTCATGAACCACTCATCCGGATCTTCACTAACGATGTTTCTCACAGTCAAGTTTTGTATTCCCTCCAGCAGAATGGATACATATATTTTGAGAATATTTCAGCAAAGTACAGTCAATTTTGATTTTCTTTGCAGCGACGCTTCGTGCGGTATTATCCCTCAAGGTTGGGGGTGGGTACGTTTTTCGTTTCATGACCTCAGAAAAATTTTGGTGACACCAGTATCTCAAATTCATATATATATATATATTATTTATATGAGTCAATTTTTCGTTCCCACGGTACAGGTCGCAATTTTTGTTCGATAATCACGAAATTTGGTACGAACATTTTTACTGAGCCAAGGATCAGACCTACTTATTTTCGTGCGGATTGGCCGGACGTTACTTCTGGTACCACTATTTTTGTTTTTATTTTGGCTGTAAAATCCTCAATTTTGCTCCAATAGCCACAAAATTCGGAATAAATATTTATTTTGATTCGTTGTACGCTTCCAATTTTGGCGCGGATCGGTCGGGCGGTACTTTCGGTATCGCTATTTTTGTTTCTATCTTGGTCATAAAATGCGGAATTTTGGAACCATATGTACAAAATTTGAAACAAATATTTATCATAATTTATTGTAGTATGCTACCAATTTCGGTGCGGATCGACCATACGGTACTTCCGGTAGAGCTTTTTTCCCTCTTTGTACTAATTTGCATGAACTTTTCTTTTTACAAATATTAACCACATTCCTTCTTTTTTTTTCCCTCATAACTTTATTATATTTTAAATTTTATGATGATGTACCATACTTGATAGCCATAATTTCTTTTTCATTTTTTCAAGAAAAAATGCTTTAATATTTCACATTGTCTAATATTTTGTCAGCAGTTAACACATTTCATACAATCATAACATACCATTAACGCATATAAACTTTCACAAAATTAATGTGACTATCAAAATTCGTAATTCTTTCTCTCGAAAACCTTCTTTTTTTGGCGAGGCTTGCTGCGCTAGAGTTTTTTAGTATTTTTATAGAATATCTTTTGGCTTTGCTATAAGATTTTAGCTTTGTTCTGGGATTCAAATCTTTTTCATTTTGGATTTTGTCTGTTTCAGTATTTTTTTTTCTTCCACTTGCAATTATGATTGATCATTTACGTTGGCTCGATGTGTTTCAAAAATATTTACACAAGTCGGTGGAATGGTTGTGTAAATATTTTCTTTAGACGTTGCAGTGAGCAACGTAATTACAAAAATGTGCGAGTGTGCCTCTGTAGAATAATGTTCTGGTAAAACTTTGCTTATCGTCTGATCGTGAACAGTCCTCTTGAAAATTGACGCATGAATACGGTAGAGTTTGTGGCGGAAGGGGGATCTTCGATGGAATTAATTAATTTTTTGCAATACATTGACAGTTGGTGACTTCTCATGTAACTGATGCAGTAGCACAAAGAAGGAGTGTACTTCGGTAAAATATACGTGAAAAAGATCCTATGCTGTATTAAATATTTTTTTAAATTCTTCAAATTTCAGATTACGTTCCTGTGACTTTTCCAATTAATTCAGCCGAGAAGGTGAAATTCTCAATTTAGATAAATTATAGCAAAATTGCCAACTTATAGAAAAAAGAATTAGTAGTAAAAAAAAAAAAAAAACCATTACGCTGTAAATAAGAAAAAGATTCTTCAATTTTCACTAAACTTGCTTTCACATAGTGATGGACTGTCTTGAAAATTTCAGCCCGATATTTTTTGTAATTTACTCAAATACGTGAACCAAAATTCTTTTCCAGTTTTCTAAGAAACAACTTAACGTATAATTATCAATCTTCTATCATAATTGCACGTATGTGAGGCAAATCTGTTGTGAAAATTACAGCCCAATTCGTCTTATAATTTCTTCAAAATTCTGGAAATACCAAATTTCAAGAAATGTTTGTTAGTACAAAAACTACGTCACATTTTGTTGCATTAGTAACTGCAATAAAAGCGCTTAATAAAAATCCAAACTTATTTCAAAATTTCACTTATTTCATTTATGATTTCTTGAAAATTAATCCTTTAAGTGATCCATTCCAGTTTTGGAAAACTCAAAAAAAAAAAAGGGTCAGCTATACCTCAATAATTTTCAGTAGGCCGCCGTAAAATGAGTACCTAATATTTTCTCATATTCTCATTTCCCTTCTCATAGTTTTTAAATCACTCTTCATTCAGACTCACCTCTGTTTTTTCTGTTTTTCTGTGAGAGAATGAGTCAAATGATACTATATTAACAACCGGAGAGTAAAGTAGCAACGGTATAGGAAACTGTCGAGATTATGGGCCACCGTTCAAAAATTTTGAACCCGCTGAAAAGTTTTATGTTGAAAAAATTCTAGTCTGTAAAATTATACTGAGTTTGTTTTATTTGACACGAAAGTGTTACCCAAAGAATAACGCCATTCTGCACCTACTCGAGAGGAAGTGTGAATTGGTGTCATGCAGAGGCGGATTTACAAACTTGACGCCTATAGGCCATTTGAATTTTGCGCTTTAATTCAGTGTTGTCAGTTTAAAGAATATTAAAGATCATTAAAAAAATACAACGTCGCCAATTTGAAATATGTACAAAAAACATGATTTTGCGCCCTTTTTCCTTTGCGCCTGTAGGCCACGGCCTCAATGGTCTTCTGGTAAATGCGCCACTAGGTGTCAGATTAGTGTCGTCGTGTTGACACAAAACAGTCCTGGTTGGTGTTTATTGTCGACCTGAGGTTAACCTTATCGTGGCAAATGAAATAAATCTACCGTACTGTGTGGATCAGAAATTAACTTTGTTTCAAAAATCATAATTTTGTTTAGTTTTTTTTTTTCGAAGCTTTTCACTTTTTTGTTTTTTCATTCGTTATTTTGAGGCGAAATTGGTGGAGTTGCGTCAGTCTTCCGTTTGTTTTGTTTTTTACCTCATTTATATGAGTCTTCTTGAGAAAATAACTGGCTGCGTTGCAATGACTGAATAAAGTTAAAGTATCAATGGTGGAATGTCGCTTGCGAGTCTAAAGTGTATTATTCTTACAGCTGAACCACTAATTAGGGTTGCTGCCCCTCCCGCGTTTAACGAGATTGTCCCAATTTTAATGAATTTTTCCTGTGTCTCAACTTCATGTTAATTCTGTCCCGCTTTTGCTGATTTGAAAATTCTCATTTAAATTTTCAACCAGTACCCCCGAAAAAACACCATGTTATATCAAATTATCGATGTTCTAGAACACAAAAATGACCAAAAAAATTATTTTGCTCGCAATATTCTTTTATCATTTTATATAAAACACCCTTTCCCGGGGTAAATCTTCGTATGGCCCTGTTTCCCCTCAGTGTCCCAGTTGTTTTTTCTTGAAAGGTGGGAACCCTATCTTAACTCAACTCCACCGTCTATGGAAAAATTATAATCTTTAGAGATTTAGGGAAGTCCCACTTCTCCGAAGATAGTCTACTTTATTCGATAAGCTTACCCCGACAATTTAGCTTGAAAGCTGCTCCTATTCTTGAATTACATTTCCCCCAAATATCGAGGTCGATTGTCGATGAGAGTGTTTTCAAAGAGACTAACAATGACGGAGACGATACGTTCCACTTTTCATTATGATTAGACAAAGCAGGGAAATACCACCCATCACAAGACTTACGTAAAGTGATGGACAAATATATTATCCGAAAGTAAAATGACGCGTAATGGACGTAAAGTATGTTTGTAAAAAAAAAAAGAGGGAAAAAAGGGGCAAGAAGAATTCCGTAAAATTGAACGGGAGTACGTTCATTTTTTTTCACGAGCGGCGAAAACTTGAAAAGGTTTTTTGAACTCACTGAATTTTTAAATTTATTTTTGGAACGTAGAAAACGTCGTAAATCTTGAACAAATATAGAGGCTAGTTTGTCGGTTTCGATTTTTTTTTTTTTTTTTTTTTTTTGTGAATTAAAAACGCTGCAGCAAGCCACGCTGGAAAATGTAGGATTTCTTAACCAAAAAAATCTTTAAAAAAATAAATAAATACAGTAAAAAAATAAAAATATCAAAAATATTTTCCAGAAAGTTGAGTAAAAATTACGGATGTGGTGTCAAGGATATTCATTATGAATTGTAATACGAGGTTATTAAAGTATGTGTGCAAGTTATTAAATAACTGCTTAGCAAATAAAATAGCAGCAAGTCTGATTCCCTCACAGTTTCATTGTTTCATTTGGAATTAACTTTACTTCTTGGCAATAGTTGCATATTTTTTCAAATCACTTTCACAAATGAACCGTTAAGCTGATATAAACCGAATTTTACAGAATGATAGAATATAATATATTCAATATATGTACCAGATTTCATGATATTAATTGAAAATTACGCATTTTAGTACCATTGAAGCTCTAAAAATGCAAAATAATGGAATGTATCGGACGCACTATTGGGCCAATCTATACCAAAAACAATGAAGTTTCATCCCCGTCTAGATCGGAATATTTGTTCCAAATTTCATGACTATCGGATAAAAATTACGACCTCTTCTGTGTTTAATAGAACTGTGTATATATTTTTGTATATATATGAATTTCAGCAAATAGTGACAAAAATTTCCTGGTATCATGAGATGAAAAACAAATCTACCACCGATGCTGGGTCTCGATACCAAATCAATTTTAGTCTGTAGGTTTTCGAAAAAGCTTCAATATTACGTTCGTGATTACCTGTACGGGGCTCTGGGGAACGGAAGAAAAAATTTTGTTTAGTTACCCCGGTCGCGTGTTTTTTTTCAATATTTGATGTACTTGCTTTGAAAAGCGAGTGTTGCATACTTGATATTTAAATTTGACTTTTTCATGTAAAATTTAATTTTTTTATCGTTATTGTGAATTATACCAGTAGCTTCTTGGGAGACTTCTGCCCGTTACTGGAAGCTCGATTTATCCTACTAAAGAAGCAATAATTAAGACATGTCTGCGTGTATACATTAAGAACCCAAACTCACGTACTCCCTGTGATAATTGACCACAATTTCGTACCTCGTTTAAAGATGACTGGTGGAAGTTCCTCCTAAAAAAGTTGATGGTTCATAATCAGTGGTCAAAGTATGTCAGAGTGGAAGGTATGTTGAGAAAGAATCTGGTGATCGGTAATTATCGAATTATGTCGACCCTTTGTGCACTGTGGTTTGTGTGAACGCCGTATAAATTGTGTACCAAATAGACGTAATTTTATTAATGAATTATGCAACTGTAAGCCACATTTTCTTGTAGTAGGCCAACAGAAGTAAATGTTTTAGTCGGGAACCTATACAGGAACTCCGCCAAACTCGGTTTGAGCCGTGGTGGACCATCCCCGTGGTCATCTTCGTCTTATAAGGCATGCCATTGATAATACATAATTTTTCTTTTATTAAATTTGATTGGAACCTTTATGTGATCCCTCTGTTGAAGGGGCTTCAGTGGACCGCCCCTCCACCCTCTTCAGTTCGCGACTAGTTCTTCGGCACTTCGGCAATTTACGTCTGTTTGTAGCACCAGACTTTCTGTGCCCCCTGAACTAATAATTATTACGTGTAACGAATTGCGTAGGTATGTAAAAATTGTCGTAAATTTTAAGCTACTTTTAGCGAATTGACTTTAGAATATACGCAGTAAAATTCATAATTCATCGCTGATAATTTATAGGTACTGATATCGATAAATGCCATAAATTCCCTTAGTTTTTTTTCTTTTTTCGATAAAGTTGTTGTTCACTTTGGAAAAAACCATGAAAAATTTGGTTCGCCTTCTTGTTTGCGCCGAAAACCGATAATTTTTTTTTTTATCGCTTCCAAAAAATTCAAGTCGTTCTGACCCGGAGCCGTTCTCCGAGTGCAAATGAAACGTAGGCGGGGGGCTTCCTTTTTTCCTCCTACACTGTTTATGTTTCGAACCACAACTTTTTCTGCCATCCCTTTTCACCACTCCTTACCGCGGGGGAGTCTGCGTGAAATTACGCTCATAATATTCACAAGGTTGGCGCCTTCGAGTTTTTAATTTGAAAGACGCGCAAAATTTGTTCGTCACTCCTGCCACTATCTACCTACCCCTTCCCTTCGTTTTGCTTCGTAACCATTACCGCAGCGGCTAAGTCTGCTGTTTTTAATATCAAAAAGGGAGCGAAGGGTGGAGAAAATTTATTTTTTGGAATACAATTACTTTTTTATTATTCCTATACGTCTTATCGCCGCTTTCCCAACGGTTCTTGTTTGTGCGTGTTGTGTGTTTTTTTTTTATAATCACTGTTCGTAAATTAGCAAAGTGTAGCACTGGTCGTTCATCCTTTTCGCAATTTTTCCTTCCTCCTTCCCCGATACGTTTTTAGCAGATTTTTCGTGAAAATAGACCATTAATTGAAATATTGACGGTGGAAGTTGGGACGTGAATAATTTTTTGTTTCACGTTAAAGGAAACGTGGTTGCATCAATTAGTCAACTTCATACATCTTTATTAGGTATGCATGTATTCGCGTGTATGCATTTATGAAATATTTTGTGTATGTTTGTGGTTATATTCAGTGTTGTCAACGTCCGATATACGTACATAGATCACAATGTCAATCGCGACGGTATTCGATACACATCTCTATTATAAGAATGAAATCTTCTCGATTGTAAGAATGAAATGGTTTTTAATGTTGCAAGTTGGCTCCAGAACCGCTGAAACAATTTTAATGAATCTTTTACTGAATCAATTGTTCTGATCTTTTGCTGTTTTAAAATCAATAAATTTGAAAATCTATCCGATAGAAGTTGAGTTATCATTAAAAAAATAATCCCTCAAATAAATTGTGTGACTGTGTGCGTGAACAGCCAAAAAACATATGTGGCTGTTATTTTGTTTATTCCCTTTCATTTTTCTATTCTTCAGCTTTGGAGTTGTTGCAGTTGAAAATACTTACATGTGTCTTCGATTTTGTTCATTCTGTTGATTTTTCTCATTCTGAAGTTTGGTATTCTGCTTTTGCAAATATCTAATGAAAAATCAGTTGGGTAGATGTTGCTGAAATGTGGTAAGTAAGGGAAACAGGGTATTTTCATAAGTGATTAAACCAAAATTATACCCCCTGAGAAAAAGTGTAGAATACATTTTTATTGATTTTTAATCATCTGTAAATTTTAAGCCTAAAAATAATAAGAGGGGACAACCGAATAAATGATGAAAATGTATGACCTCTGTACCATCTGCTTCATTTGGAGGGCCTAAACACGCCACTTCTTTTAATTTTTTGGTTTGTAAATGAATACACAATATACTACAGAAATACTTCAGTAAAAAAAAGTTCCTAAAACTTAGGACAATAGAATTGCAATAGAAAATATTGCACCCCTCACCCGTGTGAAGCTGGGTAAATTAGCCAGTTTATTATAGACATGAACTTCCGATTTTTAGCCCGTTTGAAGCATTTAGTATTGACTTACTTGAGATTTTTCTTTTTAGAGAAGAGTGTATATTACTTCCCTCTCCGATGATCAGTTATTATCATTTTTCGTAAAATTTGGTGTTCTGATTAGGTTATTTAATTTGTAGAAAAGAAAATGTGTTTGCCCAATTTTGATCCTAATCGAAACGTTGATTCTGGAGTTACATTTTCGATTTTCTTTTTTAGAAAACTGAGTCTACTTTTTTCCAACGCTCTCCAAATGGAAAATATTCAGTTTTTTGTCCATGAGCCTTTATTTTTTCGCTGAAAAATAAGAAATTTATGGCAGAATGTTGGAAAAAAAACTTTTTCTGCTAAAAATTTACACAATTTCTTTTTGATGCCTGGTTTTCAAAGAAAATGTGCTGTTCAGTTTTATACCACCTTTGTGGAGATAGGCTGGTACCTAGAAGTTTTTCATTGCATTTTGCTTTAGCTCAGTGGCTCCTATGAGAATTTCACTCTCACCCCCGTGTCTTGTATTTGATTCGAACCCAAACAAGGGTCTACGTGGCATTGTGGTTGTAGTTATTGCCCAAAGATATCACAAATGAACGTTCTTCATTACTTCCCGTCATCTTCAACCCGAGCTTTATTATTATGTAAATTTTGCAATTTTTACCCTTATTTGACAACAGTAAAAATTCATTTTTTCTTTTCTCTTCCATTCATTGGGAATATTTTCGCGTGGTGTCAATCCACATTTTGTTCGAATTTTGGCAAAGGTATTTTCTGTGAATAAAATGCGCGTATTGTTCAATTTTATTTTGCACCCCTACGGCTGTAAATGTTTCGTTTATGGAAACAATCCTTTCGATATTCTTTTCGTCACCTTTGGCTTATTGTGTCTGTAAAAAAGGCAGTCAGCCGCGAAATGAAAAGCGAAATACTTTTTTCTCTCTTTGTTTCTAAAAGAATAAACATTTAAGTACTCATGGTTGCATTCGCGGTGATGGGAGGGGGATATGCCATTTTTGTCGTTTAAGAAAAGTGATTTTGGAAATGCTATCCACGTGTGCTCATGTATACAGGTACTCGTCCCTGATGAGATATAATGAAATTTTGACTTTTCTCTATTTACTTCTTGTTCGTTGAGAGGTGAGTGTTGCAATGAAAACTTGTTTGGAAAATAGTGTCTGGGCTGCACCCACTTATGGGAACGCGGTTAAGCTTGTTATAAAAATACAATGCGAAAGAGCAGAGCTTCTCCTTTTGTCAGTGGAGAGTGTTGAAGTTGTTTATTGTAGTGCGGTGCGTAAACCGTGGAGACCTTGTGTGAATCTTTAAATTTCATTTTTTTCGTTGATTGGCGAGTACATGGGAAAATTTTCATAGTGCATTTTGTGTACTGCCCCCTTTCCAGGCCTTGGGTCCGTAGTTTCCTGTGTGTGGTTCGCATTCACGTCACGAAGGAGTTGGCCTGTGTGAACCGAGACCAGGACAACGAAAATTAATAGTCAGGCCTTGTGGTTGATATAATTTTGTAATGGAAAATTTGACTCACCAATGCGAGTAGAGCTGTTCACGAGTAGGAGTCAGTCCATTTAGTCGACTCATTTGACTCATGAAACTCACCTTATTCGTTCGACTCACCTCATCTACTCTTTTCGACGTAGGAGGCTCATTTGATTAATTTTGAAAAAAACTAGAAAACAAAACGGGACCAGTGAATAAGTATTATTTAGCTTGAAATGTGATTCAACTTTTAATTTGAAATTTTTTGCAGATATTACAGGGTGGAGAAGTATTTTTATATGAAGTATTATAATGTTTGAAAATGTATCATTCAGTCGGATTCAATCAATGATGATATGTGCTGACTAATAAGTCACTGAACTTCTTCGAAGTTGATTAACAGCTTCCTTTTTGTTGTATGAAAAAACTGAAAAATAATTAAGAACGGCATACAGGATGAAAAACATGGAAAGAATTAAATGAAAAACGAATAGAGAATTCATGTTGAATCTTGGGAAGCAACTTCGAATGATTTTCGAGTGGCGTTTATTCGATTATGTCGTGAAATTTACCCTGGCAAGTTGTTTGTTAATATCGATTTCGATTTTCCCAATTGTTGATGGCCGAATTGAACTTTGTACTCATGTCCTTCCAAAACGTACAAAATCGTTAAATAAACCAAATACGCTAGAAAATGGTCTAAATAATAATACTTACACCTAAAATATTGAGAAATACTGAAATGTGTATCAAAATTGGGAATGTTGTGGGTAGATTTCGCGGAATCTGTCTATTGGGAAGGATCCGAGGGTGGCATGTCCCGACTTCGTGAAAATTTCTTTGTAGTTACTCCGATCATTGTCTTCAAACCACGAAAACACCTTTCTCCCAAAAAATTTATTTATAATGTGAGTACGTATAGGTATATGAAATATAAGGAAGTTTGTCAACAAACTAGAAAGCGTATTTGTTTACGGATCGTGATGGAATTTGGCATATGTCTACTGCATATTTGAGGTTCAAAATTCCGTATCTCGGTCAGGTTCGAAGATGGGCCGAATCTGCCCATTTGTTTCCGAATTGCGGCTATTTGAAATTTGTAGGGAGTGGGGCGTAGGGCATCATTCTTTACGGATGGGGACAATATTTTGCATGTGCATACTACGGGTTTATGTCTCGGTCAAGTTTGAAGATGTGGCGAATCCACCCATTAATTAAATTTGTTCAAAACCTCTAATGGATGCGACCCGCGGTTCACATAATTCAAAATTCTCTGTATTCTGGAGGAAATATACAACTGCAGCTATATGGGTTTATCCCTAACTATAATCTTTAGAAACTAGTTTCAATTTTAATCTCTCCACACCTCCGTATTTTCCCTCCTCCAAAAAGTACATGCTGCTGTGGATCGTTGTAATTTATCGTTGTGGTTGAAAAAACGGTCTATTTGATTTTTTCCAACCGTTTTGAATAATCAATAATAAATGTATGTTTTGTTACGGCACACTATGTCATTGCCTGTAAAATACTGTTTCATATTGATCTTGTGAACTGTTTGTTATCGACCTTGATTGTAACAATATTTTGAAGAAGAGTCTACGACAGTTGTGAAAAATATTTTTCTACTGTAAATTAAAAATATGCTATTCTTTATTCTTTTTTAGAGCTGTTAATTCTCTAACGCACAGTTCTTCAACTGCATGAAAATACAGTTTACATAATGGCTTGGTATTTTTGCCAATCTTTATGCTCTGCAGTCTGCATGGTATACATACGCATTCCAAGGATACGTTGTACGTCTCGCCAATATTTTTTTGTCGGCACTACATAGTATTTGCATTAGGTTACCAGTCTTTCTTGAATTCGAATGCGGTGTCCAATGAAATTGAAATACTGAGCTGAGTGAAAATTTTTTGAATGTCGTTATTTTTTGTTGTAACTCACGTTCGTAGAACACCTCACCCACGAAGAACCAGGACAAAAAAAAATCACTACTTTTCCACGTATGACAAGCTTCTATGTGAAACCGGTTACGCTTCGACATTCCCCCGGATGAAACGGGGCTGTGTTTCTGTCAGTGACCACGACATCACCAAATTTATTCCAGCCAAAAATAGCTTTCACATTACAAATATTTTGCCTTATCTTTATTATTACACTGCGTCTAATGTCGCGATCAAATATTTTGGCCTGATTTTGGCGGAGTTACTATACTGGACTGATTCACTCACGTGTTTGACCCGAGTTATGAAGAACGTCGTGTAAACAGAGAAATTCTTCTTTAAAGTAGCGATGTGTGTGTTGCGGAAAAATGTATAATTTTCTTATATAGTGGGAACAGTGCCCTACGCTTAGAAAAAAGGAAACGAAAAAAATAATATTTTTCAATTTGCTCGCGACGTAAGTGACTTCGTTCTGTTTCAGTGTTTTCTTTTGGGTCTGGGAAATAATATTATTTTCTCAATATTGTGGAGCCTTTTTTTCTCTCCCTTCTTCGACATAATGGTTGAAAATATTTCTGCAGGTGTTAGTAACGATTTTTACAAAGTTTTCTTTTTTATGGTTTTTGCTTGAAATGCTAAAAACCTAATAAAGTCGATTTTCGTCTGAAAATTTTTCCTCCTTTATGACACTCGGTGTTTTTATCTATGACAATTGAACGTTTTTTTTAGTTATTGAAAAAATTGATATATTTTTCAATTGATAAAAAATCAATTATTTTTGACAAATAATCGATGTTCGCTGACGATTGACAGAATTACTGTTACTGTAACGGCCAAAAGAGGTGGTTCAGTACTGGAAACTAACCTCTTTTGGGGCGATTACACTTCCTTCATTCACAGGAATATTATAGTATTCGAGAATTATTTTAACTAATTGAATTTTACTATCCACAGCTATTGTGGACCTTAACTAAATGAAAGACTTTAATTAAATTGAAACACACAATAAATTTTATCACTATAATTTCAAAACACAATATTTAATTTACAATTATTCATTCACAGTTTAAGACTGGAAGAATATTACAGATACAGTATAAGACTGACCAGCTATTTACAATATAATATAATACACTAGTAAACAGTGTCAAAGATTACAATACAATACAAATATTTTAATGAAAACCAGAGTTTATATACCTGTCAAGGTATATGGTTTTCTATGGTGTTGTGTGTAAAGTAGGGATTTGCTGATTTAGGTATTTAGTTATTTCAAGAATATTCGGGTACCAGAATGTTCAGGTACTCGAATATTCCGTTAGAAAACGTGTAGTGGTTGTTGGCAGGAAGTAACGGTACTTTCGCCAGTTGACAGTACATATTAGGGAAAGAATTTGCTTAGTAAGAAAAATGTATTTTTCTGTGAATGAAATATGTGCGTCTATATTAAAATATGACGAACATATCCGTTACACAATTCTCCAGGGGGAAGAAAAAAAAGAAGAAAAATAAATTTTTTTTTCACAGCTAGTTTAAGGGGAAAAAAATTTATAATTAACTGTTACATTTATATATATGAGTAAGTAAATACATAAAAATATATGGCATAAAATGCAATTGAAAAACTTAGGATCTAAAATTTAATATACATACTAATACATAAAATTCTTAGATTCGTAATGTTTTTTTTTATATTATATTTAACATATTTGCATTTTTTTGCATTATTTTTTACAATGTTGTAGTTTTAGCCATATACATTTTAGTATTATTTCGATAGGGATTTGAGTACAAATATTCACTTATTCCAATTATAATTATAGTTAAGATAAGTAACCAGGATAGGCAGATTATATTAACCATATTAAAGTTATTATTATTTTCAAGATTAGGGATTTTTAATTCAATGTTTTTAATTTTATTTTCAAGTTTATTAGTGGGAATAGAATGGGGGACAAATGATTTCCATTTTGGATTATATACCTTTGATGTTGCAAGATCTACTGCTAAATCAAAAGGTTCTGTGGCTTCTGAGAAGTAAGTCCACAGGAGAGGGAGATGATTTTCAATTTTTATTGTCTCTTTGAGGGATTCGGAGAGGCAAGGTATTTCAGTCGGTATGATAATATTGTTTTTATTATTTTTATCAATATTTTCGATCTGAATATGGCAAGGTACATCTAGGATAAATGTGCCAGGGGAGTCATTATTTATTTTTAATTGTTCGGATTTTTTTGTTATTGAATTTGTTGCAATTAGGGTATTAAAATTTATTACGGCAAACTTAGTATGTCCAATGGGGTGTACAAGTGTTTAGTTATTGTTAACTGTGCACTTAAATGAACAAGATTGCAGTAAATTTTGGTTTAAATCTTGAAAGAATAAATTTTTTGCACAAGACGATAGTTTATCACTTCCTCGATTTGAAGGGAGATAACATAAAGGTTTGTTGGAGTTACAGTAATGGAGGTTAGTTCCAGAAATGTATCTGACAGTATTTGATCTGATTTCATGAATGATTAGAGAGGGCTCTTGATCCCAACTACACAGTTCATTAGTATGACTTTTGAACGTGAGTGGTATGAAATCAAAAATTTCATATTTTGTATTAAAATTTTTTAATGGTACTTTAATTTCTAATTCGAGAGTATTTTTATAAAAATTACAGTTTACAAGTTCTGCATGGTAATAATTTTGAATTTCTGCAGTGGGGATGGCTAGATCTAAGTCTAGGTCTTTTAATTTTGTATGTAGTTGCGAAATGTCCTGTTCAAGGATAGTCTTAGGGATTATCAATGACGGAATCATATGGGACTTGCAAGATGTTAGGATGTTTGATAACCTAAAGGTATTTACCAGGTAACTGTCATAGAAACCTTGTAAATAATTTAAAGATATCAATAATTCATGCTCTTCCAATGAATTTTCCATGAAAGAGTTTGTATGGGCAACAAAATTTTTCATAAAGCGATTTGTATGACCAATCAAGTTATGTAAATTTGTCGAGGTATTTACTAAAGATGCATGTTCCGAAAGTAATTGGTTTTTTATTATGTTATATTCATGTTCTAAGGAAATTTCGTTGGCTAGGAAATTTCTTCCATCACGGAAATTCAGCACTCGATAAAAAAAATTATAGCAACGTTAAGCATAATTATAGGATTGGTACATTTAGGTTGTTCTGTTTTTTCGGACTTATAATTTAGTTCGTATTATAATTTCGAAAGGTTTTGTTCGTTTCAAGTTTATTCTTTAAGAACAAATTTTGTTTAAGTTATATTTGGAAAGTTCGGTAAAAAGAAAAAAAAATTTTTTCAACATGGCGTCATCTTTTTGTTTTATGGATGAGCGAGTTTTTGTTTCAACCGGAGTGGTAGAAGCAAATGAAACTTGGCTTCTAAGTGAAGTGTTTTTTGATAGTGTAAAGCCTTTTCAACATTGTCCTTGTGAAGCAAGGTTTTATTTTTCATTACATCGTTTGTTTTCATTGTTATCCCATGGATTGCGAAGCTTTAATAAAGAGTCTTGATCGGGAGTTCCAGTCTCATCGGTTTCCAGACGAAGAGATCCACGAGGATTTTCATATCTGGCAGCATAGCATTTGATTTGCTTGCTGTCCCAAGTCAGAGGAATTTTTCCAAAAGTTCCTATTCAACTTACATGTCCTTTACCCGAAAGGATTAAGTATCAAATTTGGGGTAATGGGAATTAGGCTAGTTTTTAAGGGAGAACTTTGCTTACGTATTCACCACAATGTTGGCATACTTGCAGGTATTATGGTTGGGTTGCTTTGTACATCGCAGCAAAGCAACGAAACAGTAAACTTTGGAATATGTCCACACTGATAAGCACTATGTAAGCAATTTTATCCAGGGGGAGGCAGGGATAAAATTTGTTCAATTTTTAAATGGATATTATCATCCTCGACTCATTATCACATCTTTGAAGGCTGGTTTACAATTTGTTCAACATTACGACGCCTTGGAACAGAGTTTTGCCCTTTCAATCCGAAGTGGATGGCTGATGATGGATCCAACGGTGTATACATTTACACGGGATATGCCATCCATCGCTGGTGCCTTGAGTTCTGATGAATCTACATCAACTGTGGATCCGACTGAGGTCACAGTAGCAAATTCACCGATGTAAATGGACTCAGAATCAAGTATGAGCGGGGATAATTTGGGAGAATTTCTTGCTGGATATGCAGACACTTGGGATTAAATGGTGAGTTTTTATCCAGGGAAAAAAATTTCTTTTATTATGTCGCATAATTTTATCGTTTAATTGTTTCAAAAAGTTTGAATTTTATTATTTTGCTCAGCTTTAAGAGCAGGTTTTTATTTACAATAAAAATTTGCAAGAAGTCAGTTTTTAGAAAGAAATAATAAAATTTTTGTTTGGAGCTTCTTACAGATTTTTTTAATATTATAATTTTTATTATTATTTTGGCCAACCTATTGATGATTTGTTTTACAAAAATTATCTAGGGACAGTTAATTTTCAAAAATAATAAGACTTATATTTTATAGGGGGAGTGAACTTAGTCTAAAAAAAAAACTTAAGGTTAAGGCGAGGACGGGTAGTAGACTCTTCACACCCTCTATGTTTTTTTTACGAGGGCGATCCCTCGGTTTAGGCACAATTTGGGTCGAGATGGGGGATTCAGGATTTTCATCATTCTGATTTTTATTTTTGTCTTAGTGAATATTTTTGCGAGACTTGTATGGAATTAATCATCGTACATGAACTGTTTTTAATTTATTTTTTGCAACGTTCTTTGATTTTTGTAACAATACTAGGTCATTAGGCTTAAAGTCAATGATCTTATGGTGAGCGTTGTAATGTTTCGCATTCTTTTCTGATTCTTTTTTCACTAGGATCGGCATTTTTTCTCTCGTTTGAAGAAGTTTTTCGATCTCTTCTTCACGAGTCTTTGTATTATTTGATTCTTCGGGAATTTCGGATAAATTTATTTTTGGATTATATCCATGAAGTAAATAAAATAGAGATTTTTTGTTTAAATGATCGATTGGACTTGTATTATAAGCAGAAATAATTTTGTTTATAGTGTCAATCCACTCGGATTCATTTGAATGTTTGTATTTGGAAAGTGATTTCTTAATCACACCATTAATTTTTTCTACTAATCCCTGTGATTGTGGGGAGTAGAAAGATGAATAGACCAACATAATATTATTTTCTTTGCAAAAATTTCGAACGGATTCATTCGCAAAATGACCTCCGTTATCACACAAGATTTTTGTGGGAGGGCCATACGTATGACAAATAAACTTCAAATACTCAATTACACAAGGAGCATTTGGATTTTTTGTCGGACGTATTGCACAAAAGTTGGTACTTTTATCAACACCTACAAGCACGTACGAGTGTTCGTAGTCCGTATTGAATTTTCCAATAAAATCTATTTCCAAATGAGAAAAAGGTTTTGGATTTTCAATTGCAATATGCTTGAGATGACCAATCTCTTGCGGTGAGTTTTGCACCATTTGGCATTTGTGACAGGAGAGAACATACTCCGTTACTTTTTGTGTCAAGTTTTTAAAGAAAGAATAATTTTTCACCTTATTTTTGGTCTTTTTAATTCCAAAATGACCTCCATGCAAAGGATTATCATGCAACTTTTTTAGAATTGTTGGAATTAATTTTTCAGGGATTACAGTAACCGCTTCATCGTAAGATGAGGTTGGGTTAGGTAATTTTTTTAATACATTATTTTCATCAAGAAAATATAGTTTGATAGACCTATTTAATTTTCGAAATTTATTTTTATCTTTTTTTACTTCGTTATAATTTAATAATGGTATGAAATTTTTCCAATGGGGATCAATTTCCTGCATTGTTTTTAAATTTTTTGGAAGTTCAATTTCTGTTTTGGGGACAGGGTCTTGAATTGAAACTTCTGTTTGATCATTATGATCAAGTAATGGGGAATTTGGATTTGAGATCTTTTGGGGATCGGGAATCATGGGTTGGAAATTTGGTTGGTAAGGGAAGGGAGGATCTGTTTATTGAGATTTGTTTGATTAGAATCTCTGTTTGATGCAGATCGAGTAACTACGTTTAATGTAGTGGAGACCTTTGGGGGATTTTCAGATTGTAAATTCTGAATGGGACTTGTGGCTTGAACACAGGGTAGTATGGGAATGTTGATGAGGGTGAAGGAGGGTAAGGGTAATTTTGGGTATTGAGGAAATTATTTGGGTAAAACCATAAGTTCTGGTTTTGATAAAAACCCGAATTTAATGGGACCATTTTTTCATTGTGAATTCTACAAATTGTATTCACATTTTTTTCTCCTTCAGGGAGTGTATATTTTTTATCCACCAAAAATTCACCATATTTGAAAGTAATTTTGTCAGGTTTGTCATGGGGACGGGACAACATATCAGCCATACAATTATTTTTTCTGGCAATATGTTTTATCTGAAAACTATATTCATTTAATTTTGAGACTAATCTAATTAATCTCGGGCTTGGGGTATTAAACCTTTGATGATAAATCAATGGTTTATGTTCAGTGTATACTACGAAGCATAGAACAAGTAAGTATCCACGAAAGTGAGCAAGGGCATTCGTTATGGCCATCATTTCGAGGTCAAACGAACATAATTTTGTATGAGCAGGTTGGACTCTTTGAGAAAAGTATCCAACTGGATGTTTGTGCTTTGTAATTGGATTAGTTTGTAGCAATACTGCACCTAATGCAATTTTTGAAGCATCAACTTCCACACAAGTTTCTAGTTTAGGATCATAGATCGCTAAAACTGGTTTTGAAATCATAAATTTTTTTAGTTTTTCAAATATTTCTATATGCTCTGGGGTCAGTTTAATTCGAGCGTTTGATTTGCTGTCAGTTCCTCTTAGAAGATCACTAAGGGGAGCTGTAATTTTAGCCAAATTAGGAATTAATTTCCTATGATAATTTATTGATCCGAGAAACGATCGTAATTGTTTTAAAGTATTAAGTGGGTTTAAATTTTTAATGGCTTCTATATTTTTATTTAATGGGGAAATTTCATTATATCGGACAGTATGTCCTAAAATTTCAATTTCATTAAAAAAGAATTGACATTTTTTTGTTTTAATTTTTAGATTTACTTTACTTAGTCTTCTAAGTACTTCCCTTGTATTTTCCCAACATTCTTCGAATGTCTCGCCAAAAATACAAATATTGTCGTAACAAACCATTTTTTTTCCACAACATATCATGGAAGATGTCATCCATGATAGTTTGGAAAATAGACGGGGAGATACTTAGTCCAATTGGAGTGGAATTGAATACATATCCGATTCCATCCACATTGATACCAGTGTATTGTTTAGATTCTTTGGTCAGAGAAATCTGTAAGTATCCACTGTTTAAATCAATAGTAGTGAACCACTTTTTATTTCTTAAATAAGGCCATATGATATCAATCGTAGGGACGCGATTGTTATCCATTATTATCCTTTGGTTCATTCTGCGGTAGTCTACAAGAACTCTATAAACAGTCAGGTTTCTTTTTTACTAATATTGGGGATTCAAACCTTGATTTTTGTTTTTTTAATACACCTGCTTTAACTAGGTCGTCGACCAGTTTGTGCAGTGCTTCGTGTTCTGCGTGAGAGAACTTGAAGTGTTTACATCTTAATGATGTTTCATCGTCAACACTGACTTTTTGTGGAGGGACTTTACAGATAGAAACTTCATCTGTTTTTCCACTAAATATTTGATTATTTTCATTAATTATTTGATACGTTTTAATTTTCTTTTCTAAATCTACTTTTGGACCTAGTGGAATAGTATTACTACAACTGTCCGTTAATATCGTATCTTCATTTATTATTTCAATTTTGCAAATATTAAAATCAATTGCATTTTTTAACACGAATTTACCGAGGTATTCACCTTCTTAAATTACATATGTTCTGTCGTTATTATTGACAGCCATTACAGTGTTATTACTTACATTTAAGTAAAACTTATTTTTATTTTCCATAGAAATTTCTTTATGAAATTCCAAATGTTGTGGAAGAGTCGCTAAGATGAGCGTTGAATTTTCCTTAATTTTATAAGTTTGGGGAGAATAAAATTTAAATGGCTTAATATAATTGGGAGGGTATTTTTTTTCAAGGATGTAGTTGTGACATTCGGGCATGTCAAATGTTCACTCTTTGAAACCACACGGTAATGTGAATTTGTTTTTATTGAAGTCCATTTTTGCTTTATGGGTTGACAAGAAGTCGTACCCTAAAATGACTGGTTCAACCAGATTTCGGACAACGTAGGTGGGATGAGGATAAACACAATGATCAATGGAAAAAATCACATTGGTTAAACCTATTACGTCTAAAAGCTTAGAGTCCGCTCCACAAAATCTTACATCGGTTGGAGTTATCAGTTCCTTAAAATTGACTTTATTCAAAACATCTTCAGCAATCAGTGTCTTTTCCAAACCTGGGTTGACTAGGCTAAGTATATGTTTGCCATTAATAGCAAAAGGAAGATGAGATTTACATAGGGCAGTGTGATCAGCACGTTCCTTAGTTTCAAAATTCACCTTACTAACATTGTTAACCAATTTCAACTCTTTGTTCGAGACATCCCTTACAGCTGATGAATCATCTGTAAAGGGGACACTTAGTTTTTTGAGCAAGCATTTTGGCAGGGTAGGGAATTGGATATTTGGTTTTGAGAAATGGGAGGCTCAACTAACATGAGCGGAGTAGGAGATGCAACTGTTTGAGTGTTAGCAGCCACGTAGTTTTGGGGATATTGGGGCCCATTTGGAATAAAATTTTGATAATTTGGGAAATTAGGAAAATTATTATTCCATTTTGTAACATTATTATTATTCCAGTTTGGTACCCAATTTTGATTAAAGTTACGATTATTGTAACCGTTGTTATTACGAAAATTATTTCTTCGGTAATTTGGGTCATAATTATTTCCTTTGTAATTAGAATTAGGACTTTGAGAATAGTTCTGGTTATTATTCCAGTTCCTATTCTGGTTTTGATTCCAATTATTTTGATTTGGATTATTATTATAATTATTATTATTGTTGTTATTATTATTATTGTTCCTGTTTTGTTTTGTATTTTGGTTAGAGTTTTGATTTGAATTTTGATTTGAATTTTGATTTGCGTTTTGATTTGGATTTTTATTTTGAGGATTTTTATTCTTCTTGTTGTCCGGAGGTTTGGAAATGTTTGCTATTGCAGCGCTCAACTTCTCAAACTCGGATTTCCAATCATAATCAGAAGAAACTACGTTAGAAGTCTTTTCAGATTTCTTCTCGGTAGTTTTTCCTATTTTCAATTCCTTTATAGTTTTTTCCAATTTTTCTATTTTTGCTCTCAGTAGGGGATCTGAGTGGCCAAGTAGTTTATCTTTGAAATCTAGATAATTTGAAAAAGCTTTGTCCAATTCTTGTAAAGTATTGGGCTTTTCCCTTATTAAAAATTCCCTTTCTTTTTCGGGCAAGTTTGAAATTATTTTTTCGATTATACGTTCTTCTGTAATTCCGGATTCGATTTGTTTCAAAATTTTTGATACGAACATCATGTACGCGGTAAAATCAGATTCACCTTTGTATTTGCGTTCGTATAATAATTCACGTAACTGGGGTTTAGTCCTAGTGAAAATTTCAACAACTTTTGGTTTAATATTATTCCAAGTATTAAATTCAGGATTATCTTGGATTTTATCTTCGAAAATTTGTTTAGCAATTCCAGTGAAAGTTGTTTTAATTTTTTTGAATTTCAATGTTGCATCCCAATTGAAAGAGTCAGCTTCGTTCTCAAAACCTTTTAAAAACGAAACTATATCTTCGCCTGGTGTATGACCATAAAGAGTAGGTCTTACGTTGATTGCAACTGCGTTAGACATATTATTTTCTAAATTTGTATTTATAGGGAAATTTAAAATTTTATTTTGTTGAGCAGTTTCTGCTACAACAGTGGGTTGAATTTCTAACGGGAAATAAGATTTTCGTAGAAGTTCAGTATCTGGACTTCGAAAATTTTCTTCAGAATTTTCTAAAATATTTGAAATATCTAAATTTGTTACGGATATTGTTCTAGGAAGAGGAATGGGATTTTCACTACTTTCTAAAACAGGAGTTGATGAAATTGGAGGGTCGAAATATTTTCTTTCGATAGGTTTTTCAATTTCAGGGATCTTTTTTCGTGAAGATCTGTGGGGAGTTTCCAAAATTATTTTAATATTTTCGGGAGTTAGGAGCTTTTTTATTTCAATATTATTTTTTATGGTTAATACAATATCCTCTTGAATTTTTTGTCGAGAGAATGTTTCAATGTTAACCTTTATATTCAAATTTTTACATAAATTTAAAATTTCTTGATTAGTTGCTTTTAAGAGCCAATCAAATTTAATTTTAGGGGAATTGGGTTCTGTTAAGTTTTCCTAATTTTTGTTCATAAAAAATATTTTTTCAAAAAATTAATTATAAAAAACACTCATAAAAAATAAGGGGAAACGCGAATTATAATTAATTTTAATTCTTTACTTTTCTTTGTTTTTTACAGCAACTTGAAGATCCGGATGTGGTAACTGCAACTGGATGTCGATGGGCGGCAAATATATTTACGATTGTTTGAATTATTTTTTGTAAATATAATTTTTCTCCGGGTATTGTAGTCCCACGACGTGTTTATTTTCTCTTTTCTGATCTTTTTCCACTCTTGGTATACCTCTGCTTCTTATTCCTTAGAGCGCGCCTTACGCTTTTCTCTAAGTACTTTACTAGAGTTTTCAAGGTAACCAATTGAAGTACTTCGGACACAGAAAAAGAAGAAAATACCTTTGAAGCAGCAGCCTTGGATCCGCGTTGTTGAAATTGCTGAAAATTCAGCTGATTAAAAGTACAATAAGAATTTTTCTTGATGTGGAATCAACTTGTACCATACATACTTCGCGCATAATATTCTTCTTTAAAATTCATATACATAATGTCAATGAGAAGACATATAAATTTGTTGACATAAGGGCTCATTCTCCTTGAAAATTACAATTTATTTGCCTTTTGCCTCAATTGGAGTTTACAGTTTCCCCAATGTAATGCCATATTTGATTATACTTTTCTTTCATTATAAACTTGACCACATAAGAACCATATTTTTTGAGAACCAATTTTTTTTCCTCAAATTCATTTTCAGAAAAACTCCCTCCATCTAATGAGTCTGAAATAAAGGATTCATTCTCACTGATTCTGTATTAGGCTCAGCAAATACTACGTCAACCGATTTATCCTCATTTTTTTCAACTGCAGGCTTAATTCCAAATTTACTTTTTTCTTCTCAATTTCTGGAGTTGAAGTGAGAATTGTAGTTGCATCTGAAAGTGAAATTATGTATATTCTGTTGGAATTTAATATGTATCACTGTGTATTGACATTCAGTGTGTCAATCAGTACCAATGAACCTTTTCTGATAAAATTTTGAAATATTTGTTGAAAAATTGTATTTCTTTGAAAATGTTGTTATAAGTCTTCATGAAGCTAATACAATAAACTCTTAAGTAGCCACAAAATGGAAAGTGAAGGTAGATGAATTTATTTCACATACTTAGTTGTACTAATATAAGGACTAATTCAGCCTTTAAAATCACATCTATATGATGAAACAGGCCTGGAAATACGCAAATTTTCAAAATTTGATATGATCAAAAACCTGCATTTCCGGGATCATCAGAGGTTGTCCTATTTTCCCTTCAAATATTATGTTTATCTCATGGGGATGTAACACCATACGTGGAACAAATGAAGTATTACCCAACTCCGTTAAAACAAATACAAAAATCTGAAAATAACTTGGAAATCCATTTTTGCTTTTGCATAATCTGTCAGATTGGACAAAATCTATTTTTAAACTTTGTTCCGTACCATCTGAGACAGCAATCACAGTAGAACACGTACAGATTGGATTTAGGATACAGATGTTTCTGGGCCTGGAATAAAAAACTTAGTGAGAACTTTCACAGAACTAGATTTGAGAAAAATTAAATTTTTCGTAATTTGTAATTTCCGGATACATTTCTCCTGATTCAGAAGATTATGAAAGATCTTAATATTCCAACTATATTTATCTGACTAATTATGTGGAACTAATTATTTGAATGTAATGATAATCTGCACAACACAGGTATTTTCATCTAGAATTCAAGTGTGAACTTTGGAATTGATTTTTAGTAATAGACTATGATTTTTATAGATTTTATTTCACACTAAATTTGTGGTTTTCTTATTTTGTAATACTTGGTGATAACCAAATTGGATACTTTCCAATTGTGTTTCTGGAAAAATTCTGTAATCATGCCTATATATGCATGTTTATGAAATTGCATTCAGTGATGTAGATGTTTCACCATAATTTCTGGTTTGATAAATAATTATAATGAAGTCTCACATTGTTTTACATTTTCCAAACTTTATATATTACTCACTGTTATGGAAAAAATACATAGTCTTCATTAAGTTTCCCCCTATGGTAAAATGAATTTTTCAAACAGGGTATTTCCGGAGCTAAAATTTCCTGAATACAAAAAATATTAATGATTTCTCTTCATTTTTCAGGTCCTATATATGATGGTGTGGAACAAAATTAATTTTCTTTTTTCTTTCCCACCTATGAGAATAATTTTATTCTAATGACAAATTGAAGAAATTAGATTTTTCACGATTCTGGTTTTTAATTTGAGTACTGTTGTGATAGTTTTTTTCATAATAGTTCCACACAGTATTTGATATGAAAATTGGAGACTGATAATTTTGTTGAAAGTGGTTTTTTAACTCCTGTTATGGTCCTGTATTTCACAAATCTTAGAATTTTAAAAGTTTGTTATTTCTGGATCAATTTCTTCAAATTGAAAAGTTTTTACAACATGATAATTTTCTAATTATATAAATTTGTCTAATTATGTGAAATAAATTTCAATAAATGTGATAAGTATCTCTCAAAACTGTATCATCTCCATTCAGTATGCAAGGGTGAAGTTTTATTTTGATTTATGGTAAAAGACCATTATAATTTCCAATTTGGATAATACTGATAATGAAGTCTTGCACAATTTTACAGTTTTTGGACTTCAGACTATAAAGACTAATATGGAACAAATGTGCTTTCCTTCTTTTTTTTCTTACCATATAAAACTTTGATCTAGTTGTAGTTCTGGATCTAGAAAAACCTTTGGCTTAGATCCATTCCATAGGTGTGTTCTACTGTGATTACTGTCTATGATGGTTTGGAACAAAATTTAGAAGTGGGTTTTGTCCAGTCTGGAGGGATTACATAAAAGCAAAAATAGATTTTCTTGAAAATTTACGTATTTTGAAATACAACTAAGTATGTGAAATGAATTCATCTACCTCCACTTTCCATTTTGTGGCAAAACTACATAATGAGTTGATACAAAACTCCGAACTTCTACGAGACTTCCATACACATAAGAACAATACATTGTGAAACTTTCTGGCCGATTCTATTGATAGTTTTCTCAAAACCCTAGAAAAACCAGGTTCCCAGGAATTTTTTATTTTCCAGTTTTCTTGCAAACTACTGAAACAATATGCAACAAACTCCTGTCAGACCCTATCCTGTATAATGACTATCTTTTATGAAAGTTTCTGTCTTGCCCCTCTTACAGTTTTTTCAAAACTAATCACAAATTTTATGCGATACATATAAAATCATATACATGTAAAGAAAAATTTGATGAAATGGGAAAATTAATAATTAAACTGTTGAAAATAAAAGGCGCGCTATCGATACCCATTCGTGAACATATCTGCGCGTTATCGATATTTAGGTTAAACACCACCTGTGCGCAATCGATGTCTTTCATATTTTTTACTTTTCTTGACTTGCCAGAAAATCTTGCGCGTAATTGCTGGACGTCCCTAAGAGTAGTTAGTCATCCTTATATGCTTTGGTTTTAATACCTATCGTATTTACCTTAATTATTCTTGTATGCTTCTTAATCGCTCCACGTCAGATAAATTATCCTCAGTTATTTTTAATTTCCCAGAATTCCAGTGTACTTATATGCCATAACTTGAACAGTTAGTCCTAATTTATAAAAATGTATGTAACATTTAACTTAGGTTTTTCTGATGATGCTGCTTGATGATAAATTAAAATTTTACTTTTACCGAACCATTGAGATTATATATTCATTTAATAACTGAAGTACATTGCTGAAAAACGTGTTAAATGATAATTAAAATCAACGAGTAACATATATTGCGTATTACGAGTATAATGATCAACCAAAATTTTTTCTTCAGGTTTAGACATAATGAATTCTAATGAAAAAACCATCAATGAAGGAGATAATCAGCCACTGCTTGATACAATGTCACAAAATGAGGATTTATCTTCTGAGGAAACAATGATTACCTCTGGCTTACAAGCGGGTATCAACTATTGTCGATACATGTCTGACCATATGTCTGATGAAACAAAAAAATTACGAGAGCAATTGGATTCTACTCGCCAAATAAATAGAGTTTTGAAAGAAAATGCCGTAAACTTAGAGAATGAGAAACAAAAGTTAATTTCAAACTTTCAAGAGGAATTCAGAAAATTTGACTCCCTCAATAATTGGTAAGTCCAGTTGATATATGTACATGCATGGTAGGTAAGATCTCTTTGTTTCAAAACAGTGACTTGGATATATTTTAAATTTAATAATACGCTCATATTTAGCGTAAGACAACTGGAAGAGGAAATGTTGAGCATCAAAGAATTTTTGGAAACAACTATGAAATTGGAAGAAGATATTTCTCAGTCAAAAATAGAAGAATTAAAAATTCGCACATCCATTCAAGCGATGCTGGAAGAGCAGGAAATGGAATTACAAAAAATTGAATCAACTGTTTTAGATCGCCAAAAGCTCTTGGAAGAAAAAAGTACCTATGCCGCAATACTATAAGAATTTGAATAAAACGTATAAATTTGAATTTATATAATATGGACATGATAATTTATTAAAGCTACCTACTTATGTTTGTTCTAGTCAGTATTTTGAAAATTTTTGAAGATGAGCAGAACCTTTTCCATAACATTGAAGATGAGCTGAAATCATATATTCAACAGTGTGATGTAAAAATCAGTGATTTTAGTTTGTCTGAACGTATTGCTGAAGATATAGAAAATATTAAACGAAGAATTAGTTCCCTTCAAATTGATGGCCAATCTCGAGCATTCAGTGTTGAAACCAAGTGGAAAGAACTTCCAACACAGGTGCTTTTCTACAAAATTAACACGTATCACGTTTTCCCCTTTTTCTCTTCCTTTCTTTCTTTTTTTTTGTGGGTGGTTGAAATATTTTTGTTTAGAACCACAGATGTTAAATGAATTTTAATATTTTAGGTTAAAATGGATATCAATTTACTACGTTCTCAGAATATATTCATGAAAGACCGAATCAAAAGTGAACTCCAAATAAAACAAAGTTTTCTTGATGATATGAAAACTAAGTACACTTTATAGTTTTATTTTATTTTCAATCTGGAATTATTTTCCACGCTGAATATTGCGTAACTTTTCATCCATTTCTAGAATTGAGACTGAGATCAATAAAAGTGCCGATTTGGATCGTGAAATGACAAATGAAAAGGTCATTACTGAAAACTTGGAAAAAGAAAAAGAAATGTGTGAGATGGAGCGATGTGATTTTGAAAACAAGCTGCATATTTTAAAACAAGTAATTTGATAAATTTACATAATTTTATTTTTTCATCATTACTCTATGACGAAATGTATGCATGCATACGTACACACACACATATATATATATTTGTAGGAAGAAAATAGTGTTCAAGAAGTATTGAATAGTCTTTCAATAGAAATTCAAATACTCCAAGACCGACAAAGTTCCTTGTACGAAGAACAAGGAAATCTACAAAGTGATGTCGAAAAACTTAAATTGAAAAAAGAGACATTGGAAAATAACTTGAAGATTGAAAACGACAAAGTTGAACTAACCAAGAAGTATGTAGATGTTTGGATTTTTATGTTTTATTTTTTCATTCATTCACGTCTACATTTTTTTCTAAGCTTTTATTCTACTCACCACTGCGATTTTAAAATTCATATATCAATGCTGCAGCTAACCTTCCGCAACAAAATAATTTTTATTTCGTTTAAAGCTAAAGCCAAAAAAAAATTAAACAAAAGCTTATCTTTTAAAAATTTGTTTTGAACCGAAACTTATTATTATTACCCTTTGATAGTTGCTTGTTTTTTTTATTTTATAGATTTTAATGAAAGTGGGCTCAAAATGTTTCTGACCATCAGAGAACGTCCTAGGATATTCATATTTGAAAATTGAAAAATTACAGGGGTGTAATTGAAGAAAATTAAATTAAAATATTGAAAAAATTATTGTCATAAATTTGGGCGTACCCACCAATATGAGCTACTCATTCAGATTAACTCAGTCTTTTTTTTTAAATAGAATTTGTGTGTATGTATATAGGTATAACATACTCTTCCTATATTTTAGCTTAAGTTGTGATGATTTTCAGATTGAATGAAATTAAGTTATTGAACCTATCTTACATTGGTAAGAATGAACAGCTGCGGTATGAAATGCAAGGTTTACTTACCGAAAAAAAGGAGTTAGAGAATCAGATTATTGACATGGAGTATAAAATACAAGTTGAGACCCTACGCCTTTCGGAGCTGCAGGAAATTTTGCAAAAAAATAAAGTCATGCAAAATTCAGAAAATGAAGAAGTATATCATGAAGCAATTTTTTGTTCTGAAGAATAATAAAAAAATTTTTCTGTGTGGAAATAATTTATAATTTTGCTAAAATTCATTTCACAGGAGATGGAAATACTAGATGAACTGAAGTCAATTAAAACCGAAGAATATTCTCTCGTTGAGCTTAAAGAAATGGAATTGAATGCTTTACTTGAAAAATTTCAAAAGGTTTTCTCTGATTTTACTGATTTGGAATTCTCATGTTCCCTTATTCTGGAAGAGAATTGTCAGGTTGAAGAAGAAATTCATTCAAAACGAAAAATGTTGAACACTATTTCTCAGGATAATGAAGTGAGACTTGAATATGGCCGTTGGTATTATTTATATATATGGTATTATTTCGATGGACCGTTATAACGTATCAGATTATTACAGTTCTTAAAGAGTTCCATTCAGCAAATCAAACAAAATGTATATTGTGGCAATTATGTAACCATGCAAGAGTTAAATAAAAAGTATAATTTGATGGTGAATGGAAAAAATGTTGAAACAGAAAGGCTTGAAAAATTAAAGCAAGAAATATTAAGGCTGAAAACTCGATTGGTATTGTCCTTCATCACTTATTATTTTAATTGCCTTTAGAACATTTTATATAAAATTGTATGAGACTAAAAAAAACATTTGAAATTATGTTTTAGAACTCGAAAAATGATACGTCACGAGAAGTTGAATCCGATTTTATGTTAACGGACATTGATCTTTCCCACAAAAGGCAGAAAACTCAGAAAAAATGAAACTTACAAAAGCTGGTGTATTCTCACATGTTGTTTATGTGTCATCTAAAAATTATTTTCATTTCTCTTCTTCATTCTTTAGTTATTTTTGCATAATTTTTCTTCGTAAGAAATATCTTTTTTTTTTTCTCATATGCTTAGAGTATGTGAGTTTATGCTAGTGAAATTATTTTGTTTTATTCAATTCGAGTTGAAGTAATTACCGAGAATTATGCCTTTTTTAATTGCCTTTTTTAATTGAGACACTTTTTTGAAATTCAGTTTTTTCTTTTCCAGTATTTGAATGTTGTATACTTAGGTTACGAAAATTAGAAGATGTTATTTTCTTAATTTTATTTTATTCTGAAACCATGAAGAAGTATGTTGTGAAGTCACAGAGAAGGAAGAATTTATTGAATAAAATAGAAAATTATTTTGATATGTTTTGCTCCATTTTGTAATTCTTCTCAAATCTACTCTCTCTCTAAGTCTCCGGTAAAATTGAAGCCAAAAGGAAGGGGTGCCCCTGTTTTAACATGTTTTTTGTTTTTTGGTGGGTGATGAAATTCTTCAAGGCTGTTTCAGTACGAAGAATAATAATTGTAAACTTTATTCCAGTTAAAAAACAAACAAAATGAAAGTGCGATCTGTTTGAAGGAATCGAGTGATTACCAAAATGTCCAAGTTTGAGTGTGTATGCCTACGTGCGGTCTATGAACGATTCATAATTTCTAGAATTCTTTTTGGAACAAAATTACGGCAGCAACCTGTATGGGAATTTTCGACAAATCTTTGTAATAGTAAATTAAATGATTTCTGCGAATTCCAAAATGAACAGAATTGGATCAATTTATTGAAACACTGCATACTAAGGACTTATATCTGCTGTGTTAACGACTACCCACACAACACCCAGTAACCAAGTCACAAATTTGTCGCCACAGATGCCTGTCCCTGCCCATTTATTTTATTTCATAGGAAACGAAGTTAAAACGAGTACACCGAAAGTATGCTGATTATCTGATAACGGAAACGGGTTCTGGAACTTAAATCGATTTCGTTATTGGCTCGGATACGCTGTACCGTTTCTTGACCCTGCACAGTAGTGTATACGTTAACGAATAGTATCAACTGATGTCTACTAGACGGGGCTATTTCTCGTATGGCGAGGACAGAGAATATGAAAATGAAACGAACCCATCATAGGCTTGAAGGAAATTGGTACACATGCTTATGAAACAGAAATCCGTGCGCTGGATCAATTCTACAAAAGCCTGCGACTAATTAACAGTTGCTACAAAGTTAAATGGCTATGGCGCGAATTTACCTTAAACCAAAAAGGACAACTAGGGGCTAGCATTAAGCCAATTACCATCTCCATGCTGTTGACATACTGCTAACACTCGATTACTACAAACCTACGACACGATGATATGAGAACAGAAGCAACAGGGCGTGATCGACACACTAACAGTCTCCTCCACTGTTGTCGTATCAGTTATTCTTGCGCAATAGCATTGTTTTAGTCATAGTAATTTTAAATAGGTTGATTTTTTGAAATTATTATTGTTATTAGCAGTAATATGACTCATGATTTGTGCCCGAGTGTAATCATTTTAGTGAACAGAATAATGTAAATATTTATCAACTCTCTTTTGATACAGCAGGTAGGGCATTTTTGATTGTTTAATTCAACATCCAACAGTGTCTTTCATTATATTTCTACATCATATTTACAATAAAAATAAATTTATTTTCAAACAATTCATTCGTGCTCGTATAATTTTGGAATAATAGTTTTTACTTCAACATTCATTTAAAAATAAATGTGGAATGCCAAGTAATGCTAAAAGAAAGTAAACAGTTGAATTAATTGGCACATGTAGCATTCATTTCAATCTATTTCAATCCTATTCAGTTCAGCTGGATAGCAGAGTGGAGTAAACGTTGGGATAACAAGGTAGGGCGTCGAAAGAGTGCTTTTTTAAGCCAATCAGAGTATTGTTTTACTTACTGTATACCCATTCATGTACACATTTGTGAAATACACTCCCCATTCCATCTAACTACTGCATTAACGACTGTAACAATAACTAAATTTATATTATTTTGGCGCATGTGAGGAATATCTGATGGCATTTAAAATTTAAGTTTGCAAAATCCTGCTATATTTAAATTCTAATTGTTCAGAAAGTATGGAACTCTTATTTTCTAATATATAAAGACAAGTTGTCATTCTCTGTCCTGAATGTTCTCTTAATATACTGAACAAAATTTTTCAAAACTCTTACCACATATGAAGAATATCCTACAGGTGGTTTATAGACCTCAAAAAGTAAAATCTGTTCAGCCAAACTGCTGAAATTAAGGTTTAAAGTTGTCTTGCGTAAGTGTCTACGTTTGAGTGCGTGTGTGAAAGTAATCTTAATGTTAGTGTTAGTGTGTGAGTGATATTGAAAATTACTTATCAAATGAATAACCCACCAAGAGGCACAGCTATACATCCGCCAGCTGGTGACTTTGTTCGTGTTAATGTCAGCAGTTTCATTCCAGACATTCATTTTTTTTCTTCCTATTGAGAGAAATAAGATGAAAAAACTCAGGCGCAGCAAGTCTCGCTAGAAAAAGTAGGTTTTCAAGAGAAAGAATTATGAATTTTGATGGTCACATTAATTGTCTATAAGTTTATATATGTTAATGGTATGTTATGATTGTATGAAATGTGTTGACTTTTGACAAAATATTAGACAATGTGAAATATAACAGCATTTTTTCTTGAAAAATGAAAAATAAATTAAGATAATGAAGTGTGGTAAAATAAATTTTAATAAATATTTATTTCAAATTTTGTGCATATGGTTTCAAAATTCTGCATTTTATAAGCAATATAAAAACAAAAATAGTGGTACTGGAAGTACCCCCAGCCAATCGCCACCAAAATTGGAAGCGTACTACAACGTATCAAAATAAATATTTTTTCCAAATTTCGTGGCTATTGTTGCAAAATTGAGCATTTTATAGCCAAAATAAAAACAAAAATGGTGGTACCAGAAGTACCATCTGAATTATCCATACCAAAAAATTTTGTAGCCAAAACAAAAATGAAAATAGCTTTATCGGAATTACCGTATAACCGATTTGCACCAAAATTTATAGCAAGTTATAATATATCATAATAAATATCTGTTTAAAATTTCATAGCTATTGGTTCAAAATTAAAAATTTTATAGCCAAAAAAAAGCAAAAATTTCCATACCAGAAGATTTGGGAATAAAAAAATTATAAAGGAAAACTTGAAACTTTTCAGTTTAGAATTTTAACCTTTTCAGCCGGGAATTTTTGATTTTCTCCTTCCCAAAAAATGCCTTAGGTATGTCACTGTTGTCTATTAGTATTTTTATTGAATGACAATAGTGATCCATGGCCTTCAAATTTTGTAATCATTAGATGAAATGTTTCAGTACATATGCCCAATTATGTCATGACAAAAACTATTAAATATAGGTGCTTCATTTAACCTCTGCCTTTAGTCTTTTTTCAAGCTTATTTCCACGTTTTAAAACCAAGAAGTACAATCAGTTCATAAAAATTATCATATATTGACAATAAAGTACTAATACATCCCAAATATATTTGTAAGGGCATATTTTTAGGAATAATACGGTTAAAAAACCGAAATTTTCTTGAATTACAGAATGGTTTCTTACTCAATTAAGAAAACTTAAAAAATAAGGCAGATATTTGGTGATATTTTGTGGTTTGTCTAACCCGTCTGTTAGACGGGTATACTTCAGCTTGTTCAATATATAAAGGAATAAAAAAAAGAGAAAAAGAGGACAAGTCAACTTCCTATTCAAGTGCGGGCTTTCATATTGGCTATATTGTATTGTTAAGAGTATCAACAGTGAAAATGATGAACCCAAAAATAAATGACAAAATTATTCGGCATCTATTAAACTGCGGAAAAAGGAATACCAGTAGTGTAATTCAAATGTACATCGCAGACAGAAAAAATAAAAAGGCAAATTGCAAAAGAAAAAAAAATATCGTTTAAAGAATCAGTAGAGATACTTGCATAAGATACAGAAGAAATGGGAAAGAAAGGTTGCGGCTTCAAGTACACTTCAACCTAATAAAGACCCGATACAACAGTCTTAATACCTGTAGACAAACTATACTGTGATGTGCTGTTGAGTGATTTGGCAACAAAACTATTATATGTTTACGTAGTCGATAAAAACAAGCTGGAAATATTTTCCTCATCTGTGTATTTTCTCATCGCCGCATGCGTAGTAATGATGCGACCGAAGGGGGCATTTTCGTAATTTATACTGTTTATACAGGCATGAAGGAGTCCAATAAAAGCATGCTATTCGTTTTAGGTTCTCTATTGAATGGTGTGTAGTCACATACATGTCCACTGTTTGCATATCTTACTAACACACACACGCACAAATACATTTTTCAAATTTATATGTATTAGATATATGATTGACCGGGTATATTAGTGTTTTCATGTTCAAACGGGCAATTCAGATTTCAGACTGCCGGGTTCCAAAGGAAAATCTTTTCCCAAATTTTATCGAGTGAAAACATTTAATTTGACTGGCCTTATAAGACCTTTCTCAAAATTAATTTTCTAGAAATTATGAATAAAATTTAAAAATTTTTTCATTAGTTTTCCAGTTTGGCTCTTTCGGGACATTGTTACTTATTTCTAGTTATAAGTGGTGCTTTTCTTGGCAAAAATCGTATAGTATTTGATCCTTTGCCGTCTTGTATTTATATTTTAGATGAACTTTGTGTGAATATTGACATGTAAGACTCCAGTTCAGTGTTATTTAAGAATTTATTAATTGTGACCAAATTCCTTGGATGCTCGGATCCAAAAAGAAATTTTCTCAATTTTTTTCACTCTTGAAGTTAACATTTTGCAGTATTGATTTTTCAGCAATACGTTTTACTTTTTTTTATTAAAGCTTACTCCTATCTTAGGAATTCGATTGGTAAGAAGTTATTCACTGATGCGGATTTGAGTAATTGGACAGTGTGAATTGGAGATCTAAAAGTTATTCATGATTTTTTGAAAATTAAAGTATGTATCTGTACAGTTCCAATTTAAAACATTTCAAAAAGATTGCTAAATGCACCCAAAATTTCTGAATGGTATACCATAGAATGAAATTTTATCGTGTTCTCCATTCACCTTCTCGTGGTTTTTCAACTTTATGCTCAGCTTCCAGTTTTTTTATGTGAAACAGAAAATCGAATGCTTTTTCAGAAACATTGTTAGTTGTTATCCACTTATTTTCACTTAGTGGGCATAGTTTTCAACAAAATTTCGTTGTTAGATGTTCAGTATGTGTCTGTTGTCTACAGAATATAGATCAATGTACGCCAAAAATCCAAAATTTCACCTCTGGGTTATAAGTTTTTAATCTTCATCGTATTATGATAGGCCTATGTCTTATCCTATATAATAGTGTTCAAAATTTTTTTTCACTATTCAGTATAAAGTTTTGGCTTTTGGTAGCTCACTACCTTCCATTTTAACATTGAAGGTAGCTAAGTTAATGCGAAAGTTTGGCGACCACTGCTGTGGATCAAGTTGAAACTGTAATTCTTTAGAATATTTAATTTGCAAGTTATCATATTCGAGATTCAAGATTTCTTATGATTTGTAATTGATTTTGCGTTTACGGTGATCGGTTCTAGATATCTGTTAGTAATATTTTTCAAACGACTCATTGGATATTTTCAAGTAGTTTAAGGGTTAATAATTACTCAGGTATCTAGTGATGGAAACACTTGAAATTCTTCTGCAGTAAAATTATTAAAAAATGTTGGGTTAGTTACTTCAGTTCATTCATCTTTTAGTCCAGTAAAATCTGACATTATTGCTAATACCTCCCTTAATTATATATTAAGAATCCTTGCAGATCCGATTGAAGCCTCGTTTTCTAGGAGAGCAAAAAGTAGGAAAATCTAAATTTTTTGGTTATAATTTCGGAACCGTTAAACCTTTGAAAAAAATCGTTGGTCAAAAAATAGTAGGCAATAAATTTTCTATCAGAAACGTTCAATAACATTTTTCTCCGTCTTGTAAAGTCGCGACGCGACAGCGCATTAAAAATTAACATTAGTTTTTAATCTTTTTATTGAATTTATGACAATTCCAATTTAAGCCTATTCTGATGATAATTTTACCTGGATATTTAATGCACTGTAGCTTTACCCGTTTTTCTCTCCTAAGGGACGAAGCTCCCCTTGGAACTGATCGTATTTTTAGGAAATAACTAAGAAAGGCACCCCTACTCCTAACAACCCTACCAAGTTTCGCTTTTGTATCATTTTGTGCCCTATTCGGTTTCAAAAATTGCTAATTTCACTGAACTATTTAATTTGAAGAAATAATCAACACTTATAAATTATTCGTGCGTACATTTTGGCTCGCTTGAATTAAATTTCGAACAGAAATTATAGAGAGGTTCAAAAAGGATAAGTTTAATGCCGTCTCAAACACATGTAAAAAAGACTTCGTTAAATTTTCGCCTAATTCGACTCAACCACTTGAATCCAATTATACTTCTGACGTTAAATTCAATTATAAAAAAAAAAACAATCACAACCGCAACCATCCCTCGAGTTAATTCAGTTAATGTCATTCTTTTTCCAAGCGTGGTGCTTTCTTTTTTCTTAAAATGAATATGCGGCTATCACGTTACACTCTTTTACTACTTTTCTGCAATCAAAAAATCTATACACGACAATTTTGACTTATCAAATTATTTCCTTATCCGCAGCATTTTTCATAAAATTGGGGTTGTGATCGCACCCAAAGCGTAGATTTTTTGCATCAACTACGGACCACCTCCTTTTCATTTGACTAAATTTTAAGCTGTTTATTTTTACGCGGACCTTTCAGAGTTAGGCTTTGAGAGTTAAACTGGCGTTAAAAATTTTTAATTATTCGTGTTATATGGAAGAATTATAAGGAAGCAAAGGGAGAGTGAGTCGTGTCTTGCTTTGGAGAACAGTGAGCCGGACAATGGAGTGATAAACGATACTCTATGTGTGAAATTCGGATTTGAATTTTTTTTTTCTTTTTCGTAGGCTTTGTGTGTTTGACTATTGCCTTCTCTTGCACCATTTCCTCCTGAAATACGCCGCCGAAATTAAGACTAGGCCTAATGAAACGTAAAATTCTCTCATTAATTTAAAAACGAGGTACAATTCGCGTTTTTGTCGTTTGCCATTCCGAGTGAAAAACGAATTTTTTTTCATTAAATTTCTTTTCTTCCTCTTGATAGTTTTATATCGCTTCTTCCAGATTTTTTCTCTTCGTTTTAGCCGAGTGTTCAGTTTGTGGTTGTGGTGAATACGTACTATTGCGATGAAATACCTATTTGATTTGATATTATATTAGGGAAACTGGTCACGTGATGGCGAAGCGTGTCAAAAAATGAGTTTCGAATTTCGCGTTTGAAGTTCGAAACAGAATGAAATAGAATTTGGTGTTATTGAATAGCTGGTCGTTCGAAACATTTTGTTTGAGAATGGATGAGATGCGAAAATTTGCTATCAATTTTCGGGCGTCAGATTTGCTTTCGAGAAATATTGGTAGCGCGAAATAAAAAAAACTTGCCAGCAAGCTTCGCAAGAAAAAGTACATTTTCTTTGTTTAAAAATCACTGATATCACCAACATTCCTCTAATAAAGTAATACATAAAATATTTATGTATTTGGAAGAAAATTACCTACATCTCACAAATACGATGCTTGCGATAAAATATACTGATTAAGTATCATGTTTTCAAAATATTTTATGAATGTGTCAAAAATTATTATTTTTTTGTGGAATGAAAAATTATTTAAAGTTCTAATAAGCTCAAATATGCATATGTATCCTCTAAGTAACCACAAAATGGAAAGTGAAGGTAGACAAATTCATTTCACATAATTAGTTGTACTAATATAAGGATTATGTCTTCAGCTTTTAAAATCCCATCTATTGATGAAATGAGCATGGAAATACGAAAATTTTGAAAATTTAATGTGATCAAAAACATGCATTTACAGAATCATCAGATGTTGACCAGGATTTCCCTTCAAATATTATGTTTATCTCATGGGTACGTAACACCGTATATTGAATGAATGAAATAGTAGAAACTCTGTTAAAAAGATGCAAGAAAACCTGAAAATAACTTGAAAATCCATTTTTGCTTCTACGTAATCCCTCCAGATTGGACAAAATCCATTTTTAAATTTTATTTCATACCATCAGAGACAGTAATCACTGTAGAACAATACAGATTGGATTTTGGATAAAGACTTTTGTAGACCCAGAAGTACAACTGGATCAAAGTTTTATATTGTTAGAAAAAAAAAAGAAGGAAAGAACATTTGTTCTATTGTAACGAGAATACTGGTTACAAAGTGATTTAAGTACTCGTAATTTGAAAAGGTTATATTATACACAATATAAAACAGTGAACTCGTAAGTTTAACATAAAAGGTAATATGATAAAATAAAGAAGAGATATGAGATAAAATGTACATGGTTACATGAGTTTTTATAGTTAGAAGTTTTGGGAGGAGAATATGGCGATTTCTTGGAGAGTGGAAATGGTAGTAATATGATTGGAGAATTATGACAATACAAGTTTAGATATTGTCCAATAGGAGTTTAAGGAAATGACATAAATGGTGATTTTGGGTATTTGCAATATCTGCAAAATGGTTTCATAGAAAAGAGTTGTTATGAAAAGTGTATTTATGTTTGTTTATAAACACAATATGTAGAACAAATGAGTCAGTAAAGGCAAGTAATGACTTGTTTACATGACGTCATTATAATAAGAATTGTTTTAGGTGATTGATATATATATGAAATATATATTGAAGAGAGAAATATTATGAATGATACGAAATTATCATTACATCTATATTAGTGTTTATGATCTGAAGTCTAAAAATTAAAACTGTGCAAGACTTCATTATCAGTATTATTCAAACTGGAAATTATAATAGTCTTTTACCATAAATCAGAATAAAACATCACCCTTGCATACTGAATGGAGATGATACAGTTTGACAGATACTTATTGCATTTATTAAAATTTATTCCATATAATTAGACAAATTTGTATAATTAGAGAATCATCATATTGTAAAAACTTTTCAATTTGGTGGAATTGATCCGGAAATTACAAACTTTTAAAATTCTAAGATTTGTAAAATATGGGACCATAATAAGAGTTATAAAGCTACTTTCAACAAAATTATCAATCTCCAATCTTCATATCACGTACTATGTGGAACTATTATGAAAAAAACTATCACAATAGTACTCAAATTAAAAACCAGAATCGTGAAAAATCTAATTTCTTCATTTTCTCACCAAAATAAAATTACTCTCATAGGTGAGAAAAAAAAAGAAACATTAACTTTGTTTCCCACCATCATATATAGGACCTGTTTGATGAATAGAAAGTAATAATATTTTTTGGATTCAGAAAATTTTGGCTGCGGAAATGCCCATTTTAAAAATTCATATTACCATTGGGAGAAACCCAACAAGGTCTATGGATTTGTTCCATACCTGTGAATAGTATATAAAATTTGGGAACTGTGAAACAATGTGAGACTTCATTATAATTATTTATCAAACCAGAAATTATAGTGAAACATCTACATCACTGAATGCAATTTCATAAACATGCATATATAGGCATGATTACAGAATTTTTCTGGGTACACAATTGGAAAGTATCCAGTTTGGTTATCATCAAGTATTATTATAAAACAAGAAAATTACGAATGTAGTGTGAAATAAAATCTAGAAAAACTACTGTATATTGCTTACAATCAATGCTAAATTTTACACCTAAATTCTAGATGAAAATACCTGTGTTTTGTAGATTCTCATTACATTTAAATAATTAGTTCCACATAATTAGTCAGATAAGTGTCGTGGGAAAATTAAGATCTAATCAGGAGAAATGTATCTTGAAATTACAAATTACAAAAAATGAAATTTCTCAAATCCAGTTCTTTGAAAGTTATCACAAAGTTTTTCATTCTGGGCCCAGGAATATCTGTATCCTAAATCCAATCTGTACATGTGTTCTACTATGATTACTGTCTATGATGGTATGTCTATGATGGTATGGAACAAAGTTTAGAAATGAATTTTGTCCAATCTGGACAGATTACTTGAAAGCAAAAATGGATTTTCAAGTTATTTTCAGATTTTTGTACTTGTTTTAATGTAGTTGTGTTACCTATGTGATAAACATAACATTCGAAGGGCAACCATAAACAACTAATAATGATTCCAAAATGCAGATTTTTGATCGCATCAAATTTTGAAAATTTTACGTATTTCCGGGCCTGTTTCATCATATAAATTTGATTTTAAAGGCTGATGGTTTAATCCTTACATTAGTACAACAAGTAGTGAAATAAATTCATCTACCTCCACTTTTTATTTTGTGGCTACTTAGAGGATATATAAAAAAAACCTATGATCCAAAAATATCCCTCATTACAAAAGGATGTTTAGTTCAGTTGTCTACGTTACGAAAGTATTATGGGAGATTTTAGCGTCAGTGTTCAAATCTAGTGTACTGCAGCGGGTGGGGGCTGGGCAAAAATTGACTTTTTTTTGAGATCGTGTTGGTTTTTAGGTTAAAACGAGCTTTTTCTCGATGGAGGCTAAAAAATTAATTTTTCAGAACCATTATCAGATGAGTAAAAGCGGGAAAATCACACTGAATAGCTAATGAATTGGAAACAAATTGACCAATCAAAACCAAAATTGGTAGGTGTAACGAGAATATTGGTTACAAAATAATTTAAATACTCGTAAATGAAAAAGGTTGTATTAAACACAGTATAAAACAGTGAAATTGTAAGTTACGTAAGAATAATAAGTTTAACATAAATGGTAAAGATGAGAGAGAGATAGATAGAATGTACATAGTTACATGAGTTTTTATAGTTAGAAGTTTTGGGAGGAGAATATGGCGATTTCTTGGAGAGTGGAAATGGTAGTGATATGATTGGAGAGTTATGACAATACAAGTTTAGATATTGTCCAATAGGAGTTTAAGGAAATGACATAAATGGTGGTTTTGGGTATTTGCAATATCTGCAGAATGGTTTCATAGAAAAGAGTTGTTATGAAAAGTGTATTTATGTTTGTTTATAAACATTGAAAGTAGAATAAATGAGTCAGTAAAGGCAAGTGAAGACTTGTTTACATGATGTCAATATAATGAGAATTGTTTTAGGTGATTGATATATATGTGAAATATATATATAAGAGAGAAATATTATGAATGATACGAAATTATCATTACAGTAGGTCTGATTCTTTTATGGGAGGTACTGTTGGTATCAAATTTTGTGACTATTGAAAGAGAATTGCAACTTTTATTGAAATAACATGAAAAACTGCACCTACAACAGCACCAAGGAATGAACTGTAATACCAATAGGAACAAAATTTGTAACCATGTTAGATATACTTCAAATAAATACCTATACCAAATTTTATGACTATAACTTGAAAATCACTCCTTTTAGATCCATTAATCTGCCAAAATTGTAACAAAATCTCTCCTATCAGACGTACTGTGAAACCTATCCGCCCAAAATTGGTAGGTGCTGTGCTCGACCTAAATCACATACGTATACCAAATTTCAGGCCTATCGATTGAAAATTTCCACCTGTACGCTATTCAATATGAAATGCATATAAACTGACCTAGCAGACGAGCTATTATACGCCCTATCTGGACCAAAAACAATAAGGTTTTTTCTTGAGTGAATTCGAATATTTTTTTCAAATTTCGAAATCATCTGATCAAAATTACGCCTGGAAATGGACTCAATGCAAAAGTGAGTATAAAAAAGAAAAGAATTTTCAAAAATAGTGTCAAAATCGTCAGAAGATCTTGAAACGAAAAATGTACCCACTCTCATCCTTGGGTCCGAATACTCGGGCAATTTTAATAAGTAATTTTTTTTTTAAATCTACGTAATAATTTTAACTTTTTGGAATGAAATGAAAAATACGGCAACAACAACAATATTCGTTACAAGGTGTGGGGGAAGTTTTGAAACATAACAGAGGCCGCATAATTTTCCTAAATTATGATGTACGTTGGCTTGAGGTTGGAGTTATGCCTAAAATTCTCCAGATCATTTCAATCCTCAAATTTATATTCTTATTGAACGCCTCCTCTCCACGATATCTTTTGACATTCTGAATTGGATCATTCGACAGTGGACACACTTTGCCCTTGCATTGCTAAAGAAAATTGTTTTCATGAAAAACGTGGCGAATTCTGCCTTTCCATTCTAAAGCCTTAATTTAGAAACGAAACAGTTGAACACATAAAATACAGTACGTGTTCTTGTCTTTATAAACAAAGAAACGAAACGGAATTCCGAGCATAAAACGTTTGATTCAGGAAACTCATTTTCATTTGTGTTGACAACGTAACATATTTTATTTCGGCGGCGGTAAACCCACGATTCGACCATCTTATCAAAAAAAGAAACTAACGGATTGTCTAGACTACACGCAGAAACGTGCTGCAGCGAGTAGCAGCGGGTAATGTAAAAAGGTGAACGTCGAAGGAATGAGCTGAGGAGTACCTACCTCCGTACCTACCAACGTGTTCTTGCACTGCGTATCCTTTTCCCAAACCCACTCCAATGATGAATGCAGTGAATGCAGTGAATGCAGTCTCATACTTATCGACTTTTTTAGACTTCTTAAATAAACTCCCCTTTTCACGTAATACTATAAATGTGAAAGTGTATCTGGATCATTGGATGTTTAGAAATCAATCATAGCATAACCACTGCACCAATTGATATGAAAGTTGACTCAAAAATAGGCTTGTTTCCTTCTCGAAAACTTGAGTGGTTCTCCAGAAATACTTGAGCGAAAGTTAAAGGTCCAACACTTTTACTGGTTGATGGATGTTTGTGTGCGTGTGCAACGTTCATAGAATTCACATTTTTATTTTTTACAAAGCATTTTGGTTAGTCAAGTGTGATTGTATGTGTCAGCACAATTGATTTAGAATTTTTAAGAACAATAAAAATGAGTCAAGATAATTATTTGAATGGACCTTGAATGGTACGTCGTTTGATACGTATTTTGAGGAGCTGAATTTGAATTTTGGTTACAATTTTTGATTGAATCAATTATTTGTTCCTTTGGGGCCACGAAAGGTGTGTTAAGGAAACGTTTTAGATATTATGAAAAAATATATCGTGGGATATGTTTTTTTGGACTATTAATCAAATTTTGGTTCCAATTTTGGATTGAGTTTCGAGTGGTACATCCTAGAATGTGCTTTGACAGACTGCGTTAGAAAGAGGTATAGTATTTGACCCATTTCCTGGCAATCTAATAAAATTTTATACCACTCTGCAGCATTCAATATTCATCGTAAAAATACGAATGATGGTTCAAAAAATTAGTATTTTCACAGTGAGTAACATGGCTAAAGAAATCCAAGAAATTCCCCACAGATGACCCAAAAATTACATTAAAAATTTGGAAATTTTTTTCATCAAAAAAGTAAGATGACCAATCACAAGCCCCGATTCCAAACAAAACGAAATGATGCATCCTGATTGGCTCACCCTAAAGTGTCTAGAATACGGTATTTATTGTGTTTATATAAATATTTCAGATAATACCATTCTCTCAGTATTATATTAACATTCTTTAGTTATGCACATATAAACAATCCGCCTGCAAGATTTTGAGTTTTGACATTTTATTGTTTGATACATCACCAAGCATGTTTTTTGAGGTGCTGGGTCCAAATTTGGTGTTCATTTCTTCATATTATCGATTCTTCAACCCCCAGTGGGCCCCAGAAGGGTCAATTTTGAGTTTCCACATTTTATTGTGTGATACATCACCTAATTTGTTTTTTTAGGTGCTGAGTCCAAATTTGGTGTTCATTTCTCCATTTGACCTATTCTCCAGTCACCAATGGGCCCCAAAAGAAGGTTAATTTTGAGTTTTCATATTTTAATGTATATGATTCATCACCAAATATGTTTTTTGAGGTACTGTGTCCAAATTTGGCGTTCATTTTTCCATTTGACCCATTCATCAACCCTTAGTGGGCCCCAAAAGAAGGTTAATTTTGAGTTTTTAATTTTAATTTATGATACACCACTAATTTGTTTTTTGACATGCTGAGTCCAAATTTGGTGTTCATTTTTGCATTCAACCCATTCTTCAACTGTCAGTGGCCTGTAAAAAGGGCCCAATTTTGAGTTTCCACATTTTATTGTGTGATACATCATAGCATATGTTTTTTGATGTGCCTTTTTGTTGAATCATTACTACTATTACTATTAAAATGGTACAATATAGTAGATCTAACAGTATTTAAAATCGATTTTAAGCTTAGAATTTGTTTTCCTTGCATCTGATTGGAATTTGCTTGTTGACTAATAAAAAAATTTTAGTTGCTGTAATTGAGAAAATAACAATTGGCTGAAAATCAAATTCAGTTTTGTCCATATATTAAAATATCAACAATTATCTGTCACTTCTAAAGTAAATTCTTCTTATTGTGAAAAACTGCTAAAGACTTTCATTTTGCACTTCATAAAAAATTATTCAAATAATTGAATTTTTAAAAATAAAATGAAACCGACTGCGTGTATGGACATACAACATAATAGAACTAAAGTGAAATTACAACTAATGCAGTCACTGGCAGAAATACCTTTTGGTATTAATATGAAAATCAATACTGTATGGTTCTCACTAATTAAATTGTGCAATAAATGATGTTTAAATGAATGTTGATTTCATAAGTACCTATCATTAAACCTAATATGAAATTGATTGAAATCAAATGGAAAGTGGAGAGTTTTGGACAGCAAATCTAAGGAATTTAAATATTCTTAACAAATAAAATTCCCTAATGTTTTGAATAGATTTAATAATGCTGTGTATTTCAAGGTTGTCAAATCCATGTTAAATTTACCAAAAATTGCATCAGAGAAATATTTAATATGAAGGGATGTTCATTGCTTCATTTAAAAATCTTGTAGTATATACTTATACCATGTGACTTAGAAAGGATTTCTGCCAACGACTGCATTAGTAAAAATTCCACTTTGTAAAAAAAATTGCTATTATAAAACATGGAAAACTTGTTTTCAACATTTTAATTTTATTATGTTGTATGTCCCTACACTAGTCGATTTCATTTTTTTTTCAAAAATTTAATTATTTTGGTCACTGATTCAAATTTTGTTTTTACTTTTAATTAAATCAGTTATTCGTTTCTTTCGGACCACAAAAGGAAGGGTGAAGATAATATTTTTAGATATTATTGAATGATATAACCTCAGGTTACCTGTTTTTTGTGGTGCTGAATTCAAATTTTTAGTCAAGTTTCAGATTAAATCAATTATTCTTCTTCCCTTTGGGATCACAAAAATGCCTTCAAGGTAGTTTTTTATCATATTGTCTAGTATACATGTTACAATTTTTTTGTAGTGTTTTTGCAGTGCTAAATTTAAATTTCCTGCTCAACTTTTGGACAATAACTCAATATTAAATAAAATGAGTATAAATAAGGAAATGAGGCAAACATAGAAAACATTCATCTTGCAGGCAAAGCTGAGGGTAACAGCTAGCATTTGTATATGTTAAAGTTAGTGTGATAAATTGTTTTTTGGTTATACAAATAATATCCCTCAAGTAGTATCCCGTAATTTTTACAGTCGTATACCTATAGGTCCGCTCAAAAGCATCTTGTCGCGTGAATGAATGCAATGTGATCTCGAGTACTTTTTCCTGGGGAAAAAAAAGGTTGAAAAAACAAATAGCGATTAGCTGAGTAGCAAATAAATTTGCTCGAATAGTCAAAAATAAAAAAAAAAAAAAATTCATTTAAGAAACCGAACTTGTTACTTATCGTAATATTGGGTAACAAATAATGATAATGTCTTTTGGTTTAGATAGAAATGAGCACCATTTATCGTTCTCCGTTTCATTGTTGTATTGCCTGTAAGTCTCACAATTTCTCACCAGTTGTGTATATGAAAAAACTAATATAATTATATTAGATTTGAGAGTGTACAGTCGACTTTTTCCGATTCATCCACAATTGCTGATTTTATTGGTATCTGATACTCTCATTACTTTGTAATGCTAAAATAAATAAGAAACACGTTATGCTGAACCTTTATTTTAATCGTGACAATTGAAAATTATTTCATTTTATTTAACTGCGCTACACTTCGTTCGAAAAAATGTTTGAACTTCACCACCTTTTATAATTTCACCCTCTTCGAATTATCTTACTTTGATTCGATATTTCATCGTTAAACGGCGGCTGTTTCAATTATTCAGCGAACTTTTCCGTAATAAACGTTTTATGATCGTATCTTAATGTTTCACTGCCTTTCTTGTTAATCAAAATTTTCGTTTAAAGCTATATATGCTTTATATCCTTGGGCTCGGACAGGTGTTAATTGTGGGCACCGAGAACACAGGGCCTATAGGTGTAAATTTTCGAAAGAAAGAGAAAAATCGAAGAAAGTAGCGATAGGATCCTCTATCAACTCGTTGAAAGTTACAGAAGAAGCGGCAGAAGCCCCTTTGCCCCAGCAACGTACCTAATACCTAAATACGGCACCTCTCGGACCTGCGAATTTTTAGGCATCTTCAAAGTTTAGCTCTAAGAAGTAGCTTCGTTGTTTGACGTTTCTGAAGAAAGACATTTGTGGATCTACTGAGCAACGGTGCCACGCCAGGAAGTTGAAGCTGCCTTCATTTTTGAGTTGGCATTATTATTGCAATAAAATCACGCCAGTCCCCTTATTCTTTGTCACGGCGTCTTTTTTTTTTTTTTTTTTTTTTCTCAACATTTTTAAGGTTGAAATGCTTTAAATCCCTGTATCGTATTGATTCGAGAAAATCGTGGCTCCCGTAGTGGTCGGAGAATTCTTTCCGTCTGTAAAATTATCGATTAATATTTTGATATGTTCAACTTCGTGCTCACTGCTTGGTTGACAGTGCTGTGCTGATCAGTGACTAACAATATGGGTGCACACATACTTTCTCCTTGGGGAACACAAATTTCCGCATTCGGCTCCATCATTGATGTACTCATCGTCTAATTAACCGACGACAAACACGTTCGTCAAACACGACTGATAGCTCATTAGAAAAATCGATCGACGGAGCAGCAGCAGCATTGCAACGTCGACCCGTATGAAAACGTTTTACAGCAACTTCCATTCAATTACTGACTAGCAAGGCAGCGAACAGAATTGAGGACGAGGAGTATAGCGAAGGGGGTTGCAGCTAAACAAACTGGCATCGCCTGGGGTTCGCCTATATCCACGCTTCGGCCATAGGAAACAAGGTACTTATTTTTCTCCGTGAAGTAGGCAAAGGAGCTGATAATGTCAATAAAATGAGCATCGCGTGGGTACAATGCAATCGCTTTTGTACTTCTTTATCTGCGAGTGCTTCTATGTTGCTGTCATTACTACGTACAAACAACGTATGACGCAGAAGTTGTAAAAACGTTTCTCGCTAGCTAAGGCCAATGATCTCGCTCAGGGTTGCCAACTTCGAGATTTATTATCCCTAGATATCGGTAAGAATTTTTGGATATCTTTGAAATCTCATTTTTTTCTGTAATTATTCTTTTGTGTGGATGTAAATACTAATCTTCCAAGAAAAAAAGCCATATCAAATACCATCTTTGCTATGGCTCTTCCCCTTCACTAAAAAATAATTAAATCAGAGAGACGCTCTCTTTTCTTGTTATTCGAAAAACTTGCTGTAAAGTACGAAATAAGTCTGCTCCAGAACTAGTTGTAGCATAATTTGCTTGCGGATGGTTTTAAAAATTTTCCTACATCAAAATATGATCACAGTTCAGTTTTTTATGATTTGATGTAAGTAGACTAAGCCTAAAATGATTTAGTGGAACAAAATTTGTCCTGATACGAGAAAATTAATTTTTTAAGAAATAAACAATTCATTTGTAACTATACATCTTGTAAACAAACAATTGCGATACCCTTTCCGCTTTTCGCCCCTGCATCAAATGAAAAATTTTCATCGGCCCAAAAAAATTAATTTTATCATTATATAAAATTGAAACCGGCAAAAAATTAATCGAACGGTACGAGAAAATCATCAAGTTCACGTCGCTTAACGTTTTGTAATCGTCTGCTTTTGTGTACAATCATGTTTACTTTTAGGGTAAATGTTGGAAAAGTTTTTTGTATAATACATGATTAGAAAGGTAAGGTTTACACTAAAATTCTGCAAGTGAAAAGTAGTTCTTATCATTGATGAATGTAACCTCGATGTAAAGTGAATGCGCCTCCAAGTAAAAATTCGAAGCATCTTTTTACATGGAGGCGCGTTTACTTTCCATCGAAATAAAGTTTGCACTTTCTGATTGAAATATTAAATCTGCCACCACAAGGAGGTTGATATTTTGTTCTATTCTTTATAATTTTTGTGTAAGACTCATCATTTGATACAATTTTAACGTTTTAATGCTTTCTGATCATTAATTATATAAAATATCTTTCTTAACAAGGTTCAAAAGTGAGTTTATATGACCCAGGAATAGCTCACATACGGAGCTCATTTCGCAGATTTCCTCTCATGTAGAAGCTCACTTTTGAACCTTGGTGTGTTATTACTATTTTTTCTTTTAATCATTTTCAGTATTATGATTAGATTTCTATCGTAGAAATACATTAGAAATTGGTTACAACAAATTTCAAGTGACTGTGGAATTTGTTTGCTGTACCCGGAATTTCTTGTATCCAGCTACTGGATACAATGAAAAGATTGCTGTAACCAGTTTGTTGTAGATATGTGGGCCTGTAAAATAATGGTAATTGCAAATTGATCAGTACCAATCAAGAGTAATACATAATAATGAGGATATTAATTTTTACTCTCACTGGCTATTAAAATGCAATTGAAAAATGATTAAATAAGACATGGTAATTTTTAGAAGCATAAAAGTGACTACTGGAAGAATATTGGGATTGAATAGAAATAGTGGTTTGTTGTATGAAAGAAATTAAGAAAGCACAGGTGATTTATTTGTTGTAGCTGGTTTTTTGGCTGTACTTGGCACCAAAATACGTTTTTTGCTGCCAATAGTTTGTAGTAGCAGGATTTTTTGTAGTAGATTTTCATTAACATAGAAGTAAATCCAGTCACTTCGTATATTTTAGCCAGTAGTTTTTTGTTGCCAGTGTTCGTTGTAGTAATTTCTACTCTATTACAGTTTACCAATTCTGTCTCCGGAGCCCAAAGTGGTCATCCATTGGAGGAATAAATTTTTAGCCGTGTTTGCAGATGTTAAAGAATTAAAAAGTTGGATTTTAGTTAATGTAGTATAACATTTTTGTCGTTCATTAAATGGTTTGTAATGAGCGGTACTTGGGGAAAAAAAACTGGAAACTCCTGTCATTTACTCGATTGTTACCCTTTTTTTGCTTTTGAAGGTTGGCGTCCAAACTTGAGTTTATTTTTAAAACTGTTTCAAATTTTTGAAGAACGAGTACAAATAGTGCGAAAGGAAGAAACCGAGTTGGATGTGCTTCACTCGGAAAACTTAATGAAAAGTGTATAGAAATGTGAAAATACGATGTTGAGTAAAACAAGGTGTGAAAATATTTATACAAGTGAAGGAAGAACTACGCCGCAAAATTAGTTTACCGTAGGTCTGTTTGGCATTTGGGCAGATAATGGAGAACTTTTCCAGACCTCCCTTTTAGTGCTTCTAGTTCTTTTCGCCTTGTTTTTATTACGAAGTTGTTATTATCAAAACAAAATATTTTTCCAGTTTTTGCGTTTCGGCTGTTCTGATGTGCTGTGTGATTGAGAAAAACACGTTGCTTGAAAAACAGGGAGCTCCAATTAAATTATCGAAGAAAAATAATTAGATTTTTTGCTGAAATACTTTTCTTCCCTCCTTTCAGATTTGTATTAAAAAAAATATATTATATAGGTCCACATGAACGAAAATTTTGTATGTGCCCAGGCAAAAAGTAGAACACGTCGAAACAATAATATAAAAAATCTGTTGTATTTTTCTTAACTTTTTGTTTTCTGAAACTCGTGTTGTCATATTTTGATACATACGTTATTCCAATTGATTTTTGTTTCAGGTATGTTCCATGCAACCGTTGTTCGTGGGTAAATGCGTATCTTCGTGAAGTCATCTCTGATTAGAATATTTTCTTACATTTTATGGTGGGGTGAGTGGTATTTAAACTCTTTTTTGCTACACCTAGTGATAAATGACATTTTCAGACGCACCTTACCTTGGTGATGTTATAAAGCAGGAGATTTTAGAACCATTTTGGACCGATGTATAAAAAAAGTCCCCTTCACAACTTTATACATCGGTCTTTAGTTTGTACATCATTTGGGCCGCATGCGCCATTTTATACAATGGTCCTACTTACTGCACGTAGACTTCGTCATCTCGTTTTATTCAATTATGTTTTTTTTTATTTTATTTTTTTGTAAAAGTTTTTTCACTGTACAGATTCGAACCTGTGACAGCCGGGTCTGTGAGCCAGTACCGTATCTATTACACCAGGAGGCGTGCTTGAAAGAGTGGGATTAGTTTGTACTTATAGGTGTTTCCCAGTTATGAAAATGTTAATTTTTTTTTTTTTCAGGGAAGGGGGTGTTGCAAAAAATAGTGTGTGACACACAGGTATATAGTTGGTGATCGATGGACGTGTGATTAAAATCACCTTCTTTATATACTTAGGTATATCACAAATTACTATTGTGGTGTGATAGTTTCAAAGTATGGCGTAGGTGGTTCTTATATGTATATAACCACTATTTAGATTAAGAGGATAGATTCAGCCTTGAAGTTTGTTTACTTCTGTACTCTCAAATTCAAAGTATTGGAATTTTAATAGACACGTTTATTCCAAAACAAGCATAGAAATTAATGAATCTGTTGTCAATTAGCAGAATAACTGAAAACAACTTGTACTTCCTAATTCATTTAAAAAAAAAACACTTTGATTTAACTTTGTTTGGGAACATAATTTAGACTTTATAATGATAACTGGATTGCGCCTTACAGTTGTCTGGTTTTATCCAAGTTTTTAGATGTGCTAACTGAATACCGGTGCTACTATTAGTCTGTTGCAGGCTACATTGGTATTTTTACTAGATTCCAGAGACCCAGGTATCTGAGGTATGGTATTTAAGGTGGTGATTTCAAATTTGGCGTTTATTTATTCATTCCACCCATTCCTTGACCTCGGTGACTTCAAAACAGGGACCGAATTTTGAATTCACTTATTGTATTGTGTGATAATCATTGTGAATGTTTTTGGAGGCTCTAATTTGAAATTGGAAATTCATTTTTTCATTTGATCCTTTCCTCATCCCCCAAGGGATTCAAAATGAGTGCCACATTTTGAATCCTCTTATAGTAGTGTGTAATATGTAACCAGGTATGTTTTTTTGGGTGTTGATTTCAAATTTGACGTTTATTTTTTCATTTGACCAATTCATTGTCCCCCACCTTAGTGGAAAAAATGTCATTTTTTTATAAATGTGTATGTATACGTAGTACATGAAATGAGATTATTTACACATACACTTGCACATTTTCTCAAGCATATTTGCAGTATACATATACATATACTGTGACATCTGAAAACCCACAGCCTTCCCTCACGTCACCACCAATATCGGATACTCGTATATACTTTACCGTAGGGAATGGCTCACGAATTCTAAGATTGTACTATGGTAAGTTCACAGACAAATACATCAAGTTTAACATGAAATAACTTCCTGTTCTATAAGATATTGACAACACGCTAATCATTACTTTTATATACTTTTGTGATGACATGTATCTTATAACTCAATCACCGATGAACCAACACCTTATCTTTCCCAACTGTTCATGATTTTGGTTACACAGTGAACAGTCAGTCTCGTTTTATACGTTGATGTTTTCCATTTGTGGTGAATACTTAACAATATTCACGACATACTACAAATTTTGCTTTCGACCTTCAAGTCACCCTTTTAAACTGTTTTTACCAAAATTACTTGAAAACTGAACACCGTTGGCAGAACTGTTACCAGTTCAACTTCAAAACTGTTTTCAAATCCAACGACGAATCCGTTGGTTCATTGGACATTGAGAAACCAATTGGCAATACGATTTATGACAACTGCACAACCAGATATACTTATATTTGACTGTAAGTAACTTTTACTGTAATAAAATGTGAATTGTACTGATGAGTCAGCCAACTTATTTAAGTCCCCTATACAAAATTGCACGACATATTATGTAGGCCTTAGTAGCTTTCACTGGTAGGCTGGTGGCCTGACTGTTTGAGCTGACAAACCCCTATACTTGGGATGTACATTATTTTTGGATGTTACAATACATATACATGCAGGCATATATATATATGGGTAGAATATGTCTATAATGTGTCTATAAGGTATATGCCCAATATTGTGCGTGACACATAGTAATTTAATGCCTTTCACTTATATTTTGACGCTTAAATTGTACACACAATTTTATGCATCACCCATAATTTTATGCTTTATACACATTATTGTATGTGTCATACGTATAATTAACTGAAAATACTACTTACATTTTGACATCGGTTTATAAAAGGGTGCCATTCTTCTCAATATAATTATATAAGTGAAAATTGGAACATATGGTGTTCAGATCCCAAATAGACCCAAATTTTTTTTTTGTTTTTCCTTATTGTTAACCCATCTATAGTTGTGAAACAGAATTGTTTTTTTTTTTTGTTTTTTGTTTAATTACATTTTTCCAGAGGTTTTAAAAAGGGGGCAAAAATTTATTTTTGAACAATTGTGTGCAATACATCTTCATATATATTTTCAGATGTGCTAATTCCATATTTGATGAAAATTTTTTTATTGGACTTACTAATTAAGCCTCTATGGTCTCAAAAAGGGTTTCAAAATTATTTACAAACAATTACATCCAGTACATTATTATATTATATTTTTTTAGATGTTCTGAATCTGTATATTCTGACAATTTTTTTATTGGATTCTCCATCTGAGCCCCAGTGGCCTCAAAAAAACTGTTTAGCCCCATTGTAAGTTCACCTGTGAAGGTCAGTGTAATTATCATTCGATAAGGCTTAAATATAGAAGATAGTTGATTCCAAACCTATAAAATACTAGTTTCAGGTTCAATCAAATTTGATTGAATAGTTCTAACTTGGGAGCTAATGAAAGTTCAGTCAGTGTGTGTAAGATTTAATTATCATGTTAGAGGACTGAAATTATTTTCCTAACATGTATTAATTCACAGTACTTACATTTTTCCAAGTTTAGTCACTTACCAATTCACCTCCTTTCCATTTGTAGGCCTTTGAAAAAAATTGAACCTAGGCAGACGTGTGTAGGTTCATTTAATATGTCTTGAGTAGCTGAATCTAATGCCATATAATTTATTGTTGAAGCTTAATTAAGAAGCGAGTTATAGAAGCAAAACATTGATGCAAATATGGTATTGTATTTTGTGGGGCCCCAGTGCAACAGACAGGTATGATTTTAAACGACCTCGATGTGCCCTGACAAGCTGATTCCAATACCCCAATGCTCATCATAGTTCACAAAGAGAGAAAAAGTCCGAAGAGGTTCAGGAATTTTTCTTTCACTTTTTTCACATTTTGCAAATATGTTTTCAATGCAAAGAGGTCAGTAATAGAAGTTTCACTCCACCCTTGTGTTCTAGAACACCCTAATTTTTGTTTTCATCCGCAATTTCTACCATATTTTTATCCAGATTCTTACTGACTTGTTTATTACCAGTGTACTCTATAGTTTTTATATCCACTATAAAATGACACGCTAAAAAGTACAAAATAAAATGAATAAAAAATTTTTTAGTTAAAAGTTTTTATTTAATTAATGTTATAAAAAGGAAATAGCTTTCTAAAAATAAGGAAATAAATAATTTTTCTATTTTGTTTGTATCATCCAGAAATGGCATCAAAGAAAAGCGTGGGCGGATACTCTGAAAAAGTAATAGAGAATTGTAATTATCTCCCACTCCCAGGTTGAATTGAGTTGGCATGAAATGATGAGGATAAATTTGGATGCATTCAATTCTTGTTTCCTTGTCCGCCCCACATTTTTATTTGATTTCATTTCTGGATGATACAAGCAAAAAAAAAAGTTATTATTATTTTCTCATTTTTCGGGAGCTACTTCCTAAACCACATTAATTAAATAAAAGCGTTTGTCAAAAATTTTTCATTTATTTTATTCATGTTATATTCATCCCCAGTGAATGATGGTTCTATTCGTATTTTTTGGGTTGTTTCGTAAACTGTGAGTGGCATCGCCCTTTTAGAAAATTTCAACTGTATGGACTTTTATCCACCGATTGTATGAACAGCTGTGTGAGTTACCTTTATCAAATATTTCCTAGTGGGTACATCTGCAGTTGTGGTAAGATTAGATTAGACTGAAACTTTAAAACATTAGTAAGGCGAGGCGAGAGTGACTAACGAATTGTCATTACTTTGAGTTACTTCCCGTCGTCGTTTACCAAAGAGTCAACTCCTTTCGTCATATCGTAGCACATTGTGTATGTATTATTAATAATCGCATTTTCCTTCCCAAGGTGAGGTACCATGTGCTGCGAACCATTTACTTACGCCTTTAAAAAGTATTCCGCTGTGCATTATGCATTATTATATTATTACTAAAGTTGTCCACAGCATATACGTCAAGTTCAAGGTGCATTGTCTACGGTATTCAGAAATGTTGAAATGTTTTGAATAAAATTAATGGAGCGATTAATTTTTTTTTTTTTTCGACATTTTAATTTTGGTAATTCGCCACGAAAATACCGTAATCTTAATCTCCATTTAAGTGTTTTTCTTCTTCTTCTTTTTCTGGGCGTTGCATTATGCATTTATTTTTAAACGGTCGCAGTTCGATTCAAGTTGCGCGAATGCCGTGAATATGGTGCTGCATTTGAATGTATCTATTTCGATCGTGGCCGTTAGGACGTCTTGTAAAAATTTATTTTTTATGCCGTACTTTCTATTGGTGGTTTAGGAGTTGGGTGAGGAGGAACGTATCGTCTTGCCAACGAGTTTTATAGCCTTCAGATTTTTATCATTTTCAATCGATTTGACCCAAAATTGTAACCGAAAAACCTATAAATGGGCTTTTTTGTGCAGAGCGCATCACGTTCGATGGGCTGCGAGTGTGACTCTGGAAACGGAAAAAATCCTCTTTATTACCGACGTTTTTCTGGCCAAAAAAATCTGATACTTTCTTCATTTTGCGATCTACGTTAGCGTGAAGCACCAAGTTGCAGATGTAGGGGCCATTTTATTTTTGTATATTCCTTCGCGAATACGGCTCGGTACTCTGCATCGTAATTACCCGGAAAAATTTATAAAATCAACAAAAAATGTTGCTTGCAGTTCGGCTTATTTTGGTAGAGGGGGCATTGCATAGATCGAGCTTCATGCATGTACGTATAAGGGAAACTTGGTGGGAATTAATTGTTATTGTTGGTTACTTTTCGAATTCTTGGAAATCAGTCAGCCATGTTCATCGTATTTTATCTTTTTAAATCGTCGAAATACCGAGTTGAAATTTTGTTTACTTATGCAACGAGTCTGCCATACGTGAAAATGAATATCAATATTTGACACGATGGAACCATTTATCGGAGTTAAGAATTTTTTCAATTCAACGATAGGGCTTCGAAGTGTTGATTCGATCATTTTCAGTTCATTTCATTATTCTGACTCATAAATTCAATGTAAGTAAGTGTATTGATGTAGCTTTTCAGTACCTACCTACGTGAAAACCATGCAGCTCTTAGTTAAATTTCTTACATATGTTTAATTTCAGTACCAAGTTTTTTTTTTGATACCTGGTGAAAACTTTTTGAAAAACTACACAGGTTTGTGTCAAACTATCGCAGCGCTGAAAATTAAAAACTGTTCTCTTGCATTGAGCTGCGCTTTATCACCCTAAATTGAAACGCAGGCCTGCGTTCCACAAGTGGCAATAAGTTTCGGTTACAAATGAGTTTTTAAAATATTCCTTTTTATGATAACTGTTGTCTGATACCACCCACTATAAGTATCTGTTTGAAATTATATAAAAAAAAATAAAAAACCAAAAACGCATAGTCTGGGATTAGAAGAAGCGCCTGCAAGATGGAAGGTCATAATGCTAGCTAGCCTTGCGCCATAACTGACTATACACAGAAATGATTGAAATGAACAGTAACTTAACGTGCATTGTGTTGTCCGAACAAACCCAGCATGTATCAAGACAGAGTCTGTATAAAATATTATCACGTCATTATCACGTTACTTAAAAGTACCATTTTTGGACACTTAGTTGCCCTAAACCTGTACCTTATAATTGAGAACTTAAAACTCCGAGTGTATAAAAAGTACACGTCATTGAAAATTCATTTCTCTTTCACGAGTGATAGAGACCAATCATCACTTGTTACTTCATTTCAATTTATAATTAAAGTTGAAATATAAGATGTCATTTAATAATTGGTCTAAGTATTTTCTTTTCATTCAATAGACAATTTTACACATACTCATAAAATTAATTATTTTTGCATAAGCAACAAGCAGAAGCAGAGTAAAAATAAAGATGAAAAAATAAAAAAATATTTGGTTACGGTAACGTGATATGTTTGTTCCGTCAATATCCTTTACCAGCTACCAACGGACTATTTAATTTAAAACATAAAAACATTACAAAAGTGAATTAAAAAAAAGTCGAAAAATGTAGCATTATACAGAGAAGACAGTTACAGAGCCAGTTAATAATGTCTCGAAGTATTTGTCGTCATTTATTGATCATTTTAATTTGGTAAAAAGTTTGTTTTTGAATTTCGTAAGTATCATAAATAGAATTTAGGAAGTTAAAGTTACTGAATTGTTGGTGGAAATAAAATAATAATAAAAAATGAAAGTAATAGAAACTATTACAAGTAAAAATCAGGCATCCTTAAGAGTAAAAAAACACAATTTTCAATAAAATTCAGAAATTGTCATATTTTCAGTGTCTTTAAGCCACATTTGTATTCCCCTGTGGGTGAGGGGGTTGCTAATTGATCTCAAATACGTTTTTTATTGTCACGAAGACTTTAAAATTTTACTTTACCCTGAATATTAAGGTCCTCATGATTTTCGAAAATTACCACCTTTACGTATGCTTGAGGGAGAATAAAATTATCGTCATGGTTTCAATTTCAACAGATTCAAAATAAAAATTACTATTCCTTCATTTTTTCTTCTAATTTGTCATCATCTTTTAAGGTTCATAATCTGAACATACTAAATGTGAGTATTATTTGGCCTTGACTAGAAGACTTGAAAAAATTTTTATAGTCATTCAAAGACCTATAAGGACTTTGGAGAGAAGATGATCTGATACCGGGTACCTCCCAACCAAGAAAGATGTTAGTGAACAGTTTAATTTATAAAGTTGACAAGTTATCTGGCTTTATAATTTCTCACTTATAGCAATCTTCAAATTTTTCTTTGTAATTTTCGTTATAGAACATATGTCGCTTTTCATTGGACATATCAAATTAAATAGGAGACTCTTAAGAATAAAGTGAGACCAAGAACAATAATTTTGAACCCTCGGAAGCCTAGATAATAAAAAAAAAAGAAATTGTCTCAGTTTTATTGTTTTTGGGCCTTTTCATTGGTTGATTGCATTGTTTGTCCACATAGTTGAACCCTTTTTCCGAGGCGCCACAGTTCTTTGAGGTCGAAAGTAAAATCCCTCAGTGGTTCAACTACAAATAGGACAACGATGATTTAATTATTAATTTTGATTCCGTGTAGTGAATTTCATTTGGTGCATTTTGTACCATGCACCTCATAATATGTGTATGTCGGCTGTGGTTTCTCCTCCCCATTTATTTTTGTATGAAAATTACAAAACAGTTTTTACTTGTAATACTCTACGTTATACTATTTTTCCATGCTGCAGTCTCTCGTAATTAGCTACAGTACATATAGTTTTTAAGAAAGGACATTTTTTTTACAGCAAAACATAATGTTTCGAAACTGATTATTGGTAATACTGAATGTTAGTCGAAATAGAATGTATGAGAAGAAAATTAACTGATTTTACGCAAATCATTCTAATGGTGGTTTCCGTTGTTTCCCGGATATTGTAGCATTTATAAATCGCTGTTTTCGACAGTGTTTCTGCATTTTGGACCACTAAATGCCTCGTCCTTATGTCCAAAGAAAGTTACAAGTTTATTTTCAAACTATACGTTTTCCTTTTCTAAGTTGATCTTACTTCGTTTCATTCATCACAACTGGCAGACGAATGTAGTACAAACAAAAATTTTATCGCCATAATTACTACTAACAATCAACCCATTAACGCGACATCTTGGCTTCTCATTTTCCTAATTAAAAATAAACGAGTCCGTTATATCTCCGTCAACACAAATTACCCCTGCTAAAACAAAATTAAAATTTTTTTATAGCTAATGAAACTATTTCAATTTGAAAGGCTTTATTACATATTATGTTGCACTTTCAAAAATCATTTTAGTGTTCCTCGTCCGTCGGCCAACAAATGATGAAAAAAAAAAAAAAAATTACACAGTCGTGTTTTCGTATTATTTAATTACGATCTGTCAGACATCCATTTGGCCATCTTTGCTTCCTTCCAGTTTTGTTCCTTCTACGTCGTAACATAATTTAAATTTGAACAATTTTTTGTTCTCTCAGCTGCCACCATCAGTTTCTTACAGACCTGTTCATTGGACGTCAAGAAATAAATAACAATTTTTTCCCCCTTGTTTTCTTCGTTTTCTGTTTATTGGAGATTAAATTTTTTCCCCGGTTTTTTATGTCATTTCGAGAGGTTTTCCAAGAAAAGTGTCGAAATCGACGATGAAAAATTGTGTTTTTTATTATTTTTCCAAAATTTATAAACCTTGGTGGACGAACAAGAAAATAATACCGGGAATTTGATTTCCGCTGTACAATAATAATTATGTAAACAACATCGGCTTCGTATTCTGTGGTCTTTCCCAGAAGGACACGGTGGTGAATAGGCTACAAGTGAAACGCCATAAATTATAAAGCTGATGGAGGAAATTTTCATCGCGGACCAAATTATTTTTGGTAAAAAAACAAAAACAAAAATCTAACCGCGAACCAAATTTACATTCTAGTTATGTCATGATTTGTAAAAAATTTCAGTTTTATTCTTAATTTAAAATTTCAAACAATAATGTTAGCTAATTAACAATGAGTTGTGTTTTGAATCGTGCGAACAATGTTTATAGAAATTTTTCTTTTGAATTTACGCTTGAGCATCGAATGATCCGTCTAATATTTATCTGAAATTTCTCTTCTCATGTTACCCATACGTAAGTTATTACTTGAGAAAAATGTGCAGAATGCAAAAAGATGGGCTTTTAATTGTTTTTTCTTCTGGTCGTTTTTGTTTACCTTGTTGCTCCTGTTATCGCATTTTCGAAGTCCTAAATCTCGATTACGTTTCAATGGGTGGCAGTTGTATCGATATGTCTTATCAAAAATTGACATGATGGTTTGATATGACTCCTTTCCAGGTGATGAAATATGAAAAAGCTCTATACAACCTTTGGCTGTTTTGTTGCCAAAATCAAATCAATTTCATCATTGCTTAGTGATGAGTTACGCTCATAGACTGAGAGTTTTGATAAATTGCCAGGTACTCCAATTATTATACTGAGATGATGCGTTTAATAGAACATCCCCTCAATGCACGGTAACTCGCTACTGTTGCATTTACGTCTTGAACCAGTAAAGAAATATGATTTCTGATTAGACGTGCCGGCGCTAAATAGGCAACCAGAACGTACCTTTTGACGTATTTTTCGCTATTCTTGCGAATTTAAGGGATCTCTTTATCAAATGTACTCTAAATTGGTGAACTCAAGCAAAACGTCGAAAATACTGCCTACTTTTTCGCCGGCATGTCTTGATATTAAAAAGTACATTGGTCTAATGGAGCTTTACTGGTCCAGTACTACATGTATATATATATATATATATAGTCGAAGATTTACGTTTATCTAGCGATGACAAAACCCGCACATTTTTCATTGTTTGTACCGTCCCAATATGGATGTACATAACTCTTTCTTTCACGTTCGTATATAAATAGTATTTTACTGTCAGATTATAAAAAGTTTGTGGTTTGAGTAGCCAAGTTAAATTTAACTTCAGTCTCGAATCGTTTGTATTCAGACATTTTTGACTCCACCGGTTACGCTTTCATTTTGGTTTTAGGGGTCTGTATGTTGAAGTTGATGAATGCTTTGCTTGATAGCCTGAAGGTTGTAGGTATGTTTGACACCAGATGCCATCAAATTCCAACCCAAAATAGCCTTGTGTTAGGTTCTATTCATGCAGTCCTCTTATACGTATTTGAAAAATTCATGCTGGGAAACCATTGGTTGCTAGGTCTCAACCAACCTTTTCCCCAAGAGATCAACTACTTGAATGCCAACCACGCGAGTCATTTTGTATTCTAATGTACAACCTGCAAACCATAACTTTTTTTCTACTCTCTTCAGACAAATATCCTATCTGTTAGTTGGATTGTTTCAGTTGTAAATACGTGTGTCAATATTACATGTAGCCTTTGACAGTATATTGGACAGTTTCTTGAGTTTGACAGCTGCTATGTCTATTATAAGTAGATTTCTGCCAAAAGTGCAGTTTTTCTAAATGTAGTTGAATTTTATTCGTTGTCCAATCAATTATGTCCGGTCAAAAAAATAAGAAAGTAATAACGAAAGTAAACCGAGGATGTTGCCGAAGCTGACATGTAGGTCTACTTGTAATAATGAAGTATTATTGTGCTCCGGTTCATCTCACCGACTCATCTGGCAGTCGAATGAGTGGCCGGAAGAATACGAATGATGATTCTGCACAGCTGCATTACATAAAAAAAAATTATCTGATAACTTTCGTTTTGGTTCTTCATGAGTCGTTCTGAGTTTATCTCGAAAATAAGTTTTTCTGAAAAAAGTCGCATTTTGAAAACAGAGAGAGAGTCAGTCAAAGTTGTTTTTTTTTTTTTTAAATGGTTTAGTCGATTTCGTGAAGTCACAATGAAATTGCAAAACCAACGTTTCGCTGTCGCGCATTTACCGTTTATTTTAGGAAAATTCCATTCCAAACTTTATAATGACGTTAAGAGCTTTGTGGTTTGTCCATTAGAAAGAAGAGGGGGTGACAGTGGAAAGTAATTTTTTCTGCCGAAAACGCGTTGTCAAAAAACGACGCCCTTGTGTAATCCTTTTCTCTTCTCTTTCACTTATTCGCTTTGAGCCGCGTAATATTTTGTAATTATTTTTGTACATTTGCTCGTCAAAAATCAGCTCGACTACTGAATTTTTCCTTAAGTACCATCTTATTAGCCGTGATTTAATAAAGTTGAAGGAAAAAAGCGTTTGTGTTGTACTCTTTTGTCGACCTACGAATATTTTCCTTCATTTAGAATTCTTGTACAGCTTTGCGAAAAAAATATGACGTCTCGTTGATTGTCTGAGGCGACCCAGGAGCTCAGTAGATAATAAAAATCTGTAAATGAAGTTGTAGAACTACTTGCTACCATTACAAAACCATTAAAGAAAGAGCCAAATTTCAAGATACCAACCAGGAAATTCAGAAAATTAGACAAAAAAAGATTATTTTACTATGGTCTTTTCAAAAAATTTCCGAAATTTCAAAAGAATATCATAAAACAAAGTCTGATTATCTTACTTAACCTCTAGATGGCTACAAACTGGAAATTAAAGGTCGCTGAATTCATTTCACATATTTAGTTATACTTATATAAGGATCAAATCTACAGCCTTTAAAATGCCATCTGTATGATGAAATGGGGCTAGAAGTACAGAAAATTTTAAAATTTGGTGTGATTAAAAACCTGCATTTCCGGAATCATCAGAAGTCGTCCAGGGTTTCCTTTCGAATATTATGTTTATCTCATGGGTATGTAACACCGTACATGGAACAAATAAAGTATTACCCAACTTGGTTAAAAAAATGGTAAGAAAAAGTGAAAAAATTTGAAAATAACTTGAAAATCAATTTTTGATTTTACATAATCCATCCACATTGGACAAAATTGATTTTTAAGCTTTGTTCCGTACCATCATAGACAGTAATCACAGTAGAACATACATACAGATTTGATTTTGAATAAAAGTTATTCTAGACCTGAAACTATACCTGGATAAAAGTTCCATGTTGTAAGAAAAAGAAAGAAAGCACATTTGTTTCATATTAATGATTATAGTCTGAATTTGTAAAACTATGCAAGACTTTATTATCAATATCGCCCAAACTGGAAATTTTTTCGTCTCTTACCTTAAGTTAAAATAAAATTTCATCCTTGAAGTTTGAGAGATACTTATTACATTTATTGGAATTTATTCCACATACTTAGACAAATTGCTATAATGTGAGAATTATCATTTTCTATAAAAACTTTTCAGTTTGGTGAAATAGATCCTGAAATATCAAACTTCTGAAATTCTAAGATTTGTGAAATACAGAACCATAACACGAGTTACAAAGCTACTTTCAACAAAATATCAGTCTCCAATCTTTATATCACCTACTGTGTGGAAGTATTATGAAAAAAGTGTCACTATAGTACTCAAATTAAAAACCAGAATCATGAAAAACTTAATTTTTTCATTTTTTCATAAGAATAAAATTATTCTCATAGATGAGGAGAAAGAAAGAAACATTAATCTTGTTCCACATCATCATATACATATAGGACCAGTTGAATAAAGAGAATATAATGATAAATTTTGGTTCCCAAAAAGCCCCGTTTGAAAAATCTTTATTACCATTGGGAGAAACTCAACGAGGATGATTTGTTTAATACCAGTGAATAGTGTATAAATCTTGGAAACTGGAAAATAGTGTGAGACTTCATTATAATTATTTATCAAACTGGAAATAATTGTGAAACATCTACATCCCTGAATGCAGTTTCTTAAACATACTTATGTAGGTGTGGAATACTTTGCTGTGAAGAAGTATTCACAACAAGAAAATATCCAACAGCTATTTGCATGTTTTGCCATTTTGTACTTACATATGGGGAAGTTAAAACCTGGGCAAACATTAGGGATTTTGTAGCCAGTTTCTTGAGTTTTTATAGGTTGGTGCGACTCTGCTGGCCCATATGTGTTAGTGGTCGATAGAGGGAAGTTTGTTTACAGAATGGAGAAGTAGAGATGGTGGTGAGGATTTTCAGAGTCAGGAAGGGGAGACATCTTCTTGTTGACTAACATCGGACAGTTTTAATTCTCCAGTGGTCAATAAGTTGATGTGGATGCAAGGGAAAGAGGCCGATAGAACATCAGGTCCTCATCTGCAAAGAGAAATTGGGCTCTCTCACTCATTGTTGGGGTGGAGGAACCAGAAGGTGATTTTACCACTTTCAGGTTTTTCTCCAGTATTTTGGGAGGAGAGACAAGGGAAGATAATGGAGACAACATAGTGTTTATTATGTTGTAGAGGGAAGTTGTGTCCATGAGTAATTTGTCTTTGATTCTGGCCTGTTCTTTTTCATGTTCCAGAAGGCATTGATTCTTCAAGATATCAATGATTTCTGGTGCAATGTTTTTGGCATCAGGATTGTTGGATAAATTATTTGTAGATGACATTTCAAGGTTTTAAATGACAGATGGTATTCTACAAAAGGAGGTAATACGCATGTTCAAAAATTTTTACCCAAAATGAAAATAAAGGAAAAAACAGATGAAATTCTATCTAAGTCTGGGCAACAGTAGAAAATGAATGAATTCATTGTAAGATTTTTCAGTTGATTGCAGTGTCTGTCATCTTCATCTAAACATATCCTTTCATGGAGGGGATAGCCAAGAAAACTCTCGTATTAATAAAAGTTTTCTGCATAAATTCTGCTCATTTCCAGCACAGCTATACAAAAATAAAATTTGTGGTATAGGATTTTTGATTTCATAACAATAATTATTGGAAGGTGTTTTGACGTCATATCAGTATTAGGAAAATGTCTTTTATCGTATGTCAGGTTCAGATCAACGCACTGATTTACTCATATTTTCCATCTATCACGGTCAGTTTCCCTTGAATGCCTACATTTGACTATATTAGACTTATTTGGACCGTATGTCAAGTTCCTAACCCAACATACAGTCTTTAAATTTGATTGTCTTATCGTCTATTGTTAACCACAACCTCACATCCATTGTTTTTTTATTGTTCTATTTCTATTGTGCTTGTGTCTTGAACACATACTTTCTATTGATCTTCTCTTCTACTGTCTTATTCTCTAATTTTTACCAAGTTTGTATTTACAAAGTTGTTCTCTCTCTGTCTCTCTCTGGGTACGATATTTTCATAATTCTTCAAGTACAGAACTTTGAAGTCAGAGCTACTACTATTTAAATTTTTACAAGTCCGGAATTATTCCATCCCCCTCTTCCCTCATTCTATTTCAAATTTTTGCAAATACTGAGCTGTGATGTCAGAGCTGCTACTTCATAAAACTTTTACAAGTCCCGACTCTTCTCATCCCCCTCTTCACTCTCCCATTATGCCTCAACTGATACTATTTTAAATTTTAACCAAGTACAGATGTGTGACTTCGGAGCTGCAATTTTTGAAATTTTTACAAGTACAGAAATGAGTCATCCCCTCACCCCGCAACTAATTTTTCTAAATTTTTACTGAGTCTGTAATAACAATGCCAATCAGAGCTCTCTGTCAGCTAAGCCTGTAATCTTATCGGATACCTTTGGTATCCTATTATTTTTATTTATTTAATTAAATTAAATTTTCATTAAATTTTCCACTGCTGCTGGGATTCCAACCGATGACATCCAGGTGACAAAACTGCAACATAGACAACTGAGCTGTGAGAGAGACGATAATGTATATAGAAAGATGATTCGTTATAAATCGAAGGTGTTTTGATTTATTCCCTTTTTTTTTGTCTTTGTTTCAAATGCATTAGATGAAACGTAACGTTATGCCTCAAAGAAAAAACTTTTTTATTTAGGCTGTAATAGTTTTTTCAATAAACGATGAATTATTTATGCTTTTTTTCTTGTTTGTGGAAGAGTTTTTATGTCTACATTGTTTTTTTTATTGGATGAAGTTCAGTAGTGTATAATTAGTTTCTATTACTAATCAGTTTTTTTCTAGTGTTTTGCTAATTTGTAGACAACTATTTTGCTCCTACTACTTTTTACACACATTGATTTTGAACCTCATTTTTTTCTTGGAGTTCTAGTGGTTTTTTTCTTTTTATGAAGTGTTTGTGTGAAATTTATAATGTTGTTTATGTTGACAAAGTTTTTTAACCTTCTTTGAAGTGCAATAGCTTTTTGTTTGATATGTACAATGAAAGAACTGAATTACTGAGTACTAATATGCAGTGAAACAAAATAGTTATAAGATGAAGTCTGAAGCACTCACATGCAGTAAAACACAATAATCATAAGAGAGGGTTTTATTATACACAGTATTTAACAAACTAGTTAACAATGTAATATTTTAAATGTTTAGCCATAAATGTTTAACTTTACGAGTTTCAAAATCTTTATCATATATTCTTTTTACAGATGCAATAAAGTTGGATAATTTTTTCACTGTCAAGATAGCAATCTGGTTCCCCTTTAAATAACGTAAGCTTCAGAACTATTGTTATGGATAATTAGTTTTAACGGCAATTTCATTTTGTTTAGTATGAAAAATACTTTTAGAAATAATTTTTGATTTTGTGAGGAGGAAAAAAAGAAAACTGAAAAAAATGAAATAAATGTATTGGAATTTGTAACAAATTATAGAAAATTTGGTAAAAATTAGTAAACCACATTTTCATATCAGAGACGATGTTCAAATATCTAAATATAAAAGTTTATTTGCGAAAGGGTACATGACTAATTGGACAACAGAAATTTTTCAAATAAAACGTATAATACCAGGTATCCTATTCACATATATCTTGGAAGATCAAGATGCATGGATATAGCTGGAACATTTTATGAAAAGAATTAATTAAAAAAATTTTTCCAGAAATGTACTTACTTGGAAAAATAATTAGTAGAAATACCCATAAGGGTACAGCTACTGTAACATTTTTAGACTTCAAGCGAGAAGAAGAAATACCTTTGAAAGTTGTATCAAAAAATTTAGTATAAATACACTTTGAAAGAATGATTTAGTTTTTAGAATTGTTATTGCATGAATAAAATGTGAATTATGAATGGTATTTATCGATTAAATTGTGACTCTGTATCAGCAGTTACTGGTTTGCTACATATTTTGAATAGTAGTTTAGTGACTTTTGATCATGCAAAGCTGAGAGAAGTATGCATCAAAATGGAAAAAAATTTTTAATGTAGCACACCAAAGTAAACTTTCTATTGAGGTGGAACGTATTATGCAAAATTTATTTGACAAGGTAAGTATATTCGAATGGAATGGTAAATATTCTACTAGCTTCTTTAGAAAAGGATGGCAAAGAAATATTGAGTTATCAAAGAAATGATTTTTTTTTTTGGAATTTTTTAAACTTCCCCTGTCATTAGAGACATATTGATCCTTTATTAATGATATGAAAACTATAGAGTGATGTAAAAAGCCTACGAGATTATTCCATTGCTGAGTATGACTCACAAAAAAGTTTAATGTTGTAAATTAAACGGGAATTACAAAATATGAAACAAGAACTGAATACGAATATCTCTTTCTTTACTGAATTAAAAGACCTCTTCACCAAAACAAACAAAGCGATCTATAGTCATTTAACAAAACAAGCAACTTTATTACATGCATTGATGACCCCTGTTCCTTCTACAAAGGATACTGCATCAAAATCAACTACTTAATAATTTAATTAAAAACAATTTAGTATATATTCAAAATGCTTTTTGTACTACCATCCATAAGTTTTCTATGTCATGGTTAGTTATTGTTGAACTCGGTTTATCTACTTTGCAAAATTTTGAACCTAGAGCAGCATTCAGTGGTTGTGAAAATAACTGTACTTTATTAAATTTTAAATCATTTACAAATGTTTTAAAAATTTTATAGTCGCATAATACTTTTTTTGATAACAGTTTCAGCTTTCTTGCAAGCTTCAAACCATCCTTCACAAAATGTGTGTACTATTATTTTTTTGTTTAATATTTCTAAACAAGAAATAATTATAAGTGATGTGTACAATTTATCACGAAAATTTATTTTCAATCAAATTATATTTACTGATTTGTGTGTGTTAAAAGATATTTTATCCTAGAAATTTAATGTACTTGAAAAATACGGTGTATATTCTCTTGTACTGTATTCACATTTTGTGAATTTTTACGCGAATCAAAGTTACTTTCCCAGAATAACAGTCGCTGACCTGCTGTTATACAAGCCAACAAATCTTATAACAGAATATAAGTACATCAGTATAGACTTAACTCATTTTTATCCAATAGGGTACCGGATATGATTTTCAGTAAACATATTTTCAAATTCTTTAAAAAACATCAAAAATATCAGTGAAGACCGCATTAAAATTGATTGGATAGAATGGGAGAAAATGAATGGTAAATTGAGTAGTCAAAAAACATTGTGTTATTTTTTGAGCAGTGGGTGTGATGTCATAGAATTGACACATCAGCAAACTTTTCACCTCTTTCACAGGTTTCTCATTCATTCATTCCTCACTCTCATGGGTTTGTACATTGGTTTAGTTAGGCTCATAAATTTAGAAAGTTCATGGTGACTGTGAGGGAGGGGATGAAAGGATGTGTACTTGCACCCCCACCCCCTTATTTATAGAAAAATTCAAAACATTGAAAAACAATAAAAACTATGAAAATCAAAAACCAATTATTCCTTTTTTGTTTTTATATTAGAGCACAACCTTGGAAAAAATTTTTGGTGCTGCTTGGGGTGTTATTTACTTTGAGAACTGAGTTCATATTTGCAACCCATTTTTAGATTTAACCCTTCATTTAGCCCCCTGTAGCCTAAGAAATGGAATTAAGATAATATTCTTGGATGTTATTGAGTGATACATCGATAATATTGTTTTTTGAGGCTCTGAGTTTACATTTATAATCCATTTTTAGATTGAACCCCTCCTTGGCCCCCTGTGACACCAAACAGGGGGTTAAGATAATATTATTTGATATTATTGAGTGATATATCATTAATAATATTTTTTGAAGTTCTGGGTTTTGATTTGCAATCCATTTTTGATCAAACCCCTCAATGAGCCCTCTGTGACTTCAAACAGGGGGTTGAGATAATATTCTTAGATATTATTGAGTGATATATTATTAATAATATTTCTTGAGGTGCTTAGTTTAGATTTGCAATCCATTTTTTATCAAACCCCTTATTGAGCCCCCTGTGACCCCAAACAGGAGGTTGAGATAATATTCTTAGATATTGTTGAGTGATATATTATTAACAATATTTCTTGAAGTGCTCAGTTTAGATTTGCAATCCATTTTTTATCAAACCCCTTATTGAGCCCCCTGTGACCCCAAACAGGGGGTTGAGATAATATTCTTAGATATTATTGAGTGATACACCATAAATAATGTTTTTTGAGGCACTAAGATTATATTTACAATCCATTTTTAGATTGAACCACTTTTTTTCTTCCTGTGGCCCCAAAAAAGGGATTGCAATTATATCTTCACTTATTATTGAGTGATTCATTAGGTATTGGATGCCCATGTTTTTTGAGACCAACAAAAAACAACAAAATTCAGTAAAACCACTTGCCCAGCTCACTAGTTAGAAAAATAAGATTTTTGTATTTGTATTCAGAAACCTGTAAAACATTATAAACAATATATCACACAATAAAATGTGAAAAATCAAAATTAGCTACTTATATCTGAACCACTTTGGATCACATTATAAGGAGTTGAATGAAAAAATACATGTGAAAATAAAACTTTTATCACACAATATAATAGGGAAATTCAAAATTATCCCCTTTCAGAGCCCCTGTGATATCACATAATGGGTAAAATCAAGAAATTACGTCAAATTTGAAATCAGCAGCTAAAAAACTATTACCAATGATGTATGTTCCATCCCATTTCTGCAGACGATTCAGTTTGTCTACAGAAACGTATGGAACAAATATAGACAACTATTATTCCTAATTATTGGAATAATAGCTGTCTATATGATACCTAGCTTCTCACGGACAAACACCACCAAATATGCTGACAATAAAGAGTCATCATATTTGGCGGATGTTCCTTGTCATGCCACTTTTTTGGTCGGCCATTTTTGATCTGTAACAAAGAAAACAAAAATAATGTCTTGTCTTCTATTTGAGGATATATTCATTCCTGAACTGGCAGTCAAATAGAAACGTTAAGGTCCGTACTCGATGTTATGGATATCAGTTCTCACTATTATTAAGTATCAGTAATAAGTTAAAGTTCTAATGTGTTTTGTAATAACTTGAATTTCAAATTTAATAAAAGATAATATTTAGAAATTATCTTATTTGTTGAGATAATTCAAACATTGAATTATACTCGCAAACAATGTATTACACTACAAAATATGAAAAGTCAAAATTTCCCCTCATTTTGAGCCTTGGGGTCAAAAATGAGTCAAATGAATAAAATAATGTCAAATTTGAACTTGGTGCCTCAAGAAACATTACAAATGATGTATTACATAGTAATATAAAAAAAAAACAAAATTGGGCCCTTTTATGAGTCCCTTGGGGTCAAAAAATTGATCAAATTAAAAAATTATTGACAAATTTGAACTCAGCACCTCAAGAAACATTACAAATTATGTATTATATACTAAAATGTAAAAAAACAAAATTGGGCCCTTTTTTGAGTCCCTTTGGGTCAAAATATTGATCAAATTAAAAAACAAAGTCCAATTTGAACTCAGTACCTCAAAAAATATTTTTTTGAGCCATAAACAAACAATATTATACCACCTTTGTGTTGAGTTGGATAATTTCAGTGTATATATGTTGAAAGTTCCAAGAAAATGAATTTTTGGCCCATATCTGCTGCCCCTTTCGTATTTCTGGGATTTCAAAAAAAAAAAAATTAGATGTGATATTCAAGCACCCTCATACCAATTTTCAACCTTCTAACTCAGTGGGAAGGACAAAAAATAAATACAAACAGAAACCCGAACTTATATTGAATCTTATTTACTTAGGTGATAATTTAGACTTTGAGCTTTCTGTGCTAAAAATTTTCTTGGGTCCTGAAATGAAATGTGCACCCACCCTTGCTTCAAAGTCATTTTTTAAAGTCAATTTTGTTCAGTAAATTTTCACCAAAAACTTACTTAAAAATGAAGTATTAATGAGATGTATTTAAACCAGCAACCTCTGATAATGCAAAATACAAAAATGTCAATTCTATGACATCACAACAACAGAGTGCGCATCAAGGTACTGTTTTTGGTTTAGCGCAACTTTGACATCTTATATCTTCCTTTCTATTTAATATTTTTCAAAAAAAATTTCAGAACCTTCATTCACAGGCTTTAGATTATCTTTCCCATTAATTTAAAGTAATTCTGAGAGTCATGTCCGGTACCTTATTGTGTGTCAACTATTAGACACTGAAATTAGACATTTTTGTAATATCAGTATTTTCCAAGATACAATGGAATTACGTGAAGATGAATCAGTTACTTTCTCAACAGAGTTCACCCAGTTGTAATTTTCACAATTCAGTTTTTCTCAATATTCAAAATTGTTACATTTGTTTCAAGTATCATACCAAATGGATCATACAAATTTGAGGAATTGACTGAACAATTCAAGAACAGTGTACATTCTACAATTCTTCTCTACTTCAACGATGATAATTCAAGAAAAAACTACTTTCAGAAGTTAATGCAGTAAACTTTGAATATGATAAATAGCAACAGAAATTTTGGTTGAGTTCAACTACATTTTCTTTTTGATTTCCACAAGGAAACTTTCTTGGCCCAGTACTAGGTTTTTCTGAAGATAATTTTCCAGTAACTACAGAAGATAATATTTTACTAGGAAAAGAACTGGTTCACATAGCAACAATTCATTGTCTACATGTTCATTGTAATATTGTTTCATATTCCTATATAAAAGGAGTCCCGTCACATTTTTTATACAGTATTACTATAAATGTTCCAGTTGGTTTCAAAATTGTTGAAGCCCGTTAAGATATTATTTATTTACCAGTCATAGAACAAGATATCTCATCCATTGAAATTCTAATTACTGATCAAAACTTGTAGTCACTAACAATTTGCCATTCTTCACTTGCTTTTTTGGTCATGTAGGTTGGCAAATTACATGAACTTTTTGAGGGTTGGCATATGCCTTCCCCTATGATCCAGTCATAGTATTCCCATGTTGCTTTGAGTTTGTCCAGCAATAATCTGTGAGTTCTAGCATGGCAAGGCAGTCCTTTTGTCTCAGTGTAATTAACAGTGTCATGTTTGTATGTAGAATGCCTGCAAATTGCTGCTTGTGTGACTCCTGGGTAGTCAGATCGAGTCCATAGGAATTGTTTGTCGACTTTTGTGCAACTGGAAGTATTCGTGTCTAGTTGGTACACTAACATCTTGCCTTCCACACATAGTTTAGTTTTGCTATGATCTTTCCATTTTTAAGTTCTCTGATCAGGACAAAATCTGCAAGAAAATCTGCAAACAGGATTGGTGTTGGATCATCCGCAATTGTGAAGGACCACGTCATGTCTCTTTGGAAACCAGTGTTGACTTCGCTAGTTACAAGTCTGTAGGCTGGAAGGTTTTGACCATTCACAGTTTGGAGATAGTATTTCAGAGGATGTACTTATAGATTTTTACTCATTGGCAGTATGCTCAGGTCTGCACCCAAGTCAATTAGGTACCATCTCCTGTTTATCCTGTCCTTTATGAACAGGTAGCATGAGTATTTTTGCAAGGGGCCTTCAGTTGCATAGATGGCCTCTCATTCTAGTTTGATGAACTGAGCTTCTTATAGGGTTTATCCCACCTCTGACATCTGCTGTTGCATTTGGTGACCTCTACGCCAAATCTTTTATGGAAGAAGCATGTTGTCTCATCCAAATTTTGAGACAGAGATTTTGATGAGGAACTTTCAGAAGTAGTTAAACTCTGACCCCAGATAGAACTGCTCAAACAGTCTTTAGACCCAAATTTTCTATCAATTTTATTATTGCTCCTGCTTTTTGAGTGGCTGTTTCTTCTTCCATTTTTCGTTTTAACTTCATTTATTAACTGAGCAATTTGAGCTCTAAGTTGAGCTATTTCTTCATTCTCTATACATAGTGCTCCAATTGAAGTTTTTGTTCTGGAATGTTCCAGTGCACTAAGTGCACTCTTGGTAAGATGGTCTCAGTCTGTAGGATTATTGATTACTGTGGAATCTACAGCAGCCAGATATTGTACAACATTTTGCAGTAATTGCTTGCAAAATTAGTTTCCAATTACTGATGGGGCTGCCATATTTTTGGCCATTTTCCATAGTTTGGTCATGAAAATGGACAGTTTTTTGTCTCCCATCTTCATACCAACCATAATGTCATCAATGATTTGGTTTTTTGTTTTACCAAATACATTTTTATTTTTCTAAAGAACCGCTAGTATCTGTCTGCTTCTGTCGAAGAGAATTCCATGATATCAGGAATGTGTCATATTATTTAAGCTGGTATGCTGCTGCAGATATCTGTATATTTTTGTTCATTTTATAGATTTTAATTTTTGAATCTACCTTCAAGGAAAGTAAGCCAGAGATGAACTTCATGTCGCAGGAATTCCAGAATCTCTGTTTTTCATTAGCTGAGTTGGTAGTAATTGTAACAACTGAGCTAATACTTTCAGGGTCAATTGTGGTAGACCATTTCCTCTGTCATTTGACGTTTGGTTAGGAACATTGCGTGTTGACATGTTTATTGGGTCACTATACTTCCGCTGCGATTTGAAAAATTCAGATATTTTTTCAAGAGTGTATGCAGACTTTTATTTGTGAGTCTGGTCTAGGAGGGTAGGAGTCTTGACTTAATGTGCCACCACTTCTGAATGTTCAAACCGCTAGTTCATCTTGGTTTTTAGTAGTTCCCAGAAGCAAAACTTCTGGTCATTGAACCATCTTTTGTGTTAGATTTGAAGTTTCCAGGACCATAGAATTTTTTGCCAAAGGTGGAGGAGTTGGTGTATGAGGCCAACTTGTTTCCTCCAGGTCTACTACTTATTTCCCTTCCAGCAAATTTATTTAGAAAGGTGGGTTATATAATTCCCACTTTTTATGGCAGACCTCTTCTTCAACACCATAGGTGTCTAGATTTGCTTGTATAATTGTTTCATAAGCAAGTTACTCGCCAGCTCACCATGATGAATTTTTGTATAAGCCCAATGGGCCTCTAGACACCTATAATGTAGAAAAACAATTATGTCAGGGTCACCACTGTCGAGTACCTTGTGGTGAAGAAGTATTTTCAACAAGAAGATAGCCAATAGTTATTTGTGTGTTTTGCCACTTTGTACTTACACATGGGGAAGCAAAAACCTGGGCCAACACCAGCAGTTTTGTAGCCACTTTCTTGAGTTTATATAGGAGAATTCGGCATATGCACACAGATGTACATACATATATATGCTTATGATATTGCATCATCTAATTACATTGTTTCTTATTAGTCACTAATAAGAAATGACGTAAAGACATTTGCTACCATTCCATGACATTGCCGAGAGTGTTATCTGCCAATTAGTCCCAGTACAAACATCATATCTTACCCATATGTGTGTACAGGTAAGAACATACAAATATACAAGTGTGTACTGAATTCATATAACATCATAGAGGCAAATAATTAGCCAGCCTTTTGGTGGCAATTGTCATCAAGGGGTATGACCCCCTATACCTCATACAAGTAGGTAGTCTCCACAATTGGTATGAATACAGAATTTTTCCAGGTGATTGATTGAAGACCATCCAATTTGATTACCACCAAGTATTAAAAAGCAAGAAAGCCACGCGTTAAGTGCAAAAATATTCTAGAAAAACTATATTATGTTATTAATAATCAATGCCAAATTTCACACCTGGATTCTAGATGAAAATACCAGTGTTGTAGAGATTCTCATTGCATTTGAATAATTAGTTTGACATAATTAGTCAGGTAAATCTAGTGTGAAAATTAGGATCTTCTTTAGTCTTCTCAACCAGGTGAAATGTATACCAAACTTACAAATTACAAAAAATGAAATTTTTCTCAAATCCACTACTACGAAAGCTGTTGTTAAGAGGTTTTCATTCCAGACCCATGAACATCTTTGTCCGAAATCCAATCAGTACATGTGTTCTACTGTGATTACTGTTTGTGATGGTATGGAACTAGGTTTAGAAATGGATTTTGTCCAATTTGACAGATTATGTAAAAACAAAAATGGATCTTCAAATTGTTTTCAGATTTTTTCAGATTTTCTTACGGATTTTTTAACAGACTTGGGTAATTCTTCATTTGTTTCATGTGAGGTGTAATAAATACTCATGAGATTAATAAAATATTTGAAGGGCAACTCTGGACAACCTTTGATGATTCTAGAAAGGCAATTTTCTGATCACATCAAATTTTGAAAATTTGCGAATTTCCATCCCCGTTTCATTGTATGGATGGAATTTTAAACGGTGTAGATTTGGTCCTTATATTAGTATAACTAAGTATGTGAAATGAATTCATCCACCTTTACTTGCTATTTTGTGGCTGCCTGGAGGTTAAGAACGAGTATAGAAAAATTCTCTCTAGTAATATGGTTGTAAAAATAATTTCTGTTTTTTATGAATGGCAAACTAATAAATAACAAATGTCATTTTCTTACGAGTCAGTTGAAAAAAAATTTGAAAGAAAAACTTGTATATGAAAAATAATTCTTATGGTAAATACCAACTTATAAAGTTTTTGAAAAACTACAATAGGAATTAATATAAATTTAAAATCCCCATATAAATCACACTGAAGAACCATAGTTTCAAAATTCTCCAATGGTTTACTTAATTATCATTCAACTTAACATATAATTTGAAAATAGGCAACCAACATGGAAAAAAAATGAAACAAAACTTTAATAGGAAATTTGAAGTAATTTATCTATCTAAAACCTCATTACTGTTTTTGCCTGAGAATTTTTCCTACATGGTACTTACATTATTTTGTATTCTGGTCACTTGATTTGTAATTCCAAACTTTTGTAAAAGTTATGTTCTCAGGAATGGGCCAGGTTTTTTAGAGAATTAGTGACACACTTCTCCAAATTCAGGGTCAAGTTTTTAAAAAGTGCTATAAATACCAAATTTTTGGATATATTGAAAAGACCTAATTATTAATTATTAAAACAGAAATATTTTGTTTTGATTTTTTTTTTTTTATAAAATATTACTAAAAAAAAATTGAGTCCAATATATTTTTCCCAACGCATACTACAAAGTAGGTGATTTTACTATCCTTTTTTGAATCACAAAATTCTGAATTTGCGATCCTGGATCATATGTTGATAGATAGAAAAAAAATGCGATAGCGGAAGCAAAATCAGTATTTTCTCCCATTACCAAAATTTTTTGCTCAACCTATCAACTAATCAGATGTGTTAAATAACTTTGTGGTGGATGTGTTTGGAAAAAAAGCGTTTTCAATGTGACAAAGTTAGCCCCTCACTTGTTCGATGTTTGCAGCCCTCGCCTACGACTTAAGCTGCAAACACAAACTCATCAAGGATTGCTTACTTTGCACTTTTGTAGCAAAATATATTATTTCTCAACTCATACACCAAAAAGAGGTTATTATTAAATTGATTTTGATTAGCAAAATACGAGATTTCCAAAGCAATTTGAAACATCGAAAATGGTTTTCATTTCTTGCCAAGTGTAGAAACAATTTAGAAATGAGTTTTTTCTCAACTGTTTGTTATTTATTTCTTCACAGCACCGTTTAAACATAGTACGCAAGTTGCAAAATGTCACAATGAAAACGAGTCATTTTACATGGTGATGCTAACACAAACAACCAAATTCAGTTCTCGATAATATTATGTCTAAAATTCTATTTATGAATGAAGTTTACCTATTTAATCGAATAAATAATAACCTCTTTTTGGTGGATTCGTTGAAAAAAATATCGTACTAAACTAGTTAGCCACTCGTGATAATCAGCTCATTTTGCTAACTAGTTTAGTAAAATACTAGTATTATATTCCGAACATTTTTCCATTTCCTATGTATTATCATCTCCCGCATATTACAATTTTTAACAGTGGTCCCATGAAAAACATATTAATGGGGTTTTACTTTAATTTGTGTACTGGCAGCTAAATAGTCGAAAACATTGTAAAAAGTGGGTGATCTTGTAGAGATTTGGAATGTAGAAGAAGGTGGTACATAAAATAGATAGTAAATCCTCCTTTCATCCAAATCTCTTCCAAAAGTGGAAAAACTATTAGAAATCATGTACTTTATATTAAATTAAAATCATTCTTAAGAAATGGGCGTTGTCAAAGAGAAACAAAAAAAGAGAGAAAACCGATTTGGACTATTCGCATCACCCACTGGTTTCTGAAATTTTTAATTGTAGTTTTTGAATTTTTCATATCACATTATGGATGATAATTGATGAAAAAATAAAATAAAAAAATAAAAAACCACCTCTTTTCAAAGTTTTTTCCTCTGTTAAAGTATACGAACGTTTAGTTTTCCCGATTGGTATTTTACTTCTTGCTCAAACCTTCATTTTTTTTATATCGACAAATAACAACAACTCTTTTCAAGCCTGGAAGATAAGCTTTGTAAAATATATTTACTATTTAATGTGTGCACTGATAGAAGATGCTTTCTAGGTTCAAGCCGTATCTCAATGGTACAAAGAGCGATAATTTCGAGATTTTCCTAATCCCTCGTAAGCCAATATTTTAAAGATTTTTTCTATTTCGTTACATTTTCTAACAATTGCATCGGCTTTGTAGAGAAAACATTGTTGGAAGATAAACGACGATGGAGATGACAAGCGACGATGTATTTTTGAGTAGGTTTTCTATGAAAATCTACTTATCGACCTTAGTTTCATGAAACGGCCTGCAGGTGTGGGTAGATACGTTTTTCGTTTCGTAACGTAAGGAAAATGTTGGCACCTAAAGCTCAAATGCATACATTTATAAGCCAATTTCTTGTTACCACGGTGCAGGTCGTAATTTTTGTCTGATTGTCACGAAATTCGGAATGAACATTAGTTCTAAGCCAATGACCTGACCTAATGGTTTTGGAGTGGATCGGCCGTACGGTACTTCTTGTACCGCTATTCTCGTTTATATTGTAGCTATGAAATTATTCATTTCGGACCAGTAGCTACGAAATTTGGAACTAATATTCATTATGATCTATTATCAACTGCTGATGCGGATCGACCGAACAGTACTTCCGGTAACACTATTTTTGTTTTATTTTGCCTTTGAGGTGCCTAATTTGGATCAATAAAAACGTAATTCGGAAGAAATGTTGAATATTATCTATTCTACCATGTTAATAATTTTAACGCGGATCACCAGTACGATACTTACGATGTTTCATAGTTTCTTCTACTTTACATCTTTGAATTATGTCCGATTCTACACGAGGGAGTAAATGCGATTTAAAGGCACAGTGGGTATGTAGTTGGCTGGAAGATGTAAAAACAATTCAAAATTTTCCTGCGGATTGATGAAATTCTAGAAGAAAGAAACAATATGTCGATAATTAATTTTAGTTTATTTTTAACTAATTTGAGATGTCTTATCCAAAGTTGATTCCAAATAATTCGGAAAGAGTTTTGTGAACCACATCTCAAAAATTTTGTTTGACACGCTTTAGAATTGCTTATTGTGCTACTATCTCTATTTAAAAAAATGTTGTTAGAAATGAATTTAAAAATAATAGCTTTTATAAGTACCTAAGTATAAAAATGTGTGAAGTGAAATGTAGGGCCCTCTATCAAAGTATATCTTATACTATAATAGGAGCAATAATTGTGTGTGTATATGTGTTTTTATGTGTGTGAGTGTATGTTGATGCGTTATGAAGAACTAGACGTGTTGCTGAAAATTACAGTATAGTGGTATTTTGGTATGAAAAAACGATCTAATTAGGTCTCAAGTTTGAGAAAATTTATTAAACAGATATATGAGCATCTCAATCTATCCATCAGCAGCAAGTGATAACAACAAACGATGAAAAATTGATTAACCCTAAAAGTAACGAATAAGATAGGTTTTATTATTGAATTTTGCTAGGCCTAAACTATGTATGACTATTATGATTTATGACAATGAAGTATGAGTTAAATATTACTATTTTAATTCTAGAGATATATGAATACAATAATAAAGATATACCAAATAAATATATTGCAGAAATTCTCCAACTTGATTAAAACTAAAAAATTTGTTGAGATTGTTAAAAATGGCTATTAATAACAATGAGGATCTTTCATTTGAGAGATTAATTTTCTAGTTCAATAAAAAACAAACGTTGTTCTCGTCACAAAGGTTTAATGCCCATTAAACATATAACGCGGCCATGATGCCAAAGTAGATAGATAAAGCCTGGGTAGAATACCACAGGTGAAACGAACAACCACAGATACGAAAGAATGAATCGAATTACATTTACCGTTCATCACTCGTAGGTAGCGCTAATGTATGAGCGTAGTGAAGAGGTGACTGAACAACACCCCCCTACAGCTCTTTACGTAGAGAATACATTTATTTCTAAATTATGACGTTGTTTAAATTTACAAAAGAAATAAAAATTCGATACAGCCTGAAAATTTTAAAATTGACTAGACATTTAGATACAAAAATAATTACGTTATAAATATATCACAGTTATGTTACCAGAAAATGAAATTATGTCTATAGTTTCAGTTAGACAACAAAACGAACTAATATTAAAACATTTTATCACAGTTGTGTTACCATTAGTCACAAAAATTTTCAATTAACGAGCAATATAAAATTTAAAAATAGATACATGTTACAAAAATAGCAACTTTAATTAATTAAAAAATAAAAAATAAGGCAAAACCAATTCAACAAACGTTTGAATCGTCGAAGTAACACATATATTACAGGCAATCGGAGACCTACTAGAATACATTAAATATCGATCTCAAACGACAATCAGAGAACTGTCACCATTGACGCTTCCAAACTCCGAATACGTTGATTCCCCTGCAGCGAGGGGTACATAAATCATCCCTAACCTGTCAAGGGGCCAAATTGGCGTAGACAAAGCTGCCATCAGCGGCGAACAGTATCTTTTTAATTTAAACGACAACATTAGGGAGAGTCAAACATATTGGGAATGAGGAGCAGTTTCGAGGCGGCTTCCAAATTCTTCCTTCTGTCTAACGCTTTTGTTAGAATGTCTGCCTGCTGTTCGGATGTAGCAACCTGTTTAATCAGAATTTCTTTATTTTGTACAGCATCCAGAATGTCATAACACTTGACCATGAGTGCTTTCATGCTTTTATTTTCCCCTCCTTTTGCGATGTGCTCTGCAGAAATATTATCCTCAAATATATCAATTGGACCTTCTTCGCCGAGCAATAACGAGTGAGCAAGGCGAATTAGCCTCAGGTCGTCGAGTGAGTCATGCAAAGCTATTAGTTCTGCAGCGGTAGAGGATGCTGCCATAAGTCGTTGTTTTCTAACGGCCCAACTAACTAAATCGCCGTTAGCAAAAATTACGTAACCAGTTACTGACTTGCCTACTTCAATGTCCACAATGTCACCATCAGTGTTACTCACATCAGGGGCATATGAAGCATCTACATAAGCTTCCAGATTTTCCTTTTTTGACTGGTATAATAGACAGTTTGATTTAGTATGTGAAATGTATTTTATTATACGTCTGACATTCTGCTTATCCGAAGGTGTGGAATTGCCTTGGCGACGACTCAAATAATTCACTGCAAAAGCAATGTCGGGTCTCGTACCTCGAGCCAAGTACAGTAATGCACCAATCATAGATTGAAATTCTCGATCATCTACTCCTTTTTCTTTTTTGTTTATTTTTAGACCAACTTCCATGGGTGTATTTTGCCCATTGGCATTCTCAAGTCCAAATTTTTTAACTATTTTATCAATATAGGCAAATTGAGATAACTTTATCGTTTTATTGGTTCGTTCTCTATCGATCTCAAACCCAACAAAACACTTAGGATTATACTCAATTTTCACATCAAAGTTTTTTACAAGACAATCGACAATATCAGTCTTCCAACTTCCTTCACTTGTTACAAGCAAAATGTCATCGACATAAACGGCCAGAAAAGCTATTTTTTCATTAAATTTTCCTTTATAATAAAGACAATGATCTATTTTACTTTGGGTGAAGCCCAGTTCTTTTAATTTTTCGTCCAAAAGATTGAACCACAACTTTGATGAGGTCTTTAAACAATATATTGATTTGTTTAATTTCAATATACTATTTTGTGATTCCGGAACATAGCCTTGTGGTAAGGATAGGTACATAGGACACCAAATTTCACCATTCAGAAATGCTGTTCGCACGTCAAATTGTGTCATTGACCATCCCCCCCTATTGGCCAATGAGATCACCCATTGGATCACCCATTGAAACACAACAGGAGAATATGTCTCATCAATTTGATACTCATGCCTGTCCTTACATCCTCAAGCAACAAGTCTCGCCTTTGCCACATACTCAGCTTTTTCATTCTGTTTCACGGTGTACACCCACTTGGTGTCAATAGTCTTACAACCCTTGGACCTAGGAACTTCTTCCCAAACTTTTAAGTTTGTCATTGCGTTGAATTCATCAACCATAGCTCTCTTCCATACATCTTTGAACGCATTCGACTCAACCTCTGAATATTTTTGAGGCACACAGTCCTCTAGAAATCTTAAGTCTGTGTTTTTCTCTACCCTGCATGCAGCTATCACAGGAATATTCGCACTAAACGACTCCTCAGACGGCTCAGGTAATTTTTCTATTTTATTTTGTTCTATGTTTTTTATATTTTTATTTTCGTCGAACCTAATATCACAACTTATTGACACTTTTTCTGTATCAGGATTAATTGTGAAGTATCCTGTATTTGTATAACTGAGAAGCAGATTTTTTTCGCACCTCTGCATAAATTTTGGGTCCACTCGCGTTTCGCCTTTCTTTTTGGCGCGCACAGCAGATTGGTTACGCACTTCTATCGGAATGTGCTTGAAAGCCAAAGCCCCAAAAGTTTTTAAATTTTTTAAATCCGGTTTACGACCAAAAAACATCTCATGTGGAGTCTTATTATCTGGATTGCTCCTGCATGGTGTTCTATTACTCAAATAGCAAGATGTGGTTGCCGCAAATGACCAATATCGCATCGAGAGCTGCGAGTTGAACAACAATGCACGCGTCTTTTTGCTGATCACGCAATTTTGCTGCTCAGCAAGCCCGTTCAGCTCAGGTGAATATGGCACTACCAAATCAAGCTTAACCCCATGCTCATCGCAAAAATCTCTCATTTTACAATCTGTATACTCACAAGCATTGTCACATCTCAACACTGCGATAGGTGACTCAGGGTATTTATTTTTATTTCTCATAAAAAATTTTTTGAATTCTTCATTTGCCATGCTCTTTTTTTCGATTGGCACAATGATAGTGAAATGGGAAACATTGTCAATAAACGTTATGATATATCTTTCAACCCTAAATGATTCAACAAATGGCCCTATAATGTCAGTAGATACGATTTCCAGTTTCCTACTGGGTTTTAGACGAATTCCGTGATGGCCTAATCTGTAGGATTTAGCCGACAGACAAATTTCACAATTTCTGAAATCATCATCTTTAAATACCAAATTTGGAAAACCAGCTGAGCTTTCTCTCAAGTAATTCAAATATTTCGCATTTACATGACCTAATCTACGGTGCCACAATTGTTTCATTTGGGTTGTTTTTGACAACTTCACCTGGGAAGTCTGAGATGCCTGATTTGAGCTAACAATCTGCTTACTCTCGTCGATCTCTTCTCTTTTTTTATCTTGTTCCGTATTTTCATTTTGTTTTTCATTTTCTTTTGTGTTTTCAATCTGCAGTCCCAGGCGCACGTCGACTCGAGTATCTATATCGCACTCTGGCAAAACTTCCAATTCGACCTCAAAGTCGCTCTAATTCGTCTGTTGACTTTCAAGCTCTCTATTTTCATCTTCCTCATCAGCAAACGTAGCTCCACATTCACCTTTTTGTATCACTTCCATCCTCTCAAAATCTAAAACCAGTCCACTGCCATTACTGTACGCCGTAGCTAATTTTTGTTTAGTCTGCCTAACGTAGATATGCGCCTTTTATCCTGACATAACAACTTTGAACACACCTTTTTGTGTCAAACGTGTTGTCAAAAACAGATTATGTTCTAACTCTTTAGAATAATATACATCTTCCAAGTTAATAATCTCCTGTTGACGCCTATTATTTTCCAACATTACGGCAAGCTGACCTTTATGAGTAGCGTAAAATACAGCATCCTTTTTGGCTGACACAAGTTTCAACGGAGGATTAAGTTTTTGAACATCATACATATTTTCAAAGGAATTTACAAGAAACTGCTGAGTACCGGAATCGAGCAAGAATTTCTCAGTTAATTGAATATAAGGCCTTTCCTCCTCAAACGAACTATTCAAAGAGGAATTACTAGACGAACCAGCAGAATCAGAATCACTGTCCACTGTTTGGACCATCGCCGCATAATTGATTTTTTCTTTTTCCACTTTTTTTGTGGATTTTTGGTCATTTTTATTTATTTGTGGTTTAGCAGACGGACATTGACTAACATAATGGCCAATACCGCCACAATTAAAACATTTTATTTCTTTTTTGCTTTGTTTAGGTTCTGTTTTGCTTTCATTTTCTTTTTTCTTTCAAAATTTTGTTTAAATCCCGAATCACTAGACCCATGTATTTTTTCTTTATCTTGGTTATTACCCCGATTGTAATTATCAAAACGTTTATTAAATTTATTAAAATTATTTCCATTTTGGAAATTATTGGAATTCACATTCCTTTTTTCTTTTTGCTCACTATAGAGCTTATTGTTTCGATCAATCAATAACTGGTGCAAAACCTCGATAGTTCTTTTTTCCAATGGAAAACTACGAAATTCTAATAACGAAATTTCATAATCCGAAGGCATGGCCATACACAAGTGTTTAGTCTCGTCAGCCTCAGAAAGAATACCTCCATAATCGCGTAACTCGCGAACTGTCTTCGAAAATAAATCAAGAAATGACCACATATTCCCCCCTGAGCAAAATCTCATCTCATAGAATCGTTTTTTTGCATTGATATTGTCAATGGGCGTAGTGGCACGATATCTAGAGTCTAATTTTGCAAAAATATCGCCAAAGGAAACGGCATCCCTTATTTTCTCAATAATATCAAAACTCATACGATCAAAAACAATCGCTTTCGCTTTTTCCTGTTTTTTAATGTATTCCTTCTGCTTTGACGTTCTTTTTTCTGATTCCACCTTGTATACCGCTAATTCAGTCTTTTTATCATCTAAAATTTCAGCAAAACCTTCACCTCACAAAAAACACATCACCGTCAGTCTCCAGCCTCATAATTTTGCCCTTTGAACTTGTTTTTCGGTGTTTCATTTGACATTTTCAATTTTTAATTTCAGAAAAGCGAAACAAAATTCAGCAATCAGAAAACCAATCCTCAGAAACTGTCCTCTGATGCCAATGGATCGAGTACCTCTAAATGTATCTCTCAACGATCTCCCGAATTCAAAATTCAGAAATCAAATTTCAAATTCTCTATTGATAATCGCCAAGTTCAGTGCAACAAATCCAAAAATGATCAAAACGAGCAGGGATCACAAAATTATTATCTAAATAGCTCATAAGATCGCAGAAACAATTTTCAATATGATCAATAATCATTAAATAAACAATCAATACCGTTTTCAAATCAAAATTTCAACTTTAAATTTAAAATCCCAAAATGCAAAATTTTATCAGAGCCCAATGACTCGATCTAACTGAATTACAACCCACAATCCAAAATATTCATTCACAAAATGAAATATATGCAAACAAATACATGAACTATTAGTGGAAATGCATAATGTGCGAGAATATTATTGATTCAAATTAAAACTGTTACAAAATTACTTGTTTTCAAGTTCAAACTAGATACAGGATTTAGCAGCTTTTCTTGTCTTTACTTGCTGGTAATGGTTTCAGATTTGAATTTTTCAGCAACAAACTGATGATTTCGAACGGCGAAATTTCAAAGGTTTTTACCTCGGAGGTTTTCGATACCCGTTCTGCGATCCAAATTCACCTGCCAACGTAACCTGATGACCAAATTTGGACTCCTGCAGCTTCACAATCTTTCGTTTTTCAGCTTCGATGATCAGAATCAGCGGACACAAGGACGGCCAAATCCAAACAAACGACAAAAAACGGATGGGAAATGATTAATTATATGAAGTAATGAAGATAATAAAACATGATACTTTGCTGTTTGATGAATTCTCTACGTTTCAGCTACCGCCATATTGATTCTTCCAGCAATGGTTTGGCAAAAAATTGAATGAACTGGATGGGTGAACAATCACTTTCAGCGGATATGTCGGCCAAAATTCACATTGATTTCCCCAATTTGGCGAACGAATTACATCCCACAAACAGTAAAATGAAACGAATCATACAGAAAAACGAAATTATTAATTACTTACAACATTCTAAATTTTTTGATTCCAATCACTTGAATGAAATACTACTAACGAAAAAACGAATTAATCACTGAAAAAACTTTCCCAAATGCTCTGCTATCATGTTGAGATTGTTAAAAATGGCTATTAATAACAATGAGGATCTTTCATTTGAGAGATTAATTTTCTAGTTCAATAAAAAACAAATGTTGTTCTCGTCACAAAGGTTTAATGCCCATTAAACATATAACGTGGCCATGATGCCAAAGTAGATAGATAAAGCCTGGGTAGAATACCACAGGTGAAACGAACAACTACAGATACGAAAGAATGAATCGAATTACATTTACCATTCATCACTCGTAGGTAGCGCTAATGTATGAGCGTAGTGAAGAGGTGACTGAACAACAAAATTTTTTCTGTTTTGATGAACCAAGTACTGAATAATGGAATGAGCACTACATGTAAGCCAAATGTAAACAAAGTAGTGAGAACCTGTTAATAAGTTTACGTTAAAAACCCTTCTTTAAAAGATAAGCTTTTATTTATTTATTTTTGACCTTAGCTTCCTACAAAATAAATATTATTTTGTTGTGGACGGTTGGCTGCTGTATTGGTATATTTTAAAATCGCAGTAGTGCGTAAAAGCTTATAAAAAGAGAAAGAGCTATCAGGAAGGGAGTACTGTCTTTCTTTCACTTATCCCAGAAAATGTAATCAGATGTAAACAGAGATTTATTACCTTGTAAGGCTTGTAAAAGTTCATAATTCGTTTATAATTATGTTTGTCAAACTTATTAAAATGATATTAAAGGAAGTTTCAAAAATCACATGAACCTTTCTTTGCCGCATTTAATCTGAATCAGATTAATTGGCAATGACTGAATGAGAGATAGCTCTACCTTTGGATAGCGCGCGGGTTCTCTCTCTCTCTCTCTCTCTCTTTGTCTACCCATTTCTCCCTCCTGACACCCTCAATATGTTGTTCCTGTTGTTCCTGTTGTTCCTGTTGTTCCTGTTATTCCCGTTGTTCCTGCTACTTTCGTAATGTTCCTATACTTGCATGGCCTACTCAAACAAACAAACAAAACTAAACCCAGTGATCGCGATTGTAGCGTTTTGGTAGCTATATAAAATACTTACTGAAATCGAAATTTTGTGAGCAAGTAGAATAGAAGCATTGAATAACTACCATATTCTCAAACCTTACTTTTCATAGTGCACTTTAAAAACCCTTGGCCCATTAACATCGTATAGTCACAGTGAAGGAAGAGTGGGAGTTCATGAAAAGTGACGTTCGAGAATATGTTTGTAAGAGAAGCATATCTACGCCCTGTGTGTTGGCTGAATTGGTGACGATTGTATGAAAATTACTACTAAGAAAAATTTCCCCTCCTTCCTCCTCAGCTGAAAAATAGGTTTATGGGCTTGTTTACGTTGTTGGTGTTTAACTATCGTAGCTTTCATGGACGTTTCGATGAGCTCAAGTTTAGAATTTTAAAATAATGCAAATATTTCGAAAAACACGGTATCAAGGACTCCGTTGTATTCGGTAATTCTTTTCTACTTATTTTTTTTGCTTCATTTTTCGTAGCTATGAACGAGACGTTGAAAATATTCGTTAAATTTGTCAATTAATATTAGAAATTCTATCTTTGTGAATATAATTATATAAAAAGTCGCTGCGATGGCAGTGGATGAGTAAAAATTTCTTTAAAAAATGTTTTCATGAGCGTTAGTTGGCTTCGTTAGCATAATTTCATTCAGATTCACTATTCTTCGAAATTTGCGAATGGGTTATTAGATATGAGTTTTTTATTCAACGAAAATATGTTGTAAGAGCGTTGAGAGGGGAGTATTTGTTGGGAGTATGAATGAAGTAAGTAAAAAAAAATTTTATGAAACCTTTGATCTATCTTCAGAGAGTTAGTTCAGCCTTCACTCGTGTTTGAGGAGCTAACCTTCTGAGTGAATAAGCCGATAAAGTGTAGTCACGGATGTCTAAACGTACGCGATTCGAATTGAGTGGAACTCGATTATTTATGCTTATAGGGTTGAGAAAAATTGGAAAACTGAGATTGTGCCTACGATAACAAAATCTATACCATCGACAGTGTTAGAACAAGACTGTATGAGCAAGAAATGTGAAAGGTAATCCTGTGAGAACGATATGACGAAAGATGAAATATCACACTGTTCCCTTGAACAAACTATGATGATGGTAGAGGATTTGGCTTATTGATATTATATAATGAAGATGGTCTTTCTTTACACCGTTGCGATGACATCATGCTCACTGAAATGCTTTGTTTTTTAGTTGAGTTGTGGCCTTGGCTTTTGTGGGTTCCTAGGTAGATGCTTTTATATTAATTCGAAGTGAACAACAGCCTAATTTTGAATGATTTTATATACTGTTCATGGCATAAGTGCATGCAGATTTTGGTATTTTAACATTTTTGGATTATTTTGTGAAAATTCTGTTTTACTCTAATTGGGTAGAATTGGGCTTAGGTTTAAAATTTCTGATTTTTAGTTGTAACTTGCGATGTTTAACATTTTTCATCCGTGTCGATGGTTGTGTAGTTTTTTCAATTCGTATTTCGTTCTGTTCATCGATCTCTATCCTGGTTTGGTTGCACTTTTCTTATTTGGTTTCCAGTTTATTTTGGAAGAAAAATGCTATATTTTTCACCCACTGGGAATACACTAACACTCGTGCACGCTTGCTCACCAAAGTGTAATCTCTGTGTAATGCCTCTCTTTTTCTGCGCTTTTGGTCCGAAGATTAAAAACAATCCCACATAGGCTCTGGGTATTTCATCCGGCAAACCCATAAATTTCGACTTTGTACAAAAATAAGTACGTAACTGAAAATTTCCTCGAGTCTCGTTCACCGCCTGTCTATCAGTTTTCGCCTAAATTCCGTGATTACATTCTCTCCCATGCCAATATTTTTTTCGATGAAGAAAACAAAGGCACTAGAGAACCCCCACGTCCCACCTCGTAAGAAAAAAAATAACTTCGTACCTTTTTTAACTTTTTTCTTTTAATATCGAAGTTCGATAATTCACTCGTTACTTCACAATATTGGGGATTTTTCTGTTCAGAAAAAATATTTTTACTCCACCCTTCCCGCTCCCTAGGACCGTCCTCACACTTTATCAGTACTTGAATAAGAAGTCGTACTTCAATAGTATGAGACGCAGAGAAATGTATTAATAACATTTTTTTTTAGTTCATTTTCGCAGCGCATTTTTTTGCCTATCAAGAGCGAATGTCAAAAGGCAAAAAAAAAATTTCCATGTATTTAGAGCCCACTTCTTTAAATTTAAAGGTTTTAAAATATTGTCGTAGTTCTTTTTGCTTGAGAATTTACGCGAATCGGATACCTATTTTGCGAGATATACTGCTTTTTATTTGCCGAGAAAAAAAGCACGAGGAAAGAAAGAGGATTGTAGGAGAAGTGAGAGGGCTATAAATTTCACCTCGGCATCGTCAGAAAAAATATAGTCATTTTTTTGTTAAATTTACTGATATTGTCGTTTACTTTTAACAAATTTTTTACTTTTTTTTTTGTTTTTGCTGTAAAAATATGCGGATAGTTTTTGTTTTTGGTACGGGTTAGTTTGAAGTAGGTCTTTCTCTTTACAGCTCATTCTGCATTATTGAAGTTATGGAACCAGCCCTCCTAGTCTTGCGAGTATCCTGATAATTACTTCGAAGAGCACATATTGGTGAATGCCTTCAAAGTTATATTATTTAATATAATATATATGGGCTTATCCCAAGATTTCCAAAGAGTCACCCCAAATTTTTGACAAGAAAAATAACAAAATAATAATGGCGTACAAACAACAAGCAGTGACACTTTCTGTGCGTTTTTTATTTATTTTAATCGTATGAAAAGACGTAGGGCTGAGACCCAGTGCTTTTTTCATATCTTAACCTAACTATAATTTTGGCACATATAGAAAAAATTCATTATTTATGCACGTATGTATATATTATGTAATTATGTAAAAATTATTGTTAACACAGTACAGGTTGTGTTCAGAGTCACTTAATTTGGAACAAACATTAGTACTGGACAAGAATCAGATAGCTTGAATTTGGTGCGAATTGGCTCGATGGTACTTCAGATACATCTATTTTTTCTCCGATTTTGGAGGCTTAATAAAATATTAGGTAATTTTCGATCACTAGCAGCGAAATTTGTAGTGAGTATACATTATGATCATAAGCTTCCACGCCAGCTTGATCAATTTGTCATTTTTGAATCTTTTTTTCTGTTTCTCGTGTGAGTTAGTGAGCATAGTAGACGCTAGCGCAATACCGGCGGAGGGATCTTTCGGACGATGCGAGGAGCCTTGACCAAGGCATACCACTTTGTATGTCCGTAATGGCAGGGCGAATTTCAGGGGGAGGATCTTCGTCCCACCCACTTCGTCCCCCCACCATTGTCTTTCCAAAAGTGGAATGCAATGGATCGGCCCCCCACATATGCCAGAAAGATCCCACCACCTGTACTTAAGTGAATTTAGTATATGAACTCTTTGTAACTGAAAAACATGTCTAATCTAGACATAATTATTTTTAAAAACATTAACAAAAAGTCAAGGAATCTAATAAACCATTATACAAATAAAATAAAATAAAATAAATTTTTTTTAAAACTGTCATCCTTTGGGGATTTGAACCTGGAACTACTCGGTAGTAAGCCAAAATGATGCCAATTACAACACAATTAAGGATGTTACAATTAATAATTACCTTATAATGACAATATGAGCTAGCTGGTGGGAGACACTTCTACTAATTTTGTTGTCAATTGGTAATGTGGTTCATAACCAACGAGCATATGAATTAATACTAGAGGCACAATTCGCTTGTTTTCTGTGAGGTTGTTATCCCCACTCTATTAAACCTATATGTTCCATTTAAAATACATAAAAAATATGAATTTTTACCCAAATTTGTGGCCATAATTCTCTTATTTAATGAGATAGCTACTTTTTTGAAATAAATGAAATTTTAGAAAAAGTTTCAGGAAATGAAATGAACTTTAGAACAAGAAGTTTTGAGCCCATGGAAGTGAAGAAAATTGAAGAAGAAGATGGAATCGTTTATTAAATTGGCTTAATTCAATGTTATCACTGTTATCAGTTAACCTAACCCTAACAACAACTAGTGATAAGGTTCAGAAACAGTGAATTCATGAAAATCAGTAGTTATAATTAGTTCTCTTTATAGTAAAGTTTACTGATAACATTAATTTAATCCAATTTGATGCATAATTTCATCTTCTTCAATTTTCTCAGCTTCTAAGGGCTTAAACTTCTTGTTCTTGAGCTCTGTTTCTTGAAACCTCCTCTAAAATTTCATTTATTTCAAAAAAGTAGCTATCTCATTAAATAAGAGAATTATGGCCAAAAATTAGGGTAAAACCACATATTTCCTATGTATTTTAAATGGGACGTATAAGTTTAATAGATTGAGGATAAATGGCCTCACTGAACATCGTTTGAAACGTAGTGTATTGTGCCTTTAGTATTAATTCATATGCTGGTTGGTTCATACCTTGGGGCAGTTTTATTTCTAATTTAAAGGTTTCGAGACTCTAAAATAGGTAATTAATTTTGGATCAGTAATAACCAATTTTGATTGTAGTTGGTGTTACACTTCATCCCTTGAGGCTATTTTATTTATGACTTGAAGGTTTAATGGTTTCAATATGCGCACTATTTCTCCAAAAGGATTGAAATTTTTTACTACTCAGGTAACCTATAAAATGTTCATAATATTTGTCAATTTTGATTTTGATTGATCAAATTGTTTTCCAGTTTTCTGCTATTTATTGTGATATTTTGTGATCAGTTCTTTTGTAGGCTTTTATTGCAGTCACTGATGTGATGGAATGTGACTTAGTTTCTGTACTAACATCTAGTAGTGTTAGTTATTACAGGTTATTACTTATCAAGGTTCCATCATTTTCAGCTCGAGTTTCTTCCAAAAATATCAACAGTTGCAACAGCGTAGTGGTAGTTATGATGATGATCTACTATTGATGCTGATATAAGATCCCAGCAGTGGCAGGTCTTCTCTGTTTTGTTTTTATGTATATTTTGGAATTTTGAACTTGGTACTACGCACATCTTATAAAAGCATATTTTTTAAAATTCATTTTTAAAGTATCTTGTTTTTCCTTCAGATCAGATAATAATGCTTAATATTGTAAAAGGTATATTATTCAGGATTGATATAAAAAAAACCTGTTTTCAACCTAAAATAATTGTAGGCCAGCATTCTGCAAAAAACATTTGATATTTTGATATATTTTTGTATTTATTTCTATATTTATTTATTTATTTATTTATTCTTGTAGCTATTAATTTTTTTTTTAAATTTTTTTTAACTTAAAAAACCTACATTATCTAGGGAGGTAGCTTGATTTTTTTTTTTTTTGTTCAGTAAGTGAAATTTTTTGACTTTAAACTTCTAATCTTTGTTCTTCAGAAAATAATATTAAAGGCTATTGAATTTTGTATTCATTGAAGGGTGGAGGTATGCTTTTTTAGGGGAAGTGGTAAAGCCCTCATGGATCACTATGAGTTTGTCATCAAGGTTTAATTCAACAAGATTTTGAACTCTATTTGCATTTATGATACCTAATACATATTTTTTGTTAGCATCAAAATCAGTTTTTCAATAATAACTGAAAGGGTGAAAGAGCTGGTGGAAGTAATTTTTAATGTCCTGTCAGTATTTTGACAGGAGAAATCAAAACAAATCATTTTTAATTTTTGTTACCGCTCTAAATTGCATCGTAATGCAAACATGAGTTTACCTTTGTGACTTTTGTCCTTATTTTTTGTAAAAATAATTTCGAATCAATAAAGAATCTTCAAGAAATTAGTTCGATACGTTTGTATTTTTTTTTCTAGATGATGAAAGATATTTTTCTCAACTCATATACCAAAAAGAGTTTATTATAGAATTGATTTTGATCAGCCAAGTTTGAGATGTCCAAATTAATTCGCGATAGTTAGAAAAAATTTCATTTCTACAACAGTGTGGAAATGAATTTTTTACTAATTTTTTTTTTTTTTTTTTTTTTTTTTGTTCACTGAAATAATTAAATTTTTTCACAAGTGTAGAAACGAAGTTTTTTCTGCATTTTTTTTTTTCGTTTCTTTATGGCACCGTTTACACATATATTAGTAGTGGAATGTCAGCATGAAAAGAGGCTGTTTTACATGGTGATGCTCATATAAAAATATTTCTTCTCTCCCTAATTATTTGATGAAATATGTTAATTAAAGGAGTTAACATATTTAATCGAATTAATAATAACCTCTGTTTAGTGGATTTGTTGAACAAATATCATACTCGATTAGTTAGCAAAACAAAAACAATCCTGTCAAGACTCTTCGTTTTATTCCTTATAACTGGCAGTTTGTTGTAGCCGATGTTCATTTTAATAATTTCTATCGCAGTTGTGGGAAAAACCTATCATAAATTTTCAAAAATTAAAATGGTCTATATTTAGGGAGAGAAGTAACCACAAATTTTTTAGTTGCGTGATAGCAGCACAAGTCGTAGGTGAGTTCTGTAATCGCAACTAGTCGATTATTACGAGTGTGGCTAAATAGTTGAGTAAAATACCAAATCTGTTCGGGCGATCAGGGAAACTACAAAACTACAGAAAAATCGGAAATCGGTGGTAGTTTTTTTTTGTGAGTACAAAATTTTAGATAGACCCCTGAACAACATTCCGAAGGTTGAAGAGGTTTTTAGGAATTGGAATGTGTTATTAATTTTATCATCAATCAAACATTTTGTAAGTAGCTGAACAGCTAGTGTATTGAAATGAATTTAGATTTCAGAAAATACATATGCAACCACTGTGAAATAATTATTAAAAATTGTGCTTTCGTTCAATTTTAAATGGTTTAAAATTATTGTGAAAATTCAGTAAAAGAATTTAGTCCATTTTAAAATCAATTTTGGACTTCAAGCCGCCAGTGAAATTTAGTGTGAAATGTAAGGTATTCTCTTATGAAAAATTATGATAAAAAAACGTAATGGCCAACGCGAGTGTGAGAATAACGAACGCTAAAACTTGTTGAACGTTTTTATCACCCGGAGAAATATAATAGTTGGCTAACAAAAAACATTGAAAACTTGTAATGCTTGTCGCAACTTCCTTTTGGATTGTGTGATCGGATCCGTCGGACATTTATTATTGGAACCAAAGAAATTTCTGTATCTCATGCATATGAGCACGAGAAGAGGTAGACTTTCCTGATTTATCTTCTCAACATATCTAAGAACCCAACACCAAAATCAATTGAATAAATTTTTTCTAAGCAAAACTTAAGATATTCCTCCAATAAATTCAACGTTAGATTTAGGGTGATATGATCAAAAAGTGTCATTTTTAATTTTCTCTTTCTGTTCTCCAGCTAGTGGCGGTTCCAGGAGGAAGTGGGGAAATTCCCCCTTCTAAAATGTCAAAAAAAATTAGAAAAGTTTAAGGGAAAAAGTAAAAGTGAGATCACATAATCCATATATTAACCTGAAAAAATTTTCTACTGAGAAAAAAAGAAGAAAGCTCAACTCCACAAAGTATGTTATTTCCCTCCCTCCAAAAAAAAAAATATATATGTAAGTTTGTTTCCGGGTATTCCACTCGATCTAATTTGCATGTAAATAAGGTTTGGTGAACTCGTAATCAAAAGCAGAGTTTATTGACACGATTAAAATACGGTAGTGAAATTAGAAAATTCAAGATTATTATACACAAAGAAACGAACGAAGATACGACTAAGTTTTATCTGTCTTTCTGAAATGGCGATTAACGGACGAATGAATGAATGAATGAATTCGATAAATGAAATCGACGTTCGTTACAAAGGAAAAATAGTCATGTTGAGTATGGTCAAAAATGATGTCATTTAACAAAGGATGGTCGAGTCGATAATACATGAAATGACGTAACTTAAAGATAACAAGATCGGAACGGTAAATATTAGATAGTCGAATTGTGTCGATTTCTTAATGTGGGTCAAACAAAAATAAACATTACAAATTCATGAAAGAACGAGAGTAACAAACAAAATTGTAGTCATTCGAAAAAGAAGAGTGTTCTTTTTACATCCCCACACCCTGTAAACAAAAGACATTAACAAATAACGGACGGATACAGCTTCGAAACATGGTCAAAATTCAATTCTTGCTTCTGATAGCCGGAGTCAACCTGAATAATTGAGCTAGAGATTTGTTGTAGAATTTTGTATGGTCCAGTTCTGATTTCGTCCAATTTGTTCTTATTTAGAGGATTACAATGTAAAACAAATACGAGGTCCCCTACTTTGAAATTACTTTTAACTTTATTTTTGTCAAATCTTTTCTTGTTTATATTATAGTTTTTACATGAATTTCTGAATGGGATTTCTCTGTCTTTTGCTAAATCCGTTACGTTATCTCCGAATTTGGAAATTACTTTAATTTTTACATTGTTCATTAAATAGTTCGGAGAATATTTGGTGACAGAGTGTATGGTGTCATTATATTCATTTACGCATTCTTTTAGTAAGAGGGACCAAGATTTCTTTTTATTTTTAATATTTTTGTTTACTTTACATCTCAGCCTGTTGACTAATGTCTGGTTGAGTCTCTCATTGAGTCCATTGGAAGATGGACAATCTACTGCAGTAAAAATCAACTTTATTTTATTTTGATTAGTAAAATCTTTAAACTCTTTAGAATTCAGACCTCCGTATTGATTGGCCAGTAGATTTGAAATTTTATTTCCTTTTTTGAGAGCTATTTTTAATAAAGTTATGAAATCTTTAGAATTTTGAGTTTTGGAGGTCAGTGTGAAGGCAAAACGAGTAAAGTGATCGACTAATAAATGACAATATCTTTCTTCAGAGTTATTTTTGGCAAAACCTCCTATAGTGTCAATGGACATATACTCAAAAGGTTCCTTAGCTGGTCCAAGGTGAGAAAGATGTCCAAATTTCATAGGTATTTGGCTTTTATTTTTGATACAGACAATGCAATTTTGGCAGAAGTTTGTTATAAGTTTGTTAAAATTTTCGTTATAAAAAAGGGGAAATAAAGTTAGCCGAATCTGGTTGGACCCTATGTGTCCAAATTGTAGGTGTGTTTTTTTTATTATTTCTTTCGCAAAATTGTCCGAAATTATTTTTTTTTCTTTTGTTCTATGTTTTGAAAACATTACGTTATCTGTAACGTATATTTTCGTCTATTTTAAGAAATGACGAACATATTCGTTCACTCATTCTCAAATACCAAAAATGTAGATATTTACCAACAAATTTACCTTCCTATAAACAACCACAAAACTATTCGTATTTAATTTTACATAAACAAATATACCTTCTGTATATTTCTGACCTAGTTGTACCTGTCCCTCGAGTATTCGACGAGTCAGCACAACCCTATAATAACAACACCCTACCTCACTCTACCTATCTGACACGTACGTTTTCATACCCTGAACGAGTATATAATCCCTCGATTCAGTGGAATAAGACGCAGTTCCTCGACAGCTACTTCTCAGTACCTGGAACCTCTCTTGTAGAAGTCTCTGGTGAACAGATAGTCTTGCTTGTTGAATTGTGATTTAATATGTCTTATTATTAACATAGAAATATTAACTGTGTTGTACAGAATATTATTTTATTAAATGTGTAAACTCACTCATGTGTTTGAAATATTATTGAGTCTCATAGTGATGTTAAGGTCCACAATAGTACGTGGATGATAAACTTGAAATTATTTTAGAAGTATTACTGCTCTTAAAGTACGTGATATTTCGTGTATGGTGTACTCCCAAAAGAGGTCGTTACCAGGTACAACCATACCTCTTTTGGCCGTTACATTATCTTTTATTATTACATTATTATCTTTGAGTCTTTTAAAATCATTAAGTGCCGTTTTTTGATCTTCTATTATCTCTTTTATTTCAATGAGATTGACGACTCTGAGTTTGGAAGAGGCCTCAAAATGATCCAAAATGGGATTGCGAGACAAACAATACGCTTCGTTATTTGTTTCTCCCGGCACGTATTCTATTTCAAAATCAAATTGGGACAGCTGAAGCATTAATTCTCTAAGTTCATCATCGAATTTTGTATTAATTTTTAAATTTTCTAAAGGCTTATGGTCAGAATAAACTTTGAACTTCAGTCCCAATAGTCGATGTCTCCAGTACATAAGGGCTTCTTTTATGGCCAAACATTCTAAAAATACTGCTTTTTTTCTTTTCTGGGCCTTGTTAAGTTTTTTTTGAAAAGAAAGCAGTTGGTTTGAAAGAGCCGTCATCTTGTTTCTGTTTTAAAATTGCACCTGGTCCTTCCAGACTGGCATCAGTTTGTACAATTGTTTCCCTATTTGGATTAAATATTGCAAGACACGGTTCGGAACATAATAAATCTTTAATTTTTTTGAAACTTTCCTCGAATTTATCGTTCCATATAAAAGGTGTGTTTTTCTTTAATAAATTATGTAAGGGGGCCAGAATTATTGATGAATTAGGTATGTATGAACGATAAAAATTTACTTTACCGAGGAATTGTCTTACGTTCTTCTAATTTTTTGGGGTTGAGAAGTCCCAAACCGGTAATACGTTATCAAAAATGGGGTGAATCGCGCATTATTTTGAATGTAGTGACCCAGATATTTTACTTTACTGTGTGCGAGGTCACATTTGTCAGATTAAGTCTGAACCCTTCTTCATATATAGATGTAAAAAGTTTTTTTAGGTGTTCTATGTGATCCTCTAATGTTTTTGAAAAAATTAAAATATCATCTATATAATTCACACAAAAATCATCTAGGTCTTTTCTCTTTAATATGTTTCTTAGGATTCTTTGAAAAATTGCGGGGCTTGTTTTTAATCCAAAAGGCATGTTTTTCCAATTGTAATGTCCAGTCTGAGTCACAAAGGCTGTCTTGTATCTGTCTTTCTTTCTTATAGGTATGGACCAGAAGGCACTATTGATATCGAGAACTGAAAACCATCTACAATCTCTAGCTTTGACAATTAAATCCTCAATATGGGGAAATGGTTGACTCTCGGGGACAATTATTTTATTTAATGCTGAGTAGTCGACACACATTCTATTTTTTACTTTCACCCCTTTGGCGTTTTTTTGTAAGCCAAAATCACAGGAGCAGCGAAGGATGAGGTCGACTCCTCAATCATATCAGCTGCAAGAAGCTTAGAAATTTGGCTCTCTATCTCTCTTTGGTCGATGATATTGCATCTATATGGTTTGCGAGATACATACTTATGTTCGGTTAGCTTAATTACAGCGCAATAGTCTGTGACTTTACTGACGTTGTATTTACTCTTTGCAAAAACATAATCATAATCTTGAATGACCTTTCTTAATTTCTCTTTCTTTTTGTCATCTAAATGTTCTAAATTTAACTCTGTCTTGGAAATTTTTACGTTACAATTTTCTAATCTATTATTTTCTTCATAAAAATTTTCAGTATTCTTTTTCTGTTTTTGAGAAATTTTTAGGTTTTTGTCTTGGCAAAGGCTAAATTCTCAAATTAGGTCTAAGCCTATTAAAAAATCGTAATTAAATTCCTTTTCATCAAGAACGAAAACATAAACTTCTTTACTTTGTGAAAAAATTTTAACTTTTATTTTAACTATTCCTAAAACTTTACCATACATGCTGATCATCCAAAAAGATTTATTAACGAATTTAAAAGCCTTGACCTTCATGGAATTGATCAGGTTTCTATTGATTATAGAAATATTCGAACCTGAATCATAAATTTCTTTACAAAAAAGGTTATCATTAAGGCATAAATTTAATTTAATCAGGGGGGGGTGATTTAGTATTTTGATTCATCATCGGAAACAGGGTTTTCAATTTCTAATTTATTAATTGTTTTTTGATTATTTGGCTTATTTTTGAACCAACAAAGAGCTTCCGGATGGTACCTCTCAGAAAACCCTCTTTTTTCACAGTTAGTACAAGGTTTCTTTTCTGCACCACCTGACTTCCTCTCATGTTGGTTATTATCATTATTATTTTTATTTACGATTTCAGATTTATTCATGTTAGAAGTTTTATTTTTATTAGGAAAAGTTATATTTTTATTATTTAGGTCATTAATCTTGTCTTCCGTCTCAAATTTTTTTAGTTTATCATGCAAAATACGGAGAGACGTGACAACATTTTTTTTAAAGAATACTGTATATGGACAGGAAGTCCCAAAACTATTAGATCTAAAATTACTATGTCCAACAAATTTCTATCAATTTCTAATAATAATTTTTCTTTTTTTACGACAAATTCTATATAAGAGCCACTCAAATACCTGTAGTTGTAGGCATACCATATTGGCTTCCAGGATGAGTCAGCAAAAGTGGCGATGAGATCAGCTCTCCAATCGGACTATGCGGTGTTTAGCCCGAGTTTTCTCTGATTGATGGTGAACCAATCAGCCATCTATGTTTTCAGGCAGCTCTTGAAGACCTCGATTTGTTTCTGGCCATCCAACTTGAACCGCTGTGACTCTCTTTCAACGGCGTTGCACCAGGCAATCACGTTTTTGTTCTTTGGAGAAAATTTTTCTATCAGGAAATGCTTCATTATGCTGGTCACTGACTCGTCTTTGTCTCTCTTTGAGGTTGTCATCTATTGATCGGCGTCTTCCTTCAGCTTTGCTTGGTCGGAGGGTGAAAACTCTGATAACAGGTAGTGTTTGAATACAAAATTCTCATCAGTGTCTAAGTATAGCTTCGCTACATCAGGAGGGATGGAGACATTTATGGTTCTGTATTGTCCTCTCAATCGCAGGACCGATGCAGCACTCTTTGGAGGACCTAAGGCCATAAGTTCTTTATGAAGTGTGGCCTTTTGAAGTTCCTCTGGAAAAGCAAACCAGATTCCATCATCAAACAAACGAGTTTTCTTTAAGTTGACTGTTGTTGTTTTGTCGATACCCTCAGCCATCATCAGCAGTTGTATTTTGGTAGAAGACATCGTGGAAGAAAAAAATCTGTTTTGAGTTTAAAAGAATTTTCTAATTTGTAAGTTCGTTTCCGGGTATTCCACTCGATCTAATTTGCACGTAAATAAGGTTTGGTGAACTCGTAATTAAAAGCAGAGTTTATTGACACGATTAAAATACGGTAGTGAAATTAGAAAATTCAAGATTATTATACACAAAGAAACGAACAAAGATACGACTAAGTTTTATCTGTCTTTCTGAAACGGCGATTAACGGACGAATGAATGAATGAATGAATTCGATAAATGAAATCGACGTTCGTTACAAAGGAAAAATAGTCATGTTGAGTATGGTCAAAAATGATGTCATTTAACAAGGGATGGTCGAGTCGATAATACATGAAATGACGTAACTTAAAGATAACAAGATCGGAATGGTAAATATTAGATAGTCGAATTGTGTCGATTTTTTAATGTGGGTCAAACAAAAATAAACATTACAAATTCATGAAAGAACGAGAGTAACAAACAAAATTGTAGTCATTCGAAAAAGAAGAGTGTTCTTTTTACATATATATACATTCTGATTCCGTTGTCTCTAACACAATAATTATTATTGTCGTTTATTCCCTTATTATTTTTGCGATTTGCGAAAATAGTCAATTGATTTCGGGAAAGGACCAAAGGTATGCGAGAAATGGTGCTAAAAATTTGTTGAAAGAAAGCACCGGATGTCAACTGAAAACATCTCTCATCGTCGATGAATGACGTCGTTGGCGAGGTACACGATAATAATTGTGGAATGCTTGTAGAAATCCTTTTGGTTTAGCCTAGGAGGAGAGTTGAAAAGCGACGGGTGGAGTGGCGAACAAGCAAATCGTACCCAAAATGCGTCGTAAAGTTGAACGGATGCACTGTCGATGGGGGAGGGGTTTGGAGGGCGATTGTGGATTAAACGAAGAAGCATTCTCGATTACGCGGTGTGTGTGCACTGCTGCTCTGCGTTCTTCACTTCTTCTTATCGTAGCATATTGTGGTAGGTCATTACACTTCTTGTTCGTGCCTTCGCGTTCGCATCAGCTCGAGTCAGGCCGAAACGAATAAATTCGTGTTCCTCACCGCCGTCGCTGCGGCCACCGCCGTAGCCATAGATCGCCGGAATGGAAGGAAACGGCCGATGTGTAGAAGAAAAGTATTAAGAAGTGTAGCTGTGGAATATTTATGCTCCTCAGCCGGTGGAGAGACATAAAGTATAAACCATTTGTATTTGTAACGTGACTCCGTTCTACATGTTTTTTAAGTGGGTTTTCTATTGAAAATCTACTTGTTAATTTTGGTGTCATGGAACGAACTGGGGGTGGGGGTAGGTACGTTTTTCGTTTATAACTCAAGGAAAGTTTTGGCGCTAATAATTCAGATTTTTTTTATATATATATATATATATAAATATGTATATGTATAAAAGCCAATTTCTTGTTTCCACAGTACAGGTCGTAATTTTCATCCGATAAGAACGAAATTTGAGACAAATATTCACTACAATATATTATTACTTGCTATAAATTTTGATGCGGATCGGCCGTATCGCGCATGCGGTACTTCCAGTATGGCTATTTTCGTTTTTGTTTTGGATATAAAATTTCTCATTTTTGACCAATAGTTACGAAATTTGAAACAAATAGTATTCACTATGATATATTATAATTTTCTATAAATTTTGGTGCGGATTGGTCGTACGGTACTTCCGGTATGGCTATTTTCATTTTTGTTTTGCCTATAAAATTTATAAATTTTCTGTCGATAACTCCGAAATTTGTAACAAATATTACATCTTACTATAAATTTTTGTTTGGATCGTTCGCACGGTACTTACGCGAACACTGTTTTCGTTTTTATTTTGCTTACAAATTGCCGAATTTTGGACCAATAGGAACGTAATTCGGAACAAATATTTATTACCATCTATTAATAACTTTTTAGTGACTAAGTAAATTTACATTCTTCGAAAACCTGCTTTTTCTAACGGAGCTGTTGCTGCGTTAGTTTTTTATTTTTTTTCCCGTCTCAGCTGGAAAAACAAAGCATAAAAACTATCGTGGATCATTGATTTAGCTTCTAACCATATCAAAACGTAAAACCATGTAAATACCGAAACTAACTGAGGTATAATAATGAACTCAAGAAGATCGTGGAATTGAAGCAAGTTTACTTCTTGAAGAACGTTTAAGATATTTTTTCTAGTCATATATTTAATCTTGGATTATTTCCAAAGGTGTTGAAAATTTTGTTAAAATATTATTTTAACATTAATATTTAATTTCGTTGGTGGAAATTTATATCCGTTTGTAATTTCGTAGAAGACTTAATCAAATGAATAATCCTACGTCTTTATTATTCCTGCTTTTGGTTTTGGTATTTTTTTGTCGTCTACTATGATGTTCAGTAGCTAGTTCAGAACTTGGCACGTGTGTAGATATTGGTGTAAGTAATGCAATTGATTTAATTCACGTTGTAGACTCTGAGAGGTGTTTTACTTGTTTCGAGTTGAATGTGTCAGTTTTTGTTCCTTTTTTTATCTTTAGCGGTGAAGAAAGGGAAAAACATAAGTTTAGATGATCCGATCATTTTCTATCGTAAGTATATAATTAAATTTTCGTGCGTAAATTATCCATCACGTAGTCATACGCCATGATGTAGGTACGCAGCGATGAACGACGCATGTGGGTAACTGAAATCATGTATGTTCTTTTCCTAATTAAATTTTATTAGCCTAATTAAATTCATACCTAATTTGGGGGGAGGTTCGTAATGATTAATTAAATTTAATTATTTTGTTATTTGAGCGTCTGTACAATGAACGCGAAAATTACGAGTGCTCCTCATCGTACGCTCAAAAAAGGGGTAAACGATGGTGTTCATTATTTCAGACTCGTGCATATTTTATTATTCGTATTTAAAATAATTGTGTCAGATAGTTAAGTAATGGTACGTCGTCGTTATAAACTTTTTTTTTCCCCACGTAGAGATGATAATGCTGTTTGTTTTACGGTCGTGAATGAAATTAAGTACTTACTGGAATCCACAATAAGAAGAACCTCGTTATTTTAATTGCTTCGTTTTTACTCGAAAATTCTAAACAGATATTTGAGCTGTACAGAGCGAAAACATCGTTTAATTGGATGTTATTTGAATCTGATGGAAGGGCGTTGATTGAAGATTAGAGTGCTGGGAAAACAATGTAGTTACACCCTCTCACAGTGTTTACCAATAGTCAGAAATACTTAGTACCGGTTTTTCCATCTTCAGTTAAGAGCTTAGTTAAACGTTTAACTGAAAAATCGTGCTAAAAGTTAAATAGGATTTTAACACTAACTGACTGTTAAATTTCTTTGCTGGCAATTGAAAAACTGGCTCCTAATGTCTTAAAATTCAACGTGAAATTCTGAAATTTGAACAAACTTGGAGCTAAAAACGTAGTTACTGATAGATATTGCAGGTTATTGCAGGTTACCATCTTGGCGATACATTAATGTGTCCAAAACTGAGAAGATAGAATGAGATTTAGCAGCATTTTGGTATATTTACTTCTCGTTTTTTACTCATTCAACATACCCTTAATTTTTTTTCTCTTCTACTCTACTCAATACTCATTCAAAATTTACCGATAATTTATCCAACAAATTTGTTTATATATAATACATGATCAGAAAAGGAATGTTTATCACGGTATTTTTCGAATGAAAAGTAACTCGTATCATTGATGAATATAATCATATAAAGTGAACGCACCTCCATATAAATACGTGAAGCATATTTTTACATGGAAGCACATTCAGTTTACATCGAGGTTGAGGTTACATTCTCTTAATGAAACGTTAAATCTGCCACAATATGAAGGTTAATATTTTATTCTGTTTTTTATAATTGTTAAGAAAGACACATCATTACAATAAAATTTTAATGTTTCGTTGCTTTCATATCATTAATTATATAAAATATTTACACATATATATACATACATACACACACACATGCGTACGTATGTATATATAAATAGGTATGAATTTTCAAAAATGGTGCCAAAATTTTTGTTGGGTCATGAAATTAAAATGGTTTTTACTCCTACCCATGAGTGCTTCCCTGAGCACAAAATTAATTAGTAGTTTTTCATGGTAAACCTACTTAAAATATAAAAGGAAATGTTCAAAACACTGTTCAAATAAACGTTATAGGTATTTAAAATGTGATGTTTAGAAACATTTGAAATGAGATGTTAAAAGAGATGTAAAAACTGATGGATGAGTTTTAACGATTTTTCAAAAGCTACGTTTCTACCGCAGCTTTCTGTTCCGGAGGTTTTACATTTAGGTATAGTTTGATATCTTAATGTGATAATGATGTCGGTTCATCTACTGAGAAGTTCATTTCGGGCGTAGCGAAAAAAGAGGGTGCAAGGAGAATTATTTTTGCTTTGGCTAGCAAAACTACAGAAGGGTGAGATTCCATTTCGTGGAAACTGTTTAAAATTAATTTTGCGTAATGGGTTTTATTTTCACATTAATTTCTGCTTTTAAAACGTTTTTAAAGTAGGTTTTCTTTAGAAAAAAAAAATATATATATGTTAATTTCTTTTTACCCCGGTACGGGTCGCAATTTTCGTCCTATAATCACAAAATTTGGCACAAACATTTGTACTAAGCTAAGGACCAGACCTATTGATTTTGGTGCGGATCGGACGGATGGTAATTCCAGTATTGCTATTTTTGTTTTATATTAGTCATAAAATGCGGAATTTTAGAACCATATGTACGAAATTTGAAACAAATATTCATTATATTTACTGTAGCATGCTACCAATTTTGGTGCGGATCAATCCAACGGTACTTCTGATGAAGTTTTTTTTTTTTTTCCCTAATTTGCATGAACTTTTTATTTACAAACATTGACCACATTTTCGTCTTTTCTTTTTTTTATTTATTTCATAACGTTGTTATATTTCTTTGGTTTTGTTTTAAATTATATGATTATTTACCATACTTTATCATCATAATTAATTTTTCATTTCAAGATATAATGTTTTTAAATTTCACATTGTCTAATATTCTGTCAGCGACTATTAAATTTTATACAGTCATAATATACCATTAATGTGTATAAATTTACAGACAGTGTGACCATCAAAATTCATAATGCTTTTTTCTCGAAAACCTACTTTTTCTGACGAGGCTTGCTGCATAAGAATTTTTTTACTTTATTTGGAGAACACCAAAAATTTTAAGCTATGAATGTCAACGTAGAGAAAATAATATTAACAAAAGGCTTGTTGGTAGTTATTGAAATTGATGGATGATGGTTTGTTGGAACAGTTTTAATGTGTTCGAATGAAATTAATTTTTCTCTCTTCTAAAATAGAGTACCTAGTGCTTTCTATTTACCACCGTTTTGTGATTTATCCATTAATACAGTCTCCGTAATTTTTTTTCTATAAATGGTTTTGTAGGTTTTCCGTATAATTCTTTCAATTTAGATAACTTACGTTATCTTGAAGATTCTTACATTCATATTACAAAACATTCTAGTTCCTGAATCAATTAGTTAGGTTATGTGTGTGAAAAAAGTTTTCATTTTGTGAAAAATATGGAAAAAGATAAAATATACAGATCTTTCTCAACATATTAAAGCAATTAGACGATTATGTGCTCCTTGACGATGCATAAAGTGGACAATTTTTATAAAAATGCATAATTATAAATTATTTATGCAACGTTTATGCGTTTCTTTATACCCCAACGGTAAATTCTTTACACACAGACTTGTGCGCATGCGTTAGTTTATACACCATGGCTTTCTAAGAAAGAAAAAAAAAACAGTATCAGGATAGGATTCGAACACAAGACTTACAGATCGTGGATGACTTCGCAGACTACAGGGGAGCAACTACGACATTTGTTGAATTAGGGGATAAAAACAGTTATCTAATTTTTTTTTGGTTCAACTTCCTTTTTTCTCAGGGGCCGTTGCAAAAAATAGTGTGTGACACACGTGTGTATAGTATGCGATTGATACTCGTGTGATTTGCTTCACTGGTTTTCGGCTCTTGCTGCAAAAATCACACTTGGATCAAAATCACCTACTTTATGCTCATGTATCACTAATAACTATTTATTATGAGTTTTCCATTGTATATGTTTAAAATATGTGTACTATTCTGTGTACGCTAGTTTGAAAAGATTGTATTCTCAATGCCTAATTTTGCGTATATGAATTCTGGACCAATTTTATAATCATTGATTTCATGGTGTTTTAATTTGTTATTGGCATTTGATTGGTAATCACGTAGAAGTTTAAAAATGAAAATAGAGAAGAAACAGAAGGGAGGGAAGAAATTTATTAACTTACGAATTCTTCATTATCGTTTTCCCAGATGATACTCTGTTTTGATCTTAAAATTGTTGGTTTTTTATTAAGTTTTATGTAGGTGATTTTAATAGGCTCCTTGTATTTAAAATGAGTCAATTATCTGCATTTTGTAGGTATTAGAAAGTAGTATTACGTATGTTGCGAAATTCTCATTCCATGAATTCGGATTAGAGTCAATTACAACTTTAACGCGTATAAAAAAAATGTAAGGTAGAATTATATTTTATGGATAAGCTGTTATTGATAGTATATATACAACAATAAAAGTGTGGAGTGAGATTGAAGTATAGGTAAGTACATCTAGTTTTCTCCCAATAGAAAAATCACACCAACTGGCTACATGCTGGGATTGTAGTGCTAAACAATCGTGGTTGTTAGAACCAGGACTACCGTGTATTTTATTATTTTATTTGGTCAGTAGCTTGAGTATCAGCTTATAGAAAAAGTTGTCATTGCTGAGGTTCTCCTGTTAATTTTTGTTGTTTTTTGTTGTAGGTACGTTATGGTTGTGTGTTTTTTAGTGTGTAGATTTTGTGAAGAGTAACAATCCTATAGAGATTGAAGGTCAGTAACATTGAAAGTTTCAGATAATTTTCATATAACTAGGTCTGAAAAAGAAAAAAGAAAAAGGCTTGTACGTTTTTTATGACAACAATTTCCTCCTTTTACTTATTTTATAAATTTTTTGGTGTCTACAGAGCCTACGCTTGTTGACCCATGGAAATTAAATTTTCAGATTTCGATGATTTTAGTTAGTAGTAAGGGAGGTCTACACATTCTTGTTGAAGTTTTTTAAATTCATCCAGCTGTTTCATAGAAAAAGGCTTGCAAAGTTTTACAAACCCTTCATGCTGTCATTCCAATAGCTCACATAAATTTAAGATTTTTGCTTGAAATTTTTAATATAATTGGAAACTGTCAAGGACTGGTGTGGTATTGAGTTTGAACTTAATTGATCTGTTGGTTTGTAAATGGGAGCTAAGACAAAATTTGACAATTTTGGAAAATTCTGTGCTGTGCTGGAAAGTTTTCTTTTTTTTTCTGCATACTTTGTTGTATTTTAGCTATAAAAACTATTTCACCCAGCTTGAGTGGCTTGAAAAATATTACAGATAAATTGTTATTGAGATGGTTAGTATTAATTATCGATAAATGAATTGAAAGGTTATTACTTATCTACAGGATTGAACGATGCAACATTAATATAAATGTGAGGTATTGTTAAAGGTGGATGAGACAGTTTGGGAGAGTAAGACTGAGATTAGAAAGTACGTAAGAAAATAAAATATGATTTAGCTTTCTCCTTCTACTTCAGGATCTGAATGATGAAGACAGAAGGAAGAAGTTGTTGAATGAAATTTTAAGAAAAGTATAAGTGTTTAACAGCAATCTGATCGAATTTAATTTACATATTATGCAAGAGAAATGAAAAGGAAATAATTATGATGAAAAGCAAAGATTTGAGAGAAGAAATGGTAGGTTGAGTTCTTCATTTTAACGCTTTTATTGAGTTGTTGAATGTAATACTATCTTTAATAGTCCAACCCAAGTAATTTGAGAATGATTATGTGTAAACTTACAATGAAAGCGAAATCACAAAGTGCAAAAACCAATCAGCATATCAAACTTTTTGATGTGTAAACATCTTAGTGCTTGATCTGTAGTAGGGGCTAAACGAGAATTACGATTGTCAGATTCATATAACTGTAATTCTCGTTTGTGTGCATTACATGATGTGTGGTTGTGTGTGTGCGCAATGCGTTGCACATGCGCACAAACTATTATTTTGTTTACACATAAATCTTTCATAAGTAAAGCCCCAGCGGAACTCACGCCGTTTTTTATTTTTGCTTTTTGCGCTTCACATCTACCTTTAATCGCTTTCAATTCAAAATGACCCCTCATGTTCGCATCATCAGTCATCCCTCTCCCTGCAATGTAAAAACCAGGTTGACTGCTGGAAGAATAAAAAGCAGAATTTAACTCACATATTTTTGAAGGCTTTCAAAAAGTAGCAACTTCTTCTCCACTTGGTAGGAAGCTTTGTCATTAGTCATAGGTTTGAAATAAATGGAAAGGGCAACCTGAAAACTCGAAATTGAGGCTTGTATCGCTCTTCATTAAATTCAAATTGATCTAGACAGGCAGAAGTACTATTAGAAGAAAGTATTGCATTTTTTTGTCTTTAACTTTCATTGAAGTAGGATTTTTTTTTGATTTTATTTTCGAAAAACAAAACGCCATGCTAACGTCAGTGTAAGCGTCATTAATCATCGAGAGGAATAGTATTCAGAAAAATCCTCTTTCCACGCAACAAGTTGTTGTTTTTTTTGCCAGAGCAAATAGCTCACATTTTCCTTCCAAATGGGTATAATTCGTTTGATTATCTCTTTTCAATTCACACAACCAAAAATGAATAAAGAGAAAAAATTTTTAAATTTTGCTCTTATTTTCATGAGATATGTGACTTGAATTTTTTACTGGCGTTCTGGCTGACACTTGAGAATTTCATCTGTACAAAGTTGATTCATATGGCAGTCAAGGGATTGTTGAAGTTATCTTACGTATTAAAGGAATGGAGGATGTAACTTTGCCTATTATGTTTTTCAGATGTAACGTGAATTTTTTTGAACTTTTGTGTACCGTGGTGCACTTTGCACAGGTGTAAAAACCTGGAGAATTATAAAAAAGTATATAGAGCCTGTTTCAGTGTGTTGATTCACTTCTTTTACTAACTTCTTAATGCATCGCTGCTGAGTAATTTTGTAAAGAAAGAATCCTTGAGTAATTATTACCAGCTCGTTATTATTGAAAATAGAGTACAGCTTATAAGAATACTAAAAATGCCCTCGATGAGTTTTTCAACTATACTTGGCCTATCATATGATGACTAAAAAATTAAATTTTCCTGGATGTTTCCGTTCCCTAACCCAAATATTTTTTAAGAAATCGAAAAAAACGTGATTTTCAGCTTATTTTTTTTTGAAGTGAGTATTGATGATAGACTTTCGTCAATTTTTTTCAAAGATCTTATCAAAAAGACATTGAAAAATTTTTTTCCACTTGCCCCAAATTAAAACTCGATTTAAAAAAAAATTAAAAACGGCGGTTTCAATATGTTCCTTTCACGGTATACTTACCAAAATTTCACAAAATACTTTTGAATTTTGTCCCTTTACTCCAAAATTTTTTCAATTTTTTTTGCAATTAAAGCTGTTTGTAAGAATACATTGGACTAGATTTTAATTCATTTAGATGTAATCCTTAAATAATTATTGAAAAAATGATCACTCTTGAGGAAAAAGTTATAATTTAATAATATAATTAAGTATTAAGTACGTCAGTAGGTAGAGGTACCAATTGAAAAATAATCAGAATATTTTTGTCTTTTTTATGTTTTGACAATAAATTACTACTGTTAGACTATTAAGTTCACTCTATCCCAAAAAATAATGTAATGAACTAGATTTCAATTAATTTAATTACAACAGTTATTTAAAAAATGATCACTCTTGAAGAAATCATTATTTTTCAGTACATAGGTTAATAGAGTAATTATATTAAGAAAAAATTGTTCAGAAATCAATATTTAAAAAAAATTTATGTATTTTTAAATGAGAAAAGGTTATACGTTTTTATCATAGTATAGTGCGAGGTTATGTGTGGTAGGTTGTTTTTTTAAATTAAATAAAAGAATGGATGTCTTGTATTCCTTTATCCACATATCAAACAATTTCAAAGGGAAAAAGTATTAACTTAAAACAGGAAACATTGGCTCGGTTATTCAGTGTAGATTGGCAACACTGATGGTGCGACTCCAAATTACTTCAGTTATTTTCCAACATAATTAAGTATTTTGTGAAATTTTGAGTGTACCTAGAAAGAAACATATTGAAATCACCATTTTTAATTTTCTTTACTTTTAAAAAAATTAACTTTTAATTTAGAGCAAGCGAAAAAAATTTTTTCTGTCATTTACTGATAAGATCTTCGAAAAAAAATTGACAAAAGCCCGTCATTAATATTCACTTGAAAAAAAAGATTTGAAAGTAACGTGTTTTTTTTTTTCGATTATTCAGAAAATATTTGAGTTGAAGAGCTGAAACTCTCTAGAAAGTTTTATTTTTCAGTTATCATATAATAGGCTAAATATCGTTAAAAAACTTAACCGGGCATTTTTAGTATTCTTATTCAGCTATACCCTTTGTTTATTTTAAAAGATCCATAATTCTGTGAGTTTGCTTCACAGTTATTATGACGATGATAATATTCACTGAGCGAAAATTTAGAGCCTGATGTGAACCCTTGACAAATCTTTCTTTTTTTTTTTAGTTCTTTTTTTTTTTGTGTTGTCAACTTCTGTAACTGTTTCAATAATTTATTAATACGCATTGGCAGATTCGGAGTTTTGTTGGGGTCAGGTCTGAACTCCTAATTTTTTTCTTTAAAAAAATTTTATGGCAAATTTATGCGTCGTAGGTATCGTATTGAAATTTTATCTGTCTGAGAGATAAAAAATTGTTTTTAATCTTACAGTTGAAAAATTCTTTGCTAACTTAATGTGCTTTTAAGCCTTTCAGTGCTAAATACCCTGTCTGAATAAAAGTCATTTGTATGAAAATTATGGGCTGTGTTTTACTCTTTACATAGAAACTGCTGTGTAAATTTTGGTATGAAATGCAACATCCACCTTGACTTTATCCTTGAACAAAAAAAAATCGCAAATTGTTTTTATATATTTTATTATTTAGCTGCTTGTACGCTCTCTCCTGTGATTTAAATTAGCCTATTGAGCGACTGTATTGTGCAGTCGTCTCGCAATGAAATTAATTTCTGGAACTTTTGTGTTCTGTTCATCTTGATATGTTTTCGTATCTTTTCTTGCATTCTTTTGAAATCTTGGGTTTGTGAATTTTTATTCAGTGAAGAGTCAAATTTATTGTTTATGACTCTGCCAAAATGAATTTCTTCATTTTTATTCAGACTCTTGATTTGAGACGATAACCGGTCTTGTGTTTGACCTCGGTCTCGGTCTTGTTTGGAAAATTTAAATAAATTAAACTTACCGTTCATGTCCGTTCAACTTTAAAAGAATCTTAACTTATCCCAAACATCTTTAACGCTTAGCTATGTTCGGCCAAATAAAATTGTTAGAAATCGATGTATTGCCAATTAAGTAAGTATAACCGCAGTATTGCAAGATTGCCAAAATTTTAGTTTATTCCTATTTTTTATTAGGATTTGAACGCCATATGTACCTACATATTTATTTGCATTTATAGGACATTATTTATTTTTATTATTATAAGCTTTTATTCTGCTGACTACTGCGATTTTAAAATATACCAATACTGCAGCTAACCTTCCGCTACGAAATAATATTTATTTCGCATGAAGCTAAAGCAAAACAAATAAATAAATAAAAGCTTATCTTTTAAAAACGCGTTTTTAACGTAAATTTATTATTTTATTTTACTCACTTTCGTGTCGATCTTCAGACAGTTAATTTTTCTTTTTCTGAGTTGAATTGTGGCCTACTTTCCTACATCCGTTATTCGACAGTACTGGTGTGTTTTTTTTTTTCGGATACATTGAAATGCCTCAAAGCACGTTACAAGAAAATCGTCGTGCAAATATCGTATTCATTCCGAAAATCGTCGACGTAATGTCGTCTTCAACCAAAAAGCTTGTTTACTCTTTCGACTTGTACAGTTTTCATAAATTATAATACGCACTCTTTTGTTCATTTTATGCTTCTGTATTTATGGCAATAGAAAAGATCATTCTGCTCCTTGTATGGTGTAAGTATATGTTCATAGTACAACGAGAGAATTGTATGAAACTTTCAAATACGATGTGTTCTTCTAATAAATTTATTGCGTTCACAATCCCAGACAGAAAAAAAAAAGAAGTAAGGAATGAGATTTGTAACGACTGAAAGAAACCTATAGAGCGTCCAGTTTGCGCTGCTTTCTTGGGCAATTTATTGAAAAGAAAACAGAGAATGGATGAAGATATTGTTATATGTATTTATAGAGCCAAATTTTTATGGGTGACTTCATACATATTGTGTTGGGAAACTGTCGTATGCCTTTTCTGCAACATTAGGGCACATTCCACGAGCGTAATAACGTTTTACGTGTTGGCGAAGAAAAAAAAAATTGAAAAAATGTTTTAACATTCCTCAATAAAAATAACGCCTCCACCAACAATGAACTGTTATCTTTATTGAGCTAATTACGTCAATTAAAGCACATTAATGTCTCGCAGCTGTAATTCCAACGTTATGGAGGCGCCAATTATGAGATTTGAAAAGTGCGGTTATAATTAGGACTTAAATTCGAAAACAGTTTAAAATTTCGAGTTCTGTTTCCTGACCTCCGAGCAATATATTAAAAGGACAACTATATGGCTGCTCTGATTCCATTAGTATAATTATTATTGCATCGACTTAGAGAGCCTGATTTCAACTGATAATCATATTCCATTTCCATCGCTTATTCTACATAAAACTATTTCTTCATTTTTTCTTGGAGGTTCTTAATTGGTCTTCGATTTCATTCCGATCTACTTCAACTTGAATTAGTCAAAACATGTGATGATAACAGAAATACTTGTGGGATTTTTATTTTTATTTATTTTATTTTTTCAAGCATATTTGATCCGACTATCACCATTCAAATTTATCATTTTTTTATCTGTTCCAACGATATAATATAGCCACTAAATGGGGGGTGAGTCTCTATTGATCTCGAGAAAAACTTTCCTTTAGTTCAGTGTCTTGTCCAAGTCAACCGTAAGAAACTGCGTTTCCCCACGACCATTTTATCTTGTCGGTTTGCTGTCAAATTTACGTCTAAGAAGCTACAAAATGGGAAGTAAAGATAGATGAATTCATTTCAAATACTTAGTTGTGCTAATATAAGGACTAAATCTTCACCCTTTAAAATCCCATCTATACGATGAAGTAGGCCTAGAAATACGATAATTTAAAAAATTTGATGAGATTAAAAATATACATTTCCAGAATCATCAGAGGTTGTCCAGAGTTGACCTTCAAATATTGTGTTTATCTCGTGAGTATGGAACACCATAAGTATTACTCAACTAGTTTAAAACAAGTACGAATATCTGAAAATAACTTTAAAATCCATTTTTGCATCTACGTAATCCATCCAGATTGGACAGAATCCATTTCTAAACTTTGTTCCATACCATCATAGACAGTAATCATAATAGAACACACGTATAAATTGCATTTCAAATGCAGATGTTCTTGGGTCCGGAATGAAAAACTTAGTAAGAACTTTCAAAGAACTGAATTTGAGAAAAGTTTCATTTTTTGTAATTTGTAATTTCTAGTTAAATTTCTCCTGATTGAGAAGATTATGAAAGATCCTAATTTTCCCACTATACTTATATGTCTAATTATGTGGAATTAATATTATTCAAATGTACCTAATGAGAATGTCCGCAATACTGGTATTTTCATTTAGAATTCAGGTGTGAAATTTGGCATTGATTTTTAGTAATAGACTATAAATTTTCTATATTTTATTTCACACTACATTCGTGGTTTTTTTGTTTTATAATAAACCAAATTGTATATTTTCCAATGGCGTACCGAGAAAAATTCTATAATCATGCCCATATATGCATATTTATAAAACTGCATTCAGGGATGTAGATGTTTCACAATTATTTCCGGTTAGATAAATAATTATAATGAAGTCTCATAATGTTTTACAGTTTCCAAACTTTATATACTATTCACTGGAGTGGAACAAATCTATAGACCTTGTTGGTTTTCCCCCTATGGTAATATGGATTTTTAAACAGGGCATTTCCGCAGCCAAAATTTTCTGAATCCAAAAAATATTATTACTTTTTATTCATTAAACAGGTCCTATATATGATGGTGGGGAACAAAGTTAATGTTTCTTCTTTCTTTCTAACCTATGAGAATAATTTTATTCTGGTGACAAAATGAAGAAATTAGATTTTTCACGATTCTGGTTTTTAATTTGAGTACTATTGTGATAGTTTTTTTCATAATAGTTCTACATAGTATGGGATATGAAGATTGGAGATTGATAATTTTGTTGAAAGTAGCTTTATTACTCGTGTTATGGTCCCATATTTTACAAATCTTAGAATTTAAAAAGTTTGTTATTTCTTGGTCAATTCCACCAAATTGAAAAGTTTTTACAATTTGATGATTCTCTAATTATACAAATTTGTCTAATTATGTGGAATAAGTTTCAATAAATGTAATAAGTATCTGTCAAACTGTATCATCTCCATTCAGTATGCAAGGGTGAAGTTTTGTTTTGATTTATGGTAAGAGACCATTATAATTTCTGGTTTTGATAATACTAATAATGAAGTCGTGCATAGTTTTACAGTTTTTGAATTTTAGACTATAAACACTAATATGAAATACATGTACTTAACTTCTTTTTTTTCTTACAATATGAAACTTTGATCCAGTTGCAGTTCTGAGTTTAGAAAAACTTTTATCCTAAATCCAATCTGTATGTTTATTCTACAGTGATTACTGTCTATGATGGTATGGAACAAAGTTTAGAAATTGATTTTGTCCAATCTGGATGTATTATGTAAAAGCAAAAATGGATTTTCACGTTATTTTCAGATTTTTGTATTTGTTTTAAATGAATTGAGTATTAATACTTCATTTGTTCCACGTATGGTGTTATATACTCATGAGATAAACATAGAATTTGAAGGAAACTCTGGACAACTTCTGATGATTCCGGAAATGCAGGTTTTTAATCACATCAAATTTTTCAAATTATCGTATTTCTATGCCCAGTTCATCGTATAGATGGGATTTTAAAGGGTGAAGATTTAGTCCTTATATTAGTACAACTAAGGATGTGAAATGAATTCATCTACCTTCACTTTCCATTTTGTGGCTACTTAAAGGTTATAATGCTAATCGACCCAGTTTTGACATGGGAGTGTACCCAAAGTGCATTTGTCAGTATTTTGTCAGATCAAAAACTTAATGCCAATCAACTGTCAGTTGGCCAGTACCAACCGTGTTTAGAACTGGTATCTGTATAATGCGCTGGCGTAGGTAATACAACCACATCAAGCAGTTTTGAGGTATATGTGTAATCTTAGTCACGTGGAAAACAAGAATTCTAACATGTGTGGTTTTCACCTGGTTTCAAGTAGTTCCATTATTAGCCTATATTTTTCTCCTCACTCGGACTGGTTTTAGAGAGTGGAAAAAATATAAGCGAATCAAAAAGCTTAACGATTAGTTGATTTGCAGTTGCTTAAATAATTGTGGCAATTTTCGGTTCCGATCTTCCAAGGTGAGTACTTTATTTTGTTTTAATTTTGTAAGTGCATTTTGTCACGTTTTTATATTATTTTGTTGTGTTTTTTCGAACATTCTCTCTTGTCGTGTTGGACTTACAGGGATACAGGACTGACGAGAAATTACAGAAAGTGAGAGAAAAAATTTATATAGCCAATTAGGTTATTTGTTGCGGCAGGTGCTCACCTTGTTGACATACCACAGTTGTCATTGAGGAGTCAACATATCAGTCATTACTGTTAACTATTAAGACGTAGTCTGAATGGCATCAGGACAATCGCAATTAAGTATCAATATTTATATGTACAAGGAAATGTCAAAAAGTGAACAACTAATTTCACTTCAATTTCAACAATTTGTCTATAGTATTGTCCACAATTATAATATATTTGTTATTCTCTTGTTTATGACACGATACTGTCAATATTTTACTAGTGAGAACGCTAAACCTGTTCAGGTATGTGTCAATAAACTATAAATTTGATATATAAGTGTAGTGTCATAAAATATAATATTAACAGTGTTCAAGTGAAATCAATTTTAATCTTTTGTAAGTACACCATTACGTAGTTGACAAATTCAAGAGTGTACAATATTTATACTTGTTTTTGATTGGTCGAAAGTTTGTGAATTTGTTAATGAACAACTGTCAAGATTTTCTGTCATCTCGTTTGCGAATTATCTGTACGTGTCTGTACTTGCAGACTGGAATAAGTTTCTTTCTTTTTTATTACGGTATACTGTTGAGGTCGTTCCCTGCGCCAGTGATCTTCGCAGTTATTTCTTTTATATATGGAGTGAAAATAATAAGGAACTCATTTATCGATGTCTTGATAACATTCTTGAATATTTAGAAATTTATGGAATCACGTTAGTAGTCTGAAACTCTGAACCACGAAGATTACTTCAATATAATTATTTCCTTCGTCTGCTTCTGTCACAAAAAGGTTTTGGCACTCGAGTAGCGTGCAGTGTTTTGTTATAATTTCACATCCTTTAAAGAGTCAGTGTAATAATTTACTACACTTTCAATTAGCTAATGGTCAGCCGATTGTCCCATCACGTCATTTATTTCCTCCAAATGTCAGCTGAAAACTATAGCCGTGGAATCGTGTAGAGTGGCAGGTGTCAGATTATTATTTTGCATGGTGTGTTTTCAGCGATCAAGTCAACGTGAAGATAACGAACTTCTGCTATTTTGCAATTTGTTTTATATGGGCTCCAAGTTTGCTTTTTGAAAAAGAGCACCCGATGTGTTTATGTTGCGAAAAAGATACCTGCGTTTTTCCGCAGTTGCAGGATGGATGGAAAATTTGGAAAACCGCATGCCACAACACTAAATTGAATTACCCTGATTGAAAGTTCTCGACGCTTTTGAAAATGTTGCGACTGAGTTCGTTTTCGATTTCGTTTTTTCGCAAAGTGTATATGGGATGGAGGAGGTGCTGTAAGCAGTAAGTTGTCGGCGTTTGATTTTCTTGCAAATGGAAGATGGTTGGTTATGTGCGGTACAAACATTCAGACTGGGATCTTTTTTGAAGATCCCAAATAAGGGGTAGTTTGCGTATCTAATGCGCTCAACTTTGGACGGCTATTTCCATCAGTGGTAGGTATAGGTGGAAGAAGCTCGATTAATATTTTGATTTTAATTACGCGAAAAAGAAAGTCCTTTTCTTTTTGGTTAATGATTTTGAGGGTGATGTTCGCCTAATTTACCTCATCTTTTCACCTTATCCCGCCATGGAGTTGCGCGCGTGGACTCATGAAATTACTTCGTCCTGATCGCATTTGTGGTTGGTTAGGTATTAAACTGAATTTTACCTTTTTACCCAGTTTGCTTTCAAACGGGGTATTAAAATTGACTTCGCAAAAGGGTTAGCGGTAGGGATGATGATATTATCTGTTTCATGAGAAAAGAAAACGATATGGTACCATTTTCCCATTCTGACGAATTTTTTTTAAGGTATATAATATATACGATATATATACGTACATATATATATATCCGTGGCGAGTCTGGATTTTTTTTTTTCTTTCTGGTAATGTTGTTTTGGAGGAGACAATGAACATTTTTTGTTTGCATCTCTTGGTGGCTGTTTGGGCAATAGCGCATACGCATCAAATATAAGGGAATAATTGATGAAATGATATTGGAAATAATTTCGTAAAATAATGAACGGCTTCTTTGTTTATTATAGTAATGTATGTATCACTCAAAATTTTGTATTCACAGCTTTGAAGAAACTGCAAGATGAGTAGAGCTGAAATTTTTACAAACGATTTTCCTTATGTCGGTGCAAGTCTGATTGAAGTTTGGTACCTATTATTTCAGTGGTTTCCGAAAAAACTAGAGAAGAAAAATTGCTAAAACAAATTTTGTGTTCATTGTTTTGAGAAAACTACCGAACAGATACAGAGAGAAATTTTTATGAAAGGTAGTTATCATATATGAAACCAGGTTTGAAAGAAGTATGGTACTCATTGGTTCTGTAGTTCTTGAGAAAACTGGAAAAATCAGTTTTTCTAATTTTTCTTGAAGATGTGGATTATTATTGATAGTTTTTTGTAATTTCTGTACCTGAAACTAGTATAGAGGTTGAGGACCGGAGTTGTAACAGAAAAGAAAGATTTGATTGAAGTTACGTCCAAGAAGCGAATGTTTATTTCATAAGTTACATTAATTTAAGCAAAGTACATTTTTGAGTAGTGAACGAACGGTAACGGAAATGAACGAGTGAGCGGCGGAAGTGGTATATCAGTGTAGCCGCGAACAGATATAAATAAATGTATTCGATATGTGATCGTGTGTTCGTAGGAGTGAGAGGGGAGAAGGATTGGTGGTCTCAACACCCCCCTACAATCTTTTGAACCGATCACGACTGCGAGTATTACAAAGGTGTTTTTAAAATTTCATTACATTTAGTTACAAAAATACAAAAATATAAATTTTAAAAATTGAAAAAGTGTATACATAAAATGGTAACTAATTTGGACGCTTGTGGTAAGTATAGTGATTAATTAATATGAATAAAATATAGTAAATATGGTAACATGCAAGAGTAATTTTTATTAGGTAATAAGATAAATAACATGCAAAAAGAGATAAAATATAATAAATATGTTTGTGATGTTTCAGACAAAATTTTGGTAAGGGAGTTGATTTTTTAAGGATCACAATTTGGGGATTCTAGGATTTTACTAGTAAGTAAGATATGCTGCTTACTGGATAAGGCTTTTGTTAGTAAGTCAGCTATTTGATCTTCAGTAGCTATTTGTTTGAATGTGAAAATTTTGTCGTTATAGGCCTGAGCAAGTCCATAACATTTGATCATAAGAGCTCGAAGACGTTTTTGTCCTCCTCCTGAGATGACATGAATAACAGAGATGTTGTCTTCGTAGACAATTACAGGAGTGTCAATTGAGAAGAATTCACGATTTATTAACCAAGCAAGTTCTATATCCTCGAAAGAATCGTGAAGAGCAATCAATTCAGCTGCTGTGGATGAAGAAGCATGAATATTTTGGCGATGAACGCCCCAATTTATCAGGTCACCATACATAGTAATGAGGTATCCTGTTATAGATTTTCCTTTTTCTAATTCTGACATGTTTATAGGCTGATCGTCAATGTCGGGGGCATAAGATGCATCGACATAGGCTGATATGCCTTCGGAGTTGGATCTGTAGACAATGGCAAGATCGATCGTGGTTTTCAAGTACCGGATGATACGCCGTACATAGTTCTTTTTTGTGTCATCGGAACAATTTTGAAATCTTGACAGGTAATTGACTGAGAAAGATATGTCTGGCCTTGTGCCTCTAGATACATATAATAGTGCACCAATCATAGATCTGTATTCTTTATTATCTGTGCCTTCAGATTTGCTTAACTTGAGGCCTGTCTCCATAGGCGTTTTGGAAGGATTTGAATCACACATTTTAAATTTCTGGAGAATCTTTTGGATCTGCTGTTTTTGGGTAAGTTTAATTGTTTGTGATTCACGATTTCTTTCTATTTCGAAACCTACAAAATGGGTTGGGTTGTTTACAACTTTCATGGTGAAACGAGTTTCAAAGTGAGTGGTTATTTCATTAACCCATTCTGGACGATTAGTTGCGAGAAGGATGTCATCTACGTAAATTATCATGAAGGCAATGCCATCTGAGTCATCTTTACGTGTGTATACGCATCTGTCGATTTTTGACTTTGTAAAATTGGAGGTTTGAAGATGAGAATCCAGTAACTCAATCCAATTTTTACTAGATGTTTTAAGGCCATAGATGGATTTTTCAAGTTTAAGTAATTTTGATTTCTCGACATTGCAACCTTGGGGAATATTAAGAAAGATGTCATTTTTAATTTTTGAGTTTAAATAGGCTGTTTTGACATCATATTGAACAAGTTGTAGATTCAATAGATTAGTTACGGATAAGATCCACCTAATCAGCCAGAGTTGCACAACAGGTGCATAGGTCTCTGTCATAGTATACTCGGATCTGTCCATAAAGCCTTTGGCAACGAGTCTAGCTTTTGGGCACATTACTCCTCTTTCATTGGCTTTGGCCGTGAATATCCATCGTGTGTCAATAGGTTTGATATTATGTGGGCGATCTACAATTTTCCACACGTTGAGGTCTGACATAGATTGCAGTTCATCATTGATTGCCTTAAGCCACTCTTTCTTAAAAGGATTGTTGAAAATGTCGCTGAAGCTTACTGGCATGCAATCTTCTATAAATAATGAGTCTTCAGATGAGGCTTGTTTTAGCACATTGACCCTATAGATTGCCTCGATTTCCTCTTCTAAGGGTTTAACTTGGAGTTCTTCTGGTTTATCAGTGAAGTCGACTAATGTTTTCGTCTCATCAAATTTAACATCGCAGGATTTGTAGGATTTCATTTTAATTGGATCTAATATCTGATAACCTACATTCGAAAAGCCGATCAGAATAGTTTTAAGGGCTCTGGGCAAGAATTTTGGGTCGAGATGCTCCTCTTCGTTCTTCTTGGCTTTGACTGCTGATTGCTGTCTTTGTTCAATAGGAACGTGTTTATATGCAATAGCACCAAAGACTCGAAGATGGGAAATATCGGGTTTAATACCGTATAATTTTTCATAGGGTGTCATGTTTCCTAGATTGACGCGGGTTGGACTTCTATTAATTATATGGGCGGCGGCTAATACAATTGTTGACCATAATTTAAAATCAATTTTTGCGTCGTATAATATGGCTCTAACTCTTTCGAGCAGGGTTCTATTTTGCCTTTCGGCTATCGCATTTAATTCGGGGGTGTACGCCACGCCATCATCTAATGTGATTCCTTTTTCGGAGCAAAATTGTGTCATTTTGGAGTCGGAGTATTCTTTAGCTTGATCAGTTCTTAATACTGAGATTGGATCATTGGGGAATTTTGTGTTAAAAGATAAATAGTACTCTTTAAATTTATCAAATGCCTGGGATTTTCTGAATATAGGAAAGGCAAGAGTATATTTCGAGTAATGATCAATAAAAGTTATTATGAATTTTTCTCCGTTGTATGCCTCTTGAAAGGGTCCCATGATGTCTGATGAGATTACTTCCATTCTTCTCGTTGGTCGAGTCCTCACGCCATGGTGACCAAGTCGGGTGGATTTTGCTTTTATACATATTTCACAAGTGGCAAAGTCATCGTCCTTAAATACCAAGTTTTGGGGCATACCTATTACTACTTTTGAAAGTGCTTTTAGGCTTTTGCCACTTAGATGACCTAATCTTCTATGCCAAAGGGTTTTAGTTTTGTTTATGTTTTTCTTGTGCTTTCTATTTATTCCGACACTCTCTCCATTTAATTCGTCCTCAGATTTGGAATAAATCTCCTGAGTGACCGTATCCACTTCGGTATCTTCAAAATTTTGGGGATGGTCAATGTTTTCCTGCTCTCTTTGTGGATTGCTTGTTTCAGCCTCATTCAGTTCTTCAAAATTTTGTTGAGGATCATCTACATGATCTTCCTGTTCTGCAGACGTACTAGGTACAGGCATACACACAAGCTCCTGATAGACCTTATTTTCCTCTTCTTCATCAACTATCTCGTAATCAATGTAATACATAGAACCTCTCTTTGGAGCGGTTATAGTAATTTCACCAGTGTTTTTATTTATGATGTCTGCGTGATCTGTGTCTGTTATGATTTTGAATATGCCAGATTCCATGATTTTAGCTCCTGACCAAATATCAAGGCTTAAATCAGGATCATAATATACCGCTTTTAGGTGAATCGTTGAAAACTCTGCGTTGGAATTGCAGACGTTAACGTACATTGATCCTACATGTGTGGGGTTTACAAATACGCCTTTTTTTGCGCAAAGTGCTCTACGAGAATTGTCAACTTTACGTACGTTTCTTAATTTTGAAATATCATTGACCATGTGGTCATCTGCTCCATTATCTAGTAACATCGTATGGAGTTGGTTTTTGGGGGGGGCGGACTTTGATACTGTAGGGGGTTTTGGCCATTGGAATTCATCTTCGATGTCATCGAAACTTAAATGATTAAGATTTGAATGCAACATCATTGAGTATTTGACACGAAAATTGGATTTATCTTCAGACTTTTTTTGGGAGTTCGTGTTATTTGAAGTTTGGGGTTTCGAGCTACTGTTCTGGTTCTGGGTTTGTGGAGTATTACTAGCTGTAGATGTCTCATTAGGGCATGTCCTTGACATGTGTCCTTTTTTGTTGCATCTGAAGCATGTAATATCCATTTGGGATACATTATCTTTTGAAGGATAATTATTTTGTTTGTTTTGACTATTTTTGTGATCGTTTAAATAACTCGTTGTGTTATAATTTGGTTTGGAAAAATTTGAGTTATTATTATTATTACGAAAATTTCTAAAATTTTTTCTATTATTATTCATTGGTTGATAGGATGGTTTGGGCTGATCAAACCCGGGAAAAGTTTTATTAGAATATTCAATTCGATCACATTTTTCTAATATCATTTTTGTGAGTCTGACAGTAGTTCGTTTTTCTACTTCTAATTGGCGGAATTCTGAGAAAACAGTATCAAATTTTTCGGGCAATGACATCATTAATTGATCAATTTCATCGGCTTCCGATAGGGGGTAATTAGCATCGCGTAGTTCTTCCACAATGGATGAAAAATATTCCAAGAATCTACGGATGGTACCTCTCCTTGGATCGAAGCGAAGGGACTGAAATTTTGACTTTAATACCATGATGTTTGTAGCAGTTTGATTCCTGTATCGAGCATCTAATATTTCGAAAATTTGGGAAACTACATCGCAAGTTTTGACATGATGAAGGATTCTTTTGTCAAGTCTTTCGAATATGTGGGCTTTGGCCCGTTCCTGAGTTTGGAAAAATTTAAGCCATTTGGATGTTAGGCGTTCTTCGGATGATGTATAAATGTAACTAGTTTCTCGAGCAGTAGGAAAAATTGTGGAATGGCAACCTTTACCTATAAGGGTGCTGATGATGGTTGCACGCCATCCCTCATAGCCATTTCCACGGAAAACGTTTGAGATCCTATCATTGTTTTCAGTATTCATAATTAATGAATTGACTGAATTTAAATAAATAAAAAAAAATAAAAAAAAATAAAACAAACGGATGTCAATCCCCAGCAAATGCCGCAAGACTAGGATTGCCGTACCTGTGTTAACCAAACAATTTGAAGATTTAACGATAGTATTTAAATTGTCCTTGTGTGTGTCTCGAGTAGGTCCACTGCGGGCAAGAGATCACACACGTTAAAGATGAGACTGGACGCTTCCCAATAAAAAAAAATAAAAAATAAAATAACAAGACTTTTTAACCCAAAATAATTCGTATTAGAATTCAATATTCAATAAAGTGATTAATTAAAATCAATAAAAAATGAAAAGGTGAGGGTGAAAATGAATTAGCTACCTTCAGATCGAGGGAATTAGAAAGGAATAAAAAAAAATGGAAACAGGGGAAATTTTGTTTGAAATTATATACCCACAAAATAATTCGAAATAAAGTTTTAGAAAATCAAAAAAAAATAGGTGATTTATGAAGAAACAAAATTTTAAAAAAGTATTTCACCAGGTATTACAAAAAAAATTATTTCTACTGGTAACTCGTAAAAAGGAAAAGAAAATTCACAGTAGAAAAAAAAATGTAGAATATTTTCGAATAAATAATTAAAGTTGTTCGAGAGAAAAAAAAAGCAAAAAAAAATTTTAATTTAATTTAGGTGTTCGTATAAGAAGAATAATATTCAAAAAAAAAAAATCGTTAATTATTTTCGACAAAATTGTGCAACGGCAAAAATTTTCAAGTTGCAACAAAATGGTGGTTTGAAATTGAAAAACCGCGCCAACGTATTTAATGAATGGGCGAAGATAAGCGTTCGTAGGTTCGTTGCACTTAACAAAAGGTTAATGTACAAGTTCGAACGAATGAACGAAACGAGCCGTGCATACGTCACGAGTTGTACACTCCAAGACAAAAGTGGCTGCAAAAATTTGCACACGACTTGCCAAAATTTGTACTTAGAAAAATTTTGAAAAGGCCAAAATTATTTGAAATTAACGGTATTTTCAAATATACAGGTTAAATTTTGAATCGAAAGAGTTAAGTTTCATGAAAAACACGAAATTGAACACGAAAAATATACGAAAAAATACGAAAAATTATGAAAAATATGTTTTTTATTACCTTTTTCAGCAGAAAGTTTTTGAGTTATACCTTTTTTTAACCGTCGATTTTTTTTGTTTTCAGGTCCGTTTTTCTGGAATTGATTAAGTTGGTTCTCTGGAACTGCTGTTTGAATTGCGCTTCGGTTGTTTTGAACGTACTTCGATGAGGATGTGAGTTAAAGAAAAATTTTGAGTTTTAAAGATGATACCAAAATGGAGTTGAGTTGTGACGATGAATACCAATTTTGACTTTGTTGAATTGAAGCTTTTACGTTGGTTTCTGATCAATTTGTGATGGCTCAAGGCGATTTATTTCCAATTGATGACTTCGACGAATTAGTTCATACACAAGCAGGGCAGACACTAATGAATTTACTAGTTTTCAGGTAACACAAGCAGGGTTCCTGAACAACTTAGCAATCGACGAGTCCTGGAATTTTCGATACACTTGGCTGGATTATACACAAACAGGGCAAATCCTTTTCAGCAAACGACGAAACTCATTGAACGTTTACAGCATTCAAGGTGAAGTTAAATTTTTCGAGAACAAAAAAAAATTTTAAGACTCGAAAAAAATGGTAAGTTGGAACTAAGTTACCCAACACAAAATAAAATTACGAAAATATTAAAACACAATTATTCACGAAAGATTTTTTCAAAAATTTGACTTAAAACATAAAGAAAATTCACAAAAGTATAAAAATTTTAAATTATTATTTTTAAAAATTTGTTACAGGTACAAGGATTGTTACCGAGCGATGCTACCATATAGAGGTTGAGGACCGGAGTTGTAACAGAAAAGAAAGATTTGATTGAAGTTACGTCCAAGAAGCGAATGTTTATTTCATAAGTTACATTAATTTAAGCAAAGTACATTTTTGAGTAGTGAACGAACGGTAACGGAAATGAACGAGTGAGCGGCGGAAGTGGTATATCAGTGTAGCCGCGAACAGATATAAATAAATGTATTCGATATGTGATCGTGTGTTCGTAGGAGTGAGAGGGGAGAAGGATTGGTGGTCTCAACAACTAGCAATGAAATATCGATATATCGATTTGTTTGTTAGGTATCGATAACTATTGATACAAATAACGATTACTATCGATATTATTTTCCAATTTTGTCAACCGGTTGGCATTCCGATTTTTATTTTCTTTTTGAATTATGGATGACAAACTGAGTTTTGTATCACAGTATTGCTGCGCTAAAGTTATTTTTTTCGTTGTGTTAGGTGAAAAAATTTCGTCTTAAATGTATTCGCTTCATTTATTTTCAGTGAGAATTAAATGGTTGAGATGCCTGAAATGAGAAAAGAGATGAGTTAGAAGTCTGGTTCGATTAAAGTAAGATAGTTTTTAGTAAAAGCCTTTGTTATTCAAACTGGGGTATTAAAATTGACCTCATAGAGGGGTTAGGGGTTCACGGTTTTGAGAAAACTGAAAAATTAATGATGGATCGTCATTATGTGAGTGCAAGTTTAGTAGAAATTTGGTGCTTATTAGTTCAGTAGTTTCGGAGAAAAATGTAAAACAAAAATGAGTAATTGCTGATGAAAAGCAATTCGACCATATTGCTTGAAGTATCTTCTTCGGGTTGAAAAGCGTCTTTTCTACATTGCATTAATTAAGGTTTTATTATTATTATTATTATTATTATTTTTTTTTTTGCATCATTGTGCTAGTTTTTTTTTTCTTATTTCATGTTTTTTATTGTATTATGGTTCTTGTTTCTCTTGGGCTATGGGGCCAAAAAAAAGTTTGAAAAGTGTATTCGAATAATTGAAAGTATAGTACACTGGAAGAAAAGACTACGCACTACTCTCTTCAGTCTTAAAGTATGGAAGCTTGTGATTGTGATGCGCTTGAGAGATGAGCGAGGATTTGAGGAAAAAAGTGAGGGTCTATGTTTATATTGTAATTTTCAACTCAGAAGGACTTGCGTTTTGTTTGTTTGGGTCTCATGCCATCATAATGGTGACAGTAGAAGGTTCCTTATCGTTTAAAATTGGTACAGTCCACAACATACACGTATGAGACTATAGGTCCATTGTGTGGGTTGAGGAGGTATTAACAACAAAAAAATTGTAAATACAAAATGAAATGTTGGATAATTGCTTTTCACCTTTGTTAGCCCTTTTGACAATTGTGAAATTTTGTTGTCTCTGACTTGTTTACATCATAAGGTTGTATTGACCGAGAATTGCGTGAGTAAAAATTTCTTCTTTTCTTTCTTTTTTTTCTTGCTTTTGTAGAAATTCGAGACAATTTTTTTCATGGTTTGATAGATTCTTGGCAATGCGGTTAAATATTTATTTCGCTTGTTTCACTATTAATATTTCAGCAGTAAACGAGTTTGATAAATGGACAAGTGAAATTGGAGGTTTTAAATGACCCTGAGCGAGGAAATGAATCAATAATGTCGATAATGCCGATTAGTAGATTTTATTTTGTTAATGATTTATTACATAGTTCAATAAACTCCCTTAAATGTGGATTTGCTGAAATTTAAGAATGAGTAATGATGAATGCTCACTGCCTGAGGTCAAGTTCATCGATCATTCATGAAAAACTAACCCGGAATGATTGCATAGTGCGCACCACTGGCCCAATCTGCATGAATTAGTCCTGCATTCTTTTGTCTGTTGAAAAAAAAAAAAATGATTTTCTCCACTATCCCCTCCACAAATCAATATAAAATCGTGACTAGTGTTAAGCAAATCCAGACATGTACCAAGGGTTTTTCCCTACAAGGGGATAAGAGGAATTCAAGTTCCGTTTTGACTCCCACCCTCACCCTTCTCCACTGTCCAAACGCGCCAAACTCCCTTTCAATCATACTGACATGAGCCAAGTTGATATTGATACATCATCTCAATTTCAATAATGAAAATACAGTACAAAGATGGAAGATATTTGAATGGATAACTACTACCAGTCAGTTTGAGAGATACATTTTGTAGGAGTTTGGGAGTGGTGTTGATCGGCATGAAAGATTAGAACACAATTTCAACTACTTTGAGTTCTTGTATATTGACTAATCTTTTTTTGTTCCTTTGTTTTTTGTTCTCCGTGGGGGGCTTTAGCTCCGCCGGTCATCACCTTGGGTACGTCGTTGGGAAAATTTGTTCTTATTTGAATTAGCTCTGTTCTTTTTCTCTTCTTACAAAAACAGAAAGCTGAAATCAAACCTAAACATTGGTCCGCAGCGTTCAGTTCAAATAATAAGCTGCTATGCGATAAGGTTTAGTGTGTGATATTTCTTTTCGTCTTGGCTAAAATTAATCATTTTTCTGATTCAGTAATTTTCATTCAATTTACTGTATTTCGTTAAATTATGTCCATGTATAAATGGTTATTCTTTCATTCTCTAAGAAATTGACAAATGCAAAGATCTGTACCGCTATTTTTGTTTTTTTTTTGAAACCATATGTACGAGATTTTAAATAAATATTTATTATATTTTAATATAGCATGTCACCAACGTTTGTGCGGATCGACCTGACGGTACTTCCGGTAAAGGTTTTTTTTCTTCTTTTTTTTCTAATTTTCATGAACTTTTTTTTTTACTTGAATTAGCCACATGTTATTATTATTATTTTTTTTTTATTTCATAACTCTATTAAATTTCTCTGGCTTTATTTGAAATTATATGATTATTTACCATACTTTATCATCGTAATTAATTTTTCATTTCAAGAAATAATGCTTTTAAATTTCATATTGTCTTATATAATCATAACAACATGCCCCTAACACATATAAACTTACAGACAATTAGTGCGACCATCAAAATTCATAATTCTTTTTTTCGAAAACCTACTTTTTCTAGCGAGGCTTGGTGCGCTAGTCCTTTTCGTTTTATTTTTATTTTTTATTTTTTTGCAGGTATTTATTTTTATTTTTATTTTTTGTCTCAACTCCATCTTCATTTTGCTGTGCCGTTTCTTTTTCGAATATCCTGATTGTAAATATTAATGTAGATTTACTCGTAGACTAAAATTTACCGTATGCATACTACGTATATTTTTGCTTAGGGACGCTCTCAAGTGTACGAAACGATAAAAAAGTGTCATTGCGTGAAGCAGGAGAAACAGCATAATAAAGATTCCCTTGCCCCCTTACCCATTCGCATTTGTGTGTATACACATGTATAAAATCTGCGTGTGTTTCGATGCTCTACAGTCTTTTATTTTTCAGACAACGAAGGACTTATCGTCAATTTTTAATATGTTTGTACACTTTATTTTTATTTATTTTTATCATAATTTTTTTATATTTTTTTAGAGTTCGGTTTTTCATGCTCGTAGAACTTCTATTGTGTTTTTCTGAACACATTTTGTCACTCTGGTGGATATTTCGAAAAATTTTTAACAACAGGGCATAAAAATGAAATAAGTGTTTCGAGAGTGGGACTACGACGTTATTATTTTTTGGATAAAATTTTCACGAGACTGTTTTGAAATTATTATGGCTTCGAGTTGTTTGTTCAGTGGAAAATACGAAACGATGACGAGTGATGTGGGGGAAAATGAGGTGAAAAAGGATTGTGTAAACACTGACTCGTATAGATTAGTGAAAGTTGACTTTTTCGAACTTTACGCTCAGATTATTCGGTGGTTTTTCCGACATTTTGATTGGTCGCTTCGAGGTTGCGTTCAGAAAGCGATTAGGTATCATTGTTTGTGAAATTTTTCCGTTCTCGACAATAAGCTAGTCATCGTAGTGATCAATTATGAATCTGAGAATTGAGATAATCTGTTATATCTACCACTTGCGGACATACCATAAGTACGATTCTTTTTCTTATTTTCAGTTATTAAAGTTACTCATCAAAATCTCATTCTTTCTCCTTAGGTGTTCCTTATCCCTGCGAATCATGCCGAATTCCCGATAGTGACTCCTTAAAATTTGATTCGCTCGATTGTGCTTCACTCACTTATGCAGTAATCAGTGGTAAAATATAACTTCGTTCAATGTGCTTACACATTATATGGCATGTCGTGACTTACAAATTATTGTGAATATAGAAGCATTATTTGCATATCACTTATCGTATAATATAGCAAACTTTGCTCGTAGGTATCCTAGTTCTCTCTTTATTCTACAATTATGCGTTAGCACTTCTATGGTAGCATACTGTTGAATTTATTCGAAGAATCCTCTTTAGTAGAAATTGATAATTTTTTTCAAAAAATAGTTAGATCTAATTTAAAAAAAAAAAAAAAAAAAAAAAAAAACAAAAATTTCTTTAGCAAGATGTCTAGGGACTCTAAGTCTGCGCTCTTTATTGTTTTTCTTACCAGCATGTATTGACTTTATACGTCAATTCTGTTAAATTTTATAACAAAATTTTTTAACCATCGCTGACTTCAATAATTCCAGTTCCTAGACCTACATCTTGCTGGAGAAATTTTAAAATTATTATTTTTCTCTTTTTAGCGAATTTTTTGTTTTTGTCGGGTTTATTTTTTGAAGAAAAAATTAGCCTATTAATTTACTATAATAGAATGCTTTTACGTTTCAGTCTAATTCCAGTAGATTTTGCTGGAGAAATTTTAAAAGAATTATTTTTCTCTTTTTAGAATATTTTTATTCGTTTTTTGTTTTTTAAAGGTGGTTAGATTTTTTGATGAAAAAATTGTTTTCAATGATTTTTCGTTTCTATCGTTAGCGGAAATATTACTTTAAAACTAATGGTTTTTTATTTAAAGATAACTCATAAACTACTTCATCGATGTGAAAAAAACTTAATGGAACGACTGTGGGATCATTCTTTATATCATTTAAAAAAAAGTTCATCAAAGTCGGTGTTCCGGTTGAGAAGTTAGGCTGAAACAAAAATTGAATAGAAAACATAAAAAAAACCATATGTCTGATCGAATTGATAACCTCCTGAAATAAGGAAAAGCAAGGCAAAACTAAAACTGTATTAATCTTGGTGTTGGTACTCGTTTTGCATCAGTGGTTAGTACACTGAGTCTCAATCTGGATCTTGATCTTAATCTCAGTCTTGGTTACAAGATCCTTGCTATTATTAATGGCTGAATTGAACTTGCCATTCGTGTTCTTTCGAAATATAAACTAATCTAGACTTCCATAACTAAATGGTCTAATAAAAATGAAGAAAATAAAGATATAAATATTTAGAACCATTTAAGTAGCAAGTTTACGAAAATTTCACGATCACTTCGTATTTTATCTCATGTCTTGCGTCCGGTATTACTGTAACACATGCACTGTGGTGTTGGTATTGCTTAGTCGATTCTTTTCTTGGTCTTCTTGCGTAATAGTTCTTTTCTTATTCGTGCCACAATATTTTGGATCGTGATTTTTGTTTTTCTTCAAGATCCAGAGAAAACTGCTGGACCAAATTTTGATTACCAGTTTTCTTAGCTGGTTTTATCGCTGTTTCCCTGAATGAGTCAAGTTTTTGCTTATTGCGTTAATGCGTTGATGTTGTGGAAGAATGAAACCAAATAGATTCACCATTCTGGAAAACGTTATTCAATATATAGCTTTAAATTGACGCTGTTGGTTGAGTGTGATATCCGTTTTGTACTGATGTGTTGTCGGTATTCTGCGACTTAAAATCGTCTTTTCATGTGAAAAAATTCAAACATGGAATATTAGGTTTGTTTTTCATCCTCGTACATAACGATAACCCTTTCCTTTTCTTTTTTTATCATCATCATCATCATCATCATAAATGCGAAAAGTTTCCTGATTACGTGTGAACTTTGTTACTATAGTTTTTATTTTTCATCTTATCTCTTTTGCATACTTGATTGATATTAATAAGCTGAAGAGTTTTACGCAACAAAGTCGCTGAAAATGTTTACAAAATTTGTATTATAGAGAAAAACATCTACAGTTGTGGTACGGTACCAAATATTCGAACAGTTCTCTCTTTATATAGTTTTATCTGTTTTTATCTGTTGTATGCAGCAATATCGCGAAGCTTAATCTGATGATACGCATTGTTTAACGAAGTTTTTGTTCTTTTTGGATATTCTGGCATTACGTCTTTATGCTAAAAAGTAAAATGCAAAATATTGATAGACGCAGTGGTAAACTGAAAGCTTTTAATCTCTGTACTTGCCGAGTAGTCTCATTAACATTTTTTTCTCATTTAAAGCTACAAAAAACACAGAAAAAATTCCGAGAGCAGGCTCCGCGCTTAATTTCGCAAAATTTCCTCGGTTTATTTCAGGATGGACTTTTCTATAATTATGTCGGCACTGATTGTGTAAAAGTTCGATGCAGACTCCTTCTACGTATGGGTTCATTTAATCATTCATTTCTTCAAGACTGTACTGTTAGCAAGTTTTACCAAACTTGACATTATTTTGGTAATTCTTTGCAGTCATCAGAAAATGGTAGTAAGCCTAAACCGAGTTTGCTTTCAATTCACGTAGGCCTACAAGTGTACGACTCGAATAATCATCCCCTGTGGAGAATTCCATTGAATCTTCAATTAGTTCCTCAAAAACACGCCAGCCCCCAGGTAAATTACCCTAACAACTCGATCATCTTCAGTCTTTCGCGAGGTATGTACCATCCTAATTTAAAAAGGATTCCTTTTGTTTGCAGTTTTTGCGTACCTACTCCTGAATGATAATGAACGCTTTTGACTAATTATTCGCCATTCGCGTCGTCTAATTACCATACACGTGAGGACGTCTCTTCGCCGAATTAACTTTGATTATTTCCCTTCGGTTACGTCAACCGAAGACGATTAGGTTTTAATTTACATAATATTATCGACGACGACGCAATACCATAATTTGTGGTACCTAGCGGTTAAAAAGAAGGCGAGTATCGTTCGTTTTCAAAAACTATCAGGGCTTGAGAGTCAGAGAGAGAGAGAGCGAGCGAGAAAAAGAGGAAAAAATAAGGAAAAACACGTCAGAGAACAAACACATTGCAATATTGGAGTCCTCTTATTCTGAACGGGGGTCACCCACGCATATTTGCGTGATAACGTAAAAAAGAAGGGCTGCTTTCCCGTTGTGTATCAAATTGTACACATTCTTCCCTCTTTTCCTCATCATCCTACTCATCTCTCGACTGATGGCGAAATATTCGATTTTACTTTCAGTTCTTTTATAATATTATCTTCCTTTCCATCCCTTATTCGCCCTTATCATCCCCTTGATGCGAGGAGTGCAGATTTTCCTTATCATGACTGGGTATTCGTAAAAAATAAAAAATGAAAAATAACGAAAACAATTTTCTCATAGGTATTTATTTTTTGTAGCCAACCCTTAACTTGTTTCACGTTCTTGCAGCATTCCCATACTATTTGCTGTGGTGTCTAAGGCCAGTTCATATTTTCCTCTTTCAAAATACGTTTACTTAATTGTGAGAATATATTATCGCTGAACAAAAGTGGTCCCATCCTCAATGCATTACTCGTGATAAAGAAAATTGATAGGAATAAGTACTTATAAGGCACCTAACTTAGTTTATGTGATCCATTTTTACCGATTGCGTCAGAAAGAAGTATTGACCCGTTTTCTGGAAATCTAATTGAAATTTTGTGCCACTCTGCAGCATTTAATATTCATCTTAAAAATACGAATGATGGTTCAAAAAATTGCTATATTTACAGTGAGTAACACTGGCCAAAGAAATCAGAAATATTCCCCATAGATAACCCAGAAATTAGATTCAAAATTTGGGAATTTTTTCATTAAAAAAGTGAGCACAAGCCCCGATTCCAAATAAAACGGAATAACGCATCCTGATTGGATCACCCTAAAGTGTCTATGATATTTCTTGTGGTTATATACATATTTCAGATAACACCATTCTCTCAGTATTATATTATTAACCTTCTTTAGTTATGCCCATATAAACATTCCATCAGCCAAATTTTGAGTTTTGACATTTTATTGTTTGATACATCACTAAGTATGTTTTTTGACGTACTGATTCCGAATTTGGCGTTCATTATTCCATTTGACCCATTCTTCAACTCCCAGTGGGCCCCAAAAGGGAATCAATTTTGCGTTTCCACATTTTATTGTGTGATACATTACAAAATATATTTTTTGAATTACTGAGTTCGAATTTGGTATTCATTTATGCATTCAACTCACACTTCAACTGCCAGTGGTCCCAGAAAGGGGCTCAATTTTGAGTTTCCAAATTTTATTGAGTGATACATCATAGCATATGTTTTTTGATGTGCCTTTTTGTTAAATTATTATTACTATTGCTATTAATATAAAGTATTTATAATCAATTTTAAACTTTGAATTTATTTTTCTTGCGTCTAATTGGAATTTGGTTGTTGGCCAATAAATAAATTTGAATTGCCTCAATTGAGAAAAAAACAATAGGCTGAAAATCAAATTCAGTTTTGTCCAAATATTACAATATCAACAATTATCTGTCACTTCTAGAGTAAATTCTTATTATGAAAAACTGCTAGAGTCTTTCATTTTGGACTTCATAAAAAATTATTCAAATAAGTAAATTTTTGAAAAAAAAATAAAACTGACTGGGTGTAAGGACATAAAACTTAATAGAACTAAAATGTTGAAAACAAGTTTTCCAGATTTTATAATTGTTGTTTTTTTACAAAGTGGAATTACAACTAACACAGTCGCTGCCAAAAATATCTTTTGATATTAATATGAAAATCAATACTGTTTGGTTCTCACTAATTAAATTGTGCAATATATGATGTTTAAATGAATGCTGATTTCATAAGTACCTGTCATTAAGCCCAACATGAAATTGATTGAAATCAAATGGAAAGTGGAGAGTTTTCAATTGCATATCTAAGGAATTTAATCATTCTTAACAAATAAAACCTCCTAATATTTTGAATAGATTTAATAATGCTTTGTATTTCAAAGTTGTCAAATCCAGGTTAATTTACCAAAAATTGCATCAGGGAAGTATCTAATATGAAGGGATCTACATTGCTTCATTCAAAAATCTTTCATTATATATTTATAAAATGTGAGTCCAAAGACATTTCTGCCAATGACTGTGTTAGTTGTAATTCCACTCTATAAAATAATTACTGTTATAAAGCCTGGAGAACTTGTTTTCAACATTTTAGTTAAATATTTTATGTTTTATATCCCTACATGCAGTTGGTTTCATTTTTTTTCAAACATTTAATTATTACCCAGTTTGCTTACAAATGGGGTATTAAAATTAACCTAACAATAGAGTTACAGGTATGGATGATGAAAATTATCTGTTAATAGCATACAACATACCTACCTGCTTATCGCGTACCTATTGTCAATTTAATGATAAGGAAATCGTTACCTATACCTTTCTCATGCCTATGCATGCATATACTCTCGTTTTCGTCGTCATTCTCGTTTGTTATACTTATTGAGTATGATTAAAAGTTCGTTTTCTTGCAACAAGTATTTATTTATTGATTTTGCTCTCAATTTCAGTAAAAATTACTTATATTCTCGTTTTTATCACTAACATTTTGGTCCTTCGGGCCGGATTATTTTAATCCAGTATAAAAGTTCGATTTTCTATACAGTCTACTTATAATTAAAACCTTTTGGCGTCATTTTACCAGTAAAATATATTGTTTTCGTCTGTTTTCAACAATTTCGTGTCGTTTTTTCAAAGTTTTTTTTTGCTGTTGAATTCTGAAAACAAATTGTAAGTTGATTTTAATTGTTTATTTGCATTATGGAGCCTATCAAAAAACGTCGTCGTGTAATAAAGCTCAATCTTGTTCGCCTCAAAGATCAGTTGCATGAACTGGTAAAACAAAAATTTTTAAATATTGAAAATTTAAGTAAATTAGAAGCCATGCTGTCTGATTATCGAATTAAAAAGGATTCCTTTGAAGCAGATACCAATGAATTATTGATGCTTATGGATGAATCAGCCCCAGATTATACTGAACAAGCCAATTCTTTGTTAAAAGAAGTAGATACTATAAAAGATATTTTGTTCACCTGTGAAGGTAAGATTAAAGCCTTTCATAAATTATTATCTACAGAAGAATCTCGACAATCATTAGTTCCTGGTACAGCTGATCTAAATGCATCTATTCGTGGCAATACTAATACAAATCAACCTAAGCTCGAAAGAATTTCGATACCAAATTTTGATGGCGATATTTTAAATTTCCAAAGTTTTCGTGGGTTATTTGAAAATTTAGTACATAATAATTCAGAGCTTTCAAATGTTCAAAAATTATATTATTTAAAACAAGCTTTGACAGGCCGCGCTAAAGACATAATTCGAGACTTTGAGTTGGAAGATACTTCATATCCACAAGCTTGGTCGTATATTTTATCTCGTTTTGATAATAAGCGCTCTGTAGTACGTGCCTTATTTCGTAAGCTCCATAACATTAAACTTATCAAAGCTGAAAATCAAATTCGTTGTTTGTTAGATGAGGTTGATGTAATTTTACGTGGACTTAAGTCAGCTGGTGAAGAAATCAACAACACATTCTCTCGTTATATAGCTTATCACATTACGTTATGTCTCGATCCAGTGACTGCAAAGGACTGGGAAAATTCTATTTCCACTACAAAATCGTATCCCATGTTTGCGGATTTACAGAAATTTCTACAAATTCGTGCTTTTGCTGTAGAAGATAGAGCTGCTGACGTCGAATTAAAACCAAAGAAAGAGCAATCGGTTCAAAAGCTTGAGAAAAAGTCATTCGCTGTTACTGAGCAAGCTAAGCTAAAGTGTGTCGTTTGCAGTCAGCAGCATTTTTTGTTTCAGTGCAGTGAGTTTACGAGTAAGAAACCGGAAGAGCGTTTTGACATTGTTAAAAAGCATAAACTTTGTATTATGTGCTTTAACCCACATCATTCTGTCGCCAATTGTCGTTCGAGACCTTGTCCACGTTGCGGTCGACGTCATAATTCACTGTTACATTTTGAAAGTAAAGCCGGTGCGATCATTACTGATAAAAAGCCTGTTCCATTGTCGAGTGTTGGAAAGGTTAACACATCGGCACCAGATTCAGGGGAAAGTAAAAGTTCAAATTCCTTTTCTGGTAATTGTGTGGTTGAATTGCCAGATAAACCTATCGTTCCAGTATCATCATTGTCTAATTGTCGTGCTACCAAAGACAAAATAATCCTATTGCCATCAGTCGTCGCCAAATTTCGTTGTGGTAGTATTTGTGGTCGAGCTCGTTTTTTGCTGGACAGTTGTTCACAACCAACTATTGTTTCGGACGCCTTCGTCAAAAGATATCGTCTTCCTGTTTCCAAAACAAACAACACAACTGCGATAAAGGGTGTCAGTTTGAATCCATATTTAACAAACGACTCCGTTAATTTGACTCTCATTTCTCGTGTCGAACCGTTCGAATTAAATATTGAGGCTGATGTTGTACCTGCTTCCACAATGTCGTATTCAGTCACCTTCGCTCAATCACCTATGTTTAATCATCGTTTGAAGAATTTACAACTCGCTGATCCATCTTTATATCAGAAAAACACATCCATTGAAAATATCGACATCATCCTTAGTGCAGAGTATTATGAAAAGTGTAATCGCAATGAAACACTTGATATTGGAAATGTTACATTGCGTTTGACTCGGTTTGGCTGGACAGTTTCTGGTTGTATGTATTCGCAGTTGTCTATTGCTAAATCATCGTTTTTTACTGCGTGCACTACCTTAGAAATAGATCAGAACCTAAAGAAATTTTGGGAAATAGAAGACGTCGTGCAACAAAAAGTTCCATCTACTGATAATGAAAAGTGTGTCGAATATTTTGAAAAAACTGTAACTGTCGCCAGTGATGGAAAGTTTGTCGTTAGATTGCCATTTAAAGAAAATCGTGATGTCGTAGCAAATAATCGTAAACGTGCCATTGCGAATCTTTTTCGAGTTGAAAATAAATTGAACGAGTCAACGAAAAAGGCGTATGTTGATTTTTTGGACGAGTACGAGAACCTTCATCACATGTCTCTTGTCGAGCCTGCTGTCGATGTCGCTTATCACATTCCTCATCGAGAAGTTATTCGTTCCGAAAGTACCACAACTCCAGTTCGTGTCGTCTTCAACGCTTCATCAAAAGGAAAAGGAGAGAAATCTCTCAACGATGTGTTGCATGTTGGTCCCTCGCTACAGCGTGATTTATTTAGCATCATTATCGCCATGAGATCGTACACTTTCGTGTATTCAGCAGATATCGAAAAGATGTATCGCATGATTTGGGTTCATGCCGATGACCGCAACATGCAGCGTATCGTTTGGCGTAGGTCAGTCAATGAACCAATTAAGGAGTACACATTAAATACTGTCACTTATGGAACTGCGCCAGCTGCATTTCTCGCAACTAAATTTCTCGCTACAATTGCTGAAAAAATTCGTGCATCTCAACCACTCATCGCACATGCTATCGAAAATAATTTTTACATGGACGATTTGATTGTTGGAGCATCGTCCAAAAAGGAAGTTTTGGAGCTGCAAGATGGTGTACATAAAGCTCTCAAAAAGTTTGGTTTTCGCCTTCGAAAGTATTCATCAAATTTGCCTGACTTACTTCAAAGTTTAGAACCCAGCCTTCTTGCTAGCAGTTCAAATCACTCACTCAATCATTCAGTGTCATTACTTGGTATTGTTTGGTGTCCTTCAAATGATACTATTCGAATCAACGTCACAATTGCGCCGCTTCTCAATAATATTGTCCCAACCAAAAGAATAATTTTGTCAATCATTTCGCGCCTGTTTGATCCAATAAGTTTCTTCGCACCAGTCACTATCCGTGGAAAGCTGATTGTACAATCGTTATGGCTCGAGTCAAAGTCTTGGGATGAGCCAGTGTCGGCTTCGCTAAGTGAAGTTTTTAAAAGTTTTTGTCGCGATTTAGTCAATCTTTCGTCGTGCGAGCTACCTCGGTCATATTTTGAGAATGCGAGTATCAAAGTTCCACAATGTCAAATCATAGCCTTTAGTGACGCGAGTGAAAAGGCATATTGTGTCGTCGTATATTTGCGGTATCGCGATGAATGCGGTAATATTCAGTGTGCATTTGTTTGTTCAAAAACGCATGTTGCGCCTCTTAAAGCCCTCACAATACCGCGATTAGAGTTAAAGGCCGCTGTCTTATTGATCGATATCGTTTCGAAAGTTGCTAATGTTTTCAATATCGCTTTGAATAATGTTTACGCATTTACAGACTCAACTGTCGTTTTATGTTGGTTATCGCAACCTGCATCAACCTTTAAAGTCTTCGTTTCTAATAGAGTCGAAAAAATTGTTAAAGTTATACCGTTTAAGCGTTGGCACTATGTTAATTCAGCAAATAATCCTGCCGATTTTGGTACCCGTGGTCTTTTAGTAGATCAATTTTGTAATCATAAATCTTGGTTTAATGGCCCTGAATTTTTATATAAAGATAATGCTTTTACATATTTTACAATACCGAATCTCGATGTACAACATGCGCTCGAACAAAGAAAAAACGTATCAATTTTTACTATTGTTATGCCTGATTTATCTCTTATTGATAAGATATCTTCGTATCGTCGCTTAATTAACGTTGTTGCTTATGTATGGCGTTTTTATAATTGTTGTAAAAAACAAGAAAAGCCGCTTTCTTCCATTTTGTCGTTGGAAGAAACCGAACGTGCGTATTGTACTATTGTTAAAGTTACACAATTTGTATCGTATAATGTAGAAATCGAAACACTTAAGAATAAGTCACCCTTAAAGAAGAAAAGTTCGATACTTTCTTTGAATCCGTTTTTAGACTCACATGGGATTCTCCGTGTGGGAGGGCGTTTAGATAAATCAGCGTTTTCATTTAACAAAAAATATCCAATTATTTTACACGTTAAAAGCAATTTTTGTCGATTATATGTTCGTTATATACATGAAAAATTTTTTCACGCTAATCGAGCATTTCTATCAACGTATTTTTCATCGCAAATTTGGTTTGTAGGAGGTCGTACTAATCTATTTAAATTTGTAATTCGCTCTTGTATTACTTGTACTCGATTTAAAGCTAAAACTATGTCGCAAATAATGTCGCCACTTCCGCTAGCGCGTGTAACCATTAATCATCCATTTACTCATACAGGAGTTGACCTTGCTGGTCCATTTGTTTGCAAATGTGTTCGTCATCGCACTGTTAAAACGATGAAAATTTATGCCGTGGTATTTGTCTGTCTCACCACGCGCGCAGTGCACATCGAAGCTGTATCCGACCTCACAACCGATCGATTCATCGCCAGTCTTCAGAGATTTGTATCACGTCGTGGCATCCCTGCCAATATATATTCTGATAATGGCACCAATTTTCAAGGTTCAGCGTCGTTTTTTGATTGTTCCAAAGAAAAGTTAGTTGACTTTGCCAATGCTGAAAGATTCAATTGGACATTTATACCAGCCTATACCCCTCACCAAGGTGGCATTTGGGAGGCTGCTGTGAAATCAGCAAAATACCATTTGAAACGCGTAATCTCTAATCATTCCCTCGATTTCGAAGAGTACAGTACTTTATTTTCTCGAATTGAAGCTGTGCTAAACTCTCGTCCACTTTGTTACAGCAAACACCTCGAGCAAGGTGAAGCTGTCCTAACGCCTGCGCACTTCCTAATTGGTCGCCCAGCTACTGCCATACCCAAGCTGGAAGATGAAGTTCTCGACATTGCTCCTTCGAAACGTGCTCAACTGATAAAAAGTCAATTAGTCTCATTTTGGAACCTTTGGAGTAAAGATTACATGTCCCAGATGCAGACCCGTAACAAGTGGAAGGCTGTCCAACCTAATTTAAAAGTTGGTGCTGTCGTATTTGTTAAAGAACCTAACTCGCCACCGTTTTCTTGGCCACTTGGAATTGTCGAGCATGTCTATCCGGATGCAAATGGAAATGTCCGCAGAGCCGACATACGTATAAATGGTTCAAGTCGTCTGCGATCTATCTCTTCCTTGATTCCATTACCAATAGATGAAACTGCCGTTTCATCCGGGGGAGCCTGTTAATAGCATACAACATACCTACCTGCTTATCGCGTACCTATTGTCAATTTAATGATAAGGAAATCGTTACCTATACCTTTCTCATGCCTATGCATGCATATACTCTCGTTTTCGTCGTCATTCTCGTTTGTTATACTTATTGAGTATGATTAAAAGTTCGTTTTCTTGCAACAAGTATTTATTTATTGATTTTGCTCTCAATTTCAGTAAAAATTACTTATATTCTCGTTTTTATCACTAACATATCAGTTTCATGAAAAAAGAAAACGATTAGTACCTTTTTTTCATTTTGACCTAATTTTTTTTTATTCATATTATATTATATTTTATGTATATACATACATATATACAAATATATACATATATATAGGAAAAGTAAAATTATGCGCAAAATTTTGTAAAATATGCGCATATTATATATGTTTTTTTGAGACAAAATACGCGCAAAAAAATTCAAATGTGCAAGAATATGGATGAGCAATATGGGTGTCATTGAATGCAGTTTTTTAAGCACAGTACAATTGTAACATCATTTTTCTCCTGAATGGCAAAAATAAGACTAGAAACAGCAAAAACTTATTTTTATTTAATTATTTTGAATTACAGGCAATGATTAAATGCATTTTAAAATTTTCAAAATCAAATTTCTGTCCGTTATCACGGTACAAGGCTCTATACATTGAAAATGACCGCTCTATGTCACAAGATATGACTTGAGCATATTTGAAATTAGTAAGCTCCAATGGTGTCATATCTGTGGTTTGAGACATTGTTTGCAAAAAATTGTTATCAAAGTTTCTATAGCCGATAATACCTTATACCTTCATTTTTGTTTATTACATAGCTCTTTTTTTTTCACATTTTTATCTCGACTTCTATTTTGCCAATACAACTGAGGTTGTTTACATTTACATTACATTTTGAAGTTTCAAAATAATTAGATGGTAACATTGCTGCAAAAATCAATAAATAATCAAATGTAAATAAAGACAAATAATGATAACAGAATATTGAAAATATGAAAATTTGAATTAATAAAAATGGTAAAAGAAGTTTCAAAAACAAAATGCTAATTATTAGTGAGATAATGATAATAAAGGTAAGTACACTAATTATTCCCAGTTAATTACATATGTGAATGAATAAATATTAATTACATTTAATTTATATGTTTCAGGTAAACAAAGCTGATGTAGAATGTGATCAGTGAATGTAGAGAGGAGGTTACATTCAAGTAAGATAATTTAATGAGGTACTCAGCATTTAGAATATTAATTAATGATGATAACTAATTAATGAATTTGCTATTGGAGGTAATGGATTGAGTTTTGGAGTTCAGTATGTTTGTTAATGATGTCAGTGCAATCTGTATCAGTAATGATCTTAAAAATGCCTGACTCCATGATTCTAGCCCCTGACCAAATGTCAATGCTTGAATCAGGATTATAGTAAACTTCCTTATGATGGTTTGTAGAAAATTCTACCTTGGAATTGCAGACATTTAAGTACATATATATACAATATGAGTGAGATTAACAAAGACCCCATTTTGATTTAATGAAAAATAAAATGCCCAAAAATACAAAAAATATGTGATTAAGTGTTTAAATACCGTATGTTAGCAAAACTAATGTTTTCAGCCAAAGACAATTTTTTGAGTGCGATGACTGCTTTTTCTGCTTTTGACAACCAATTAAGACTTTCTTGTAGTGATTGGACAGTTTATGATAACTTTATTTGAATTTATGACGAACAAATAGATGTGGATTGAGTTTTTTAGCAATTTTAACAAATTTTGAGTTTTAGAGATGAACCAAATGACGATTGAAGATGGTTTGAGTGATTATTAACCAATTTGACATTGAAAGTTCAAAGCTTTTTCGTAGATTTCAGATCAATTTGTGACAGCTCAAAATAATATCTAACCAATTCCAAGTTCGACAAATTAGTTCTACACAAACGGGGCAGCAACTAATGACTTTACAGATTTTCAGGCAACACAAGCAGGGCTCCTGACAAGTTCATCAAAAACTTGGTTAGACTTTATACACAAGCAGGGCAAAAGTCTTCTCAGCAAGATATTCTTATGTTTTCAGCATACACAAACTTTTTGACCAAATTAAAATGTTACTCAAATGTTTAAACAAAGAAACTAGTTGGAACTAAGTTATCCAAATTCAAAAATTATTAAATTACATGAAAATTATGAATTAATTATTTAAAAGGTTCACAAAAACTTTTAGTTAAGTACTAAAGATTAATAATTAAAATTTTTAATTTGTTTCAGGTTTGAGGGTGGTTACCAAGCTATGCTACCAAATAGAGGTTGTGGAATGGTGCAGCTGAGTAATTGTGTAAAAGAAATAAAGATGTACTCAAAGTAACGTCTCAGAAGTGTAATTGCAGCAAAGATGTAAATCATGTACACAGTATGTAGAGTACGAGATAAACGAGTACAAGTGGAGATGAACAAATGAGAGGTGGAATGAGGTAACAGTGTAAGTGGGAGTAAAATTATAAAAGTATTCAGAGAAAGAGAGTTCCTATTAACTCCGCAACTGGTGGAGTGGGGTGGGAGGGGAGGATAATTTGTCGATTCAATCATCCTTTGGCAGAAAGGATAGCTTAAGTATCAGCGATTGACTGAACTCGTTAGAACATTTTTGGAAGATAGCTTACGGCATTACAGGGGAGAGAGTGTACCTAAGTAATCAACTAAACTTCCAATTTCGGATAGATTCGCATCTTCCTTACCGCAGCAGAGGTAGACCTTATCTATTTATATATCAAATAGCCAAAACTCGATTTTAAGGAATAGTTAACCCCGCCTCTTTTGCAGAGTAAATGGAGAACATGTCTCATTAATGGATGTGACGACGAAGGTTGCCTATTTCACATATTGGGCTACTGCTTCGTGGAGGCCCCAAATTAATAACTCCGCAGTTTCATTCAACTGTTGTGGGGAAGACCTGTGAAGAGAATCTGTTGAAGCCAAGTACCTACAAAATTCATCAAAACTATCGAATTATCTGTAAGTGACACTGTGTTTCAATATAAATTTGTGGAGGGAATAATGGCGTAAGGAGAATGGAATGTATGTATTATATTATGTGTGGAATACCTTGTCGTGAGAGATATTCTCACCAGAAGGAAATTCTACAGAATTTAAGTGTGTTCAGCCACTTCGTACACAAGTACGGGTAAGCTAGAACCAGACCGAACACTGGCAATTTTAGAGCCGATTCGGGTGATTTATATACGGCTTATTTACACGAACACTAAGACATGTACGTAAGAATATACGTACATCTGTGAGGGTGGCCAGATTGCATCTTCCCCTACCGTGATAAGAGATTGCTGACCTGTTTGTGATGGATCGTGACATTGTTTTATTGTGTCACAATTTGGTACTTGTACATTACCTGCATGTACTTGCAGGTAATTACGATCGAACGTATTTAGTGTGTTTAACGTCACAAGGACAATTATTTGCCTGCCCTTTGGGGCGGCGACTGTCGTTGAGGGGTCCAAGCCCCTTTACCTCATACTGATGAGTCCCCACAGCTACTCCCCCCAGTTTTTGCGCCGCAAAAATGATCAAAATGCGCAAGGCCTGGGGGGATGTGTGGGTTTTTTACTTCCGCCTCTGGTCAGCCTCTCATTTTGCCAGGGCGCTACCTACCGCAGCCCCGACGCACTTGTAAGATTTCCTACGGGCGTGTATCCGGGCCAGGTAATTTGCCCGGCTATCCTCTCCCCTACACCTCGGTGGTACGTTTTTTGAGCAGGTGTAGTGGTGATGATGGGAGTGAGGGGGCAGCGGACGTTTAAACAACGGCTTCCTTAACATCGGGGAGTTTGAATTCCCCGATGTCCAGGTGGCCATCTTAGCTTTTTCATTCACAGCCCTCTCGGCTATGAAGAAGAACCTCATCGGCTCCCATTTTTCCTCTGGTTTTGGCTCCGGCTTCGGAGGTTCTGGAGTTGGAGTCGATTCCTTTGGCAACCAGGGAGGAGAGATTATTGGAGGCAGCGGAGTCGTCATTTCCACTAAGACATGGTCTACTGAAGGAGCCATGTCCATTAACAGCTCCTCCTCTATCCGGTCCAGCTCCATCTTCTGCTCGGTCTTCCGCTGAGTTTGTGAAAACTCAGCAGTTTTCCAGGCGATTTGAGAGGTGGCGGACTTCAGGATGGTATTGGTTGGCAGCGACATTAGAGTAGATTATTGAGGAAAAGGAACCAAAAATATTATTTCAGAGAACACGTCCAAGATCTATGGCAGTTCTGAAACGGGTGAATTTACAGCTGTTTTTGATTTACCGTTACTGTTTCGTTTCAATATTTTCACATCTTCTTATCAGTATGTAGAGGGGATAGCGCTTAAAATTCTCGGCCGTATGCAAGTTTTACGGTTAAGTTCTGAATGGTTTAAGCAAAGTTATGCCTGAAATAAACTCATAGAATATATTTTTCAAATTTTTATTACAAAGGAATCTCCGCTTGTGACGTCACAACGTTGAGATTATCTTTGTGTTTAACGGTAAACGCACATTGCGATGTTTATTTCCATATCGCACGTGAATTTGTTTATTCCTGTCGTTTTCTTTTTGTTTGTCTTTATTAGTGCAAACAGCGTACTTTGTTCAGCTGCTGCATTCTTCATGCAACATCTATAGAAGTTCACCATCCCCAAGAAATGCCTTACTTCAGCGACATTTGAGGGTTTTGGGAAGTTCAATATTGGCTCTACTTAGGTCTTCAAGGGAGAAATGCCTTTGGTCGAGACTTTATAGCCAAGGAAGTCAATTTCAGTCTGTCTGTATAAGCTTTTACCTATGTTGATAGTAAGCCCGGCAGCGTGTATACGCTGTATGACGGCTCTTACATTCTCCTCGTGCTGTTGCTCACCGCCTTCAGAGCAAATGCAGATATCATCCAAGTATGTATATGCAATGGCAATTCCCTAAACAGTTCATTGATAAATCTCTGGAAAGTTTGTGCTGAGTTGCGAAGTCCAAACGGCATTCTTAGGTATTCGAATAGTCCAAAGGGGGTTATAACCTCTGTCTTTGGTACGTCCTGGTTGGCCATAGGAATTTGGTGGAATGCCCAGTTGATGTCAATTTTTGTGAACATCGTTTTACCCTTCATATTCGCATTGAAGTCCATTATATTGGGGACTGGGTAGCAATCAGGAACTGTTTTGGCATTTAAGGCCCTGTAGTCTCCAACAATTTGCCACTCTCCACTTGCTTTTTTGGTCATGTGGATAGGGGAGCTCCATGCGCTTTTTGAGAGGCGACATACGCCCTCCTCAATAATGTGGTGGAAGTACTCCCATGCCGCTTTGAGTTTGTCAGGCAGTAACCTTTGTGCTCTAGCATGGCAAGGCGGTCCTTTAGTTTATATGTAATGAATTGTGTCATGTTTATAGGTAGGATGCCTGCGAATTGATGGTTGAGTGACTCCAGGATAGTAAGACAGGATCCGTAAGAGTTGTCAGTCGACTATTGTACAGCTGGATATATTTGTGTCCAGTCTGTAAGCATGCGTTTTGCCATCCACACAATTTTTAGATTCACTATCGATCAATTTGCCTTTTTTGAGGTCAATGATCAGGCCATAATGTGCAAGGAAATCTGCACCCAGGATCGGGTTTGGAACATCAGCAGCTGTGAAGGACCACGTCATATTTTCCTTAAGTCCGATGTCGACTTTGCTGGTCTCAAGTCCGTAAGCTGGAAGATTTTGACCATTCACAGTACGGAGATAGTATTTCGGAGGAAGTACTTTTTGGTTTCTACTTGCTGGCAATATACTCAAGTCTGCACCTGAGTCTATCAAGTACCATCTCCTATTAGTACTGTCCTTTATGAACAGATGGCATGAGTGTTTTTCTGAGGGGTGTTCAGCCACATAGATAGCCCCTTGTTCTAGTTTGATTCCTCCTTGGTATAGGATTTGCCCCACCACTTGCACCTGTTGCTGCATTTGGTGGCCTCTGTGCCAAACCTATTATGAAAGAAACAACTCTTTTCATCCCAATTTCGAGACTGGTTTTTGGGTGATGATGTTCTCAGGGGAGTTGAACTCTGACCCCTGTTGTTGGAACTTGATCTGCAGTCTCTGGACTGGGACTGTCATCCTTTGATATTGCTACTGTTGTTGTTGTTGTTGTTTCTTGACTTATATCGTGGTTGCCAGCTACTATTGGGTTTTGTTGAGCCTTGGCTTTTGTTCCTCTTTACTTCCTTGGTCAACTGAGCTATTTGAGCTCGAAGTTGAGTGAGTTCACTAGTCTCTGCAGATACTGCATTTACCATAGGCTTTGACCTGGTATATTCCACCGCATTATCTGCTGATTTCGCAAGGAAGTCCAAGTCTGCGGATGTATTTATCATGGTCGAACCTACGGTGGCTAGGCATTGCACAACACTTTGAGGGAGTTGTTTGCAAAATTGGTTGCCTATGACAGAAGGGGCTACGATATTTTCTGCCTTCTGCCTCAATTTTGCAATGAAGATTGAGGGTTTGTCATCCCCCATCTTCATACCACCCATCACATCATTAATGATTTGGTTTTTTGTTTTTCCAAACACATTCTTTACCTTCTTGATGAACCAAGCATATTTATCATCTTCTGTCGAAGGGCATTCCATAATATCCGGAATGTGGCAGATTATCTGAGGGGGCATGCCTCCACAGATGTGTAGATACCGCTGGTTCAGGGTTATGTTCTCGGTCTTGAACCTGCCTGCCAAGAGTGTCAACCACAAGTCTACCTCATTGGGCAGAAATTCCGGTATCTCTATCCTCTGTCTATAGAAGTTGGGATTTTGCCCTGGCTGCAATTGCAAAAGTTGCATAATCTGTACCAAGACTTCGGGTGTCAGCTGTTGCTGACTACTACCTCCCTGCGATGGTTGTGGTTTTTTGTTTTGGTGGTACGACCATTGCTGTGTCTTTCTGATGACAAGTGTATTCCACAGAACTACTTTCTTCCTTGCTGGTCGAAAGCACTGGCTCCTGTGTATGTAGGACAGGTGTTTTTGGGTCTGAACTTTGGCTTAAAGTTTGACCACTTCTCAACGTTTTTACTGCTAATTGATCTTTATTTATTGCAGCTCCCAGTTGTTCTAATTCTGGGTGTTGAGAGCCTTCTTCCAGATTTGGTAAATTCTTGGAGTGTCGAGTCGAAGTTGGGGGGTTGGGGGATGAGTCCAACCTTCTTCCTCCAGGTCTACTGTCTGGTTTCTCCTTGTTTATATATTTTAAGGAGAGGGGTATAAATTCCTACTTCAGCAGACTCTACTTCGACGACCTAAATGGTGTCTTTGTCTGCAAAAAATTTTTGTATTTGCTGAGCAAGCGAGTATCTCGCCAGCACACCGCACCAAATTTTTGTAAAAGCGCAACGCGACTAAGGACACCTCACGATGTAGCCAAAAATCACGTCGAGGTCACCACTGTGGAATACCTTGTCGTTAGAGATATTCTCACCAGAAGGAAATTCTACAGTATTTAAGCGTGTTCAGCCACTTCGTACACAAGTACGGGTAAGCCAGAACCAGACTGAACACTGGCGATTTTAGAGTCAATTTGGGTGGTTTATATACGGCTTATTTACACGCACACTAAGACACGTACGTAAGAATGTACGTATGTTTGTGAGGGCGGCCAGATCGCATGATCCCCTACTGCGATAAGAGATGGCTGACTGGTTCGTGAACGGATTGTGACATTGTTTCATTGTATCACGATTCGGTACTCGTACATTATCTGCATGTACTTGCAGGTAATTACAATCGAACGTATTTAGTGTGTTTAAGTCACAAGGATGATTATTTGCCTGCCCTTCGTGGCGGCAACTGTCGTCAAGGGGTCCGAGCCTTTTTACCTCATACCGATGAGTCCCCATATTATGTTTCTGAACTAGTTATTATAAGCTTTTATTCTACTCACTACTGCCATTTTAAAATATACCAATACTGTAGCCAACCATCCAAAACAAAATAATATTTATTTATGAAGCTAAATCCAAAAAATAAAAATAAAAGCTTATCTTTTAGAAATTTGTTTTTTCAAATTTATTTTTACTTTTCCTTGGTGATTGAGTCGTAGTGTCGAGCCAAAGCCATACCTGAATCGTAGTAGTTTTCTTCATAGTCATGCTGGCAGTCATGCTTGTGATTTAATCTTGGTTTTGCGTCTCGATTTTTTACGATTGTTGATGTCTAAATTAAACTTACCATTCATATCCAATTTAAGAATTTTAATTCAACATAAAAACTAGTGAATTGTTACGCAAATTAGACTTTAGAAAAAAATTTAACACTACATAATGGGAATTATATAAATGCAAAATTACAAACATTTTTTTTTATTATACGCTTTTATTCTACTCACTCAGTTTGTTGAAGTACACCGGATGACCAACTGTAGCGCTGTTTTCACGTATTGCGACACACGCACACATACGCTTATATCCGTTTTTATCAGTTGTTTTTTCAATTTTTGTTTGTTTCTGTCTCGAAAAAAAAGTGAGAAATTTTATTTTCTTTTTCGCCATTATTTTCTTCTTCAAATTATAAAAGCGTGTTTTTTAAAAACTCGTTTTTAACCTAACTTATACAGTTTGTTCATTTTTTCTCATGTTTTGCGTTTGATCCTGATTTTGCACTGGTCGAATTTTAGTCTCAGTTCTGGTCTTGGAGATCAATTTTGCTTGTCAATAATTAACGCGTTTACCAATATTCAACCTGTAAGGATGGATGGCTGCATTCGCATTTACACTAAGCATTTGAGAGGTATCATGGTTTTGAGAATCGAGACCAACATTAAATCTAGAATCAGTAGTTTGGGATGTGAAATAAATGCAAATAGAAAAATCGTAATAGGTAGGTACTGCAGTCTGCATCAAAAATAAGATCGATATGACGTAACCGAAGGAGATTGACTATGAGAGAAAATGGAAAGGTGAAGATTCACACTATTTAACCATAAGCTGCATCCAGAATTGTTGTTTGCTCGAATGTTTTTGCGCATTATACAGCCACAAAATTAGAATGTTTTTCTGATGTCATGTCGTTCTTATTTGTTACAGACTATAATATAATTATGTTGGTATCTCGGAAAAAGAACAAGGGGTAGTTCGAGAAGAAGAGTATCTTTTGAGAAAATAACATTGGTTTGGTTCCTTGATATGATAATAAGCTGTATGGTGGACCTGGTTGTTTTTGTAAAACCGTCCATTAGCTTTACTTGCTGAAATCAATATTATTCAGGCCACAAAATACATATTTCCTGCTGAATGTTGATGATGAAATTTTACGAACAAATGAAATTGAAGAGGACCAACAAAAAAATCTTGATCCATGAAGTCTAATTTTAGTTTGGACAGAGCTATTCTTTTGAACGTTTTGAAAATCAGGAACTTACCATAGGTCATCACACTGCGACAATTAGAATTTTACACTCAGCTCGCAAATTTGCCAAATTTATAGCAACCGCAAAGCAAAAAAAAAAGAGTTCATTATGAAAGAAAACTTTTTTGTTCATTTACTGGTACCATATCGTTGTTTTTCACCAGTGTTCTAAATATTTCCTATTTCCTGTATCGTTTTTACCTTGTTCGTTCTTGAAAGGCTTCCTCAGTGTGTATTTTTGTGCCGAAAGAAAAACAAAAAAAAAGGGTGGAAGGATTGGAATGGAATTCATAAAGGACACAAGATGTCGAGTTTTTGAGATTTAGCGGATTGGAAACGAGATAGCGAATATTTATAGGGCAATATGGGTACAAACTCTTAAGGAAAAGGCGATTTTCTTTTTCCAAGTTCTTTTATTACCGTTGAATTTTCTTTTCTCTTTCAAAGGAATGAGAATGAGAAGTATTCCCCTCTTTCCGACTATTTACGGAATACACGACAAATACTTCAGACCTACATAAACCGTCGAAAACTTTCCATTCACCTTTGTGTTGACTTTTACATTTATCTTTCGTAGGAATGGGAAGGAAACACAGCGTGCAAAAAGGGTAATATAATGGATGAAAAAGGAAGAACCCACGCAAAATTTTATTTCATTTCGAATGTAACGTAGCAAAAGTTAATTTGCGAAAAGTTTTGTTTCCGTGAATAAATTAAATTTACAATTTATTGATTGGACTACAAAAGTATCAGAGTATTAGGAGGCCAAGAAGAACGAACGACGTGTTTTTACAAAAATTATCTTTCAAATGAAGTATTTGTTTACTTTGTTGAGTTTTTGTCTTTGAGAGGAATTGACTTTCAAAGTCATATTTTTTAGCACCCATCTCTAATTTGGCCACAATCGATTCATTACATGTATCGTTTCATCGTACCTTCATCTTCAGCAAAATGTTACTACCACAGATATCTACACTAATATAACCAAGATACCTAATTTGCCGCTTTCACTACATTGAGCATTCACCTTCATGGAGTGTTGACCAAAAAAATCATGTAAAATGCGTTTCTTATGCAAAAAAGTATATTTTCAAATAAATGCTGAATGTTTAATAATGGATGTTTTGATGTCATATTTGGTGTGGATGTTCTATCAGTCTTCAAGATTGAAACCAGAGAACCAAAGATATTATTAAAAATAATTTTCTTGTAATTTTTAATGAGGTATTTTATATTCAAAAACTATATCGAATATGTACAAGTGTGATATAAATGAGTATGTACACTTGTATGTGTAATGTGCCAACAGTTATTATTTACTTTAGTGTGATGCTGTAAGGGGAAGTGAAGGTAGCTGGAAACAGGCAAGTTAAGTATCTAGATTAGATAAAGTGTAGATATCTGTGGTTACTAAAACTGCACCTGGCTCTATGGCCAGGCCAGCAAATTCTTTCATTTTGAATCATTCTGGGAATCATTTGCGGGAAGTGAATCACATCAGTGAATCAGTTCTTTGCAATTAACAATAACTGGTTTTCAGGCGCAGTTGTACCAACATTGTACTTTTTGAAAGGACAGTTGAAAGTATTTTTTTATCAGTGTTGCTATTATTTTCTAAGTAGGTTTTCTTTAGAAAATCTACTTATTACACTTGGTGTGGTATTAGCCCTCAAGGTTGGGGGTGGGAACGTTTTTGTTTCATGACCTTAGGAAAATTTTGGCACCAATAACTAAAATTCATATATGTATAATACCTGGTTCACCGAGCTTTGCTCAGATGGGGAAGGGAAGAAAATTTTGTTAATTTTAATTAAGCTGAAGAATTTCAGCAATATTAGGTATATCCTTCGGGATTATCATATATCCTACATCTCAAGAATTAAGATTTCATTATTTAACTCCTATTACGTCATCAGTCATAAATCATAATAATCAAACGCAGTTTAGGCCTAGCAAAATTTGCTACTAAAACCTTTCTCATTTGTGACTTTTAGGGTTAATCAGTTTTTCAATGTTTGTTGTTATCACTTACTGTTGATGGATAGATTGGGATGTTCATATATCTGTTTAACAAATTTCTCAAACTTGAGGCCTATCTAAGATCACTTTTTCATACCCAAATACCTCTTTAATGTAATTTTCAGCAACTTTGTCAGTCTGGTTCTTCATAACGTGTTTACATACACACATACCCGCATACAATTACTGCTGTATTATAGTATAAGATTTAGAAATTCTCTTCGATTTGTTGCTGAATCCTGAACAATTTAATGGGGACAAATCGAAGAAAATTTGTAGGTGAATTCTCTTCGATTTGTTGCTGAATCCTGATTTAAATTTGTTTGTGATTTGTTGGATTCAATTATAACATTAAAAGTTATCATTATCAATCACCACATCACTGAATTTATATAATTGAAATATGTTACTGTTGTTAATACGGTAGTTTAACGAATTCTCTCAAACTTGGGACCTATCTAGATCTTTTTCTTGTACCAAAAAACCTCTTTATTGTAAATTTCAGCAACATTGTTGGTCTAGTTCTGCATAATGCATTTACATACATACATACATACATACATACATACTTAATTACTTACTTACTTACTTACTTACTTACTTACATACATAGATAGATAGATAGGTAGATAGATAGATAGATAGATAGATAGATAGATAGATAGATAGATAGATAGATAGATAGATAGATAGATAGATAGATAGATAGATAGATAGATAGATAGATAGATAGATAGATAGATAGATAGATAGATAGATAGATAGATAGAAGTCAATTTCTTGTTCTTACAGTACAAGTTGCTGTTTTTATTCGATAATCACAAAATTTGATGCGAACATTTGTACTAAGCCAAGGACCAGACATATTGATTTTGGGCAAATTGGTCAGACAGTACTTCCAGTACCACCATTTTTGTTTTTATTTTGGCTATAAAATATTCAGTTTTGCACCAGTAGCCATGAAATCTGGAATAAATATTTACATTAATTTATTGTAATAAGCTACTAATTTTGGTGTAGATTGGCTGGATGGTACTCTTGGTACCGCTTTTTTTGTTTTTATATTAGTTATAAAAGGCGGAATTTTGGAATCATATGTACGAATATTGTAATAAATATTTATTATAATTTATTATAGCAGGCTACCAATTTTGATGAGGATCGACCTGATGGTACTTCCAGTGAATCTTTTTTTTTCTAATTTAAATGAACTTTTCTTTTTACAAAAGTGTTCATGTTTTCTCTTTTTTTATTTCATAACTGTATTATATTTCTTTGGTTTTATTTGAAATTATATGATTATTTACTATACTTTATCATCTTAATTAATTTTTCATTTCAAGAAATAGTCCTTTTAAATTTCATATTGTCTAATATTTCGTCAGTAGCTAACATATTTTGTGCAGTCATAGCATACCATTAATACATATAAACTTACAGAAATTAATGTGATCATCAAAATTTGTAATTCTTTTTCTCAAATACCTGCTTCTAGCAAGGCTTGCTGCGTGAGTTTTTTTTCCTTTTTATTAAAACTTAAAATCCTTTTTTTTGTAGGATAATTTTTTGAGGGAATTAATGACGGAATATTTTTTATCAATGTTGCCATTTTTTCCTTTTAACTTTTTTTTGGAAGTTGAATTTTTTTTTTGTTTTTTTTCCCTTACTTTTTCTCACTTTCCGCTAACTTTATTTTGAATCTTTATTTCATCCTACTAAATTGATTTGGAGAGTTTAATTTGAATCTTTCTTTTTTGTCCAGTGTATTTAATGTATTTGTTTAAATCTTGTTTTTGAATTTTTTTTTGAGAACATGTCTAATTTTTTTGTCGTATATTTACCTATGTTTTTACTTCGAGAAAATCTATGTGCTGTAATGGAATGATATAATTATTCGTGCCCTTGGTAAAATTGATTTCAGCCAAAGGCAATTTCGACAATAATTAATATAGTCAATTTTAGATTATCTCAAAATGAAGAATTTTATCAATGGAAAAATAAAATTGACAATGGTAGGGATGTGAACCTCTAGGCCCTGAACCTTCATGGAGCTATTGGCAGCATCGTACTTGGTTGTAACGTCGTCGCTTTTAAACCTGTAGGTTGCCAGTTTGATTTCCCACACTGGCAACAAGTTAAGTACACAATAAGTAAAATAAAGTTTGAATAAGACAAGATACTAAGAAGGAATGTACTTGTTATTCAAACATATTAAATAATTTTTTATACACTGTTTTTCTTTGTTTACTTCTATTTCTAAGATTCAGAAGATGTTGGGAAAACATGAAAAATCAATGGGAGTTCTGGTTAGTCCTGTAGTCAAAAGTGTTAGTTTTGATTTGTCAATTCTGACAGGTCATAGTGTCCATAAGCTGAATATGGGATTAATTATAGGTATGACACAAAATAGCAGGGGCTATGATGGTTGGTTTTGATGATTTGTTGTTTTTTTAACTTTCAGATTTTATATTGAACAATTTTTTTTTTGTTTTACATTTTACTCCAGTTATTATTTTCTAATGTTACAATTTTCTTCAATATTGTTTTTTTTTTCAGTTTGACCTTTCTTGTTTTCATTCTGGTATGACATATTTTTCTTCCATGATATGACAGTTTGTATTAGTGATTTGATATTAATAATAATCTGTACAAATGATAATTGGTATTAATAATAATTGGTACAAATGATAATAGGTATGATTGATGATTGATGTTAGTGATAATTGGTATAAATGATAATTGATATTAATGAGATTTGATATTAGTGATTATTGATATTAATGATAATTGATATTGATGGTAGTTGATATTATTCACTATTGATATTAATCATAATATTAATTATCTCGATATATTATAAAATACTATAGGCTAAAAACTGTTAGAAATGCGATCACTCTAGAATGACTTGAAAATTTGCATAAGATTTTCCAGAAAAAATGTTGCTTTTTCAAGGAAGATTTATTGCCATAAAGAAAGTCCGTAGCCCCCAATATGGCAGTTACTATTCTTTACAATCTGTGAAAACAGAAAATGGACAAAACATTTCTGGAATCAGATGAAAAAGAGTAGAAAAGAGAATTGAAAAAAAAATTCTCCCCTGTCTTTGTTTATCATTTGACACTACTGGTTGGTACACATTTAACAGAAAAAAAGAAAGATTCAAGTTCCAAACTTATTTTGTTTAGGAAATAATTGAATAAATAGGAGAAAAATAATAGCACAACAATAATTACGTGTTTATTTGTTCCTTCTCAAAAGGCAGTTGACTGTAATCTCCTCAATCTGAGCAAGATTATACATGACATGATACAATTAATCACCAAAAAATACGTTCGCTGACGCCGCCACAGCAGCAGCACCTTTTGTCTCTCATTTTTTAAAATTCTTTTTATATAATTATATGTACATTAACAGATTTGATGAGAGTTCAAAAGAAATTTTCTAAAAATATGGAATAGTAAAATTCTCCATATAAATTTTATAGGAATATAAAAAGGTTCTAAATTAATTGAACAGAAATAGAAAAAAAAGAAAGGAAAAGAAAATAAACTAATAAAAAAATATTTACCTCGAAAAGAAGTTCCCTAAAAAGATAATGGTAACACTGATGAATAAATACTCTATAAACTACCCTAAAAATTATTAATTAAAATAAAAATAGAAATTTGAGTTTCAACAGAAAGAAAAAAATGAACAAAACTTTATCAGTAGAAAATAGTAATACAAAAATGATGACAACACTTATTTAAAAAATATTCCGTCAACTGTACTTTCGAGAAAAAAGAAGTCAGTGGTTGTCACAACTGCGCCGGAAAACCAGTTAGTCGTGAAGGACTGGTTCACTGAGGTGATTTACTTACACGAATGACTTCCAGAATTATTCGAAACGAACGAATTTGCTGGCCTGTCCATGGCGCCAAGTATAATAGTAACTATTCATTACAAGCTTTTATTCTACTCACTACTGCGATTTTAAAATTTACCAATACTGCAGCCATCCTTCTACAAAGAAGTAACATTTATTTCCCTTATATTAAAGCCTCTCCACAAAAATCCATCTTTTAAAAACTTGTTTTGAACCTAAACTTATTATTTTTATAATACCCACCCCCAAAACAGAGATTTTTCTGTAACCTGAAGTAGGAGATTTTACTCCATTGTCAAAAAGTAAAATTTTGGGCATGCATAGCTTAGAACTTGTTTAGATTATTGAATCACTGCCTTGCATGCGCACTTTGTCTTATCCAGTGTTATGAAATTGATGCATTTCCTGAATTTGCAAAATCTGATTATCAAATTGCCACTTCCATTAAACATATTTCAATTTTTGAACAAACCTCTCTTATTTCACTCGATATTCCAATACTGCAGCCAACTTTCAGCAACGAAATAATATTTATTTCGCATAAAGCTGAAGCAAAAAAAAAAGAATAAAAGCTTATCTTTTAAAAACGAGTTTTTAACGTAATTTTAATAACTAGTGAAATTAAAAAAAAATTTTTTTTACAAAAAATAGTTCGAGACACTCGTGCGAAGTAAGTGATTGCTGCGACTCGTGTGATTTTTATTACTCGCCTTAGGTTCTTGCCGCAAAACGAATTTGTATCAACACTCTAACATTAAAGGATTCTGAACCTGTTGTGGCCCCAGAATTCTGCTTGCTCTCTCTGAAACCTCTAAATTTGGAGGAAATTTGGCCTCGTAGTCAGTGAGGATAATATAAATGTAACTGGAAATATTATAAATACTTATGAGGTCACTGAATGGATCTTCTTCATCATTTAGATTCGATTTTTCTAGTGTTATATGGGTTAGACTGAAGAAAGCTCACGGCCAACAACTGAGGCCAAAATATTTTTCGCAGTATACAGTTTTTTTTTAAATTTTCTTAAATTAGGGGTAGTTGGGTGTGGAATACCTTGTTGTGACAAGAATATTCTTACCAAGAGGTAATCAACAGATTATTTGCGTTTTCGGTCACTTCATATGTAACCATATGGGTAAACCAAAACATGGGCAAACACTGGCAATTTTAGAGCCAGTTGGGATGGTTTATATTGGGTCTTATTTATGAGCCCACATACACACATATGTAGTGATTACATACGTCCATGTAGGGGTTGGTTCGTTATTTCTTGTATAGATAAAAAATGGCGGACTGGTTCGTGTACCGAGTTGTGACATCATGGTGATTGTCTGATCAGTCATGGTTTAGTACTTGTACAATGCTTGCATGTACGTACAAGAAATTACGATCAAATGCAATTTGTGCTTTGGTTTTACATCATAGAGATGAATATTTCTCAGCCTTTTGGCGGTGACTGTCATTGGGAGTCTGAGCCCCTTCACCTCATACGAGTAATGTCTCCACATCGAGTATTATTTTTTTTTTAAATTACCTGCGAGGGCTTTGACTCTGGTTTTTGGTTCTTTTACTTCAATTACGTACCATAAGTTTTGGATGTGATTTGTTACTTGGCCTCTCCCTGGCCCGATCAAAATAAAGTCTGACTACCTCACTGTCAGGGACGAGCCAAGTAACAAATCACCTGCAATACTTAAGAGTCAAAGCCCTGCAAAACTTAGAGTCGAAGCACTTGCAAGCGGTTGTTGAGAAAATAATAATACTTGAATACCTACCCTAATTTAAAAAAATAAAAATTTATTCACCATTAATATGAAAAAATTTTACAATTCTCATATGAGACGCTTGAATCATTTGTTTCTTAGTACATACCTAATTCAGTATTATTCATGTTTTTTTTTGTTTTTTTTTTTCAATTAAACATGAAAATTGCTAATCAGTTTTTTTCTAATTTCCGGGAAAATTAATTGGGCCAAAATTATTTTTGGTAAAACCTGACCCGCCCTTGGCTATGCTACTGGTCAGTGACAATATGGGTCATTTACGTTGGGTTTTACTACATTTATGAATATATAGATGAGCAGTCTTTATTTCTGTTTATTATGTTAATTTTCATTGTTGAAGCTTTGGTTATCTGTAGCGCTTGTTTTCTTTATTTTTCGTATACTTAAGTTTTACTTCTATGCTGCTAGAAAAAATTGTTTCTGTGTTGTCATTATCGTTATTTTTCGTTTTGGTATTTATTATTCATTTGTTTTTTTCTGCTCTCTATCTTCCCTCAAGTTTCAGTTTTTTTGAAACAGGTTTAATCCAATATTTAATTAGGTCGTTTGTAATTTAACGAAGTTTAACAACAGCAAAAAAGAAAAAAAAGAACAACCAAGTCGTCAGAATTTTTGTCTTACGTAACCTTCATTGTCGTTTGTTGACCAGAAAAAGTTTCCGTCGAAAGTTTTCTTTTTCCCGCTTTTGGCTTAGTAAAATTCGAAGATTTGTTTGCGTAAGACAAAAATTCGCAACATTAATTTGTAGAGGTTACGAGGAGTGTATTATCTGTCTTTTCATTTGGGAAGTTGTGAAATATACTTCAGAAATTTCCGATTAACCGAGCAACCTATTTTTCGAATACATGCTTCATTTATTAGAACTACATTACAGTTAAAATATTGTTTTTCTCGCTTGTGAAAATCAGAAAGGAAAAGAAAAATTTTAATTTTAATACGTATTCTCAATGCAGGTATCGAAATACCTTAAAAAACCTTTCTCGTTGGACGATTTATTTATAGTTTTAATTTTGAGAGTCCAAAAGTTCGATGTTGATCGGTTTTAGCGTGTTATTTTTTTTCTAATTTAAAAACTATTTTCGGATTTCAATTAATTTTTGTTATTTTCATTTATAAATATCCACTCTACTTCACCGGTGAGGTAAGATCAATCGCTATGAATACGGCCGTTTTTCGTGAGTTAGCATGGCAAGCTTTAACAATGCTAGTGAGGGATTTTTTTATCTAAATTGCTGTAGTTTATTTCTTAGCATTCGTATTTAGGCTTTTTCGTATGAAATATAGCTATATGGGACAACCGAAGTTTTCTGGCTGAAAGTGCCATATTTTTAATGATTGCGGTAATGAAAGAGCACATTATTGGTATTAGAATAGACTGGAATTTATTCAATAAAAATATATGATATTTATCCGACTTGATACAATCTAGAGAGCGTAGCTGTAACAGACACTAAAACAGCTAATAAACAGCTAATCACTGTAAGCTTTATTCGAGGATTAGGTAATTTTTCAATTTATTGTATAATACATGGAATATTACATTAAAAGCTATTTTGTAAACAGAGAGACTCCGATCAGTTGCATTTAACTACAGCCTCACAACTCAGTTATGTTTTCGAGTTGCTGATAATCATTATTAGAAAATAGAATTATATCTCTGTACATTATGTCCAAAGAATTGACTGCCAAACTTTGGTGGTTCAGGTGGTCGGTAGTTTCTGAATACTTGATGAATTAGGTGAGTAAAAACCGTTTTGACGCTATATAACCTGTAATTCGTAGATATTGTATAAGTTCCGAGCCTACCCTAATTTTTCCAGAAATAATTATTGGAATTTGGATCTTTTAGAGCTCCTCCAGTATGGAATATAGGCCACATATTAACGTTAAATTTTTTAACCGCCTTATCAAGTACTATTCTTACCGCTGAAGTTTGGCAGTCGACTCTCGGTGTTTAAAATTATTCCTACCAAAATATGGTATTCAGGTTACTTGTACGTAAATATATAGTTGCAGACGAGTACATAAAACAATGAGTATTTCTTTCACGTTGGCATGTTATTACTTTTTATATGGAGCACTACTACCTGTACCAACCACTAAATTTTGACAGCGGGCACCTTTTTCCCAGTACACCTTCTATATGTTAATACTTTTGAGTTGTTCTTCAATTTTTGGATGCGACTTGTATACGTACGCATAGTTTTACATTTTGTTCTGTTTGCCTGATTTGGAGAAGACTAGAAAACGGAAAACCTAACCTTAATGGGGACATCAACTCTTCAGGATGCGGTTGGAGGCTGGTTAAACAGCAGATGTAAATAAGAAGATAGCGAGAAAGAATGAGAATAATTAGAAGACACTTACAGTTTTTTCGCCTCACTCTTTGACCTGTCTGTTGAAGCAGAAAGGTGAGTGAACTGCTGGAAAGGAAATTTCTATCGAGCAAATAGCTTTTTTTTCTCTTTTGCGATAATTCGTGTTTTTCTTTGAAAGTAGGTTTGAAACTCCATAAAATTGATATAAAAATAGGCATGAACTAGAACCGTTGGCAAAATTTCTTCAATGGGAGGGTTCAGATGTAAGTTTTATCCTTTCTACTTGATATTGGTGTATTTTCCAAAGAAAATTACAACTATTGCATTCAGTAAAATGACGGGACCTGGTGGGGCCTGTGGAAAAGCGCCGATCCTGAGTTGTAGATCACAAATATATAGGTCACTCAAATTCTTCTGTACACAATATATATATGTAAAAAGAACACTCTTCTTTTTCAAATGACTACAATTTCGTATGTTACTCTCGTTCTTTCATGAATTTGTAATGTTTATTTTTGTTTGACCCACATAAAGAAATTGACACTATTCAACTATCTAATATTTACCGTTCCAATCTCATTATCTTTAAGTTACGTCATTTCATGTATTATCGACTCGACCATCCTTTGTTAAATGACATCATTTTTGACAATACTCAACATGACTATTTTCCTTTTGTAACGAACGTCGATTTCATTTATCGAATTCATACATTCACTCATTAGTCCGTTAATTGCCGTTTCAGAAAGACAGATAAAACCTAGTCGTATCTTCGTTCGTTTCTTTGTGTATAATAATCTTGAATTTTCTAATTTCACTACCGTTTTTAATCGTGTCAATAAACTCTGCTTTTGATTACGAGTTCACGAAACTTTATTTACGTGCAAATTAGATCGAGTGGAATACCCGGAAACAAACTTAAATATATATATGTATATATATTTCTACTTTTTGCTCATTTTGGAACTTTTTGGAAGTCTGTGACCAGCCAATGTTTGATCTATGACAATGAAACTTGAGGTAGTGTTAGAAGCATTCCTGGGCTACACATTCGTGTTAAATGTTTTGAAATTCATTCCTTAGTTTTTGAGAAAGGGGTTCTCAAAGTGTTGTAAACCCAACATGTTTTCATCATGATAACTCTCGTAAATTTGTAGATTTTGGCTTGAAATTGTTATGGTATTTTCAAACTATTTGGTACTGGTTTTGGTATTGAATTTGAGCGAAATCAGTCGACTGGTTTTCAAATGGCAGCCATTACAAATTTGAAACTTTTTTTTACTGATTTTGGCATTTTTTGAGAGTCTGTGGAGTCTCCGATTTTTGACTTATGGCAATTAAACTTAAGATAGTGTTAGATGCTTTCATGGGCAACACATTTGTGTTAAAATTGTTGAAATTCATTCAGCAGTTTATGAGGAAGGGGTTCTCAAAGTTTTGCAAACCCACCACATTGTCATCACGATAATTCCCGTAAATTAAAAGATTTTGGCTCGAAATTCATATGGTCGTTGGAGACTATTAGGGACTGGTTTGGTTTTGAATTTGAGCAAAATTGGTGGACTGGTTTTCAAATGGCAGTCATTACAAAATTTGACACTTAGAAAATACACACCTACTGTGGTTGATGCACGGCAGAGATATTTTTTCCTTCCATTCTTCTCTCATTGAGAAATTATCTCTCCTTTTCCATCTCAACTGTTACCACAAAATCCTGTCTATTAATTATAACTAGTTTACTGCCTTGGTGTTCCTCAATTGGTAAGGTGGTGCAGTCACACTATGTACTTTTTTTGTGCATTGCCATCGGGTATGAGAAAAAATTTTTAGAAAATTTGAGGTTTCCAACTTTAGTTAATGTTTTTTGGTCGTATGAAAAATAATTTGTCGGAAAACTTTTGAGAATGTTGATCGTACGCTCAAAAATCTTCATTTTTCTTTAAAATGACTGATGGTATTAGTCTACTCCAGCCAGCCCAAGATGGTTATGTTGATGCCAATTTCACGATAAGTCATTCTATATTTATCGAGGGCCGCATTTGTTTACATTTTACCTAATTTTGTTATTTTTCTTGTAAAATTGTTGTTCGCTTTGTTTGAGCATTAGCCTTTTTATTGAATAATTTTATTGCAGTCACTAACACAAAATGTGATATGGTTCTTGTACTAACATCTAGGGGCGCTGAAATTGAGTTTTGTTGTTACTAGTTATCTCTTATCAAAATGTTTCTTTCAGGTTATTTTCTAGTTTTCCAGCTGTTTTTTTGGCATAGTGGAGGAGTGTCTATTGACAGAATGGTTCCTCTCGGATCCATATCTAACTTATCACTTGTGTTCACCGTACGTTTTATCTTATCAGCTATCACTCTTGTTCGCCTCTCACCATTAATTTCCATTTGTTTACCATTACATTGTGTGAATATTTGACTTTTTTTTATGTTTAATTAAGTAATTAATTGCAATTAAATTATTTGGTCATAATTTAATAATTTCATTTCACCTCAGGTGTGTGTATCAATTGAAGGTTTTAATATGAGGAAGAAAATATTAATTTTTCTTTTCATCATTGTGGGGACTCTCCCGTATGAGGAATAGGGGCTCAGACCCCTCAACGACAGTCGCTGCCCCAAAGGGCTAGAAAATAATTGTTTTAATGACGTTAAACCAAATATACACGAACGTTTGTATGTTTGTACTTGTACATATGTACAAGTACGATACATTGCACAGACCGTGATCAATTAGCTGATAACGATCTTGGTGGTGTCACAGCCCAATACCAAATGCGTTGCGTCATTTCTTATCACCTTACAGAAGCAGGAAATGACGCAACTGATGACATAATACCATACATACATATACGTATGTGTATCTGTGTGCGTGTGCCAAATCCTGTATATAAACTCTCGAAACGGCTCTAAAATTGCCAGTGTTTGCCGAGGATTTGGCTCTCCCATACTTATGGTATGAAGTGGCAGAACACGCAAATAATTCTGTAGAATTTACCTTCTGATGAGAATACTTCCTCAAGACAAGGTATTCCACAATCATCTTAATAAATGTTGTAAAATATATGATGCAGAAATTGAGACTTTGAAACCGAAGTTTGCTCCTTATCATTAGTCCACATACCAATAATAAATTGTTTGATGTAATACCTTAGACTTAGATAAAATTCATTTTATTTATATTAGATTTAATGAATATTTCAGATTTTCTGGTGTTTAATCAAGTAATTAATTGCAATTGAATTATTTGGTCATAATTTAATCAGTTCATTTCATCTCAAGTGCATATATTAATTGAAGGTTCGAAAAGAAATATATTCTGAGAGACAAATGAGAGTGATAACTGATGAGATAAAATGTGAGTAAGATGAACACAATGATAAGTTAAACATGAATCTGAGAGAAACCGTTCTATCAGCAGACACTCCTTATCGCGGTAGTAACTGGCACCTTAATCAAGGGTTGTGTCCAAATCCACTCTGTCTCCATTTTTTTTCTTTTATAATATGAGTTTTTTTTCTCTGAGTTTTGAACTTCATTGGTAGGAGTTTTACTCGTCTTATTACAGGGTATTTTTTTAAATTCATTTTTACCTATCTTATTCAGTTTGGTTTGCCTGGCTTCCCCACTTTACTCATTCATGTTGTTCCCCTTTGTTATTCTACAATTTTTTTTCTTTTTGGTCGATTTCGTAAAATCTACCTGCTGTGAAAGGTGACATTTCACGACTTCGGAAAAATTATAATTATGGTCCTCAGACCTCACAAACACTCTCCCCCAAAAGTTAATACAGTATTTATGTAATAATCCGCCTTATGAAAGTACCAATCAGATCACCACCTTTAGTAATGCCTGATGGTTAGCACCATTTTTGGACTTGGTCCTTAGGCTTGGTCTTGCTTACTAGATATTCTCTATTATTAGTAGCTAAATTGAACTTATCATTCTTGTCTTTTGCATAATATGCGAGAATCTCCACTTAACCTGAACAACTGTTGTTATTGGAATATGGAGGAAGTAAAAAATGAACTATGTATTTAAGAGTATCTATATTTCTATTATTCTATGCTTCATTTGTATTTCTTCGCTTGGGTTGGGTTTAGTCTTGGTTTCGGTTTCAGTTTTTCATACAGTGCAAAGGCCAAAAGACCGATTTTTCTCATCACTAGTTACGTCATGCAGCCGCTCTAGAAAGAGGAAATAAATGATTTTGTGGTATCTGAAATTATTCTATCGTAAAGATGGAATGTATACCTTCAGGTCGAGTCGACGTACATAATAAAACGCCCATTTCACCAATTTAAAATGTGATATCCTTGGCGTTTTTGTAGTCTTTCTTTCTTGTTGTTACAACCAACCCCAGTCCCTAACGCAAACATTTTCATCATAGAGTTCGTCTTCTCTTTCGCATTGTTCGGTTCGCTTCATTGTCATTGTATGTTTCTAACACCTACACTTTTTTTTTCTCGAGCAAAATATGTTTTGTCTGCACCACAGCAGCCAACCTACAACTGTAGTGGAGGAGTTTACTTATTGTTGGTTTAAAGTCACAAGGACGAATAAAATATGTTCATTGTCACACACCTTAGCTCGCGCCTGGTTGTGGAACAACTGTTAGCGTCGCCTCAGCCCAGTATCTACAGTCATGTTGAGTCCTCTGTGCATCGCTAGTACACACAGGACTCGTGGGCGTAGCCATGACACTGGGGGCAGTGTTCCTGGGTGGCCACCTCCGAAGATTCCTTTGAAATCTAGAATAAAGATTAGACATACATGTTTATATATAAAATGTCATTTTATTATAAAGAAACAATAAAAACAACAAGTATAATGTAAAACATGAAAAAATAGTTATGGACAGAAAATTATGAATAAAGTAGGAACAAAAACTTTTCTTCTTTTTTCTGGCGTTACGACGTAACAAGAAATGACAAAAAACAAAACTTTCGTCGAAAGTTCGTTTCAACTGCCGGACACTGCAGTTGAGAGGATGGAACGAGTTATTGGTTGTAGATCACAGATTCTGTAAGGGAATATTTGGGAATTAGCGATTCGTGTAAACAGCAATGATGCTAAATTAAGTAGTGCACTCTGCCACCTATTACCCGTAGCCTTTTATAAAGCACATGACAGTAATAGTGTGTGCCAAAAAATCGTAGTTATACCGTTTTTAGGAGTATAATGTCCAATTATGGCGTACCCTAAAGTCAGTAATTTGGCTTGTCAGACCAGTCTATTTTTGTCATAATCAGGGGGGTCTATCAGAGGTACGATACTACATATCGAGTTTTTCTACATTTCTGTCATCTAACTCCAACAGAGCCAAGAACTTCAGAGGTCTTGTAGATGTTTGCTTACTTGAGAATTCTATTTTTGCATGACGGACTTGGCTGTCACGAGATTTCTCTAAATCAATAATTTTTGCAAGTTTGTAAATGCCCGGTTTGGATGTGTAGTCCAAAACGTGTACTATGTCGTTTACTTTCGGTAGGAATGGTACCATGTGCCCTGGATTGGAGAGCGCAGTTGGTGGTCTATCTCTTAGGTATAAGAGATATTGTCTCTTCCAAGTTAGCCAAATGTTTGTCAGGTAATCTTGGTCGAGTTTCTAAATGTCCATAAGTTGTTGTGCTGTAGGAATTGGATCTTTATTCGATTCATTAATCGGATTGCTTACGTGGCCTAAGTTGGCCCACATGAAATGTGTGGGTGTTAATGTCAACTGGGCTAGCTCATCCAGAGATGGGCATAGTGGTCTTCTGTTGACCATTGTTTGTATATCTTTCAAGTTCGCTTGAAGGTATGTTTGTAAATTGAGTGGTGACGGTGGACTTTATAAAACACCTGTTTTATAATGCCAATCAGTCGTTCATAAACTCCACCATACCATGGTGCTTTAGCTGGGATGAAGTGCCATCTAATGCCTCTTTCATCTAAGCTAGGTTTGATTTTTCATTCTTCAGTGAACGTTTTCCAGTACTCTGGTAAGTACGTTACAATTAAGTGGAATTGCGCTGCGTTATCAGATAGGATAACTTTGGGTGTGCCTTTGTCAGCAAAAAATGTTAGGAACGCTGTCCAGATGTTCTCAGTTGTCAAGTTTGGTACTGAGAGTAAGTGTACCGCTCGGGCAGAAAGGCATGTGAATATCAACACCCAGTTTTTGATTGGTAGTGTAGTTGGTGTTGCCAACTGTGCGTTCGATTTTGGCAGGTATTTGTCAAATACCATAAATGGACCAAAGATGTCCACACCTGTGTAGGTAAATGGATTTACAAAAGGTACCAGACAAAAGTCTGGTAGTGCTGAAAAAGTTGGTTGTTTAAACGGTCTTGTTTCAGCTTTTTTGCATAGTGTGCACAACTTCTTTAGAATTTGAGGTAACACTTTTAGTGACTTTGGTACAAAATAGTGTCTTCTAAAGTCGGCTATGGTAAATTTTGTACCAGAATGTACGTTTTTCAGATGTGTATGCATCAGAATTAATTTTGTCAGATGAGATTTAGGATGCATCAGGATTGGTGATAGCATATCTCTTGTATACTCGATATCGGATAGATAATTTACTGTACGTAATATCCCAGATGGATCAATCAGGATATGGAATTTTTCCTACAAGATGTAAGGAGGGTGATCTTATTTTTCCAATACTTCGAGTAGTTTTTGAAAGTATTTCTTTTGGTCAGCTCTGATGAAACAGAGTAGAGCAAAATGAAAAGTGAAATCTAAAGATGCATAAGGTGAAATTAGTCTTTTTCTCCTTATTCGCTGTTTGTTAAATCGGTGTACGGCTTTTATACATTGTAAGAGTGTTTGTACAGGTTTTTTGGGATTTAAACGTTGGATTGGTCATTTTTGAGGATTGGATTTATTCTATCCTCTTTTGTTCGTTTTTTTTGTTTGTAGAAATGATTGCAAAATTTCTCCTGCCTTTAGGTTGAGAGGGATTTCTATTTTGAGGTGTTGGATTAGGTTTATCGACCTTTTTTGGTACGGAAGTACAAATAGGCTCTGATGACTCCCTAATTTTAATAAATGATTTAACTGATTCGAACAAATGTTTCACATGGTGTTCGTTACTATCTCATCTGCTTCAATGAGTCATGTTCAGTTGGAACAACCAGGTGGTCTCTTTCTACATCTACTGATTAAGATCTGCCAACTAAATACACACAGCAAGTACCATACCTTTACTAATGTAAAGCCACTGCTTTTTTTTTTTTTTGGAAACTGGTTGTTCAACAATTCAGTTTTCTCACTTGGGTCACACTGGCTACAATCTGGTTGATCAAGTCACGATCTGGTTGATTGGGTCACATCATGAAACTAAGCAGAAACTCTGGACTGATTTCCTTGCTTGTTTTTTAGCCAATACATGGCAAAGCAATGTTGGTTATTCTCATCTTTTCTTCCACAGAACACTCCATTGCATAGATCAAGAATTTTATCTCGTAACAATGTGTTACGAATGCATATTCCAAATATGATATTTGCATATGGCGTCACTTTAGGAAATTTACTAAAAATTATCTTGATCGTAAATGTACTTACGGTTTTCCTTTGATACCTGTGGCTTTACTTTTCGGAAACTCTGCCACTACACTCCAGGGGGAATGTATAAACGGAATTGCGTAAATAATTACAAAAAATCCCGCAAAAGCAATTAATTGTAATGGAGAGCACAGTAATCTCTAGCAAAATCAGACAACAAGTGAAGACTTTTTTTTTTTTTTTTCATACATCTGAGGTACGTTGTGATGAACACGTTGTTGTCAGGGTGAGATGTATTATCTACGCTGTCGCTGCCGTTGCAGCGGACTGCACAAACTATGTTTGTGTGTTTTTTTTGTAAGGCTTACGATCCCTTTTACGTATGTGTGCATGTTCACACAAAATTTTCATACGCATGCAGCTGGTGAGAGCCGATTGGATGACGCCTATTCCTATTTCTTCTGCACGATCGTCGTAGTTTTGAGGAAGATCGTTGGTTTTTTTATATGACTTATGTCTCTTTTAAGAATTGTTTTTTCAAACGTATAAGTGCGAGAGAGATAGGTATATTCCTAGATTTTTTTTTGTCTCTCTCACTTTGTTCCGATTTGAAGGACAAAGACACAAATGCGCTATCATTTAGCGATGTTTCTGTATTTTCTACAGCCTAAATATTTTGAAGTCGAATTTGTAGATTCCATGTAATTTATTTATTGGAATAATATACGTAATATTGAGAGCTAGGGGCGGCAGAAAAATAATTATGAAGTATTTTTTCATCGGCTATCTAACAGCGGTAATTACGAAGGGCATTTTTAGGCTAATTAACAATTAGAAAATGTTTGACTATACTCAGTATAGGGAATTATCAATGAATTAATGTTCAGTCTCAAATAAGTTTAAGTGTTATTGTCAAGCTAATTCTTATTGAGACTGGTAATTGCGTACGGTGTACGGGTGAGAGTTATTTTCTAGTGGAAGCATTTAGTATTTCAGTTCAGGTCAAACCTTAAGTTGGGCCACAAAAAACTAATATTTTTGTTTTTCGCATGTGGATCCGAAATTAATTTTCGATTTCTGAAATTAGATTTCAATGTTCGAAATGATATTTCGATTTTCCAAAATTAAATTTCGAGTTGCGAAATTAGATTTCGATGAAAACAAATTATTAAATTCGAGGTCCAGTGAAAAACACTGTGCTCCTGCTACAATGTAGTGGAGGAGTTTACTTATTGTTGGTTTAACGTCACAAGGACGAATAAAATATGTTCGTTGTCACACACCTTAGCTCGCACCTGGTTGTGGAACAACTGTTAGCGTCGCCTCAGCCCAGTATCTACAGTCATGCCGAGTCCTCTGTGCATCGCTAGTGCACACAGGACTCGTGGGTGTAGCCATGACAACAACCTATGTGTGGTGCTGCAACACGCATTTGTTGGCTTAATTGGAAGCTCCCGCCAAGGCATCGTCTGCACTATTTGAAAGCTTACTTTAAAAATCAAAATTAATCGAATAAACAAATATATGTGTGAAGGTGTGCGTGTGTGTGTTCGAGTCGAATATCGGGCCATAATTTGTTAGCCGCGAAATTACGATTTCGTCGGCTATCAGTATTACAGTAAATTTTTGTCTGGTGATGTATCGCATTTTTTTCCTCCGTAATTATCGCGTGTATTCCTGTGAAAATATTGCCGGAAGTATATAGGAGTGTTGTTCGTTATGGTTTTTGTAAATTTTTCTGTCCAAAACCTTGGAGTTGGTGCGTACGTTCCATTTTGTTCCTTCTATTTTATGAGTAGCTCATTCGCGTTTCAGACCTAAATCAATTATTGTTGGCCACTATTCGAGGTAGTGCAGAGTAAAAGCGAAAGCAAGATCCAGACATCCTTCAAGTGGGCCTCAGTGTACTGCAATATCCAAAATATGTTCCTGAATGTTGAATTGTTTATTTATGTTGGCAACCTAATACCGTACAAACATGATTGGGACGAACTTAGCAAAAAACATAATAACCCAAAAAATGCTCAAAACAGTTGAGATATAATTGATTATATTTCGTTTAATTGTTTGATTTATTCGTATGTAATTAAAAAAATAGATCGAAATTTTTTTTTTTTTATTTGAAAAAAGCAGTAATTATAGTTTGTAAGATGAAACTGAAAATTCTAGCGCAGCAAGCCTCGCTAGAGAAATTAGATTTTCAAGAAAAAGAATTATGAATTTTAATGGTCACATTAATTGTCTGTAAGTGTATATGCGTTAGGGGTGTGTTATCATCGTACGAAATTTTTTTGTCAGCAGTTGACAAAATGAAATCTGAAAGCATTATTCGTTGAAATGAAAAGTTAATTATGATAGTAAATTTTGGTAAATAACCATAAAGTTTCGAATAAAACCAGTGAAATATAATAAAATTATGAAATGAAAAACAGAAAACACGACCATGTGGTTAGTTTTTATAAAAAGAAATATTCACGCAAATTAGAAGAAAAAGAGGAAAAAAAGCTTTACCGAAAGTACCGTCCTGTCGATCCGTACCAAAATTGGTAGCATGTTGCGATGAATTATGATAAATATTTGTGTCAAATTTCGTACATATGGTTTCAAAATTCCGAATTTTATATAAAACAAACAGTAGTACCGGAAGTACCGTCCGGCCGATCTGCGCTAAAATTAGTAGCGTGCTATAATGAATTAAAATAAATATTTATTCTAAATTTCGTGGCTATTGGTGCAAAATTGACAATTTTGTAACCAAAATAAAAATAAAAATTGTAGTATCTGAAGTACCGTCCGGCTAATCCGCTCCAAAATCAATAGGTCTGGTCCTTGGCTCAGTATAAATGTTCGTACCAAATTTCGTGATTATCGGACAAAAATTGCGACCTGTTCCGTGGGAATAAGAAATTGACAAAGTCGTGAAGCGCTGCAAATTTGGCTTGTATTGGCCTGGCAACACTGTTCAATTTCGTTATTAGAATGGGAACAACAAAACATTTGTAGTAGGGGCGTGTGCCTTGAATTTTGTCTTTAAAAATCGGGTTGTACGTTTATTATAATGATATGATCTTAATTTGAGTTATTGGTGCCAAAATTTTCCTGAGGTTATGAAACGAAAAACATGCCCGCCCCAAACTTTGTGGCTAATACCGCACCAAGCGTAATAAGTAGATTTTATAAAGAAAACCTACTTAACAAAATAAAACAAATTACAATAGAACGCTGTTTAAAAGTGCAGAAGTCAAGGTTCATCAACTCCATTCTACAGGCTTTCCAGACCAGACTACTTTTAGCGGAAAATACTCCTTTGATGTACTGAAAAAAAAGATACTTGGAGTATAACATGCTGTACTCTTTTCTCACTGACTGTTCTACCCAAAACCAAAGCGGTACAGTCATCCAAAACAAAAATGTATATCTCAAAACGAATCTTATTTTTATCCATATACGTTAAAGAATCTTATTGTTTATCACCATTCACTGTACTTAAACCCAAAGTGAAGAAAAAAAAAAAGTCTTATAAAAAATTTATGAAATGCAAAGAAATTTAATTGACATCTGAACTGGACGAGGAAAAATATTTTGAAGGTTGGCATCAATTATACCTCTCTTACACTTTTGGTTTGAAAAATATCTGGTCAGCCTGCCATTCTATATTCAGTCGTTTATGTTTCCGTGTAGAATTACCTTCAGATCCGAGGGATTTCCTTTGTGAATTATTTTGTTTCTTGGTTGGGTTAGTAGATGTTGATGCTGGTCGACAAAATTTATATGAACTTCGGAAAGGATTAATTTGAATAGCTGTTTTACAAGTGTTGGTTTTAAAATCTTTCTTTTATTCGTTTTTTCTTTTGTGCTATGGAAAGAGAATACGACTCGGAACCATCGAAGTCTGCAACCGATCGAACCCTGAATGAATTTTAATTTTTTCTCTGGGTCGCCTTTCTGCTTTTGCGAAGGACGACTTCGAAAACTGCGTGCTATTTAGTTCGTATGTCACCCCTCTCCTTCTCCACCGCAGATATTTTGCTCCTCATCCATAATTGGGGGAGTTGTTCGTCAGCAGCGATTGACGAATACAAAAAGTAGGGCTTTACGCGAGCGGTCGGGGGGCTGCGGGGCAGACATTTTTATTAGGCGATCGTTTGACGTCTGTTTATCTGCGAGATAATAATCAGACGAAGACTGGCGTGAGTGGGGCTCGACGGTACAGAAGGAGCGAAAGAGGAGGATGTAGTGGTGAGGAGAAATCCACGGTACAGTTTTGCCCTTTATTCGCCTCAATTAAAAGTGATTTTGTGTGACCGTGCTGGCGTGCACACACACAGTCGTACACGTATGATTATGTCATATGTGTGCGCTTGCATATATACGAATGTGTGTCGCATATCGGCGTACGTGTGTGCTTGTGCTTGTTATTATTTTGCTCGTTGAAAATTTTTATTCGTGCATAAAAATTTCGAAATGTCGAGCTTTTTCTCCTTTTCTCCTGCCGTGTCTCCTCATGGGACTGTATCTTTGGCCTGTCTGTCTGCTTGTCTGTCTGTGTGTGTGTGCGTGTGTATTGTACAAATTTATTTTATTAACAATGTCGTCGGTACGTCGGGTCGGCGACTTACTGTCGCCAAGTTCGATTATTCGTGTTGGCGAGGGTGCGACAAACAAAAAAAATTGGAAAAAAAAATTTGCATTATGTAATTTATTTTCCGGGATTGGCGAATACCGTGCCTTTTGTGGCACTTCCTGCTGAAGAGTGACGAAGAAGATTTTGAATTGTCCTAATTTATTTTTTATTGCGCATCGTACGAAACATACATTGAACGAAGTGTAGTTGTAGCGTGTGCCAAGGGAACATAGTTGCGGCTCTATGTTTGGGCGCTGCAGTTGTTGAACACTTTAAGTACTTAGTAGACGTTTTTCGTTCTGGAAAATACATGGTTTTTCATCGAATTTCATCCACTCTTGGCTGACATGTAGAACTTTCTGAAATAAACAAAAACAGTTAAACAGTTATTTACAGTAACATGGTAATGTATTTAGTTATTGACGTATTTCTACCTGTACGTATGTATATATTTATACGTTTATTATAATTTTATAAGAGATATAGGTAGTCAAAAAATTTATTAAAATTTACTTTTTATCTACTTATTTAAAAACAATTTGCAAGGTCATAGATTCTTAAGCGAAAACTTTAAATTCTTAAAATTTAATTTTTGTTGAACTCGCAGTCCATTGGCGATGTATCGGTTCGACTTTATCCCAGTTTTTGGTAACACATAAAAGGGTAGAATTTTCTTTTGATAAAGAGAAATTTGTTTTATGAAGAAGTTTTACAAATTACTTAACCTCTAGGTAGCCACAAAATGGAAAGTAAAGGTAGATGAATTCATTTCACATACTTAGTTTTACTAATATAAGCACCAAACCTTTTCCTTAGAAATTCCATCTATATGATGAAACAGGCCTGGAAATTCGCAAATTTTCAAAATTTGATGTGATCGAAAACCTGCATTTCTAGAAATATTAGATGTTGTCCAGAGTTACCATTAGAATATTATATTTCTCTCATGGATATGTAACACCATATATGGAACAAATGAAGTATTATGCAACTCTGTTAAAAAAAACGCAAGAAAATCTGAAAATAACTTGAAAATGCATTTTGCTTTTACTTAGTCTGTTCAGATTGGACAATATCCATTTCTACACTTTGTTCCATACCATAATAGACAGTAATCACAGTAGAACAGACGAACAGATTGGATTTAGGATACTGATGTTCCTGGGTGTATAATGAAAAACTTAGTAAGAGCTTTCACTGAACTGGATTTGAAAAAAGTTTCATTTCTTGTAATTTGTAATTCCCAGATACATATCTCCTGATTGAGAAGATTATGAAAGATCCTAATTTTCCCATTATACTTATTAGACTAATTACGTGGAACTAATTACTCAAATTTGGTGAGAATATCCACAACATTCGTATTTTCATCTAATATTCGGGTGTGAAATTTGGCATTGATTTTTAATAATAGACTACAGTTTTTCTAGATTTTATTTCACGCAACATTCGTGATTTTCTTGTTTTAAAATACTTGGTGATAACCAAATTTGGTAGTTTCCAATCGTGTACCTGGAAAATTTCTGTAATCATGCCCATATATGTATGAATTTTTATGCAACTCCATTCAGGGATGTATATGTTTCACAATTATTTCTGGTTTGAGGGAATAATTATAAAGAAGTCTCGCATTGTTTTCCATTTTCCAAACTTTATAGACTATTCATTGGTATGGAAAAAATCCATCATCCTCTTTGAATTTCACCCTGTGGTAATGAGAATTTTTCAAACTTGGCCTTTCCACAGCTAAAATTTCCTGAATCCAAAATTGATTATTATTTTCTCTTCATTTAACAGGTCCTATGATGATGTGGAATCAGGTTATTGTTTATTTTTTTTTCCATCATCTATGATAATAATTTTATTCTAATGACAAAAGGAAAAAATTAAATTTTTCAAGATTCTGGTTTTTAATTTGAGTACTATTGTGATGCTTTTTTCGTAATAGATCCACCCAGTATGTGATATGAAGGTTGAAGACTAACAATTTTGTTGAAAGCAGCTTTGTAACCCTTGTTAGAATAGTGTATTTCACAAATATTAGAGTTTCAAAAATTTGTTTTCCGGATATATTTCACCAAATTGCAAAGTTTTAAGAAGATGATAATTCTCTCATTATAGAAATTTGTTTAATTATGTGGAATAAATGCCAATAAATGTAATAAGTATCTCTCCAACGGTATCATCTTCGTGCAGTATTCAAAGGTGAAGTTTTATTTTGATTTATGGTAAGATACCATTTTATTTCCAGTTTGGGTAGTGATAATATATTCTTGTATAGTTTTACAATTTTTGGGGTTCAAACCATAAACACTATTAATGAAACTTTTGTTTCTTTTTTTTTTTTACAATATAGAACTTTGATTTAGGTGTAGTTCCGGGTCTAGAAAAACATTTATCCTATCTTAAATCTAATCTGCGTATTCTGCTGTGATAGGGGGATCTAGTAAATAATGATGAGAATAAGAACGATGAACTGCAGAGAAATAACGAACGTACAGTGATAAATGACAATGAACAAACTTGACTCAGTAAAATATTAAGTTATATATATAACTAAAAGAAGAAACCAGTGGACAATAGTTAAGAGATTACCTCATGATTACTGTGTATGATGTTATGGAACAAAGTTTAGAAGAGGATTTTGTCCAATCTGGACAGATTACGTCGAAGCAAAAAAGGATTTTCAAGTTATTTTCAGATTTTTTCAGATCTTCTTACGGTTTTTTCAACAGAGTTTGGTAGTACTTCGTTTGTTCTATGTGCGGTGTTACAAAACCATGAAATAAACACGATATTCAAAGGGCAATCCTGAACAACCTCTGTTGATTTCGGATACTCAGGTTTTTGATAACATCGAATTTTCAAAATATGCGTATTTCTGGGCCCGTTTCATCATATTGGTGGGATTTTAAAGGCTGAAGATTTGGTTCTTATATTAGTACAACTAAGTATGTGAAATGAATTCATTTAGCTTTACTTTCCTTTTTGTGGCTACCTAGAGGATAAAATCGTCCACTTATGTTTAAGATAAATCTTTTTTTTTCTCTTCTGGTTTATGGGGGAAATGAATAGAACTAGTCAGTAGGAAAAGAACTTAACGTTGCTTTCAATTCGATTAATAAAACATGTGACAGCTTTTTTTCAGGTTCACTATTTAACTTTTGTTTCATTTTTTTGACAAGTCCACTATCATTTTCCACCAAAATCGGTTTGAGATATAATTTTATTTTCTGTAAGAAAAACTCTACATCTTCCTTCGCTGCTATGACTTATTAATTTCCGTTAATTTCATTTACGCATTGTTGCCAAAAATTGAAAAATTTTTTTCATGAGCTCTGCTCCAATTTGTTCCCATTCGCAGTTGCGAAAGCCAATTACAGACTTTTCGGTTTATTCCGGAACAATAATAACTTACTTTTCTGCATTGGCATTGGCAGCGGAATATGCACAAGTGCATACCACGTTTTTCATTTAGCGATAAAATTTGATGAGGTGCGTTTACACTGTGCCATTTGTGTTTACAGTGTAAAAAAGGTGCAATTAAGCAGACTGCGATGGATGTGTCCTTCATCTTCGTGCATTGTTGTTAGCGAAAATGCGTTTAAACGACGGCCATGAAAACATGTGAAAAACTATACATCGATGCATAAATTAGTTTTTTAATGTCGTGGAATTCTATAAAAACGTTTTTTACGAGTCTTCCTCAAGTCGAATTTACAATTATCCGGAATGTTCCATAATTTTACATTGTATTGTGTGAAGCTTAAGGCTTTTTCCGTTCGTATTTTCTGATGGATTAGAGTATAGGTACTTGGTTGGTACTTATTGGCACGTGTGCTCTTTTCATGTACCTGATTGGCGATTCTCATTATTCGTGCAGTTTTTTTTTTTTTCTTAATTGATTGGTTATCTAAAATACTTGTTGTTATTACAATTTAGGAATAATAACGCAGTAGTGAGTTGATTTGTTCTCCAAACACTATTCTGAAATCTACTTCGAAATTGCTCTCTGCAAAATACAAACTAAAACAGAAACCATTACTGTGCAAGATCAAATATGAACAAACATTTCGAAATTGAATGCAGATATCTCCAATCATGAGGCTGGAAAAACTGGTGACTAAGCTTGCCACACAATAAGCCGATCACTGGTCACTTCCTTGAAAGGACCAATTTTGATGAACTAATTATGTATGTAAGTTTGTCCTATTTAGCGTACCTTCTTAATGATATTCTGTGAAATATGGCATTAAAACTTCAGGTAGAGCTTCGTGGTGGTAATTGGTGCGCGATTACTGAATATGAAATTCTTAATGTTTTATTGTTTACTCTCGAGGTGAAAATGAAATAAAATATCATTTTCTGGGAACAACTTCAACTCTATAAATACTTCGGATGCCAAATTTGTGAAAAATTGTCGTATACTTACTCTCTCATACAATTTTAAATAAATAAATGTCAATAAATAAACAAATAAAAAGCAAATAGTAATAAGTTACAGCAAATCACACAAGAAGATAAATTTTGTATTTGTTAAAAATGTTGAAATCTTAAATGGTTTCACTGACATATGGATACCTCTGACCTTTGACAATATAGATAATTAAACTAAAATACAACATGCACCAAAAATAAAAAATTTCTGGGGCCTCAAAAAAATTAAAAAATTTTTTTCAAACAAACTGAAACCTATCACTCTTGTAAAATTCTATCAGAACAGCACTGAGTAAACAGAAAATGAAAAACTCTAGCGCAGCAAGCCTCGCTAGAAAAAGTAAGTTTTCGAGAAAAAGAATTATGAATTTTGATGGTCACATTAATTGTCTGTAAGTTTGTAATGATTGTATGAAATTTATTAGCTGCTAACAAAATATTCGACAAAGTGAAATTTAAAAGCATTATTTCTTGAAATGAAAAATTAATTATGATGATAAAGTATGGTAAATAATCATATAATTTCAAATAAAACCAAAGAAATATAATAAAATTATGAAATAAAAAAAAGAAAACATGAGCATGTGATTAATTTTTGTAAAATGGAAAGTTCATTTTAGAAAAAAAAAAAAGAGGAAAAAAAAGCTTTACAGGAAATACCGTCTGGTTGATCTGTACCAAAATTGGTAGCATACTACAATAAATTATGATAAATATTTTTTTCAAATTTCGTACATATTGTTCCAAGATTTCGCATTTTATGACCAATACAAAAACAAAAATAGCGGTACGGAAGTATCGTCCGACCTATCCTCGTCAAAATTGGTAGAAAATTACAATGAATTAAAATAAATATTTATTCCGAATTTGTGGTTATTGGTACAAAATTGAGCATTTTGTAGACAAAATTCGAACAAAAATGGTGGTTTCAGAAGTACTGTCCGGCCGATCAGCACCAAAATCAATAGGTCTGGTCCTTGGCTTCGTAAAAATGTTCGTACCAAATTTCGTGATTATCGAACAAAAGTTGCGACCTGTACCGTGGAAACAAGAAAACGGAATATGACCATTTATGTATATATGTACGAATTTGAGTTAGCGGTGCCAAAATTTTCCTGTGGTCGTGAAACGAAAAACGTACCCACCCCAACCCTGGGGGCTAATACCGCATCAAGCGTAGTAAGTAGATTCTCTAAAGAAAATCTATTTAAAAATATTTCAACAAATAGTAGCTCCGTTAGAAAAAGTCAATTTTCGAAAAATGTAAAATTAGGCAGTCACTAAAATGTTACTGAAATATCGTAATAAATATTTGCTCTGAATTACTTCCTATTGGTCCACAATTAGGCGTTTTATAGGCGAAATAAAAATGAAAATAATGTTACGGGAAGTACCGTGCGATCGATACGCACCAAAGTTTTTAACAAATTATAAAATTTGTTACAAATTTCGAAGCTATGATCGAAAATTGATAATATTATAGCTAAAACAGAAAGAAAATAATTAAATCGGAAGTACCGTAAGGCCAATCCGCACTAAAATTTATATCAAGTTATGATAGATCATAGTGAATTTTTTTCTTTTTAATTTAGTTGCTATTGGTGGAAAATTAGAAATTTTATATCCAACACAAAAATGAAAATAGCTATATCGGAAGTACCGTACAGCTGATCCGCAACACAATCAATAAGTCAGGTCTTTGCTTAGTACTAATGTTTGTTCCTAATTTCGTGACTATCGGATAAAAATTTCGACCTGTAAAATTGGCTCGTGTAATATATATATGAATTTGAGTTATTAGTACCAAAATATTCTTTGAGTTATGAAACAAAAAATGTACCTACTCCCACCACAGGTCGTTCCATGACACCAAGATTAATAAGTAGATTTTCAATAGAAAACCTACTTGAAAAATTTGCTAAAATACATGTTTTGGAGCGTTGAAATTCACAGTCCTTAAGATGAGGCACACCTAGTCTAAATTATGGACGTTTAAGAGGAAAATATACACGACCCGTGTAGAGAAGATAATTATGATACTTGACTCACTAGAGTAATATTGAAAATTTGGTCACATTTTCATCAACCCAGTGGTAAAATATATTTGAGATCGACCCGACTACGGGCCCCCAATAAAGTGACGAGTTCAAGCGAAAGTCTTTAAAATCACTATAGGTCGGCTAAGTTCGATTTAAACAATTAAGAATATAACCCGCAAGACAATTGACGTCGACGGTTTTTTTGCCTCTATCTCAGTCTCTATTGATTGTTGTATCCACTACACTGAGACAAATTTTCGGTACCTTCAGAGATGGTAGGTAGTTAATGTGTCCGACATCACACTAAGATTGGCGAATTCCAGTTCTTAAAACTGGAAGCCATGATGTCACACAACACAAAACCGATTTGCGCCTGGAAACTTGGCTGACCTATATTATTTGAAAGACTTTGGCTTCAAGCTTCAAGCTTCAAGCTATGGCTGAAACTATGGTGGAGAAACGGGGAGGGAAATTCTTGAACGATAGAACAGGGAAACTGGAAAAAAATTTTAGGCACGAATTGCAACCTACATCTGAACTCACATCTGAACTTCCTCTGGGTGGAAATCCTGCTACTGGCCTTGTCAACGGAAGTGTGGTAAACAAAAACAAAAAACTGTTAATCTGAATCATATTTAAAAAATTACTATCGAACAAACATAATTATTATTAACTTAATTTTTATTCCAAATAGTTACTAATTTAGTTATCAGGAAAATGATTCATTTATTCTGGGAATAACTGTGATGATGATGATGATGATGATGATGATAACAAAACAGAGCCACGTCTGATATAATCATGTTGTTTACCTACATATAGTTACAATAAGACTTTTTATGTGTTTATTGGGTCAAATCTCAATAAATGTATTAAAAATGTCTAGAATATCAAGAGGAATATACCTGCAGGATTATTCATGTCATCACGCACCGTAAGGTTGATGTAATATAATTCGTCGTTAAGGTTGCACCAAAATTAAAAAGTAAAATACCTAAATAAAATAACAAAATATACTATATTAAAGAATCAAGATAATATGTGAATATTTTCAAATAAAATGTTCAAAATGACACGTAGTGGTCATAACACAATGCTGAGCTCTTTACAGTGAAACATGGTCCATATTCATACATGTGACCCCACAAGAAATAATCCAACGGACTGAAATCAGGAAATCTTAGCAAAGGTGCCCAAAGAATTCCAACATACTACTGGTGGTCATTTTGAACAATTTATTTGAAAATATTTATTTTACTAATTAATTACAATATCCTGATTCCTTAATTGTGTATTTTATCTTATATAATATAAGCAGCCACTTCTGTAATGCTATCACATGACCATAGTTACAGATATATTTGGCTATGCGAATATTTTAGTTTCAGTCTAACCCTAAATTAATCTTTATTTTCTTCATTGTGCACCCGATTAATTCATAATTTGGACACATTTATGATTTATGATTTACCTAGATCTGTGAATTATTGCTGCCAGTATATTATTACTTACCTATGATTGCTATGCAACGGCATTGGGTACTATCTAGTTTTATACAATACATGTCTGAAAGCAATGTTTATATTGGTATTTTGGGAGCAAAAAGTAGCTCTTATAATTAAAGAATATAACCTCGATGCTCAGTGAATGCGCTTCCATGTGAAAATATGAAGCATATTTTTACATGAAGGCACATTCACATTGCACCGAAGTAAAGGTTACACTTTCTAAATGAAAAGTTAAATTTACCACCATGAAGTGGTTAATATTTTGTTCCATTTTTTATAATTTCTATTTAAAACTCATCATTTAATAGAATTTTAACGTTTTATCGCTTTCTGATCATTAATTGTACAAAATATCTTTCTCAACAAAGTTCAAAAGTGAGTTTACATGAATCGAGAATTGCTCATTTGCTACACTCATTTTGCAAATTCCCTCACACATAAACGCTCACTTTTGAACCTTGCTGAATAATATATTATTATTCATATATTTTAATTTTGAATTTTGGTACGATGTAAATGAAGAATTGTATTACATTTACCTTTCCTTGTTATTCATTTTATCACGCACCATAAAGTTGATTTCCTATGATGCGTGATAAAATGAATGACCCTGTACAAAACATTCATGCCAAACACTAAACTGAGGTGGTAATAAGGGTCAGAGGTAGAAAAGGTGTTATTACAAAATAATTTGGGGATGTTGGACTATATCTGAATTGCTAAAATCGTACCAAAACTCGTTCTAGAAAATTGATGGTCATTGAAAATCAAGTTCATCTTCACCCATCAATCAGCCACCAGATAACTTGTCAATTGAACTATAATTCAAACCAACTTTAGAGTCCCTAGAATTCTCTGTAAGTTACGTAAGGACTTGAAAATAGAAATTTTTTTAAAAACTAAAAACTATTTTCAACTTTAGCAAAAAGAACACCCGAAGCTCAATAAAGGTATATATCTCCATGTCCATTGAAAAAAAATCAATTTCTACTATTCTCTGGCAAGGTTTCATGTCACTATTGCATTAAATTACTAATTAATTAGTTAACGCAAACTTTTTAATCACTTAACAATAAATGGAAAATTTTGATGAAATGCTCGCAAATAACAAAAAACCATAATCTGATCAGCAAAACTTAAGGCAAGTCAATAGCATTTTTACAATTATTTTAACCAATGAAAATGAATCGCGCAACAGACAGATTTCACAATACCAAATGATGTAATTTAAAAACAGAAAAATAGTTATGTGCGATACAAGTGGAAAAATTAGGTGATTTTGATACAAGTGTGAATTTTACAAAACGAGCCAAAGGCAAATGCTGCAAAACACGAGTATCAATTAGCTATTTTTTACAACACCCACTCCCCTTCAAAAAAAGAGACAAACATTTGTTGGTTTTAGAATCATATAATACTGAATAATTTTACTTTTTTTTTAAAACCACAAAGTCTTTGCACCCTTCAATCATTATTGAAAATTTTTTTTAGAATAGAATATCTACATTATAAATAAGTGGAGTCGTTTTTTTCTGGCCATTTTATGCCATAATTAACCAATCAATTTCTTCCATATTTTGAATGATGGTGTATTCTAAACCCCAGGTGGTTTTTAAAACAAAAAAATTGAAAAATTTTCTTTTTGAGGTACAATTTGACTTTGAAATTTTGATGTACACAACTTGATGGATGTTTGTGGTAGGGTACATGATTGCATGGCCAAGGGGTACACGTTTGCACAGTGGGACAACCTTCAGTTGTTGTATTTAGTTGTTAATGTCTCTCCCAGTAGAGATGAATAAGCTTTAACATTATCGTGTCAACATATAAAGACCGTACTTGAAATTAAAAAGCTACCCATTAAAAATCTTTCTTACATTTGAAAAAATTGAAGTTTCATTTTGCAATCTATATTCTGAGAACTGTAATTCAATTCAAAAGTTACGGTTCTTTTAAAAGAAGTTCTTAGTTCAACTTTATGGTTTTGGTTTAGTGTTAATTCTAAGATGGGAAAACATGAAAAATTGACAGCTTTAATAAGTTAAAAATTTTTCAACAAAAGTTTCAGTTCTGAACCTGTTCTGTTCAAAAGTTAGTTTTCAGTTATACTTAAGAGATTTACTTCAGTTTCAGTTCATCAATGGTAAAGCTTTAACAACTGAGAACTTTAATGAGTTAAAAAGTTATCAACAAAGGTTTCAGTTCTGAACCTGTTCTGTTGAAGGTTAGCTCTCAATTCTGTCTAAGGGAATTATTTCAGTGTCAATTCTTCAATGAAAAAACTTGAAAAACTGACAGCATTAGTAAGTTAAACATTTTTCAAACAAAGTTTCGGGTTTTGACTAGTTCAGTTTGAAAGTTAGTTTTCAATTCTAAGAGATTTATTTTAGTTTTAATTTTTCAGTTGGAGAGTTGGATGAATTGAGAGCTTAAGTTACAAAGTTTTTAACCAAAGTTTCAGTTCTGAACCAGTTCTGTTTGAAAGTTAGTCCTCAGTTCTGTCTAACAGATTTATTCTAGAATAAATTCTTCAACAGCAGCTTTAATGAATTAAACATTTTTCAAAAAAGTTTTGTTCTGGACCTGTTATGTTTGAAATTTAGTTCTCAGTTCAGTTTATGGAATTTATTTCAGTGTCAATTTTTCAATTAGAAAACTTAAAAAACTAAAAGCTTTAATAAAGTACAAAGTTTTCAACAAAAGTTTCAGTTCTGGACCTGTTTGGAATGAAAGCTGGTCCTCGATTCTATCTGAGGTAATTATTTCAGTATCATTTCATCAATGGGAATGCTTCAACAACTATCTTTATTCTGTGAGCTGGATTTGAGTTCAAAAGTTGTAGTTTATTGAACCTACTCATTTAAAAGTTAGTTCTCAGTTGTTCTTTAGGGTTGTACTGTCAGTTCTGAGAAGTAAAAACTTGAAAAATTAAGTTCTGTAAACAAATTGTGGGGACATTACTCGTATGAGGTTTTAGGGGCTCGCAACCCTTGATGACAATCACCACCCAAAAGTTGGCAATTAATTGTCTCAATGACCTTACACACTTGTGCGTTTATATGTTCATACCTGTACGTACGTACAAGTAAGATACATTGCACGGGCCGCAATCAATCACCTGATAACAATCTTGGTGATGTCACAGCCTGATACCAAATGCGTTGCGTCATTTCTTATCACCTCAACAAAGACAGGAAACGATGTAAAGGATGACATAATTACATACGTATACGTACATATGTGTGTCTGAGTGCATGCACCAAATTTGGTACATAAACTCTCAAAACTGGCTACAAAATTGCCTGTGTTTGCTGAGGATTTGGCTCTCCCATGCTTTACAGTATGAAGTGGCAGAACACGCAATATCTGTTGAAGACCTTCTTCGTGTGAATATCTCTCACAACAAGGTATTCCACAAAATTAAAAACTTTGCCCTTAAAATTTTCAAAAGTGAGAGGTTCCAATGAAAGTTGGTTTTCAGTTTTTCTTTGGAGTTTTTGCTAAAATTTTCAGTTATTGGCCTGTGTAGGTAGGTGCTACCTACATGGGGTTCATGGAACCTAAGAGGGAGACAGTGGTTTACGTGCGGGGCGACCAAATTATTTCTCGGTACCGGTAGCCAGCTGGTTTAAGATGCCTTACCGTACACTAAGCGTACTTCCTAACTGGGGCAATTGTCCAAAGGCGATGCGGTACCATATACGGACCGCAGCTCGTATACTGTCAGTGAATATGTAAATATTACATACTCACTTGCCTCAGTTTACTGCCTCAACGGTAAACACAGAAACGCATCGTCTGTATGAGTGCATACAGACGATGTACTTTGTTTAACGTGCAATGCACAATTAGTATGGGTCGCGGACTTTGGTCTGCAACCCGTCTGTTGACGCAGGGCCGAGCCCTGAGGGAGCCAAAAAGGGAAACGTCCCCATAGCCTGTTCTGGTGAAAATTTTTTCATTTATCTAATGAATATTTAATGATTTTTGGCTTGAACCCGTCCGAAGGACAGGTCGGTTGCTGGTTAATTAAATAATTTTACTAAAAAAAAAGCAATTGAGTGGTGTGAGAAAATCAACTTGAAAGTGCGTATGAACCAAACAATATTTTTGAGCAACACCCTTTCCAAAAATATGTTTTTTCACGTGCCTTAATGGAATAAAACTTAGCAAATTTCAATACGATGTCAAAAAATTATCTTCTGCACATATGCACTTGCAGCTTGAATTTCTAGCACATCTCAATAAATTTCTTGATCGGTTTGATTAAATTCTCACATAGGTTGGCTACTTTCTCAGTTATTATTATTTCTTGCTAGGATTTTTTTTTAGGGGGAAATGAGGGTGGTGAAAATTAATTTACAAATAAAATAAACAAATAAACATTCAAGTCAATTTTAGAAAAAATAATTATTTCTTAATTTTAAATTTGTTTGCGATCTGGTGGATAATTTTTAATTTTCTGTGAAGTTTGCGAGGAATGAGGTGATTTTTGGTTAAAAAAAAGTACAAAATTATTTATTCTTGAAAAAATTTAAAACTTTTTTCCTGCTGGAAGTGTGGAAAATGTAAAATGATTTTTTGGTTTTAAAAAAATATAATTATTATCATTATTATTATTATTATTTGGATGAAAAAAAAAAATTGGATGACAGTGGGGGGCGGTGGTGTTGCAAAAAATAGTATGTGACACGTGACATATGTGCAAAGTAATCAATTCTAATCGATTCCTTCGGCTCGTACTGCAAAATTCACGTATAAAAATCACCTACTTTTTGCACCTGTATCACAAATAACTAGTTATTTCGCGTCGTATTGAAATTTGCTAATTTTTGTTCAATTAAAACGAATTTTCCGCTTGGTGTTGCCAAAACCAATTTCTAAGTACTTTTTTTTTAAATGTTCGAATAAAATACAACCGCTAAATTGGTTGTGTTTACGTTACAATGTATTCTTTTATTCGCATCAACGCAAAAGTACAGATACTGGTTATGCTAATTAATTAAAGAAGCACACTTATTTTTGGCCAAGTGATAAAAATCAAAAATTAAGAAACAAATGACTCGGTAAGATGATTATGCCAGCTTAACTTTCACAGAATTACACAATATTTACATTTGTAAGTTCAAAATAAAAAAAATTTGAAAACTATAACACAGTTTTCACATACCTACTCACCAAAATATTCCAACGTTATACGTTTTCGTTAATTTTGTTTTACTGATATACTTATGCAAAATAAATTCACAAGAAACCTTCTTATTTTTAATTTTAGTTATTTTATTGAATTTTCGATTTAAATGAGAGGTTTAACAGGGGCAAATCCAGAACGTTTCCACAGAGGATGACCAAGTTAAAAGCCACAATCAATTTAGATCTACTTGTCTCACTCACGATATTCCGCTTAGTGATCAGATTAGCAGATTTTCACCGGCAAAATTACTAGCAGTAATCCTCCAATAATGAACGTCAAAAATTCAGATAAATCGAAATCACGTAAACTTTCCAATCAATTAATTTTCACGGGGGGTAGAAAAATGACGTTCAAAATACGGAGAAATTAGCACATTGGCTAAAAATAATTTTTCCTGAAATTTATTCGCGAAAATATTCCTTACCTATCTATCTTTTTTCTCTATTTTTAAATCGTTTGATAAACACGAAAATAGGTGGAAAGTAGTTTAAAAATAATAAAAGAATAGTAAACAACAAGAAAGCACGTGTGGCCCAAAGCCACTGACGTAGTTCCACCTCGACCTGTTATGTAATTTGATCAAACGTGGAGATTTATTTGCTTACGTTAATTGCAAAAATTGCTTTAATATGTTCGTCAAAAAGCACCAGTCGGAAAAAAATGACTGTAAGCACCTTGTAAGTATAGAATTAAGGCATCTAATGCAAGCTTTGCAACGAGAGTAACGTCATGCTGAAAATTAGGATTTATCAAATAAGTAAAATAACGGTAACATATGATGAAATTTCTCAGAACTTACCGAGGCAACACGAAAACCCTGCTAAAATAAAAGAACACCATGAGCTAGCAAGGGGCCATAACGGAAATAATTCAGAGAAAAATAAATTATTAATTTTGAATTTTATGAATGTGTCAAAAATTATTATTTTTTTGTGAAATGAAAAAATTATTCAAAGTTCTAACGAACACAATTTTAGGAAATAATTCAATTCGATAGTTTTCTTTCCTACAGTGACGAGAATTGTGGATTATATATATATATATATATATATAAAAAAACAACACTTATAAGGGAAAAAAGTATCCCTCATTGCCAAATGAAGTATAGTGCAGTTGTCTACGTTTCGATTACGAAAATATTAGCGGAGATTTTAGTGTCCGTGTTCAAATCTAGTGTACAACGGGTGGGGGGGGGGTGAAGGAAAATTGACTTTTTTCTGAAATCGTGCTGGGTTTTAGGTAAAAACAAGTGGTTTTCTCGATGAAGGTTAGAAGATGAATTTCTCAAGACTATTATCAGAAGGGTAAGAGAGGGAAAATCACACTGAATAGCTAATAAGTTGAAAACAAATTGACCAATCAAAACCAAAATTGGTAGGTCTGATCCTGGTATAAGAGGTATTTTTTGTACCAAATTTTGTGACTACTGAAAGATAATTGCAACTTTTTTTGAGATAACATGAAAAATTAGCACCTCGAACAGCCCCAGGGATTGAACCGTAGTACCAATAGGAACCAAATTTGGAATCATATTAGACATACTTCAAATTAATACTTGTACCAAATTTTGTGACTATTGCTTGAAAATGACTCCTTTTAGAGCCATTAATCTGCCAAAACAGTAACAAAATCGCTCCTATCAAACGTACCGTAAAGCCTATCCGCACCAAAATTGGTAGGTACTGTCCTTGACCAGAATCCCATGCGTATACCATATTTCAGGCCTATTTATTGAAAATTGCGACCTGTACGCTGTTCAATATAAAATGCAGATAAACTGACCTAGCAGACGAACTATACGCCCGATTCAGACCAAAAACAAAAGGATTCTTCCTTGAGTGAATTGAAATATGTGTTTCAAATTTCAAAACCATCCGGTCAAAATTACGCATGGAAATGCACTCAACGCAAAAGTGAGTACATAAAAAAAAAAAGAATTTTCAAAAATAGTGTCAAAATGCTCAGAAAATCATGAAACGAAAAATGTACCCACTCCCACCTGTAGGTCCGAATTCTGAGGAAATATTAATAAAAGTTTTTTTTTTTTTTTTTAAATTTACTTTAAGTTTAAAATCTACTTGAAAATTTCAATATTTACCCGAATGTTTGTTATAGAAACCAACCTGAAACCATGCAGGTGGTGGTTAGACATCATTGAACAATTTTTACTGGAACATTGAAGTGCCTTATTTTTATTTTTAATCAAATAAATTCACAAATTTATTCATCGAAGAAAGTAATTTTCAATAGAAAATCTGATGAATTTTACTGCCCTTTTAAATAACGTAGGTACCTAAAATTTTGCAAATTTTTTTGCAGAATTTTGTAAATTTTACGGAATCATGTAGTTTTTACACAAATATTGAAAAATTTATTGCATTTTGGTAAAATGCAACCAATTTTTAGTAGCCTTTCTACTTTAAGTATTTGAAAAATTTTTCCAATTCAATTCGACAACATGTTTTCGTCCATGTCCGTCATAATTATTCAGTATTGTGATGTTGGTTTGAGAAATTGATTTATATGGCTCCAGCATGTTTTTTGGGAGTTTAGGGGATGTTAAATCACCCAAAACAGTCTCCTACGCACGCATCTGATCCTCCTTAAAAGGGATTAATTGAATGGACAACATGTCTTCGCATGCTTCATTGAGCCGCTACTATCTTTCTGAAAGGGATGATCATAGGCGCTAACTTGGCCTTTTTGGGGGAGAAGTCAGTAATATTTAGGGAAGCCCAGCTCACTCCATAATTTTTTAAATTTTAGTTCTTTTATAATTTAAAATTTACTCTTAAGGTTGAATGTAAACCAAACTATTTTCACATTTTGTCTTCAAACTACCCCCTCCCGAAAAAAAAGAAAATAAGTCATCTAACTCTTTTTTTAGGGCATGTAAAATTTATTGCAGCATCTCTTTGTTACATAAATTGTTAAATGAAAATTTTTTACCATAGTTTATATGAAAATGTTTTTGTTTTTCAGGTAGCATATCAAATTCAACTTCACACCTTCTCTCGCATCCTGATATCAGTATTTTGGATATATAATTGGATTGGTAAGTTTACTTTCAGTGTATGTAGCCTATTATATAAACATCAGTAGCCTACTTGTTCAAAGTATTTAAAAATTCGTATATCTTAGGAAAATTTCTCCGAATCGAACCATATCATTTATTTATACATATCATTGTTCTAAATCAAATTTATGATGATAAAAATCATTTTAATTAATTTTGAATGATTAGATAGCTGATTGTCGTGATTTATATTCGGCTTGAAAAGCCCGCTTTGCTTGCATTGCTGAACTTCGATCTAGTAGTTGGATCAGTACGGATGATAATGAGTTAGTTTGATTTCGTGAAGAAAAGAAAATTTGAACTCATTTGTTATGTGTTTAAAATCTCCACTGATTTTGAAGATTTTACGGAAATAAATTCGAGTTACTTATTGAACTTCCTGTTCGTGAATATATTCCTAAATATTTCATTAACTTTGGAATAAATAGATTTACTTAGATGTCCAAATAATTGCAACATTTTTATTCAGTGCATCTGATTCAGGACCTGAAGGGGATCATGCTCTCTGGCCATATATATCACTTAGTAGAGAAAGTCAGTGCACTAATCCGTGCGAAAACGTTTTTTTATGGCTTAAGAAAAAACAAAGTCTTGGTGTTATGCGAAAAACCGTTACTTAATAAATTACCTTAAAAATGAATTTTTTTAAAATTCGCTTTTACGAGTGTAAAATATTTTTATAAATTAAAAAAATAATCACCATTGAAAATCATTGTGAGTATAGGACAGGGGTCGAATTCTTGGTCGTAAATGTCCTAAAACAAGAAATAGTTACATGTTCGAAAGAAATGAAATTTTAAGGATGGCTTTAAGATATAAAATAAGTCAAATAACAAAAAGTTTGAGTCTTTATAAGCCAAGAAAATTGAATAAAAAGATGAAGTCATGCACCAAATTGGTTTAATTTAATATTATCAATGAACTTTACCCTAAATACAATTAATTAAAAGTACTCATTTTCACGAATTTACTGTTTTTGAGCCTTATGATTACGTAGTTATCTTCAGGGAAAAGATTACTCATAACATAATATTAAACCCACTTGATTTCTGATCCAATCTTCTTCTTTAATTTTATCGGCTTCTTACGACCCAAACTTCTTATTCTTAAGCTCATTTTATTTTTTGAAACCTCTAAAATTTCGTTTATTTCAAAAAAGTTGTTATCTTTTGAAATAAAAATATTAAGACCAAAAATCCGTGAGAAAAGGCATATTTCCTATCCATTTCTAGGGTCTAATGGAATGAGTACAGCGGCCATACTGAAACCGACCGAATTGTGCCTCTAGTATATTTACATGTTCGATATTCGAAAGCTCACACTCATAACTTCCGCCGCAGTTGTCGAAAATTAAACGTAAGAACAAACCCTCTATACAAGTTAAAATGATTACAATAACCAAACCATAATACAGCGCACACCGGTGGACTTATACTAACTTCTAGATAGCTACAAAATGGAAAGTGAAGGTAGATGAATTCATTTCATATACTTAGTTGTACTAATTTAAGGACCAAATCTTCAGCCTTTAAAATCCCATCTATATGATGAAGCTGGCCCTGAAATACGCAAATAAAAAATTTGTTGTGATTAAAAACCTGCATATCCGGAATCATCAGAAGTTCAGAGGTTGTCCAGGGTTGCCCTTTGAATATTATGTTTCGTACATGGAATAAATGAAGTATTACCCAACTCCATTAAAAAAAGTCAGAAAATCAGAAAATAACTTGAAAATCCATTTTTGCTTTTACGTAATCCATCCAGATGGGACAATATCCATTTCTAAACTTCGTTTCATACCATTATAGACAATAATTACAGTAAAACACATATACAGATTGGATTTAGAATACAGATGTTCCTGGGCCCAGAATGAAAAACTTAGTAACAACTTTCACAGCACTGGATTTGAGAAAAGTTTAATTTTTTTTAAATTTGTAGTGTCCGGATACATTTTACCTGCTTGAGTAGATTATGGAAGATCCTAATTTTCACACTATGCTTATTTGACTAATTTTGTAGAACTAATTATTCAAATGTAATGAGAATCTCCGTAACACTGGTATTTTCATTTAGAATTCAGGTGTGAAATTTGGCATTGATTTTTAGTAACAGACTATAGTTTTTCTACATTTTATTTCGTATTACATTCATGGTTTTCTTGTTTTATAATACGGGGTTATAACGAAATTGAATAATTTCCAGTCGTGTACCTGGAAAAATTCTGTAATCATGCCCATATATGGATGTTTGTGAAACTGCGTTCAGGTATATAGATGTTTCGCAATTATTTCCAGTGTGATAAATAATTATAATGAAGTCTCACATTGTTTTACAGTTTCCAAATTTTATACATTATTCACTGGTATGAAAAAAATCCATAGTCTTCGTTGAGTTCCTCCCTATGGTAATTTGGATTTTCAAACTTGGCATTTCCAGAGCAAAAATTTCCTGAATCCAATAACTATTATTACATTCTCTTCATTTAACAAGTCCTATATTATGATGGTGTGGAACAAAGTTAATGTTTCTTTTTTTTTCTCACCTATGAGAATAATCTTATTCTGATGACAAAATGAAGAAATTAGAGATTTTTCAAGTTTCTGGTTTTTGATATGAGTAATTGTGATAGTTTTTTTCATAATAGTTCCACACAGTATGTTAGATTGACGTTGGAGACTAATAATTTTGTTGAAAGCAGCTTTGTAACTCTTGTTAGGATAGTTTATTTCACAAACATTAGAGTTTTTAAAATTTGTTATTTCCAGATACATTTTACCAAATTGCAAAGTTTTTACAATATGATGATTCTCAATTTATAGAAATTTGTCTAATTAATGTGGAATAAATTACAATAAATTTAATAGGTATCTCTCAAACTGAATTATCTCCATTCACTATTCAAGGATGAATTTTTATTTTGGTTTATGGTTAGGGACTATTATAATTCCAGTTTGGGTAATACTGACAATAAATTCTAGCATATGTTTACAGTTTTTATACTTTCGACTGCTAATATGGAGAAAATGTGCTTTCCTTTTTTTTTTTCCTTATAATATGGAATTTTGATCCATGTGCAGTTCCGGGTCTAGTAAAACCTTTATCCTAAATCCAATCTGTACGTGTGTTCGACTGTGATCACTGTCTATGATGGTATGGTACAAAGTTTAAAAATGGATTTTGTCCAATGTGGATAGATTAGGTAACAGATTATGTAAAAGCAAAAATGAATTTTCAACTTATTTTCAGATTTTCTTTCCTTTTTTAACGGAGTTGGGTAATACCTCATTTGTTCCATACTATGGGGTTATATACTCATGAGATAACCATAACATTCAAAAGGCAACTCTGGACAACGTCTGATGATTCCAGATATTCAGGTTTGTAATCTCATCGAATTATGAAAATATGTGTATTTCTAGACCGTTTCAACATATAGACGGGATTTTAAAGTTTGAAGGTTTAGTCCTTATATTAGTACAACTAAGTATGTGAAATGAATTCATCTACCTTTACTTTCAACTTTGTGGCTACTTAGAGGCCAAACTATGTAATATTTTGTGTGGATAGTTACAGCAATAAAAGCATATATAAAGATTATGTTGTTTAATCTTGCTCTCATCATGACTCAAATAATCAGTATACATTTTATCAACAATTAATTGAAAACTTTTTGGTAAATTTTTAGGGTTATTTGAAAAAGACTCGAGTTGTTTATAATTTGTTTTATCATAATGATACCTTGTTTTTATACTATTGCCACAAAATATGACATCATTTGGTACCAGACCCATTGGGATTGGTTTTATCGGTTGTTGTTATCAGCTATGATTCGGTGCTATTCTGTAAATATTAGGGCAGTTAAAGAGTATTACGTTTTTACATTTACAGAATTGCTCCGTGAAATCCGTTCTACACAAGCAAAGCTAATTTCAAATTATAAAATAAAAACGTGTTTCTTAAAAACTCGTGTGGAATACCTTGTCGTGAGAGATATTCTCACCAGAAGGAAATTCTACAGAATTTAAGCGTGTTCAGCCACTTCGTACGTAAGTACGGGTAAGCCAGAACCAGATTCCTTACGAGCGTACATTCGGGCTAGGTAATTTGCCCGGCTGTCGTCTCCCCTACGCCTCGATGGTTGGTTTTTGGTATGGGCGTAGGGATGATGACAGGAGTGAGGGGGCAGTGGACGTTTAAACCGTGGCTTCTTTAACATCGGAGAGTTCGAATTCCCTGATGTCCAGGTGGCCATCTTTGACTTTTCATTCGCGGCCCTCTTGGCCGTAAACAAGAATCTCATCGGCTCCTGTTTTTCCTCTAGGGTTGACTCCGGCTTTGGGGGTTCCACAGTTGGGGTTGACTCCTTTGGCAACCGGGGAGGAGAGATTATCGGAGGCAGTGGAGATGTCATCTCTGCTAGGACATTGTCTACAGGAGGAGCTGTGTCCATGAGCAGCTCCTCCTTGATCCAGTCCAGCTCCGTCTTCTGTTCCGTCTTCTGCTGAGCAGTTTTCCGAACAGTCTGGTAGTTGGCAGACTTCAAGAAATTGGTTGGCAGCGACATAGGAAACAGATTGCAGGAGAAGAAAGAACCAAAAATATCGTTCAGAAAACACGTCTAAGATCTAAGACAGTTCTAAAATGGGTGAATTTACTGCTATTTTTGATTTACCATTACACTTTCGTTTTAGCTTTTTCCCATCTTCTTATCAGCATGTAGAGGGGATAGCGCTTAAATTTCTTGGCCGTATGCAAGTTTTCCGGTTAAGTTCTGATCAGTTTAAGCAAAGTTATGCCTGGAATAAACTTAGAGAATATATTTTTCGAATTTATTACAAAGGAATCTCCGCTTGTGACGTCACAACGTTGAGATTATCTTTGTGTTTGACAATAAACGCACGTTGCGATGTTTATTTCCGTATCGCACGTGGATTTGTTTATTCCTATCGTTTTCTTTTTGTTGGCATTCCTCATTTGCTTATCTCTGGAGTTTCATTTGTTTCATAGAATTCCAATTTTCGTCACATATTTTTTAGCGGGTTTAAACTTACGTAGCAGAAATTACTTTTTCGGAAATAAATTTTATTTTCTTCGCATTAACCTTTCAGACTTGCGAGAAGGATGGGAATTTTTACATTTTTTACTGCCTAGGGGCCTGCCTCTTGTTCGTGGGCTTATGGGGGGCCTCCGGATCGAATGTTTTAGTGGTAACATCGTCCGAAAATCTTACAGACTTTTTTATCTTTTGTGTTTTCTCTAATTGTGAATTTATTATTTCACATTTTTCGACGGATTCTTCTGTGTTTGTTGGTGAATCCGTCTGTATATTTTCTACGTTCTCCCTATGCAACCTTTTTATTCTTTTATCGTCACTTACCATGTATGCAGGCTTCAATCTGTCAATTAAAATTGTTCAAGATTTGCCTGCAATGAGTATCACAAAGTTCTTTTCATTTTGTGATACTACTTTGTAAGGACTGGCATATAGTTTCTCCAGCGCAGATCTCATTTTTTTGTCTCTAACAAATACATGTGAGGTATTGGTCAAGTGTTTCCAGATGTAAATCTTGGGCTGGCCATGGCAAGCTGCCTGTTTTAGGAAATTATTGGCATCGTTTCTTATATTTTGTACCATGATTTCGGGGCTAACTTCCTTCGATTCTGTGAAGAAGTCCCCTATGAGGCATAGCTCTTCGCCAAATGCTAATTGCGCTGCAGAATGACCTCTATCCGTTTGTATGGCAGATTGAAGGCCTAAGAGGATGGTAGGGAGTACTTCTACCCATCTCTTTGTATCATGTGACATGATAGAGGCTTTGAGAGCTCTATGCCATCTCTCAATTTTGCCATTGGCTTGAGGATGGTAAGCTGTGGTGCAACTGTGTTGAACACCAAGCTTATTAGACAGCTCTTTAAAGAGCGAGCTCTCAAATTGGCGACCTTGGTCCGTAATTATGACTTCTGGTACGTCATACCTCGCAATCCAGGTATCATATAACCTGGCAGCTACAGTTGGAGCTGTCATCTCATATAGAGGAATTGCTTCTGGCCATCGTGTTGCCCTGTCTATTATCGTTAACAGGTATCTGTGTCCTTGAGATGGTGGCAATGGGCTCACCAAATCCATGTGTACGGTTTTAAACCACTCTGTCTGTTTGAAGGATTTGAGGGGCAAGAGAGTGTGTCTTCCTACTTTGGACTCTTGACAGTTCAGGCAACTGTGAGCCCATTTGTTGCAGTCAGACTTCATTTGTGGCCATACAAACCTTGCCGATATCATATTAGCACTACATTTTGGCCCAGCATGTGACAGATTATGTACACCGTTGAAAGCCAATCTGCGATATTTTACCAGTAGAAATGGCCTATTCTTACCTGTACTGATGTCACATGTTAATAAAACATCAGTACCTGTAATTTTTTGCTGTCTCAATTTGAGAGTAGTATCATCGTTCGATAACAACTCTTGCAATTCTGCATCCTTAAGCTGTGCTTTAGCTATTTCAGCATAAGGCAATTGGACAGGATTTGAGATAGCTTTGATTCTACTCAAGGCATCAGCTGGAGTGTTATGTTCTCCACTTATATACTGAATGTCGGTAGTCAATTGACCAATATAGTCTAATTGTCGTGCTCTTCTCGGCGATGCCGGTTCTGCTTTTTGTGTGAAGGCATATGTTAGGGGTTTATGGTCAGTATACACAGAAAAACATCTACCCTCTAATTGGTGCCTGAAATGCTTCAACGCAGCAAAAATTCCTAGCAATTCCCTATCTTTTGTGCTATAGTTCTTTTCTGTTTTTGAGAGCTTCCTCGAGAAGAAAGCTAGTGGTAACTTCTTGTTGTCTTTGTCAAGTTGGTACAGAGTTGCACCAATAGCAAAATCAGAGGCATCGGTAGTCACGCATAACGGCAGACTTTCATCTGGATGAGCCAATAGAGTTGCATTTGCCAGTGTATCTTTGATCTTCTCAAAGGCCTGTTCGGCTTCTTCATTCCATTCGAGTGGAGTTTTATCTTTCTTTTTACTTGTCTTAATTAGTGCAAACAGCTTACTTTGTTCAGCTGCTGCATTCTTCATGCAACGTCTATAGAAGTTCACCATCCCTAAGAAATGCCTGAATTCAGCGACATTTGAGGGTTTCGGGAAGTTCAATATTAGCTCTACTTTGGTCTTCAAGGGGGAAATGCCTTTGGTCGAGACTTTGTAGCCAAGGAAGTCAATTTCAGTCTGTCTGTATAAGCTTTTACCTATGTTGATAGTAAGCCTGGCAGCGTGTATACGCTGTATGACGGCTCTTACATTCTCCTCGTGCTGTTGCTCACCGCCTTCAGAGCAAATGCAGATATCATCCAAGTATGTATATGCAATGGCAATTCCCTAAACAGTTCATTGATAAATCTCTGAAAAGTTTGTGCTGAGTTGCGAAGTCCAAACGGCATTCGAAGGTATTCGAATAGTCCAAAGGGGGTTATAACCGCTGTCTTTGGTACATCCTGGTCAGTCATAGGAATTTGGTGGAATGCCCAGTTGATGTCAATTTTGGTGAACATCGTTTGACCCTTCATATTTGCATTAAAGTCCATTATATTGGGGACTGGGTAGCAATCAGGAACTGTTTTGGCATTTAAATCCCTGTAGTCTCCAACAATTCGCCTCTCTCCACTTGCTTTTTTGGTCATGTGGATAGGGGAGCTCCATGCGCTTTTTGAAGGGTGACATACGCCATCCTCAATAATGCGGTGGAAGTACTCCTGTGCCGCTTTGAGTTTGTCAGGCAGTAACCTTTGTGCTCTAGCATGGCAAGGCGGTCCTTTAGTTTCTATGTAATGAATTGTGTCATGTTTATAGGTAGGATGCCTACAAATTGATGGTTGAGTGACTCCAGGATAGTCAGACAGGATCCGTAAGAGTTGTCTGTCAACTTTTGTACAGCTGGATATATTTGTGTCCAGTCTGTAAGCATGCGTTTTGCCATCCAAACAATTTTTAGATTCACTATCGATCAATTTGCCTTTTTTGAGGTCAATGATCAAGGAAATCTGCACCCAGGATCGGGTTTGGAACATCATCAACCATGAAGGACCACGTCATATTTTCCTTAAGTCCGATGTCGACTTTGCTGGTCTCAAGTCCGTAAACTGGAAGGTTTTGACCATTCACAGTACGGAGATTGTATTTTGGAGGAAGTACTTTTTGGTTTCTACTTGCTGGCAATATACTCAAGTCTGCACCTGAGTCTATCAAGTACCATCTCCTATTAGTACTGTCCTTTATGAACAGATGGCATGAGTGTTTTTCTGAGGGGTGTTCAGCCACATAGATAGCCCCTCGTTCTAGTTTGATTCCTCCTTGGTATAGGATTTGCCCCACCACTTGCACCTGTTGCTGCATTTGGTGGCCTCTGTGCCAAACCTATTATGAAAGAAACAACTCTTTTCATCCCAATTTCAAGACTGGTTTTTGGGTGATGATGTTCTCAGGGGAATTGAACTCTGACCCCTGTTGTTGGAACTTGATCTGCAGTCTCTGGACTGGGACTGTCGTCCTTTGATATTGCTACTGTTGTTGTTGTTGTTTCTTGACTTATATCGTGGTTGCCAGCTACTATTGGGTTTTGTTGAGCCTTGGCTTTTGTTCCTCTTTACTTCCTTGGTCAACTGAGCTATTTGAGCTCGAAGTTGAGTGAGTTCACTAGTCTCTATAGATACTGCACTTACCATAGGCTTTGACCTGGTATATTCCAGCGCATTATCTGCTGATTTCGCAAGGAAGTCCAAGTCTGCGGATGTATTTATCACGGTCGAACCTACGGCGGCTAGGCATTGCACAACACTTTGAGGGAGTTGTTTGCAAAATTGGTTGCCTATGACAGAAGGGGCTACGATATTTTCTGCCTTCTGCCTCAATTTTGCAATGAAGATTGAGGGTTTGTCGTCCCCCATCTTCATACCACCCATCACATCATTAATGATTTGGTTTTTTGTTTTTCCAAACACATTCTTTACCTACTTGATGAACCAAGCATATTTATCATCTTCTGTCGAAGGGGATTCCATAATATCCGGAATGTGGCAGATTATCTGAGGGGGCATGCCTCCACAGATGTGTAGATACCGCTGGTTCAGGGTTATGTTCTTGGTCTTGAACCTGCCTGCCAAGAGTGTCAACCACAAGTCTACCTCATTGGGCAGAAATTCCGGTATCTCTATCCTCTGTCTATAGAAGTTGGGATTTTGCCCTGGCTGCAATTGCAAAAGTTGCATAATCTGTACCAAGACTTCGGGTGTCAGCTGTTGCTGACTACTACCTCCCTGCGATGGTTGTGGTTTTTTGTTTTGGTGGTACGACCATTGCTGTGTCTTTCTGATGACAAGTGTATTCCACAGAACTACTTTCTCCCTTGCTGGTCGAAAACACTGGCTCCTGTGTTTGTAGGACAGGTGTTTTTGGGTCAGAACTTTGGCTTAAAGTTCGCTCACTTCTCAATGTTTTTACTGCTAATTGATCTTTATTTATTGCAGCTCCCAGTCGTGCTAATTCTGGGTGTTGAGGGCCTTCTTTCAGATTTGGTAAATTCTTGGAGTGTCGAGTCAAAGTTGGGGGGGTTGGGGGATGAGTCCAACCTTCTTCCTCCAGGTCTACTGTCTGGTTTCTCTTTGTTTATATATTTTAAAGAGAGGGGTGTAAATTCCCACTTCAGCAGACTCGACTTCAACAACCTAAAAGGTGTCTGAGTCTGTAAAAAAATTTTATTTGCTGAGCAAGCAAGTTTCTCACCAGCGCACTGCGCCAAGTTTTTGTAAAAGCACAATGTGCCCAAGGATATTTCATGACGTAGCCAAAATTCACGTTGGGGTCACCACTGTGGAATACCTTGTCGTGAGAGATATTCTCACCAGAAGGAAATTCTACAGAATTTAAGCGTGTTCAGCCACTTTGTACATAAGTACGGGTAAGCTAGAACCAGACCAAACACTGGCAATTTTAGAGCCAATTTGGGTGGTTTATATACGGCTTATTTACACGCACACAAACACACGTATGTAAGAATATACGTACGTCTGTGAGGGCGGCTAGGTCACATCATCCCCTATCGAGATAAGAGATGGCTGGCTGTTTTGTGTACAGATTGTGACATTGTCTCATTGTGTCCCAATTTGGTACTCGTACATTACCTGCAAGTATATACAGGTAATTACAATCGAACGTAATTTGTGTGTTTAACGTCACAAGGACAATTATTTGCCTGCTCTTTGGGGCGGTGACTGTCGTCGAGGGGTCCGAGCCCCTTTTCCTCATACGGGTGAGTCCCCACAACTCGTTTTGAACCTATTTTATTTTCTACATGTTTTTCCACTTGAACTTTGAGTGAATTTACTGTTGAGGTCAGTTAACTAACATGAGTGTGTAATTGTCTATCGTATGAATATAAATTATATTCTGTATGCTATTTCATATTGGAAAATGTGTTACTGTTCTTAACTTGTAAAGCATCCTATTCAATACCTGTTTTGGCTTTGCCATTCATTACCTATTATTCGATGGTATTCTTGTTTTTAACCGAAGCCTACAGAACGTGAGCTTCTCATATTGACCCGCTTTTCTTATTTCTGTTTCTAGAAGTTTTTCTCATTTCCATGCTGAGTAATTCCGCCTCTAGAATTGAATAGTTTTCTGACGGATTCAAAGCTGATTCGTTGAAAACTGACCGCCCTCATCGCCTTATATGGGGCTTTATCAAAGAATGACACAATTGGATCGTTTCGTTTGTGCCCTAATAGAATATATTTACCCAAAAGAAACAAAACAAAAAAAATGAAAATACTGCTCGTGTAATGCTGCCATAATTATATTTCTTTATTATTTTTGTACTGGTATGTGTACTTGTGTGTATGTAAATACAACTGACAGCTTAAAATATTATACTCAAAAGTTAGAATAATTTTTGAATATGGCGAGCCGGCATCTTGCATACGAATTGTATGCAAATTCGTATCCGTTTCGGAAAGTCGTAACTAATTCGTTTTGAACAGATAATGTTATGACTGGCTTCTGACTGATAAAGAAAACGCAAAACAAATTTTAGTGTAGTGAATGACAGAGTGATTAAGAAATGTTTTCCGTTATTGAAAAAATATTACGGAGGAAGCGCACGTAGGAGTATTTATTTTTATTTACATCTCCCTTTTCTGATGGAGTATTTGCAAAATCGCATTAATAGTATCTACGATTTTACGATTTCATGGTATGAGTCAATCAGAAACGTATATTCCAGTTTTGGAAAGTTCAGCAAGTTTTTTTCATCGAAAGTGTAGAAATATAGAAAATTATAAAAAGCATAACCTCAAAATGATATTGAGGAGGCAATATTGTTATTTTTTAAAATTACTGAGTATTTATATCCGATATATAATTAATGTTTTACAATATGTAAAACTGAAATTGCATCGTAATGTTTCATCCCATTGATTAATCTTTTGTGGGTTTTTTCTTTAGTAGTGGTAATTGGTGTTAACGTCTTCGTCACCCAGGCCCATAAATTTTACCTTATCACCTCGATTCGAGATCGGTAACAGCGGCGGATCGAGAAAGTCCTTTTAATGGGGAAATGACAAAATTTTTGGCGAGTTGAATTTGTTCTTCGCTTCAACTAATTTTTTTACAGTTTTTATCTCAATTCAGGGGTCATATTTCATTTTTTTCTTTCATTTTCCTTTTTTTCTTCATATTTTTTTGGGGGGAAACTTCCCCATTTTCCGCCTGGATCCACCACTAATCGATACAAAATATTTTATCAAAAATTTACTCAACACTATTACCTTACCGTTTTTCTTCCCTATTTCTCTTCAATATAATTAGCCTAACATTAAAAAAAAAACTTTTTCATCAAAAGAGAACAGTTCGGCAAAATCGCTTTCTCGCCCTTGTCATCAAAAACACTTTCCAATTCTTTCAGTAGAATATAATATATCTTTCGAATCATTCATAAATTGCTCTAAAATAATACAATTTCAACATTTGACACTGACTTTAATTTTCTTCACTTCCAGTGCTAGATATTTCAAGAAACGACGATAGGCGAATTTTAGCCTATTTTATTATTTCCCTTAGAGCCAAGATGAGGCAAACTTGGACGTCAATCATAACTTTATGTTTTCTTCGACATATGTATTTTCTAACTTCAGAAGGCGTTGTCCCTGCTGGCAAATTCATTGTATGGTTTCTGACAGATAAGGAAGTGACTTTTAGTTGGAAAAAATAGAACTATTCTCGATGTCTAATTGACCACGTCTCCATTCTGGAGGAATTCAGCATTTTTGTAAATACATTTTAATGTGAATTAAAACATACGTGCAAGTTGCTGATTTAAAACGATTGAAGCTCATAAAATATAAAAGGAGGGGTGTACTTTTATTTCGGCTAAACATGCACGTCCAATAATAGTTCGAGTTATAGATTACTGTCGAGAAGGAAATTTATCCATAGGCTACAACCAAATAACGAAACTATATTTTGAGTAGTTGCCATTTATATCAATGGATTTGATAGAAAGCAGTCATAATCTAGGTCTAGGTCTGTGTTTGGCAGAAAATGCAAGACCAAGGCCAGTTTTCTCCATCATTATTTTTAATTCAGCTAAAATAGTTGTAAGGAGAAACTGATGATGTGAGTTCTGTGTAGGCTGTGATGCTATTTTCTTCGAGGAATTCCTTTTTTAGATAGGCTTTCTGTGCGTTACTATTGAAGATGCGTCTCAGAGAATAACTTTTACTGAAAATTGTGTTCGGAATGTTATTACTGAGATTCATTTTGCCGCAGTTTTTTACATATTTTTATGGAAGCCGTTTTCGATTTATCCTTCTATCAATGTCTATTTGTTGGAATGCCCATTTTTTGCTTCCGTTGGAAAAATATTTGCCAAAATCATTCCATCCGACTTTAATAAAAACTTGGAGTTTTTGACAAAATAGATCTGTATTTTTTCGAAATAACGACGAGTATTCGTATAACTTTGAAAATAGTATGTAAAGTACTACCTAAATTGATTCTGTATGATAGAGAAAATGGACATTTTATTCAGCGAAGCCAAAAATTAAACTCTTTTTTTTTCATGAAAATTTGTTCGTATCCTCATTACGCGAATTTTCTATGAAGTATTAACGATTCAAATTCAGCAAAAGTTATACGGAATTTTCTTGTCTGAAATTTTTTGTTACCCATGATTTTTGTCGACGACAACATGAATTATAATTGAAAATACGAAAAGTATGTCAATAAATTTAAAAATGTCAACGAATCTGCGTTTTTCTCTATCATGTCTCATCCTTTCCTCTCTCGTATCTCTTTTTTGGTTTCTTCTTTCTTTGCTTCTCATCCTGTTTTTCCTTTCTCTATGCTTTTTACCACTGTGGGTCTGTCTTCGTCGTTTATTCTCCGAACACATTTTAATTCTGATACAAATTGCTAACGGGCAAGTTTTCAGAATTCTAATTTTTTTTTTCAGTTTCGCTCTCGAAGGTTAATATTTTTGTATCGTTTATCAGGCTTCTTTCAACGATTTTTCGTACGTTCGTTATGTTCTGAACATAAACTTATGTGGTTTGTTTAGACTTCGAACATCAGTCGAATCAAAAATTGTCGTTAAATTGGTAAAGATTGAAAAAATAAATCAGAAGCGTGGGGACTTCCTCTTACTCACACCTCAGTCCATTACATCAACAGTGAGGTCGCAGACCACCTCCGCAACTTCAATTAACCTCTAAGTAACCAAAAAATGGAAAATTAAGGTCGATGAATTCATTTCCCATACTTAGTTGTACTAATATAAGGACTAAATCTTCAGCCTTTAAAATCCCATCTATATGATGAAATGGGCCCGGAAATAAGCTAATTTTAAAAATTTTATGTGACCAAAAACCTCCATTTCCAGAATCAACAAAGTTTGTCGAGGGTTTCCTTTTGAATATTATGTTTATCTCATGGTTATATGTAACACCATACATGGAACAAATGAAGTATTACCCAACTCCGTCAAGAAAATGTAAGAAAATATTAAAAATAACTTGAAAAACCATTTTTGCTTTTATGTAATCCATCCAGATTGGACAAAATCCATTTCTAAACTTTGTTCCATACCATCATAGATAGTAATCACAGTAAAACACACGTACAGATTGGATTTAGGAAAAAGGTTTTTATAGACCCGGAACTGCAACTGGATCAAAGTTTCATATTGTAAGAAAAAAAAAGAAGGTAAGTACATTTGTTTCATGTTAGAGTTTATAGTCTAAAATCCAAAAACTGTAAAACTACGCAAGACTTCATTATCAGTATTATCCAAACAGGAAATTATAATGGTCTTTTACCGTAAATCAAAATAAAACTTCACTCTTGCATACTGAATGGAGATGATAAAGTTTGAGCGATACTTATTACATTTATTAAAATTTATTTCACATAATTAGACAAATTTATATAATTAGAGAATTATCATGTTGTAAAAACTTTTCAATTTGTTGAAATGGATCCGGAAATAACAAACTTTTTAAATTCTAAGATTTGTAAAATATGAGACCATAACTATCTACAGCCATCAGTGCTTGCCCTGTAATGTTAACTTTTTAATGTGTTGGCTCCCTGTACGTAGAAGCGATTAGGTTCTGAACACTTAAGTAAGAATAATTGTTGTAGGTAATAAATACCTACAGCCAACAACGACAGTGGTGATCCTGACTTAATTATTAGGTGGCTGTTCAGGTGTGAAAATGCTAACCTGGTGGAAATTTTTCACTTTGTGACATAAAAGTCATCGCATCTGTTATTCGACCAGGGTCAGGGTTCAAAACTAATATATACTCACGGTAATCGAGTGAATGATGTGTTTTCAGATTGGTATTTGTATATTACGCGTAACAAAATGGCAAATAAAGAAAGTCTATTTTTTGTGAGAGACATTCTTCCGCAACTTTCAAGTTAAGAAAAGTTGCGAAACGAAGTTTCTTGAACATTTGCAGTTATTTACTTTCGTGACCCTAGGTACCTCCATTTTCCGTGTTCCTTTTAAAAATAGTGACCTACTCTCGATGAAAAGCACTCATCATTCATTATACTGTTCGACATTTTAATTACACATACCAAAATGATGGTACAAAGAATACGTCATCAGTCTTGGTGGCAAGAAGCAAGAATTGTGAAAAAATTCGCACCCGCTGTTTTCAAGGAAGGAATTTTTTTTTTTTACGCCTGATTCTTTTAACAAAATGTGAAAGAAAAACGTGTCGAACACACGAATGAGCAACGCTTTTTTAACGTCGTCAAAACTTGAAAAATGTGTTCCCTACTTTACGTTTCTCCTGAAGCTTCTTCTTATGCTGCCAATTGCCTTTCTACACAGCTGACATTTTATTTTTCTCCTTCTTACCGTGGGGGTATTAGGTTATTTCGATTTTGGGAAAAGTACGAGAGCCGAAGAAAACGAGAATAAAATGTAAAATGAGTCTCACGCGAAACTGTGTTGCAAGAGAGAAGCCGAATGCAAAAATTCGAAATTTCATTCTGGAAGAAGAGAAAGAACCTGCTAAAAAGCTCCAGGAAAAATGAGTCCATTTTATTTCTTCGCCCTACGACCTTATGACTTTTGAGTCTATTGTACATACGTGATTAGGAGTAATAACGAAGTTCCTTTTTTTTTCTCTTTTTTCTTCTTTTCCCACCATACGGTTCAAGTAAAAGTAGTCTCGTGCTGCTGCTTTTATGGTTTTTTTTTTTTTTTTTTTTTTTTTTTTTTTTTGTGCAGCCGTTGGATATTCGTGAAGCAGCCGTTTTCAGCTTGAAATATGAATGTCACGAGTACTTTCGGTTGTCTTGTCAATGCTAGAAAATATATTTTCTTCAAATGTTTGATAGACGTCAGAACACACCATATGTTCGTTTATTTGTCGACCCCCTATTGTCGCGGCCAAGGTTAATTACAGCGAATAACTGTTTCAAAATAGGAACGAAAAAATTATTGTTCTTCAACATCAGCGATGAACGAGCGAATACCATCGTAATCAACCTTTACAAGACCTTTGCCGATATGAGAATTACGGTGGTCTGGTCTGCTCTGAGATAGATGTACTTTGCATGTGAAAAATAAGCTGATGGAGTGGCTGTCTGAAATTCATTATTCGAGTAAGATGCGTTCAGCTTGAAGAAAAGAAGGACAATCTATGAAAGTGTGAAAAACTCGTATTGTAGTTGGTATCCGTTAAACGAATTAATTTCAAGAGAGAAACAACATTCAACTTCAATTTTACTGGCCTAGAAAATATGCAGCCTCGAAGGAAATCCAATTTGAAGAGTACCAGATCATAAATTTTATCTTATACTGACCTGAGGTGACTCTCCTTACAGCATACCTACACCGTGTTCCTACCTCATGTTTTTGTATTGAAACCAGGAAAATAGTAACACATGCTGACTTCGTTTTCCTACTTACCTTATCGAAGGGGCTGAGATTTTAGAGGTTAAATTTTATTTTTGTTGTATTTTGGATCCAAATCCCCGCATATTATCTTATTATCTCGTGAAAAGATGCATTTTCAAAAAAACGAATGAGGAACTTTTTATGGAACAACTTTGAAATTTTTTAGAAACAATGAATAAGAAGTTATAGGCAACAAATTGAATTTAAAAGAAAAAAATGTTTTATATTTTTTTCATTGCACTGCAAAAATGATCAATATTAGTGAAAAGTACTTCTGATGAAAAATGTTTTCCTACCTTCCAATTTCCTACCAAAAGGTGCTATCAACTTTTCTTGTTAAATTCTTAAAATTGAAAGTTTAATAATGATTATGCGAAGCACATTTTTCTATTTTCTTGTGCTTAAAAAATTAGGACAATGTTGCCAATTCCGAAAAACTTTTTTTTTGACAACACTGATTTCTCTCGTATTTAAAATACGTACCATGACACGTTGTTGACTTGTGAAGCTGATTGCAGCTTGACATTTTGCAACAGGAAATTAAGATAGTCGCGTTTAAGGGATTAAAAAATTTTAAAGCAAGAAAGAAAATGTTTCATTTGACCATATCTTTGGTGTCTGTGGTTACTCTTAAAACATTCCAAGAAATTGTTGGTATTTGTAAAGAACAGTTAAACTAAAAGAGAAAACACAGTAAAGTTCTCTACCCTGTAAGTTCAAAATATAATCCTTTCTTGATTGTTAGCAGGTTATTAAAAAAAAAAGTGTATTATGCAACTCGGGAAGAAAGTGAACAATTTCTTAACAAGTGCAATATTTTTAAACACGATCCGTAGGCGAGCGTAGTAATTACATGAATTGATAAATTGCTCACTCCGACCAAATTACGTACAATATTTTTTGCAACGATCAATGTAAGAAATGTTGAATTTGAGCTTGGGGAAGTAAAACCTGTGGATTTCTTTGTTGAATCCCTTATTATGGCCGATAAAATTTTGAAAAGAAACAAATGGCATTAATTTTAATAAAATAAAATTAGACATTTAAAGGTGTGAGGGAAACTAAGGAACCAGTTAAGTGTAAGAAACAGAAATCAAGGAGTGAGAAAAAGTAAGAGTTCTTAAATTGGCTGTTTTCATCACGCCATACATGCCTCGAAAATACAGCATTTTCGTACACATGTTGCAGAAAAAAACTTTTCTTTTCCTTCTGAACACTTGAACGAAATGATATGAACAATTTTATAAGAAAAATTAATGGAACCTGTTTTGTAGGAAGTTATGCTGAATATTTTTTATATGAATACATTTTGTGTATCGTTGATTTTTTTATTTGTTTGGATTACGATGAAAAGACGATAAAATAATCAGGATTTTTTTTTTAAATTCAGTTTATGGCCCGTACCAGTAAATCGTTTAGGGCTTGTAAAAAAAAATTTTTGTACAGTTATTTACAAAAAAAATTTCAATCTTTTTTTTCTGAAATGTGTTTTCAAAAAAATTTTTATGACAGAATATGCCCCCAAAATTCTATTAAAATTATTAAAAATAATGTTAAGCTCTAATATATCAGCCACTTTAATGTTGAGAATAGCCAAACATGTGTAAGGGAAGTCAACATGGGCTTACCACCTTCTTCGTGTTTTAATTTTTAAACTGTTGGTTAAAACCCTTTCAATACGTACTAACATAAAGTAGCTCCAACATTACAACACAGAAAAGCCATTTTTATGTCATTTTAGAAAGTTTTCTTTAATACCAATAAAATAAAAAAAGAGAAGTACGATAAAGGAAAAGCAGCTTGAGTTCATATTTGCGCCAAGTCTCTCACCTTTGTAATTTGAAGAAAAAATATCCTTTTCGTCGTTTTCTAAACTTACTTCCTCGATCAATCCGAGTACTTTTCGAGAAAGAAAAAGTAAAATTTTCACTGTGAAGAACGTAATTCATTTACTGTATTCCGATAATAAAGGGAGAAAAGAAAGCCCGTTCATATTTTCTTTGGAGTTTCCTGTATACCTCACTTCAGTTTGTTTCCACACTATTTCCCAGACAGCATAATAAGTGTAGGATGTGTGTATTTTGACTCGTTGCTTCCACACACGTCAGCTCGTCAACTAGAGACTCATTTTCAGCATCATTGAGTTCAAGAAAGCTCATTAACTGAAGAAAAAAAAAATTGTAAAAAAATTGTGAAAATATCTGGACTGGAAACCCAATCTCTCTGTAGGGCAATGCTTCAAAGATTCGTCGATGTTTGAATGAGCTGATTTTATTGATGAAATGCGGTCAATTTGAAAATTCTGGTTTGACATTTCATATCAAAGACATGCACGTGTGAGTACTTTTTTTTTCTCCTTCGTTTTAGTCAATAAATTTAGAAAAGAGCTTTGTGAGCATTTTTCTCAATATATAGTTCTACCGGGTGTTGTTACTATTCATGGAAAATAGTGAAAATTATTATCAGGATCAACTGAAAATTGCAATATCGTAATAATTAATTGGGTTGGAAGAATTTTTTTTTTTTTTCCTTTTAATTGTAACTCGGACTATTGTTACAATATTTGATATTTTCGCAGGTCATAAGAAATTACTTTCGTTGTTTCTTTATTTATTGTGAGTTTCAAGACACATCTTCCGTGCAGAAATGTTCGTCATTTTAAAAAGTCTCCAGTATGCATACGTGTCCTTCTTGGAGCTTCGGAATTCCATGATTATATTTTCTCTTTCCCAGTGTGTCCGTATCTTATTCTTTAATTCACAGTAAAAGCCCGCAGCATCCTATATAGTGGGGCAGATTATCATTGTACTTATCTCATTATTATGCATCAAACTGGATGGTCACCTTCGATTGGCTCCCATCCCATTGTGACATCCTTTGTAATGGGACTGTCTTTATGCTTATTCCCGTCTTAGAATTATGGTCCAGTTTCTGGAAGACTTTTGAACTGAATAAAACACGAATGATCTTTCCAATAATTTCTCTCTTACATTCATAGTTCTCCCTTCTGTCCTCAGCCCCTCCTGTATCCTCATCATCAACTGAGTATGTTTCAGTTACTGCCACTTATACTCTCACTTCATACAATTCATTTTACTTCATCACCTTTATGTCCCCTCATTAGGGACCAAGAGGGGCACAGGGGGCTATCGCCCCAAGAGCTTTTTTTTCTCACTTGTCACTTTAAAATTTGGAAAAATTTTAATAATAAATATGTGACAGCATGTTCCATAGATACTAAATTTCTCAAATTTTCTAAATTTTTAAAAGTGGTGAGAAAAAGAAAAATAATCAATTTTTTATGCCCTCTTGAAGAAATCTTGGCTACGCCCCTGTTAGGGACCAATTTTTGGAGAAATATCTTAATCATACATTTTGTTAAGGTTTCGCACTTATTCTGCGAACTTGCAAACTCAGCTCTCAGCTTATCCAGCAACAGCACTCTCCCATTTTAACATCACCCATATTTCATTATGAAATAATGTAAAAAATAATTATACAGCTCTACATGTAGTCTATATTCCTTCCTTAAACACTCCAGTATTTTCTTATAATGTCGTTTTAAATCCTTGCGCTTATACTGGATGATGCCGACTTGTATGGTTAATCAAATGTTTAGAAAAATTTTTTTGAACTTATTCATCGTTGTAGGTAACATTCAGATTGATAGATCTATAATTGTACCATGAAATGATTTTAAGAAGGTTACTCCGTAAACTGTATTATAAAAAACAACCCCCGAAGCGCCACTCAGAATTTGTTGTTTCGGCGGAAAGCAAGACATTTTTTTGCCGTATCTGTGTGGGTAATGGCGTATGCCAATCGAATATGAGGGAGTAATTGGCGGAATAATTTCAGAAAAATGATCGGCGAAATAGTATCAGTGAAATAATTTCGTTAAATATAACGGCTTGTACGTTTATTATAATGCTGATAACCTCGTTATCAAGTGACCATCTCCTAATTCGAAAAAATTTTCTGTCCACACATCCCCACAAGTCGATTGGGTTTCAGTTTGATGATCGTATGCCACGTATTTTGGTTCATGCTTGCTCCGGTAATTTTCAGTTATTCAGCTAATTCTGATTTGAACTACTCGAAAATTCTGTTTGGTGGGACTCACTGAAACTACGTAATTGTCGATCTCAGAATAGTTGAAGAAAATTTCATAAATTCTCCTTACAGTTTTGAAGAAAAACTTCGCAGACTCATTATTTTTATCTGTCTTGACATTTTAGGAAATTTCGAAAAACCATTTCATCCCTCAGTGATTTAAGGACTATTTTTTAAGTTCGTAAACAGAGCCGAAAGAAAAAATTGATGAAATTTTTTATTTTGGTCAAACCACCGAGTGCCGAGAAATCAGATTATAAATTTTATACCAATTTTTTCGATACTAAAGCTCAAAAATTTACGTTGCTAGCGCTTAATTTTGTGCTTTTATCTGTAGACACCCCACTTCCTTTCTACTGTAGTGGTCTACGATGTGAATTCCGATTTCTAATTCACTCCTCACCCTCTAGATCGCACTCATTTTGAATTCCAAAAGTGTATTCAACTAATGGAGCGAGTAAAGGGGTGAGTTGAATATCACTTTTCTAATAATTTTCAGCCTGCGATACTTCTTTCGTGCTCTGCTTGTAAAAATAATTTTTGTTCGCTGAATAAGTAATCAAATTTCTCGACGCGAAACTTGTAGATAAGTTTCTCGCTTTTCCCCACTGTATTCTCTATTTTTTCTTCGAAAGAATTACATGCCTCTTGCTTGAAAACATTTTGCTTATGTAAGTTGTATGCGGTCGAAATACATTGGCGGAACGAAAATTTCCCCTTACCGAAGTTGAATAAAATATAGGTAAATATTGTGTCAAAATACATGTAATTTGCGAACTTTGTAAAAAAAAAAAAAGTGTATCTACGACTTTGTTAATCCGATGGGATGGCCTTGTTGCCGATTTTCTATTTTTTCCGCAAATAACGGTTTTTTCTCTTAGTTTTGTATTACCTGCTTATTTCTCTAACTCAAATTCTGAAAATTTTATAGCCAAATAATGCCATTTTTTTCGAATTGAGCGATGTGATTGTGATCCACGCTGGGACAGAATAATTAATATCGAGCGTTATTGAATTCGATTTTGGTCTGCTTGAAATGAATAATTTTTCTAGAAATTGTTCAAGATTCTTATAATTTCTTCCGACTCCAGAAAATCTTATACATGTGTTCTTACATTTTTTGTCTGCTTTTATAGCATAAGTATGTACGTATATTCGTGATAATTTTTAATGCACGAATCCATCAAATCAAGTTTTATTTTTTCAACGTTCCATAGATTGCTGCTGTGGCTGGAAGCATGGGAGGAGGGAGTAGCATTTTGTATTGCAGTTCAGAACGTGAGGTTCTTGATGATAATCGCGGCTGTAGTCAGTTTGTAGCAGAGTAGATCCCTAAAATCCTTAAATTGACATTAGTTAATTCACAGTCGATAAAATAATAAATATATAAAATGAAGTAAATTTACCGATTTAAAAATGAATTACCTATAAACGTGTAAAAATTGATGGAACAAAGAAATAAGTATAAAAAAGGGTCCGTAACATCGCAGGTATGGGATAAGGAAAAATAAGTCCGCAGGTTCTGCTGACTCATTTCTCTCCATAAAAAAGAGACTGGATTATTTCCGAAAAGAGGGTGGAGGAAAAGGAAAAATAAGTTTGGCATATTCGTTTCACTATACAGTTCAGTACGAAGTGAACTAAGAGCAAAGTGTTGAAATCTGTTTGTTAAGGAATAGGGGCAGCCGGCCCTGAGAGTGGTCGAAAGAGAACTTCATTTTAAGAACATTAGAAACGTACCTACATAATGACACATATATCAACTGAAAAGTGTACATTTGAAAATAATTGTCGGAAAAATATTTGTTTTCGCTCTTCATCTGTACTTCTCTCTTTTTATTTGCCTAATTCTCTCTCAAACTTGTATCGTATTTTTTTTATTTCCCACTAAAACGTTGAAATATCTTTTCGTATGCTTACCGATAGTTGTGGTATGCCAAATTGGTTTTTACCAGTTACACAAGTTTTGGTTTTTTATTGGCTCCCTCAATTTTTAAATCAATTACTTACCTAGATTGATTCCTATAGTATGTAACGAGATACCATGCATATGGTATCTGAAGATGAAAATATCGATAAAATACATGTTTTACCCGTGAGTGAATGAAGATGAAATTTGAAAGAATTGTCAAAATAAAAATGTTGAAGTAAAAACAAATCAGAAATTTTAAATATTAAATTAATATTTCCCCACAGTGAGATATTCCAAAATTCACTGTGGGGGAGAAAAACTGGAAGGGATAAGCCCAAGGTTTGTTCTCGCTGAACTCGTGTGCTATTTCATAATAAAAATCTAAAAGATCGAAAATTACACCCTTTTCTTTCCTCGTTTTTCCCTTATTTTCTCGGAACTTTCTACCCCATTTTGAAGACCTACATCCTCAATCACCGAATTCTCCTACCATACGTGACCACGTTAGCCGGACATATTGTTAAACAAAAGAATTACAAGTGAACAAAAAATACCGGTTTATTCGGAAATAGAAAAAACATACCTTTGTTTTTCAAGACTTAGTAATATTCATATTGCGGAATTGGACGAAGTATTTCGAGACGGACAAAAGATTAACAAAATAAGAAAAACAAGATGAAGTAACAACGAGGTTTTATCAAAGTGAATTTTTTATACAATGTTAAAAGCAAAATTACTACAAGAAATTTCGTAGGTCTTACTAAAGTGAAGGTACCAAACGGAGTGATTTCTTCTTATCATGAGAACTAAGAGCTAGCCCAAAAGTTCGCAAGAGAAGGAGAAATCACTATATCAACTTCCATTTCCGATACCAAGTTAACAAAAGAAACAAGCCACGAGCAGAAATGGAAGATGATATTGGGAAAAACGTCAGATAATGAAACTCCATTCTTCAGAGAAGAATGTAATAAATTATCTGGTTTCAAAATTTTATGGATACTTCATAGTATAAATGAAGAAAATAAAATCTTTATTTGAAAGAAAAAGTAGAAGTTTACTCGTTGAGAATGAGAAAAATAAATTATAAATTTCCTTAGCCACTAGAAAGGTTAGATAATATTGTAGTAGGTACGAACTTGTCAGCAGTTACGTAACTTAATTTCATTTTTTAGTAGGTACTTCATTCATCTCTTATAATATTTCAATTTTTTCGCCGTTACGACTAAACAAAGAAAATGAAAAAGCGAATTAGGAGTAGTGAAGAAAGTAAATGTGTGTGTTCGTTTTTCTCGATGAAATTCGATGCTAATTTTATTAAAAGCTTTTACTGTCTTCATAAGAACAAACGTTAAATTTCCATTTTTATTTTTCCAGTCTCTCCGTAAGGCTGAAAATTTTTCGATAAGGGTGCTTAAAAAATGGAACGGTGTGACGAGTTTATAGTTGAGCTTTCTCTTAGATTTTCTTTTCTTTTTTGGAGATAGCTTTGGCTGCATAATACAAAAATAAAATTCTTCTCTCGTGAAAGATTTTTTTTTTCTTTTTTTTTGAAATTACCTGAAAAAACTTCTTATTCCATGTGAACTTATAATGAAGTAAAAACGTGTGGAATAACGGTAAGGTCTAGAAAAATTTATCCACAAAAAAATGCGGATATCAACAACGCCGACTGAGAATGTCCTAGCTATAGCTACTATTTCTCCACAGAAGATTGGATTACTTGGCGTCAGGGTTGAAAAGTTTTGTCCTTGAGAAATTTTCATTTTAAAAAAACACTCGAGTGGAGTAGAGGTTATACGTATGGTTTTTTTTTATGTGGACGATTTAATGTGGCACGTAAATTGACTATTTATATTTAGTTGCTGGCATCTGTGTGGAAATATTTGCAGGGGTTAGACTTTTAAGGTATAGTTTTTATTGGATATCTTGAAAAACAACTCGTAACATGTTTAAAAATTCTAATTTCGAACTCTAGTAGCTAAACAAAAGAATTTTCGTCTTTTTTTTATGTTTTTATTTTGTAAGAATCGAATAATTTAATATGGGTTTGGTTTTAAACGACTGGTGCTAGATAGGTGCTCGGTTTTCCAATCAGGGCTTGGAGCCCACAAATGCCTTTTTTTGAGGGTTGGGAAAAAATTACAGACATTTATTATTCCTTCAATCCTGCTGAAAAACTCGTTTGTTGTTTGTTCATAATTGAATAAATTCTCTTTCAAGAGATGAAATTTAAAAAAAAAATGTTTTCATTTGGATGCTATAAAAGGCAAATAAACGGAAATATTACCTACATAAATAAATTAAGCTAAATTTACTTTTGTGTCTTTGTGATATGACGTTAAACATCAAATGTATGGGTTCAGTTACCTCGCTTAGTGAAAAAACTGAAATAACTGGATGTAATAAACTAATAAAATATAGCCCCCGCAGATATTTTTCTAAAAAATAAAAATTGTAAGCAACCATCAAAGGTAACTATTGTTTAGCATGAAAACTCTGCAAAAGCCTAACTTTGGGGAAGAAAGACCCTGAAGGAGAAGGGAACTTAAGTCTCCCAGCGGTTGCAAAAAAGTTTTCGGTCGTTCCTCTAGCTCGCGAAAAGTTGTCATTTTATGTCAAACTTTTTTGATGATTTACGGACCGGACCTTTTTCTTTGAATTCGCCCCTAGATGGAAAGGGTGAAGTAGATATTCAGAAGATAGAGTTGAGCGACCGATACAACCTGATTGGGATGTAGCCCTCATCTTTCCAAACGTTATAAACAAAATTTCCCTTTAAACAGAACCAAATTCCATGAAATTGGCTATCACAATTTTTCAAATAACAGTATTTTTTTCAAAATTCAAAAAATTTTTTCCGCGAAAGCAAACATTTTAAAGCTAATATTTGGAAAAGTTGAATGTTAGTCTAAAAAATATCTCTGGGAAAAAAAAATTGTTAGAAATACCGATTTTACTTACTTACCCAGCTATGTAGCATCATTGTTCGTACTTACAGTGGTAAAAATTACAATACTTCTTAAATGAACATTCCGAGATGAAAAAAACTCTCATAGGAATTGATTCGAGTTGAAAGCCTATACATATACTCATAGAGTAATTTCATAAATTCTGAAGTGATAGACCTTCAAAAAAAGTGAGAATTGGAGAATATAACAAAAGTGTTGACAACGTTAATAGGAACTTTAATTAGACTTATTGCTTTAAGATGACTAAGTATCTACAATAATATTAAAATTCCCATTATCAAATAAAAGAAGAAGTGAATTATTCGCTAGGATGAGGAGTGCAATTGAAAATATTAAATGGATAGAGGATTCCAATAATTGCTGATTTCCTGTTACCTGTTATCCGAATGAGTAAAGTATTTTACACTACTTTCAAGAAAAATTTTACTTCAGAATTTGTGAGAAATACACAGATTTTTGAAATTACAAGAATATATCGATTATTAATGGTTTTCTCCTATTTCACTGGAAATTTTATTACCGGTATACAGCAGTTTATGAAGTTTTTACAGATAATGGCCAGAATTAGACTCGAACTTATTTCTAGCTAACAATATTCAAGTAAAAATAGAATTTTTCACGAGTGTAAGCAGTAAAATTTATGAACGTGAAGTAGATGAAGCATCAAGAATATTTGAACGAATTCTTATTTTTATACGCTTTTATTCTACTCACTCAATTTGTTGAAGTACACTGAATGATCAACTTCAGCGCTGCTTTCACGTGTTGCGACGCACGCACACATATACTTATATACGTTCTTATCAGTTGTTTTTTCAAAATTTTTGTTTGCATCTGTCTCGAAAAAAGTGAGAAATTTTATTTTTTCTTTCGCCGTTATTTTCTTCTTCAAATTATAAAAGCGTATTTTTTAAAAAGTTGTTTTTAACCTAACTTTTTCAACACGAATCAATTTCTATTAGGGTTTTTCAAAATTTATTAAGGTCTCACGGTTCTGTTAAAATTTTTTTCATCTCAGAATTTTTTTGATTTTATCATTAAAAAAATCATCGAAGTATCCGCAGTTTAATTTTGAAAACAGGAAAATTGAATAGTTTCCTTTTTTTAAAGCAATAAACTTTTGTGTTTAAAAAATTCTGAAGTAGTAAATTCCAACATGTTTCCTATGTATTATCGAGATAGATTTTAATACATTTTTGAACAGCTCTGATAGGAAAATTTAAAAATATTTAAAAATTTGTCAGTTACTGGTTAGTTAAATTTCCTGTTTGGTTTTTATAGAATTTTTTATTTTTAAATTGGTTTGGTATGAGTCTTTGACTGACTATATAGTACTTGACCAGTAAAGAAAGATGATTTCTGGTTAGACATACCGGCGCTGAATAGGCAACCAGATCGTACCTTTTGAAGTACTTTGCTTTGTGTTTATGAATATTATCCTTGTGAATTTAAGGGATGTTTTTATCAGATGTAATCTAGATTGGTGAATTCACACAAAAGGTTGAAAATGCGCAAAATGTACCCTAAGGTTGCCTACTTTTTTTCTGACGAGTCTTGTCATTAAAAAGTACATTGGTCTTGTGGAGTTTTACTGGTCCAGCACTGTATATGTAGTCAAAGGTATTAGAGATGTGCGTTTTAGTTCATTTGGTGGATTTAGTTCAACAGGTCTTGGTCTTTTGAATGAACTAGTTCAAAATGAACAAAATGAGCTACATGAATCAAACCTTTGAGTATGTATTATTTCATATGGAGAGCCAATTTGTGTACATTTTCTATACGTAGTTACTTTCAGATATAGAAAGCGCTTTCAGGGAATGAAATGACTTCTTTCATACACAAGTATATCTATATATGATTTGTATATATAGATATACTCACGTATAAAAAAAGTCATTTCATTACCAAAAACGCTTACTATTTCGTTTTGTTTTTTGTTGATTGATAAGAAATTCCACTCATCCAGTGATTAACAACAATGCTAGCTTGTATGTCTGTACAATATAACTTTGATTTGATAATATCTTTTAGTTCAAAGTGAACTAGTTCATTCTCATCTTTTGGTCTCATTCATTTAGGTCTTTCAAAAGATTAGTTCAAATGAATTAGTTCTGGTCAACCAACACATCTCTAAAAGGTATGAATTGCAAGTACCTAGTTTCACACTTCTATATATTTTTTGTAATAAAAATGAGACGCATGTGGATGTTGCTACATATCTCACGTACTTTAGTAGGTATTTATTCTTGGCTCCATGTATGCAATGTCGGCGTTTGAAAGGACAAGTGGTATTATTTGCTATGGCTCAGTGGTTTAACGTCAGCTCGCCACTCAAGAGTCGCGGGTTTGTATCCCACCATAGCCAATTTAAAAAAAAATTTTTTTTTAAATGAGATATATTTTGAAGTCAGTGGTTTACTTAGGTAGTGGGATTTTTCAGGCAAATATGGGGGTGGTTGATGGTATGCCACTTTGAGGGCGACAATAGCCGGCCGTGGAGGAGTCTGAAGCAGCGGAGGTAAAGCCTCAGCCCTTCCATCGGCGACTTATAAAGTGGCATGCCTTGACCAAGGCCCCCCGCATCGTCCAAAGGATCCCCCCACCACTACGATGCTTGGTTTCTATATGTCGGCACAACACACGGGAAGCATAGAAGAAGAAAAAGTAAAATCAGAGAAATACGAGTGAAGAATGAGAATTGGCAACATAAATGCCTTATTTATTTTACAGAAACAAATACGAGTTTCACAGCCTCGCTTGAGAAGTTTTGTGACTTTTACTATGGAAGGACGAAAAGGGATGAAAGGGTTAATTTTCATCAGTTTTTCATCTTCACTTTTCTGCGTTAAATTCAACGTTTTTGCTCTAACGCAGGTAAGTGCGAAATAGAAGTAGGAAATTGCCCACGTTTAAATAGGAAAATCGGGATCGATTCGTGGCTACTGGCTGTTACTTAATCCACTGTGTGTTTGGAGGAGTTTGGACGTGTTTCTTTGACCCAGTCACATGATAAACTACTACATGCGAACGTCATCTGCGGAAAAATACGTTTCTGGCCAAGGTCAAGAACGGAGGACGTTATCTTTGATGGTTGGTGGCTGGGAACTTGTTTACAACGAAATGTGTTTAGCCCCCTCGCACACCGTACCACCTGCACCTTCACCTTCACCATCGCCATCGCCATCCGTCTTTTCGTGCCGCAGACACATTAACGCTGGTGTCCGCCAGCGTGCGAAGTGTGAATTGTTGCCAAAATAGAAATTTGTATGTTCGCATTTTTACGGTTCGCTTTGTTGGTGAAAAAATAATCGTGTGAATCGTCTTTCTCGTCTATTCGACGATACGAGTGTACTTACTAGCGACGTAATTGTCGGTTGGGGGGGGGGGTTCATGTGGCTTTAATTTATTCCCCCTCCAGCCACTCCATCAAAAAAATGAGGTACTTCTCTGCAAAGACAACTCACGGAATAATTAATGAATTACGAGAATATTCGTACGTTTTTTTTTCTATTGGTTTTTGGTTTCTTTTTCAAAACACCCCCCACCCGAATATTGAGTTTCTTGCGCCACTAGCCCGTACACATATATCGCTGTTGCCTGTTGCGAGTTCGTCGACCGACAGTTTGTGTACCGAAGTGTAATAAAGTATTGTTATTTATTCATGGGGACCAGCTATTGCAAAAGAACGACACAACGTGAGGAAGCGGCCTACCATTTTTCTTCGCTTCGTTTTCATTGTCGAAAATGTGAAGGCGACTGTTTTAATTTGCGGATTATAATATGTAAATTTTTCTCGAACAATACTCGCGCAAATTCAACGCTGATGGGTGGCTTCGAGTGCTAATGACCGACTGGCCTCGCATCAATCGATGAAAGCAAAACATTATCTACTTGAATGATAGGTTCTTGAAAACCTGCTTGTAGAGGAAGTGAGAGAGATATACAAAAAGACAATTCGAATGCGTGCTCCTTAAAAAAAAAAATTGTTAAGAAATTTGTCAAATCACGATTGAAACAGGATGTCCAGAACTTGAACGGCGTAATTTCCAGAGACCAGGATTGATTTGTGGAGTTTAAGTTTGTCCTGCAAAACGCTGGGAAAGATTTTCTTTGTGAGTTATTGGCCCTTCCCCACAAGTTTCTAAAAAATATCAAAAATATACTGTAATTTTACCAAAAATGGACAAAAATGAGCGAAATTAGGAATTGGGCCTTTGGCGTGTAGCTTAAGTATTAATGTTATTAATTTTCACCTAGTTTTGAATATTTTATCCACATTTGGAGGAAAGATAAAGATTCTTATGTTTTAAGTAGCCGTATATGTTTGGCCTTTTGTTGTATCGAAAAATTATCTTCGCCATTTTATTTTGAAAGAAAAAATACATGTAGTTATATTGCTATTTTGTAAAAACTTGGTAGGTTTTAAGAAAAACTGGGTTGAAAATAATCCTCAAGCTTTTTTCTGATTCTTTACTGATGTGGCAATATCTCGTTATTTCGTGCCTCCAACTTCACATCCACCCGTTACCTTTTAACAGACATAATTTTAAGGAACAACTTGAACTTGACCTGAAGAATTTCTATCATTTAAATCATGGATTTGCGGGATATCGTTACATTCTGCAGAAGATATAATTCCCTTATTACAAATTTTTTCGAATTTAATTTGGAATTTATGTATGTGTCGGTCTTCTATCTTATCTGTTGATTAAATTATTTTTAAGTGGTTTTGATATCAATAGGAGTTACTGAGAAAAGTGGTGAAATAACAATTTCTCTATATGTACTCAATTTACTCAATCAGTTTGTAAATGAGCCATTCCCAGCAATTAGTATACATATTTTGAAGAAAACTGACGTCACTCTATTTGCATACTATATTCATGAAACAGTTAGTTATCTTTATAAGAGAATATTTGAAAATGTATATTGATGAATTAGAGAAAAATTTTTGATGTGTAAATATCTCAGCGCTTGGTCTACAGTAAGGGCTAAATGAGAATTACGATCCTTAGATTTGCGTAAGTGTAACTTTTACAATTGTAACTCTTGTTTAGGTGTTTGTTACATGATGTGTAGATGTGTGGTTGTGAGTGTGCGTGTAGTGCACACACACGACCACACTATTATGTTTACACATTAATCCTTCATGGGTGTAGCCCCACCGGAACTCACGCCTTTTTTTCTATGCTAATACTAATTATCACCTATTTTACCATTAATGGAATTTGCGATTGCATGGAAATATTCTTGTATGAGCTATTTTGTATGACTTAATTCGAACTCCCAACTATTATAAAAGAACTTTTGTCTTAACTGCAAACCTTTTACCTTCCTTGCATTTCCCTATTTTCTACTGTATACTTTATATTAACTAATAGGTAGTTTTGAGATTTGATAATTTGTTTTACTTTGTATAAACATCAATTAACTCATCCAAATTGAATTTCGTGGATATTTTTCTCAATTTTTCTCAATATAACTATATGGTAACTATATGGTTAATGAATTAAATGGGGTAACATTAATAATTTCAACAAGTTTGATTGCAGGGTTGCCAACTTGCAGGTATTATACCGGCATTTCAGTATTTAGACATTGCTGCCAGCACAAAAAAAAGGAAGTACAAGTGCCGATATTTCATAAGTGTTGCTGGTATTACCAGTTTAGAGGGAGAAATGAGAGAGCAAGCATACATAAAACACTATTGGTGACCTTCTTGAATGCAAGCGAAGCAATCAAAAATTTAGAAGTGGCAAATTTTGGCAAATGGACTGGGAGCAATGAAAAAAAAGTTTGTTTGTCAGTATTTTAATCTGCCAGAGTTGGCAACCTTGAGTTTGAGGGTAAAAAGAAGTCCTTTTTTTTCTCAAAAAATGTTCAAACCTAGAGAATGTTTTTCTGCGTCATTTCTACTGTTCACAGTCATAGGTGGATTTTTATAAAAATTTTTGGGGGCAATAAAAAAATTTTTTGACATGCTTGCAATGTTTAAATTGAATTGAATTTCTTAAGAATAGAAAATTTTTTGGCTCTCTGTACTTCCAATTTACTCAATATTATTTAGTTACAGCTTAACTTAACAAAAGATATGGCAAATGAGAAATGAAGAGGTAACAAAAGAAATTACTACCTACGGGTTATAAGAAGCTTATTATCAATTAACAACACTATTCTCTGTTCATGCTAAGAAGTGCGTGACATCGTAAATGATATCCACACTCACCTGCTTGGAACACAATATTTGTTTACTCTACAAAATGTTGCTTAACATCATATGATAATGTGCATCTGTACGTTTTCCTCTCTCCCCAACCAACTGCTTCGTCTATTGGTGATTTTGACGTCACACACTTCCTAACCTGAAGAGAGTTAATATAAGTTTGTTTTATTTTCTAAGCAATGTTGACTCTCAGGGGTGCTATTCCACTCTTGCTAGATGAATTATGTACCACTTAAGGAGTCGGAACAGTTCAAATTTAGTGGAATCCTTGGTATCACCTGTTTCATTTTTTTTTTATGGAAAGTAAAACAACCTACTGTTGGACGTTCAGGTTTGTAAAATTTGTCTAATTATTTGAATTCTTTATATAGCACCCTGCCCAGGGACTGCCGTGGAAAATGAAAAAGGAAGACCAGAAACAATTTTTTTTTTTAAATTTCTCAGGGGGTGCAATACACATTTATGGGGGTGCATTGAACCCTTTGCAACACCGCTAAATCTGTCTATGCTCGCAGTAATAGTGACCAATATAGTTTCCTTCTTATTAGTTATTTACATCAAAATAATTTATGTATAAATTCTACAAATTTTTTATCCATGAAGTAAATTAGGGTGTCAGTTAATGAGTGAGATAAACGAAAATAAAAAATGTCAGTGTGGAAAACCCAATTGCAGTTACTAACGTAACGAAATGTGATATAGTTCTTATACTAACATCTAAGGATGCTGAAATCGAGTTTTGTTGTTATCAGTTTATCTCTTATCGAGATGCTTTTTTTCAACTCAAGTTATTCCTACATTTCCAACGGTGTTTGTGGCGTTATGGTAGTAACGTAGCTCTCTGCTTTTGTCGATGCTTGTGTTCGAATCCTTACAGCGACAGATTTTTTTCCCCTTCTATTATAAGTTTTTTTTTGATGTTTTGGACATGGTTCTTTGGTGCTCCGAGTTTTACTCGTCTTTTAAAAGTGTATTTAAAAAAATTCATTTTTACCCAACTTATTTTTGTATTGCGTTTTACAAGACACGTAGAATGAGTACTCATAGAATGTCCTTATTTCTGTATTAAAAGGAGCAGGTTTCTTAACCTTTTGGCGTGCATAATTTATTTTTTCTCGTCAAATCGGTCTATCTAGAGTCTGTGGACGCCAAATTTCATCTCTTTAGAACTGATGACGTTGCAGCTACTCGGTGAGCGCAAATATTTTCTCGTAAAATCATACCTCAACTTGGGAAAGTATGTAAATACGTATGAGGTATATTGTTCGTATCTCACTTTCGTGTTCCCGCTGATCGCAATAAATTGCTAATCGAATTTTCACTGCATGGCGTGAAAGAATGATAATTTCACGTGATGTTCGATATGTGGCCTTGGGAGCTATTTCAATCGAATAAAACCGCAATCTAGCACGTACCCCAGTGCCCTTATATCATGTTGAGTACGAAACTTGCATTGTTGAAGAGGGAAAAAAAAGGCCAAAAGGAGAATAAATTTTCTCCTCGCTTTTCTTCAGCGCCAAGAGCCGAATCCCAATGGCGGCGCGCATTCGACGACAATGTGATAAAACAAAGTATCGTTCCATTATATTGGTTGGATATTTAACGACGTGTATGCCGCCGTTGTTTAGTATCGTAAAAGATTTCGAACTTTTCATACTCTGGACGAACTCTCCGTCCCTGCGCATTGCCCCGCTCACACCCCTTCAATCATTTCTCCTTTCCATCTACGCACCGCTTTGTCCCATTTGTTGTTACGCGTATGTTTGTACTTAGGTATGTGTAGGTACTGTAATATTGCCCCGAACTCCTACGCCGCCAGCGGTTTCTGCGAGTACAGCATCTGCGACAAGGTCAGCACCATCAGTAGCGGAGCAGCAGGAGCAAACATTTCGATAATTCGAATGTTGGAAATAAACCCTCGATGATATCGCGGCAATAATAAAATTTTATGGCTCGGCCGCCGCTACTTTTGTTTTGTTACCATTTTTTCTCTCGTTGGAATTTTATTTGAGGTATATGAGAAAAAGAAAGGGAATATTTTTCTAATGAAAGTATTCAAACGTATCAGGTATACGTTAGTGCTCGATTGGCCGGACAAGAAGCTTTCTTCTCTCACTCGCCTTGATTTCATTTTTTCAGTTTTGTGTGTTGGGCTCAGACCTTTATTTCTTGTGCCCTATTACGCAGAAACATTGTGGAAAGTCTGCCTGTAGGTTGATATGAAGGACATGTACCTTCTGCTCTAAACCGACTGATACGTGCTCGTGCATCCGTTCAACAGTGCAAAATACCATAATTATTGGGTACCTATACGCTCTTCACGTTACGAAGTGCGTGACGTCATAATGCATATCCGCACTTATCTGCTCGAAACACGATGTTGGTTTACTCCAAAGAATGAGGCTTATCATTGTGTAACAGTGTGCATCGATACCTTTTCCTCTCTCCCCAACCAACCGCCACGTCCATAGGTGATTCTGACGTCACGTATTTCTTAGCGCCAACGGAGTATAGAAAATTCACACATTCGCTTCTTCTTGAGCAACATAACAGAATTCTGCCGCCAGTTATAAAATGTAGCCACATGATATTTTTCAGAAACATGCTTATTTTTCTTGTCGCACGTAAGCTTTTCTGTGGAAACACATACATCAGACCAACTTTCAATGACGACACCGTCAAAATTTCCACTGTTGCTATTGTCTCACACTCTTTTCTCCATTCTTTCAAGTTCCTCACGTCGCGTCACCTCAAACTTTGTCCTAAGTTACGAACTTTACTAAACCAATCACAGACCTTCTTTCAATACCGCGCCCATTAAACATCTTGAACTTTTGTAAAACCTTTACATTTGTCTTCTGTGTCCTATTTGCTTTTTGTTAATAACCACACTGTGGTTGCTGATGTCAGTTTTTGTCATCAAGGTGTTGGCTTCATTTAATGTGCAAGTGCGAATGTCTGTCTGTATTCGTTAATCGTTACTAATGACACTCGGTGAATCGCGAAATTGTGAAATTCACAAATTTAAGGTCTATACAAAGAGAATCTGAATGGTTTAAGATAGCTGGAGCTGATACCAAATTGCCGTCATGCAATTTGCACAAAGTTCTCGTTAGGCAGTTCCCTTGTTAAGGCGTAGTGAAGCTTTAGAAATGTTTTCGATTTGAACCCTTCATCACTCGACAAACTATAATACTCAAGTGCGAATTTTAAAGACATTGGAAGAACTCACGCTAGATTGTATTCTCCCATGTGGTATTTATAAATATGAAGCGAATTACACAGCACCTCACCCTCCCGCATCACTTAATTAAGTAATTCACTTTTGTAGTTGGTTGATAATAAAGCGTTGACCTCAAGAGTATGTACAAGCAGTGATGTATTTGGGTTGATGTAGTATTGGAAATTTGCAGTTGTTCAAAGTTCTTGTTGAATTAGAAAGACTAAGCTGTAAAATTGAATTCGTAGGTAGTATTGTATCGACGAGAATGCTTCCTTGATAAAATCAGCTTTATTTATTCAATGATAGCATCATTGATCATTGGCTTGCAGATTTTTATTTGAGCCTTTATTTGTGCATTTTCTTGAAAAATACACTTATTGCATTCAGTACGGTTGTGGGACTAGCGGGCGGGATCTGTGGAAAAGCGCTGATCCTGAGTCGTAGATCACCAGTATATAGGTCACTCAGATTCTTCTGCACCCATTGTATATAATACAATTATAAAGCATGTATAGAAAATAATTGGTAAAGTGGCGGTGTTTTTTTTTATTGTTTATACTCATTCAACTATGTCAGAATAGAAGTAGTATATCTTGCTCCTTTTTTTTCTGTCGTTGATATTTTTTCATTCAGAGCAGTTTACTTTTTAAGTAGGTGTTCTATTGAAAATTTACTTACTTTGGTACCAGTAACTCAAATTCTTGCATATATATAATAAAATAAATAAATAAAAAAAATTTAAGGATAGCTTTTATTTAATTTTTCACTCTAAAAAATAGAAAAATAATTTTTCATGACCTACTTAGCTTATTTATTCTTGTAACACAAAATAAAAACGTGGGGCAAACTTGACTCATCATTATATATTTTCTTATTCGTACAAAAAGAAACCTACAAATATTGTTGAAAAACTTTGAATATTAATATGAGCAGCCTACAGACTTCACTCAACTATCATTATAAATTAAAATTTATCTCCATGCTGACCTAATTCTTACAGTAACATGTATTATTAGTCATTATTATTAATATCCAAATTATCAAACAACTAATCAACAACCTTCAAATTATTTGTTTCAGACCCTTTTTTAGCGGATAGTTCTGTCTACCTCCTTCTACCAACTGGATTTGTATTCTAATTGAAATATTTCTTTTCTTTTGCCCCACGCTTATATTTTTTGTTACAAAAATAAATAAGTTAAGTAATCATGAAAAATTATTTTTCTACTTTTTAGAGTGCAAAGTTAAATAAATTTTTAAATTTTTTTATTTATTTATTTTATTTTTGACTTTTTAGGAATAAAAAAATGTATAGGTAATTTGATGTACATCTTAATTTCAATAGTATTTTACATATAATTCACGGTTTAACATCTAGGCCCATATTCAAATATGTCACCTTAACCTCCCATCGCTTAAACTTCACTTGAAAATGACTTGTCACAATTTTGTATTGAAGAGTGCGGTAACATTTTATTTTTAAATTAGAACTCTCATAAGAAATACAATGTTCCCACATTTTTAAGTATAAAATTGTGAAAAAAACTTTTTTTAAGTGAAATTTAAGTGAAGTTAGGTTAAAATGACATTTGTGAAAATCATTGTTGCCAACTTAGACAATAAAACAACCATGGGCGAGTAGGCTCTTACCTGGGCAATTTCAAACAAATCAAGCGACGCCACTAAGAGTGTTTGATGTCATTTTTTCTTGTAAAATTTTCCACCAATTATCGATAATATATCGATACAAATTACATAGCTTTCTCATGACACATCAAAATATTGATATTTCATTCAACATAGATAAAACAGTTATGAGGAAACCCATGTACTTGTTAACACAGTATCAATAGTTGGTGGTAAAATGTATCGAAGAACATGATAATGATAAGGTTTTAAATTCATATTTAATTACTTCATATCTAACCGTGCGTAGAAGCCGAGCAAAGAAGAAATTCGTTGTACTTTATAGTCATATTATAAAGAAAAAGTAGGTGGCCTCGGTTATTTTTAGAATTAAATACAGTTAGGCGATACAGGCAATTTTTGGAAACAGTTTTAGTGCTTTTCAGTGTCAAAAACCTGGCAACACTGGTGAATATGGGCCCTAATCTATCAACTTTTGTGACGATTCACAATTCAAACCTTCAGAAATCAATAATCAATATTAAAATAACAATTAAACAATCACAGAAACAGACTGACTAGTGACATACTGAACCATCACCGTTAAATTAATCAGGATTTACGGACAAATCGAAGAGAATTCATATACAAATTCTTTTCAATTTGTCGCTGAACCATAATTAATTTAACAGTGAGAAATCCTGAATTTAACCAACAAACCATCGAAATAATTAAATAAGACAAACTGTGAAACTAGAAAACAACAAATGTACTGTCTACTGTTGCAATTGTCTCATCAACTTCACTAAAATATCATGCAATTCTTGAAAATGTTAAGACAGATGGAGAATAGAGATGATAACTGATAAGAGGACAATGTCAATGAGTTTTATGGGTGCATGGTTGGTTGCAATGACGTTGGGTCCAAAAATTTTACTGGGGCGAGTTGTCTGTAGTGATGTTAAAATTCTCAAATTTTCAATATCAATAATATCAATATTTTTTCAAGACAATATCAATATTATCAGTATTGTATCGATATTTTAACATCACTAGTCATCTGTCATACTGATACGGAGACTAATAATTGGTAATGATAGAGAAGACTTGTGTTGTTGTTCTTCACTACAGATTTGGCGACAAATCAAATGGAATTTGTAAATGAATTCTCTTTTATTCGTCGCCGTTAAATGAATCAGCATTTGGCAACGAATAGAAGAGAATTTGTAGACAAATTCTCATCGATTCTTCGCCGTTAAATTAATCAGGATTCCGAGATGAATCGAAGAGAATTCAGTGAGCAATCGAAACAAATTCATCTGGGTACAAATTCTCTTCTATTTGTCGCGAATTCTCATCGATTCTTCGCCCTTAAATTAATCAGGATTCTGCGACAAATCAAAGAGAATTCAGCGAGGAATTGAAGAGAATTCATCTACAAATTCTCTTCGATAGGTCGCAGTTAAATTAATCATGATTCAACGACAAATTGAAGATAATTCATCTACGAATTCTCTTCGATACGTTGCCGTTAAATTAATCAATATTCAACAACGAATTGAAGAGAATTCATCTACGAATTAAGGAATTCTCTTCAATTCGTCGACACATAAGAAATCTTTACTTACTTCTCCCCATTATGGCAATTAATAGTATTTAAAATTTTTCACGATCTGATAAATAAATAAAAAAACTATTTCACAAAGAATTTGATAAAGAAAAACACACACATCAAAATTATAAAGGTCGTCTAGTAGCGCTACCTGGGAACTGGCGCGCTGGAACTAAGCAAAGTGAGTTAAATAAAAGCGTATAAAAATCCAATTCCTTGTTACCACGGTACAGGTCACAATTTTTATCCAATAGGCAGGAAATTTGGAAGGAACATTAGTACTAAGCCAAGGACCTGACTTAATAATTTTGTTTTTGGATCGGCGTATGGTACTTCGTTATGGCTATTTTTGTTTTTGTTTTGGCTATAAAATTCTTAATTTTGGATACAAAAATTCACTTTGATCTGTTATAACTTGCTATAAATTTTGGTGTGGATTGTTCGCACAGTACTTTGGGTAACACTATTTTCATTTTTATTTCCCCTTTAAAATGCCTAATTTTGGACTGATAAGAACGTATTTTGGAACATACATTTACTACGATCTTTTAATAACGTTTCAGTAACTGCTTAACTTTACATTTTTTTTAAAACCTACTTTTTCTAAAGGAGCTGCTACTGCGTTACAGTTTTTCACTTTTAGTTTACCATATTGTTGACTTGAAAATAAAAATATGTGTTTTCAAAACATTTTGGAAGACTATTAAGCAGAGTTTATGTGTTGGGTAGTAGACTTCATGGAACATAACCGTTTCTGCCCCTAAATTTGATTTTACCCTCTTTTACAGCCCCGTAAAAACAAAAGTTTGTGCAAAAAAATGTTCGACAGCTTTCATCTCCAAAACTATTGCACCAATGAAAAATGTGTGTATTTTCAAATATGTAGAGAATTTTATGAAAAAACTTTTTACTAACCATAAAATTCTTTTTCGAATTGACTTTTTAACAAGAAAATCATGTAAATAATTGTGAAATATGGTTTAAAACACCTTGGGGGCCTGAGGAAGAGTATTCGATTTTATATATTTTACCATATAATACAATAAACCTCCGAAGAACAAAATATTATCTTCATTGTTTCCTGAGAAAAAGGGAGTGGTAATGTGGCGATCTTTTTGGTTCGCTACATTGCAAAAAAATGTCACGTTACCTGTTATTAAGAATAACGTCGGCCACATTGCCTGTAAATATACCTGTATGTATGGATCCACTTTTTGCTCATTTTGGCACTTTTCTTCAGGAGTTTATGTAGCCTCCCCTGTTTGAACTATGTGAATGAAACTTGGGGTAGTATTAGAGGCTTTCATGGGCTACACATTTCCGTTGAAATTTTTGATATTCATTTTGTAGTTTCGGAGGAGTTCCTAAAGTTTTGAAAACCCATCATGTCTTAAATTAAAAGATTTTAGCTTGAAATTTTTATGTTAGTTGGAGACTATTAAGTACTGATTTTGGTATTGAATTTGAGCGAAATCGATCAACTGGTTTTCAAATGGAAGCCATTGCAAAATTTGACAATTGGAAAATACGCACTTACCACAGATGATGTGCGGAAGAGATATTTTTAATTACGTTTTCCGATAGATTGATATATATATATATATATATATAAAGTCAATTTTTTGTTTCCATGATATAGGTCCCAATTTTTGTCCGATAATCACGAAATTTGGTACGAAGATTTGTACTAAGCCAAGGACCAGACCTATTGATTTTGGTGCGGATCGGCATGACGGTACTTCCGGTACCGTTATTTTGTTTTTATATTAGTTATAAAGTACGGATTTGGAATCATATGTACGAAATTTGAAATAAATATTTATCATAATTTATTGTTGCATGCTACCAATTTTTGTGCGGATCCACTGGATGGTACCTCCGATAAAGATTTTTTTCCTCTTTTTTCCCTAATTTGCGTGAACTTTTTTTTTTTTACGAAAGTTAACCACACGTTTATGTTTCTTGTTTTTTATTGCATAACTTTATTATATTTCTGTTGCGAGAGTAATTCAATATTTTTAAATTACTTCAACAAATAAGATAAGATACGAACATGTATCTTTTATTAAAATTTCACTTTTATTATAAACACTTTAAATTATACTTATTTCTATTTCTTAATATTAGTGATACCTAATGTCCATAGCAGCGAGTATGGACCCTAAAGTTCTACTCGACTGTAGGTTTAGGAATGACCATGTCTTCAAAATGAAGATATGACATTACTTTCGTTTTCTTTGTTTCAATCAAAAGATGGCCAACCAAAAAGGTGGCGTGATACGGAACATCCGCCAAATATGATGACACTTTATTGTCAGCATATCTGGTGGTGTCCATTTGTGAGAAGCTAGGTAGAATATAGACAGCTATTATTCTGAGAATTAGGAATAATAGTTGTCTATAATTTGTTCGACACGTTTTTGTAGACGAACTGAATCGTCTGTAAAAATGGGACGGAACAAAGGTCTCTGGGTGAAAAAAAAAAACTCGAAGCTCCTGCTTCGCCAAATTTTGTGTCCCTAAAAGTTTACTATTTTAATTTACTATATCTTTAATCTTAGTCATAATACAATACTACTTTTTTTTTTACAAATGTCTCTTAATTTTACTTTGTGGGATTGATCATCGCCTAAAAAAAAAAATTATATTAAATTTTTTTATTTGAGCATAAAAATTTATTTTTGCAAATGGACTTAATTAAGATAATTTGGCATAATTAAATTTATTATGCTTTTTTTTTGTTATATTGTAATACAAAATATGGACTTAGAGTTATGGACCATTAAGGATGTATTGCTCCCAATGCCAGATCATTTATTTGATCATGTGCATTCATAGCAACACAATTTATTTTTAAATTTACGTAGACCAATATGGCTATTATGAGTGTTAATAAACTGCACCAACTGATTAGTAGTAAATGTACCGTGTTTATTGTGTCCTGGTATCCTAGATCAGGGATTTTCAGTTCTGCTGATTTTAGTCTTTCTTCAAGCTTATGAATTGGAGTTATTGGTGAAAGGTAAGGTATGTTGTCATGCCATTTATTATTGTAGGCAATAGAAATATTTGGAAATTTGAATGATTGACGCAGACCAAAATCAAGTTCCATGAATTGATATTTTGTCCAAACTAGCGGTAGATGATGTTCAATGAGGACGTCTTTTTCTGGTTCATTTATACAAGGAAATCCTGCTGGGATGATTGTTTCTGCATTGTTTTCTCTCTGTAATTGTTGGATTTCTACTACACATGGAACTGTTAGTAGAGTCGCTCCGGGCCATGAGTCATTTATAGTTATACTAGTACTTGTTTTTGTTATGGTATTAACTGATATTAATGGGTTTTTAGCATTAGTTATGGCAAAGAGGTTCATTTCAATTTGCTTGACTACGATTTCTCCATGATTTATCTCGCATTTGAAGGTGCATTTCTTTATTATTTCTTCAAATTTCATTACTTGAAATAATACCCTCGCACAATTCCCTTTATTGTTGGTTGTGCGGTCTTGTGGTAGAAAGCATAAGAGGCTATGTTTACCACAAAGATCAATGTCTATTCCCATTATGATTCTTGTTGATCCATCAAATTTGTTGTGGGATAAGATCGAAGGTTCTTGATCCCAAGAGCAAATTTTATTGTCATGTGTTCGAAATGCTAATGGAATAAAATTGTAAAGTTTGTATTTGGCATGAAGGTTCTAAAGTGGAATTTTGATTTCTATCTCTATTCCGTTTCCTGTCACATAGCAGTTTACTAATTTTGTTCTGTAGTAGGACTGGATTGATTTTTCATCTAAAACTACTGCAAAATTTGATTTTTCTGTGATTTTCTTGATTTTTAGCAAGTCTTCTTTAAAAGTTGTTTCGTTAACAATTGCTGCCGGGCGATGGTTATTTTTGCAAGAAAGGAATAGATGACCAAGTTTAGCATTTTTGGTGACTAAACTGGCGTGAAGAGTTCGAGCTGTGTCAAAGATGAGCTCTCTTCTAGCTTCTATAATTATTTCGTTATTTTGGTTTTGAATGGCGTTTTTTAATGCTTGAACATTTTCTTTTAAAATTTTAGAGTTGTCAAATTCTATCTTTTCGAAATTTTTAATGTCATTTGTGACGTTTAATAATTCTGCATGGCTTTCTATTACGGATTCTCGAAGTTTTTTGTATTGGGATTTTAGATTTTTCTTGTTTTCTATAAAGTCGTTGCCTTGAGAAAGTGTCATGACACTGCAACACCATGTGTCAAAGTCACCAAGGACTTGTATTCCGCGTTTAATTCGTTTTGAAGGTTCTCTGTCGAATTCTTTGATTATTGTTTCGTTTACTAGCTGAATATCCGTAATTAGATCTAAGATTTTCAGTATGTTTTTCAATCTCTGTTTACACCATGTGTTTTCCCTGGATGTGCAACTTTGCAGTTTTTTTATTTCTTCAAGCCATTTGGGTGTTTCTATGTTCTGTCTTCTTGGAATTTTCAGGCTATAGACTATGGGAATTGTTTTCTCATAAGCCTTACTGAATTTGTTTAATTCAAAATATGCTCCTGATGATGCACTAATTTTTGTTTTTAGACTTGTGTTCTCGGTTTTGTGTGTGAATATGGTGATTGTAATGAAAACGATAACGGCGAGTTTTATCATCATGTGGTCTGAAATCATTACAAATCACAGGAAATTTTGCTGTTAGATGCAGTATTATAATTGTCGGTACGTTGTTTGGTTGTTATCTGTTCGAGAGAAAATATTAACAAGGTGCAAAAATGTATATCGATGCACAATATTTCTTCGATTTTTTTTTCTTTCTCATAAAAATATACATATGTGCGGAAATTACACCATCTGTGTTAGTGTGGGACTCTGGAATTAGATTCGCACTGCTACCATCGATGGTAGGCCTTGGGAGATGGCAGACTCCAGTATATTTCGATTGTTCAGCAAGAATTCACCTTGCTTTACAACTTGGATATATATGGAGGTATCGCAGTCTTCTTGGTGTGTTCGATATGTTACTTCGTTTTGATTTTCTTCATCCTCGTCCTTCTTTAGATTTATAGTTGATGTTCCTATTAGTCGTAATTTCTTTCTTTTGTATATATTTTATTTTTCGTTTAGTTTTATTTTTAAATTTAGTGAACATTGAGAGACATTTTCTTCACGATTTGAACGGGAGGTTGAATTTAGAAATGGATTGTGCTAGTGCAGACATTCTTCAAAATGCTCCTTTGTATCCGTCTTCGGCGGAATTACGCTCTCTGCCTAAATTTATGGTGCCTGACACGGGGATTGTTGAGACTTTGGAAAGTTTCATGCTCACGCGGGTGTCTCTGCCATATTTGCGTTGTTGGTCGCCGCGTTGTCCGTGTTTATTCACTGGCGTTATTGGGCTTTGGAAAATTTTTAAAGCTATCCATTCATTTTTGGCAGCGGATTATGGTCCCACGGGAGTGGATGTGTACCGAAAAAATTTTCCTGGCGATTCACTGAACACTTCCTTTGGATTGTGGAGGTATGTGATGCCTCAGAGTTTATGCGAATGTTGTTTGCAGTCTATGGTGCAACTTGCCTCGCAGTTCAGCTTCCTCTTCCGGGAGGCAAGTTTGTGGAGGTGGGAAGGATCCGTGGTTTGCTTTTCAACACTTGACGTGAATCCATCTGACATCACTGGTTATGCTGTTGGCTTGAACTTGTTGACTGCAGTTATAATGGCAATGCAGCCTTTAAATTTTGGTGCTAAAGTTCGTTTTTCAATTACCAATACTGCATATGCCAATACAATTAAGGATAGGTCCCAATTTCAATACTTAGTTGACTATCTTGTTTGCTTTTATCGGCGAAAAATCGTGATTAATGATACTCCTCATTACATAGAGGTTATGCGAGATTTGGAGCCGTTGGAAAAAATGACCATCTCTCATGATCGTCGCGTCTTACAAGGAGCAAGTCCAAGAAGTGAGCCAACCTCTGGACTGAGTAAAATGGTCGTGTCCAATCGGCGCATGTTTTTGGTTCCTCGTCATCAGCAGTTCAGGTGTCGGTCAGTTTCTTCGGAACCCGCACCCGCCCATCATCCCGAAGGTGAAGAGCAAGGTGAAGCAAAGCCGACCGCTGGGGGAGCTTTTACTCATGACGTACAGGATGATTGGTAATTGGTGAGTAATAAAAAAAATTTTATATTTTCGAGGGGAGAAAATATGTATGTGAATGGTCCTTACAATATATATATAAAAATTATCTACAATTATTACAAATTAAATTACAAGGATTATAATACAAAGTTTCGGGTGGTGGTTCGGAGTATCTTTTCACGTATTCCTCCAAACTTAACTAACTTGGTTTTTTAATATCCTGGGGAATAGGTTGAATAGGTAGAGACAAAGGTTGTATTATACTTTTTCCCTCATCACACCTATTGAACAATTTGATTTCTTCCATATGTTGTTTATGGGTAATTGATTGAATTTTTCATAAGGTAATCCTTTTTTCTGGGTCTTTTAATTCAAACTTCTTTTTTCATTCTGAACAATCTTTCCCTTTTAATAACGCTTCATCAGTAAATTTTACCTTTTTATTGTTTTTATTTTTATTGCTAGATTTCTTTAAAATTCCCTTTTGTGGTCTTCCTCTTGGACGTTTGACAATGATTTTAATTTCGTCCTCTGATTCATTTTCTTTAGAGCTCTTTTCTTTCTTTGGTCTACCTCTTTTCCTTTTCGGATTAGACTCGGGAATATTTTCTTCATTTTCCGAATTATCGGATGTAATATTCTCAATGTTCGACGGTAAATTAGCATTAGAGCGAGCATTATAAGGTTTAAGTCTTCTTATATGAACTGTATCGTCTATGCTATTTCCATCTTCGGAGGTTATGCGAATTACATAGTTTAAATCTGAAATTTTTCTTACTATTCTGTATGGTCCCAGGAATTTTGGTTTGCCTTTTCTGTAATTTATCGGTGCTTTCAAAAGAACTAAATCATTAGTTTCATAAGAAATTTCTTTTCTTCCCTTATTATAGAGTTCTGAATATTTAATTGCATTCTTTTTATCAAAGTTTGGAATTGTTTTCCAAATTCTGTCTGCTTCACATATCTGTTCTTCTCTGGTATTGTTGGTAAGTGGTGACAGAATGTCTAAATTTATTGGGGGTTCTCCTTTATAACCGTACATTAGGTAAAACGGATCGTGATTATTTAAACTTTCAATTGGTGTCATATTATAGGTCAAGGCTACGTTATGCACGTGGTCTGGCCATTCTTCGCTATCAGTTCATATTTCGCTAACATTTTTTTTATCGTTCCATTCATTTTCTCTACTTGTCCTTGAGTTTGCGGTGAATATGATGTAGAGTAGAATATTTTAATACTGTTATTTTTAAAATAATTTTGCGTGTATTCGTTTGAAAAATGAGTTCCGTTATCACACGTAATCTTCGTTGGTTTTCTGTAATGACGTACAATTTCTTTTAAGAATTTAATTACCAAATGTGCGTTTGGTTGGGTTACTGCTTTGGTCCAACAATATTTTATTGCCTTATCTATTCCCACTATGACAAATTTCTTTTCATTATTTGTGTTAAATTTTCCGATAAAATCAATTTGGATACGTGCAAGTGGTATGCATTCTTCAGGATTAATTGGTTTCAAGTGTCCATATTTTTCGTTGATGTTTTTATTAATTTGGCATTGATGGCACAAACGTACATGCCTCGAGACTATTTCAGGCATTTGCGTAAAGTAGTACCAAGCACGCGTTTTGGCAAGAGTTTTACAAATTCCAAAATGTCCTCCCCCGCTTTGACTCTCATGACATATGTTTAGTACTTGAGGTATGAGGGAGTCAGGGATTACTGGTACGGCATAGTGATATTCAAAGTGATGGTTGTTTTTCCATAAAATTCCATTTTCATCAAGAAAAAATGGATCTGGGTTGCGTGATCTTCTCATTTTTAAACTTTTTCTTAACTCTTTTTCGTTGCCACCTTCTAAAATTTTTATTATGATTCCCCAATATTTGTCTTCACGTTGTAAATCCCATAAATTGTGGATTTTGTGGTCTGTGATGTTAATTGGGTTTTCTATTTTGTAATTTTCTGAAATTTCGGATACTTGAGAATTTGTGGACGCATCGGAGTTTCCAGATCTTTCCAAATTATTGGATAGGATGGAACTTCGATCGTCTTCCAAATTGTCACTTTCTATGTCTAAATCTTTTTCTTTCTTTTTCATGCTACGTTTTATTGCTTTGATTTTTTTCTCTTGTTTGATAATATTAGGAGGATCAGGTGTTCCTTCTGGTATTATGAATTGACCGTTTCGAAACTCTGTGTAATTGTCTTCTTCTTCTTCTTCGAGACGAGAAAGATAATCAGCAATTTTTTTATTTTCACCTTTAATGTGTTTGATCTTAAATGTGAATTCTCTTAATTTTGAAATTAACCTATTTAATCTTGCGTTTGGTTTTTTCATTCGACTTTGGTATGTTAAGGGTTCATGATCCGTAAAAATATTAAATTCTTTGTAGACTAAAAATTCTCTGAAATATTCGCAAGTTTCAGTGATAGCCAACATTTCTAAATCAAAAGAACACATGTATTGTTGATTCTTAGGAATTTTCTTCGAGAAATATCCTATAGGGTGTGGCTCTTTTGTTTTTCTGTCTACTTGCAGGCTGTTTTTGATGCGTCTACTTCGACGTATGTTTCAGCATCAGGATTGTAGATTGTAAGAATTGGTTAAGATGTAATTAATTCTTTTATTTTGTCGAAAGCTTTTTGTGCTTCGTCATTCCATGCTATTTTATTATTTGCTTTAACATTTCCTTTTCTTGTTAAGTCTGTTAATGGTGCTGTGATTTGCAAAAAATTTTTTATCATTTTCCGATAGTAATTCGCTAAACCAATAAATCTACGTAGTTTACGTAATGTTTTAGGTGGTTGAGCTTCACGAATTGGTTTAATGTTTTTATCTAACGGTTCTAATTTGTTATATGAAATTTTATGTCCTAAATATTCGATACTTTCATTGAAGAAGCTACTTTTACTGGTTTTGATTAGTAGGCCCGCTTCAACCAGTACTTTCAGGACTTCTTCTAAATTTTCTAGTATTTCTTCAAAGGTTTCGCCAAAAACACAAATATCATCTAGATAGACTAGTACTTTGTCCTCTAGGATATGGTTGAATAAATCGGTCATAGTTTTTTGGAAAATGCTGGGGCTCGCACTTAATCCCATAAGATAGAGTTAACTTACTCCTCCAACATTTATTCCTGTTATTGCTTTTGATTCTTCATCAAGAGGAATTTTATAATATCCTTGATTGAGATCGATTGTTACGAAGTATTTTTATACTGGGCTATCATATCTAGAGCTTGCTCTCTTAATAATACCACATTCTTCGAATTCCTTAATATTTTTTCTAATTTCTCTTTTTTCAAAAATCCCCTTATGGTAATTTCTATGTTGAACCGGCTCGTCTGTTTTCAAGTAGACATGTGCTGGTTTTAAATTCGTAGGTTTTACCTTGGCAGGTTCTTCCGTAAATATATGGATATATTTTTTTAGAACGCTTACTACTACCTGTTTCTGTTCCTTCGTTAAATTCTTATTAATTTTCACTTATGTTCCTTCATTGTCGTGGATAACGCTGTCATCAGATTGGGTTATGCGGACAAGTTTTAGCATATCAACCTCCTCACCTTGGTTATCCGCAGTATCCCTTGACATAATTTGTTGGATGCTGGGTTGGCCACAGCATACGGAATTGGTCTGACGGTCCCACATAGTCGGCTGTTGAAGCCTATAGCGTCCTAAAACTGTCCCTTGTGCAATCTGGGTGTCGAAGTGCAGACTGTAGAATCTTAATGCTGGCCATCCTAAATCATCAACAATATATTCGCCTTCTAAACCATAACTTGTTAAAAACCACTCATCTGGATCTGCTTTTCCCATTTCTGGATCCAGGTTTACAAAATATTCATTGTTTACTTCTATGCAGAAATCTTTGTCTGCTCTAATAAATCCTTCGCAATTTTCTTCCTTAAACTTAATTATACTAAATGTTTCGCGTTTCCATGGTGGTCCTATTCTAAATAATTTTTTACTAAATAATATGTCGGCATTATGTCGATCTAAAAAGTCGTATCCGAGTAGTAAAGGTATGGTTACCTCAGAGGTTACGTATGCTTCCGCATCGAGGATGAGATCACTAATTTTTATAGTGATTTCTACAACTCCTTTAACAATTATTGCACTATCGTTAGCGGCTACCATACACACTCTCTCAGGTCTGATCACATTATCCTTTACAAGGTCATATTGTACAAGCGTCACTTCAGAGCCGCTGTCGACTGTTCCCTGTGTTTCATACTCTTCATGGCTCACAATGTTGCAGGGGACGATTAGTTTACACCTCGCCCTGACTAATTTCATCGATGCACTAAGGATATGAATTTTCTAATTATGCGGCGCGCGTGGATTTAACACTAAGAGAGCAGCGCAGTCCGGATGATGGATGTTGCCATTACAAGCCCGAATGTTGTTGACATAATATGGTGTAGAGCAAACGGGCTCTACTACAAGTTTTATGTTGTTGAGTGAAATTTTGTTGTTGGATACTTGGAACTACATTAGGAGTTCGCAAGTTGTAAGAGGGCAATACATAATTTATCGCATTGGCCCATGGTTGTGGATTTTTAACTGGTCCAGTATATGCTTGTGCATAATTATTCTGTTGCGGTGGTCCATAGGGGTTGAATGGTTTACCAAAATTTGATGCGAAGTTATTATTGAATCGTGGTGGTCTAAAATTCCTTTGCGGGAATTGAGGTGTACTACGATTACGTAGCCTACAATCTCTTGATAGATGTCCCATTCTTCCGCAATTAAAGCAATTTATCTCTCTAGGAGGATATCGATTATTATTTTGTTTGTGATAAGTTTCTCTCCTTTGGGGTCTATAGGGACTTTGGTTATTCTGCGATTGATTAGATTCTCTTTCTCTTGACTGCCTTCTTCTTGGGTTACTATCATTTGATTCGTTAGTATTATTATTATTATTATTTAGATTTCTTTCTCTACGTGGTCTGGATTCTGCATTTTCGTTTTCCATTGTCTGATTTTTGGTTTGGTTTTGGTTTCGTTTATTGGCATTTGGGGGTTTCCATCCTGCCTCTACTAATGCCACGATAACAGGGTCAGTAGGGGAGATAGTTGGCATTATGGATTTTGCAGGTTCTTTTTTCTCGGGAGCTTTTCCCTTCATCATCTCTTCCATCTGTTTTGTTAACTTGGCGATCGTTTCTGTTGCTTTATTTAGCATCTCTTCCGTTTTTTGCACATCAGTCAAATCTAAGGCTTTTTCTTTGAATTCTTTTTAATCAGTGGATGTTTTTGAAACCTCACTTTGTGTTTGGAGATTTTTGGATGCAAAGAATTTCCTCATTTCTCTTGTTAGTCTTGGTAGTAAGAGGTCACAAATTTTTTTCTCACTAATTGTTGCATCGAGTTGTTTATAGAGTTGGAAAAACTTAGGTACATTTATGCTGAAGTATGAATCATCAAATTTTAAAGATTTGATACGTTTTTTTACGATATCTTTATCATTTTTAAAAATATGTATTAAGATTTGTCTTACTTCTAACCATAGAGTTTCTGGGGTTATCTCAGTTTCTGCTGCGAACAGTTTGAGAGCTGTACTACGAAGGGCTATATTTACATTTTGTATTATTTCATATTCAGTTGCTTCGAAAGTTTTTCTTGAGTTTCGTATTCAAAAAGAAACTCAAGGATGTCCTCGTCGGGGCCATTTGAAAAATGGCTCCGAGCCCATCTTTCTGACCTTTTCCAAAAATTGTTCATGGCTAGGTTGTGTTGTGTATAGGCTTCATTCGCTGCCGCAAATCTTGCTTGTTGTTTTTGTTGTAAAAGCAAGCGTGCGTTATTTTCAGCGATGTCTTTCGGGGTCATATTTTTATTTTCCGTTTTTAGAAATAGGTTATTTTTATTTTCAATATTTACTATGTTGACGTATGTAGGTTCCTTTTGATCAATAATTTCTACACGTATCTCTGGGGGTAATAGGTTGATAGGATCGAAAGAATTTTTGTCAGTTGAATTTGGAATTTTACTTTTGGGTTTTTCTAAATTTTCTGGACTTTTTACGTGAATTTGTATTGAGTGTTGGATTTCAGCCTGTGAGGACGTTCCCTGTCCTTGAGGGACTGATGGCGACAAATCAGCACTAGACTGTGAGGGTCTGTCGAGAAAAGTTTGGTTCAGAATTGATTCTTCTCCAAGGAAGATTTCTTCTTTGTCGTTTGGAAGAGAAGAATCGGTTGTGGCTGAAATTGATTTTTTTGGTGATACGTGGCGTGATACTTTAGATAAGAGTTTTTCAAAACTGGAGCAGAGGCTTCGTCTCGCTAGTCGTCTTTCTGTTTCTTCTTTTCTTTTCTTTTCTGTTTCTAACTTCTTTCCTTTAGATTCTAAATCTTCTTCTTCTGTATTGGAGAAGATTTCTTCGTCTTCGTTGGGGTCTTTATTTTTTATACTTCTTGTTACCCTACGATAACTTTTGATTTCCTCGATTAGTCTATCAAAATTACTTGTTCTTTCAAATTTTTCGGTGTTGGGGTTGGAGTATAATATATTTAACAACCAGTGTTTAGAGTGTCTACCTTTGTAGAGTTTTTTCTGTAGTTCGATACGTGTTCTACCTTCTATCCTCTTTACTTTTGCTGCTTTTAGCACACGATAGAGAAAGAAAGTAGATACTCGACTTCCCCAATGGTTACCAAGGAGTGGGTAATTTTCCTCTTCAGACAGATTCTCATACAGTTTTTTAGGATGGTTTTCAAATTCTAAAATATTCTCTTCGGACTTTGAGTCTAAAATATCCGGGAGCGATGCACTCGTATTTTCACTTTTTTCAGACATTTGCAAGGGTTGGGAGATTTTACATTTTACAATATTATTTAAGATATCAATAATAGTTTCAAATTTGTCTGAAGTAACGGAAGATAAATTTATATTTTGCTTACAGTCAGATGGAGATTAGTGTGCTGTAGTCTTCTGTAGTGTATTGTTAGTTTCGTTCGGATGGACGCCGTTGGTAAGTGATTTCTCATTCTCTGCGTTGTAGTTTTGGATACCGGTTGGGCTGATTCTATTCTTTTTGAATTTCAGGAGCCGGATCTGGATCTTTGTTTTATTTCTAAGTTTATTTTTAGAATTAGTTTTTGTAATTAATTTATTTTTAATTGAATTATTTTTATTTGTCTTAATTAAACATTTGCGGTCCTCTGCAATAAAGGTTTGATTTCGTAGAAGTTTGTTTAATTTTGTTTTTAATATTTGAATTATTTTAGCCACGATTTATTTGATATTTACGCGAAAGTATTTGTTCCAGCAAAATTGAATTAATTATCCGCAATAGGTAAAAAAAAAATTTTTTTTAGGAAAGGCGATGTTCTTTATTTAAAAAAAATTTATTCTGATTTTTAAATTTTACTTCCGAAGGTTTTTTTGTTCCGGCGCCAATTTGTTGCGAGAGTAATTCAATATTTTTAAATTACTTCAACAAATAAAATAAGATACGAACATTTATCTTTTATTAAAATTTCACTTTTATTATAAACACTTTGAATTATACTTATTTCTATTTCTTAATATTAGTGATACCTAATGTCCATAGCAGCGAGTATGGACCCTAACGTTCTACTCGACTCTAGGTTTAGGAATGACCATGTCTTCAAAATGAAGATATGACATTACTTTTGTTTTCTTTGTTTCAATCAAAAGATGGCTGACCAAAAATTTGGCGTGATACAGAACATCCGCCAAATATGATGACACTTCATTGTCAGCATATCTGGTGGTGTCCGTTCGTGAGAAGCTAGGTAAAATATAGACAGCTATTATTCCGAGAATTAGGATTAATAGTTGTCTATAATTTGTTCGAGACATTTTTGTAGACAAACTGAATTGTCTGCAAAAATGGGGGAACAATTTCTTTCGTTTTATTTTACATTATATGAATATGTACCATAGTTCATCATCTTCATGAATTGTTCATTTTTTAAAGAAATAATGCTTTTAAATCTCATATTGTCTAACATTTTGTCAGCATCTAAAACATTTCATACAATCAACATACATTAGGATATAAAATTACAGACAATTAATGTGACCATCAAAATACATAATTATTTTTTTCGAAAACCTTCTATTTCTATCGAGGCTTGCTGCGCTAGATTTTTTATTTAATATATTTTTGGGTAGAAGGAATTGACTTTCGATAACACTGCATCATATTCATCAATGGTTTTATCCTAATGAGCCTAATACACGTTAGGCTGTGCGCAACCCTAAATGTGTGCCTCTGTGTAGTGAATGGAAATGACGATTAGACTATTTTTCAATTAAATTGCGAACGTGTATTAATTTAATTTTCTAAGATAGGGTAGTTCGATCTAGTTTTCCAATGCAATGATATAAAGACACGAAACACGATCAAGTGGTTGTGTGTAGGTAACCTTTATGATCATTGTGTATGCTTTTTTTTATTTGCTTTTTTTTGCCATGCGAATAGTGGCCTTTTTACTCGACTAAAGATAACCCTGAAGAATATGTTTTAACATAGACATTATGCAATGTTTGGGTTTTGTGGCGAAGAAAATGTTGATGGTGAGACGGAAAAGGGCGTAGTTTAAGTTATTGCCAACATAAGAAAATGACAGCGACTGAGAAGTTTTTCAAAAGGTATCTTTTGTTTAGTAAACTGTTAAATAGGGATTACACCATTCGTATGTTTTTCTTGAGTACATTCAGTAGTGTTCATGTAATGCACCCCATCATTTACCTGTCGCTTCGCGTTAAATTGTAGGTTAAGAGAGCTCAGATTCATGTCAGACCTAAATTGGTTTGTAAGCATTCGTTTTCTCATCAAGGGACATCTACATCAGGCGAGAAAGAGAATTTTTTTATGTTCGTTTCTATCAATTTGCAGTTTTTGCAAACTATTTGTACCCTAAAAGAACATTCATTTTCTACTAAAGCAACTAAATAGAAAAGTGGCTAACTTCACTACCCTAATTATCCAAAATATTTTACTTTGATTGCAATTTTGGTTCTTTAATAAATTTAATCGACTCACAAAATTACTGCACATTGTATTTTGACTTCAAATAACGATTACAAGATTAATCCGAAGTACCCTTCAGACCCGGTTATCGAGCCCCTTTACATAATATCATTGCAAAAGAAATCATTTCTTCAATTTAGAGATCCGAATTGTTGTGCGAATTAATATAATTTAAATATAATAGGGTACCGGACATGACTCTCAGAATTACTTGAAATTAATGGGAGAGATAGTCTAAGGCCAATGAATGAAGGTTCTAAATTTTTTTTTGAAAAATATTAAATAGAAAGGAAGATATAAGATGCAAAGTTGCGCTGCACCAAAAACGGTACCTCGATGCGCACCCTGTTGTTGTGATGTCATAGAATTGACGTTTTTGTATTTTGCATTATCTGAGGTTGCTGGTTTCAATACAACTCATTAATACTTCATTTTTAAGTAGTTTTTGGTGAAAATTTACTGAACAAAATTGACTTTAAAAAATGACTTTGAAACAAGGCTGGGCGCACATTTCATTTCAAGACCCAAGAAAACTTTTCATAGAAAGCTCAAAGTCTAAATTATCACCTAAGTAAATAAGATTCAATAAGTTTGGGTTCCTATCTTTATTTATTTTTTGTACTTCCCACTGAAGTAGAAGGTTGAAAATCGTTGTGGGTGCTTGAGTATCACATCTAATTTTTTTTTTTTTTGAAATCCCAAAAATAAGAAAGGGGCAGCAGATATGAGCCAAAAATTCATTTTCTTGAAACTTTCAACATATATACACTGAAATTATCCAACTCAACCCAAAGGTGATATAATATTGTTTGTTTATGCCTTAAAAAAAATATTTTTTGAGGTACTGAGTTCAAATTGGACCTTAAGTTTTTTAATTTGATCAATATTTTGACCCAAAGGGACTCAAAAAATGGCCCAATTTTTTTTTTTTTTTACATTTTAGTATGTAATACATAATTTGTAATGTTTCTTGAAATGCTGAGTTCAAATTTGTCAATAATTTTTTAATTTAATCAATTTTTTGACCCCAAGGGACTCATAAAAGGGCCCAATTTTGTTTTTTTACATATTATTATTTAATACATCTTTTGTAATGTTTCTTGAAACACCAAGTTCAAATTTGACATTATTTTATTCATTTGACTCATTTTTGACCCCAAGGCTCAAAATGAGGGGAAATTTTGACTTCTCATATTTTGTAGTGTAATATATCATTGGTAATAGTTTTTTATCTGCTAATTTTGAATTTGACGTAATTTCTTAATTCTACCTATTATGTGATCCCACAGGGGCTCTGAAAGGGGATAATTTTGAATTTCCCTATTATATTGTGTGATACATTGTTGGTAATTTTTTTACACTTGAAGTTTTATTTTGACATGTATTTCTTCATTCAACTCCTTATAATGTGATCCAAAGTGGTTCAGATATAACTAGCTAATTTTAACTTTTCAAATTTTATTGTGTGATATATTGTTTATAATGTTTTACAAGTTTCTGAGTACAAATACTAAAATCTTATTTTTCTTACAAGTAAGCTGGGCAAGTGGTTTTACTGAATTTTGTTGTTTTTTGTTGGTCTAAAAAAACATGGGCATCCAATACCTAATAAATCACTCAATAATAAATGAAGATATAATTGCAATCCCTTTTTTGGGGCCATAGGAAGAAAAAAAGTGGTTCAATCTAAAAATGGATTGTAAATATAATCTCAGTGCCTCAAAAAACATTATTTATGGTGTATCACTCAATAATATCTAAGAATATTATCTCAACTGCCTGTTTGTATTTTAACCTCCTGTTTGAGGTCACATGGGGCCAAGGAGGGGTTCAATCTAAAAATTGATTATAAATGTAAACTCAGAGCCTCAAAAAACAATATTATCGATGTATTATTCAATAACATCCAAGAATATTATCTTAATTCCATTTCTTAGGCTACAGGGGGCTAAATGAAGGGTTAAATCTAAAAATGGGTTGCAAATATGAACTCAGCCCTCAAAGTAAATAACTTCTCAGGCACCACCAAAAAATTTTTTGAAGGCTGTGCTCTAATATAAAAACAAGTAAGGTATAATTGGTTTTTGATTTTCTTAGTTTTTATTGATTTTCAATGTTTTGAATTTGTCTATAAATAAGTCAGTGGGGGGCGGTGGAAGTGCACATCCTTTCATCCCCTCCTTCACAGTCACCATGAACTTTCTAAATTGATGAGCTTAACTAAACCAATGTTCAAACACAGGAAAGTGAGAAATGAATAAATGAGAAACCTGTGAGAGAGGTGAAAAGTTTGCTGATGTGTCAATTCTATGACATCACACCCACTACTCAAAAAATATCACAACGTTTTTTGACAACTCAACTTTACCATTCATTTTCTCCCATTCTATCCAACCAATTTTAATGCGGTTTTCACTGATATTTTTTATTTTTTTTTAAAGAATTTGAAAATATGTTTACTGAAAATCATGTCCGGTACCCTACTGGGACTGATATGGTTCAATACGAACGAGTGAAAACGGGATAATTTGGCTTATGTGTGGTAAATAGTTCTTTCTAGAAGATTGTCAAATATTAATTTAAATTAATGGATAATTAGTAATGAGTTGTTATTGAAATAGTGTTATAAAGAGACAAGTATCAATTTATTTGAACGTCTTAGGAGGATATTAACTAATTTAAATTTCAGGTGAATTAGGTAGAGATATATGGTTCGATTTTGTCTCATTAGGTGTCCATATGAACGGATTTTGATTATATCTATACATAATGTGGATGATTAGCGTGTAACGATATATTGACATAAATTACAGTGGGTGCCTCTTAATCCACACAAATCAGGCAGAGGTAATTTTGTATGGATAAACCAAAAAACTAGATAAAAAAAAGGCTGAATTGAAAAAGAAAAAATTTTTGGTGATGACAAGTAGAAGAAATAAGAGTTAGGCTGATTTGTTGATGAGCTGATAGGGAAATAAAGAATTTTTGTCCATACTATCCTGAATTGTATACAAACCAGGGTTGCCAACTAGCCAGTATTTAGACGCTGCTACCGGTACAAAAAAGAGGAAGTACCAGTGCCCGTATTTCATCAGTGTTGCCAGTATTACTGGTATAGAGGGTACAGTGAGAGAGCAAGCAATCATAAAACACTACTGGGAATTTTTTTGAATGTGAGCTTAGCGAGCAAAAATTTAGATATGGCAAATTTTGGAAAATGGACTGGGAGCATGAAAAAAAAATTTATTTCCTAATATTTTCATCTGCCAAAGTTGGCAACCCTAGTCCGGACTAAACGGAAGTCTGGATTATCTGGTGGATGGATTAAGTGTTGGCCTCTTTATATAAAGGGAAATATATATATTGTTAAATCGGCTCCATACATTTGTTTACTTGCCGAATGTTGTCAAACACCAATTATCAGGTATGCTCGTCATTATGTTTGCCAAATGACAAGCATACTGATACACATATGTGGCAAATTGACTCCTGAAAATCTACAAACAACAGTCGGGAACATCGAGCGTATTCGAGCAAATCTACCACCAGTGTCGGATTGGCGTAAACTGCCGCCCTGTTCGAATTTTTTATTGTCACCCATAGCCAGTAACTCATTTACACTGGCAGATCCAGGGGTAAATGGGAAAATTTCCCTCAAACATAAAAAAAAAAGAAGAAAAAGACGGAAATGTGAAGGAAAAAATAGAAAATCCGCTTAAAAAAGCTACACTTCTTAAAATTTTTGTGATTACCCCTCTTCCCCAAATAAATGATTCTTGGGACTACATCACTCTTACACTCATCTAGTCATCTCAGTCAAAATATATAAGCAGGTAATAAAAAGGTAGTAAAAAATATGACTTTTAAGTATCTATATTAAAACAAAAATATAAAAAAAACAGAACAATTATTAATAATAAGTATCTGTTAGCCATAAGAACAACAGGTCTTAACAATAAATTCGCACGTATATAGATACAGTAGGGGTAGGTTGGCCTGTTCGATATTTTATTCAAACAATTTTTTACGACTTATTTTCCGTAAATTTATTAATTATGTCATCTACATCAATATTTTTAGTGATTTCATTTTCAATCGCTGATAGTGCTAAATATGATAATTTCTCTTGGCCCAAAGAACTTTTCATATAATTTTTAATTCGTTTTAACAAGAAAACTTCGTTCCCCACTTGCATTTGATACAAGAATTATTAAATAAATGCATAGAGCGACATAAATATCGAGAAATGTGCAAATTAAACTTGTTTCAACAATATGCTGCAACATCTGTGCTGTAGTAGAAACCTCATTCTGGCTTATCGTGTGAAAATCAGACAAGTAAAGTTTAAAGTGTAGACATTCTGCAATTATGCCATTATTCAAATCATGATCATAGAAATTTTTCAACTTTGTAGCGCATTCTTTCATCTTCTCTGTATCTGTATCCTTGATATGAATTAAAAAATGGAAAAGACTGTAGACTTCTTCATAGGCTTCTCTTCTGTTTCCTACTTCGGTGATTAATTTATCTAATACAACATTAAAACACTCATACTGTAGTTTATCTTGAAAACTAAGAGTAGTTTCATCCTTGTTTTCTCCAAACTGGAACTTCCTGTTTCTTGGCTTGCGGACACTATCATCTTCTCCATTATCTGCACTTTGATCTAACTTGGCAGCTTTTTCATAAAATTCATAAAAATGGTTATCACGCATTTCTCGAAAATATTTTCCTATAGATTTGTATAACTCTTCAGCTGAACCTAGATCAATGTTTATACCTCGAACATATTTATTCATAGCGTCCATTCGTTCCAATACTGCATCCCAAAATAAAGCCATGAAAGCCATATCAGTGAGTCCTAGTTTTTTCAACTATGACTGTGCTTCTAAACGAATATTATGGTCATTTTGTTCTTGGTTTTCAGAAATTTTAGTAAAAAAAGCTTTGAAACTTTCATACGAAGAAGCGAGAGCTCTAGAGGTAACATGTTTTGCTGACCACCTTGTAAAAGATACATTTTTTGGCAAATATGCTCGTTTGGGCCTACTCAAAGTCTCAGCAGTGACGGATGTTCCAGTAATTAAAATTCCATCATTTAGCTCATCAACTTTTTCTTCAATATTTTCATCAAACTCATCGACATTTTGGTTGGTTACATCAATATTTTGGTCAATATTTTCTTTAATGTTTTCAAAAATTTCAGTTACTATTTTCTATCGCTTTGTTGAACGACTTAGAAACGTGTATAATTTCTGTAGCAACATGAAGTATGTAGTAGCAAGAAAACAACATTCAGTTGCCACATTACCAATTAAATTGAGAAAATGTGCCATACAAGGCACATAAATGATATAATTATTACGATTTCTAATTCTTCAATTATGAAGTCATCTTTAACATCAGTTAGAGAATCATCATTTTCATCATCAGGTTTCCAAGTAGCTGGGTCATCAACCATAATCAAACTTACAGATGAAAGATCAGACTCACCATTACCATAATCACCATCATTCTTAATTTCCAACATGTCCTTTGCTGCAGTAATGGGACCTGTAGCTGATGTAGTAGCCTCTTGCAGCTGTATTTCTTTTTTGTCCTTTTTTTCTACTTCATTTTGTCTAGATATAGTGGATTCAGTTTTCTTGAAAAATTTGTCTACTGTGAGAGTTTTTTTCATAATTTCTTCACGCTGCGCCTCTTTCGCGTCGTTTTTTATATTGAAACCCACTCAGTTGCCTTTTTCCATCAGCCATTTCTGATTTCTATACCAGGAATATGAATATCAGACACAAAAACCATTAATAAAAGTATTTAGGTATTTCACATTTGAATAAATACATTCTGCTTACCTCCAGATACTTATTTTTGTTAACAAATATCAATAACCACATGCTCATATATTAAAAGCCTATTATAATTCAACCACCTTTAGTTCTGCTTATGAAACAATAGAAAGTCACCATAAATAAAATCTTAAATTAATGAAACCAATATTAAATTAATGAAAATGATTCAGAAAATAATTAATTTTATTTCTTTTATACGTAATATATTGTCAGGATTTTTTCTTACATTCACTGAATGTACTGAGAAATCCGAGATTTTAGGACTCAAAAATAAAAATTATTTTAAACTTATAATGACAACAAAAGTATGATGACATCATGTAAGCAGTGAAAAACAAATTCGGACGATATAATGTCCTAATTCAAATTTATTTTGAAGATTAAATATGATGACAGTAATTGAATTCGATTCTCTTTCAGAGCATTATTTAATGTTTCATCAAGTTTTTATTACAGAGCCGACAGATTCATAATTTGACAACTCTCTACAAAATTACATAATTTAATTTGTTCGATTGACAACATGAGATGAATACAGCAGAATACAAATTCAATAGAGAGTAAAAACCCATTAGATAAAATGCATGCAGCCAACATCCATTTTGCTTTATCGCTTTTACTCTGCGCTTTGCTCACTGTATGCTGATGTATATTTGCTACCTTTTTGTGATTATATTTCTACGCTTTTTGTATTATCTGCTTGCGTGTTTGACAACTATCAACAGACAATAAAATGGGGAAACCTTTCCAACAGAAAAGGCTAACTTATAAAAACAAATTTTATTTTTCACTCACTCTTGTTTTAACGATACCCTGTACTAGGTTTGTTCTTACAAGTAGTCCTTCTTGTGTATGCGGATAGTAGTAAGTCCAAATCTCAAGTCGTATGTTAAAGTCCTCACATAGGTAATTTAATAAAGTGTACCATCTTCGGATGTAGATTACTTTGAACCTAAATCTACATTTGCAGACACTGGGATGGTAGTCAAACTTAGGCTAAGTTAGGTTGAAGACAAAAGGCAAAGTAGGAATGTTCTTTCATCATGAAGAATCAGTAGTGATGACAAAAAAGTCATTTTTTCATATCGAACTTCAAGGCCATCTTTTAGAACACCTGCGGGTGTTATTATACAGTCAACAATATGATCAGATGAAGTTCTTAGCATCTGTTAGGAGGAAATTTGGTGTGTTACCGACAAACTTTAGACAAGCTTTGTTCAAGATGACTGCATTGCTCTATCAATAAAGGCTGTATAGAGCCTTCTTTTGCACACAGTGAATTTGACTTCATCTGTGTTAGTTTTTTATTTCACCTCACCCATTTTTCACATACTAAAAGCTCCAAAGCCTAAAGTTTCTAATAGGAGTCTTTTACATAACCAAATCATCATCACTTATGAAGACAAACAATTAGTTGAAGACAAAAGAACTTTCTGATGGTTTTCCCTACTTGTTGTCGGCAATAGCTTTTTTTTATTTTATTTATTTTTTTACTTTACACTTTGTTTTATCCTCTTTGTCGACACTAGTTCTTTCGTAATTATAGTCTTTGACAAAATAATTCTGCTGTTTGTTTTTGTAAGTTCCAAATCTTTTATGGATTGAAACTTCGTTAAGTTCCTCTGTTGACATTCCACCCTTATTGCTGATTCATTCATCATATTAATTTGCTGACATACGAAGACAATGTGAGATGTATTCCATTGTGTTCAAGAAACCTAATTCAAAGTCAAAAAGAATTCAGCCGTATGGTTTGACAAAGTTAAAAAAATAAAATGTCTTGAAGTCATATTTCAAAACAATTCGAATCAGTGTTTCAGCTATATAATGTCTTAGTTTTAAGACATTGTGACGTCATTAGCATGTACACACCACTATACATGAAGGTTGACTTTATGAGTCGTTTCATTTTCAGACACCTCAGTACCTAGTTATAGAAATTTAATTTTTTATCAGGTTCAAACAATCAAACATGCTATAGTCTGTCAGTCTATATACTGGTGCCAATCTTCAACTCACGGACATAAAAATTACACTACAAGCTACGTACTACACACTGGTAAAATTATATGTTTTTTTCACGGCAAGTGAAAGAGTCCAGATGCCACCCAGGCGCCCATCTTTACTGTTTAGTGAGTTTATGGTACGTAGCTAAAAAGGGAAGAAGCGATCAAGGTTAAAGAATTTAACATGTAGCAAAGGAGGAGAGTGGCCTTAAAAACCAAAAAAACAAATTTGCTCAAAAATTTGCTGCCCCAAAAAATTTACCTTCCTGTTGAACTACACAATCCACACACCGTGTAGATCCAGCGCTGTCTACCACACATTCGGTGATTAGGCAGGTATTTGTCTTTTTATTGACTGAGTCAGAAAGAGGCATTGTACTTGACCCATTTTCTGGCAATCTAATGAAATTTTGTGCCACTCTGAAACATACAATATTCATCTTACAAATAAGAATGATTTACTGACGTAGGAGGTAGTAACATTTATTTTATTTTATTGCACATGTAACATTAATTGTGTCACTTCTCATTTCCTCACTTCAATTCCTCCTTTGAGTCCACTGTAGTTAGTAAGTTTTCTAGAAGTAATACATTTGTCATGTAATGTCATTTTCATGTGTTTTCTTTTATTATGTATGTTCTTGTGTTCCTATAGTCTGTCATTGGTTGTGGACATGTTAACCTCTGGAGATGAGACTGTTTCTATTTCAATTGGTTAAATTGTGTTGCATTATTACTTTTTATCATTTCTTCATTTTAGTTGGTTTATAACCTTTTTGATCCTATTAAACAAAATTTATCTTTTGGATTGTATGACCTCAAACATTATCATTTTTGGAAATGTTTGGCCTCCTGTTTTCTAAACCAAACCCCTTATGCATACTAGATGTGTCCTCCCACAGAAATATATTGGGAGCTGGTGACGATCACAGAATTATACATTTCTTGTTATCCGATTTTGCGGTCACCTTTGGACACCACAGTATATACATAGTATATGTTAATGCAAATGCTGGTTTTTTACATCCAGTGGCGTAACTATGGGTATGGGTGACTAGCATTGGCTTTAGACTATTAAAAACATATTTTTGGCCCTCTCAAAAATTTGACAATGATGAAATTGTTCCTATGTAAATTGAACAAATTTTTATTTTTTATTACATGCTTTTCTTTAGTTCACTAACACGGATATCCTTATGTACTTTTGTACCGGCATTTTTTTTACATGCTTTTAATGCAACATCAATTTAAATTTTTTAGAGAATGTCTTAACAAATGTAATTCATATTCCCTGACATATTTTTTTTATTATAAGGTACCATAAGTCTTGTTTAGCCATAGGCCCTCTATATGAATATTAAACGATTATCTCTTTATGGCTTTAATTATTGTTTCGAAACTCTATCAATGTATAAAATTTTATTGTTGGTGAAATATTTTATTATTCCATTTTAAAACTTTTTACCCATTCACATTCATTATGCAATCAAACAATGAAACAATATTATTTATTAATTTTAGGTATTTTAGATAAAATTTAATAATTTATCGAGTGACTTTGTTGCATACTGCCCATACTTTTCTTTTTAGTCAAAAATTAAAGATGTTTAACATTATTTAAAATTGTAGTTAATTTTCGGTTGTTTTCAAAGTAATTGACGTTTTAAAAAATTTGGTTAAATTGATTGGTAAATCGTTCTTGTAAAAAGTTATTTTTTACTTTTTAGTTCAATTTTTATTTTTATTACATTTTAGTTTCAATTGTTTTTATCATTTTTAAAAAATTTCTTGTTTGTTTCCTGTTGGTAAGTTGTGGATGATAATTTTTGTTCATATTTTTTTGGGTGGAAAATGAGGTTCGATGATGAGGTTCCCCCTAAAAAAAGCAGGAAAAAACATAACGAATAATAAATAAACGAAAATTAGAAGGTGTCTCTGTTTTCTCTAAAAATAATTGATTGTTGTTGTCAGTGGTAATTAATTTTCCTTCTTGTAGATTATTACTGTTCGGTAAGGGTTCTCGAAAACAGAGAGGTTATTTTCCCGAAGTCATATTGAAAGAGAAAAACTTCGTCTTTCACTTCGTTATAAGACGGACCAAATAGGTCCTTCTACGTTTAACAATATCCTCATGCTTGTTACTGACATTAACGGAAATAAAATTACCCCGGTAGTTCTGTCTTCCAAACGGAAGTCCAAGAGCCTAAAACATTGCTGATGAAATGATAAATGAATAATAAATGAGTATAATACAGTCTGTACGTTCATCTTCGGTTAGCTGATATTTCATATTTATATCATCACTCTGAGCGGTCAACGCTTAGATACTAAAAAAAAAACAAAAAAACTTGATTCTCCATCGACTGCTCCTTATTTAAACTCTTAATTTCTTCATTTTAAATTCAAACTATTTTTTCTGGAAATAACAAAGAGTGTAAAGCAGCATGATCTGTTCTTCGCACTCCATGTGCAAGAATGTCTGTGAACTTGTCTCCACTTTCGCAACCATCGTCTTCAAGGCGTTAACTGTGAAAGAGTTAAAATGGAATTCGAAAATGTGGATCGACGGTTCACACGTTTGGGTTTTATCTTTTTTGCGTTGCGACTGTAAAATTGTGTGCCACAAATGCTGATGAACTAATGGAGTTCACCCTCCGCCACCGAGCACCAAAAGGGGCCGATAATTTTCCTACTTTGCAAAACGACCTGCAAAATTAGCCATCCAGTGTAGAAAGAACGTTACCGGGTCGAGATTAAATGGTGGTTCGGAGGCCAATTTAAACTTGGATGGCTGAAAATGTCCCTAAGTAATGCAGGCAATGCGTAAATGAGTCCCGGGGGAACAGCCCGAAAAGTGCAAAAAAAGATGGAACGATGCGACGTGAAATGTAAAACAATTGCTTCTTCCATTTCGTGATACACGAAAATAATAGGCAGTGATTCATCTGCACCCCTCTTCTAACAGTTCGTAGAGAGGAATTCGATATTTCTCGTATTGTCGAGCTCCTGAAAACGGCCTCTTGTTTGATTAATTAGGTCAGTTTTCGAAGCCAAAGTCCTTTTGCGCCCATAAGTAATCTGTACCATCGCACTTCATCAATGTTCTCCTTTAAAAACCAGTAAAATTAAAAATTTATGGTGAAAGGGGGCTACCGATGAAAGAAAATTAGATAGGCATTTTATTCTGTGTTTTCATTAATGAAATTAAGTTAGTCGATGATTTTCTGCTCGACGAAAATGTTGCATTCGATAGGTAAACATTCGAAATATGATCATAAACTTTAGCTTTATTGACCGGCCTCCCACATGTTATTAGAAAACCGTGTTTTTGCGATAGTTCCGTGTTTTCCAATAGCTTGTTTATTATTATTTAGTAAAATATTCGCCATCATTTTGATTTTCGGATGGATAACTTTTTGCAGGATATTCTGCGTTTTTGAGATTTTCGTTTTATTCGAGGGTTGTCATTTTACAAAAATTTTGTTTCTTTGAACATTTTCCAAAATTTAGTTCAAAAGAATAACCATTCTGTTATTATCTGGAAAATAATTCACTTTATCGATTATGATTGAAAAAGATTTCGTTCAATATTATCAAATGTGCTTCAGTGTTGTAATGTGTTCGTGTGTTTTCCAAGAAAATACAATTAATATTAAATTCAGTGCAGTGCCGGATCCTGTGGAAAAACGTCGATCCTGAGTCATAGATCATAAATATATAGGTTACTCAAATTCTTCTGTACACAATATATAGGTATATGTATAATGTATTTCCACTTTTCGCTCATTTTGGCGCTTTTTGAGAGTCTGTGAAGCCTCCGTTGTGTAATTTATGGCAATGAAACTTGAGGTAACGTTAGAAGTTTTCATGGGCTATAAATCCGTGTTAAAATCTTTGAAATTCATTTGCTAGTTTCGGAGGAAGAGACTCAAAGTGTTACAAATCCACCATGTTGTCACAATAACTCAGCTGTAAATTTGAAAATTTTGGTTTGAAATTTTTATGGCAGTTGGAGACTATTAGGTTTTGGTTTGGTATTGAATTGGAGCGAAATCGGTCGACTGGTTTTTTAATAGCAGCCATTACAAAATTTCACACTTTTAGAAAATACACACTTACTGATGTTGATGCGGAAGAGATTTTTTTTCAAATTTTTAGAAATTTTAAGTCACTGAATTCAGAAAAATATTCTATTGAGGTCAATATTTGTTTAAGCTCCATTGTTAATTTAAAATTTGGATATTTTGATTTTATCTCGTGTTTATAAATAGAAGTGAGGAGTTGAAAATATAACATCCTCATCACCTCCTCCATAAGTACATCCTTTATTGAGAAGTGTTTGTCTCTTTTAAATTTTACTGAATTTGGGAAAAGTGCTCTATGTGCTCAAATACTCAAAATATTTTCTAATGATTTTATTAAAGCCCTATACTTTTAGGATCTCTTGTTTGGATTTGACAAGTTTTAGGTGGATACAATGGGGTGAAAGAGAAAAATTTTCCCCCTGTTACTTGAAAAATAAAAAGTAAGGGGCGAAAAAGAAAAAGAGGAAGACAACTTTCTTATTTTTCATCATTATTTTTACGCATTAGGTTATCAACACAAAACTTGTTCTAGCCCCCTGCCAATATACTCTAATTTTCTCTTACAAAATTCAGCGCCTCAGTTAAGAAAGGCTGTATTTTTGTATCAGAGCCTCGGAGAGCGGCAAAGGGTACCATAAGTACCAGTCCGAGGATTTTTCAGAGGGTCTAGGAGGGCCTAAATTTTAAAATAAATACTAATTTTCCAAACAATATTATATTACACACCAAGGTTCAAAAAGTGAGTATTTACTTATGAGGAAGTTTGCAAAACAAGCACAGCAAGTGAGCAATTCCTGAGTCAAGTAAACTCCCTTTTGAAACTTGTTGAGAAAGATATTTTATGTAATACATGACCAGAAAGGTGGTGTTTATAATGATATTTTGCGAGTGAAAAGTAACTTTTATCATTGATAAATGTAATCTCGATGTAAATGAATGTACATGAAAAAAAAAATGTTCGTTGTATCCTCTAAATCAACAAATTTAACAGTGTTACCAAAAATTCAGGGTTGGCATGAGCCAAATGGCTTCTCTGCAGCACTTCAGGTCTTGTACTATAGTGTTGTCAAATATCGATATTTTTTTGTATCAATACGATATCGATATTTATGGGAAAATATCGATAATATCGATACGATATCGATATTTTATAAAATTTGATAAAAAATCTTTGCAGATGGCTCATCTGAATTATTGTCATTTAAAACTATGAAAATAAAATGTAAATTTGAATTTTATAATTTTGAGGAAAAGAATAATGGAAGCAAAGTAAGTCAGGGTATTTACTTGACATTGTTGATGTAGTTGTAGATATAGATATATGTGAACTATGTTTGAGAAATCTCCTCATTTTGGACTGGAGTCAAGATCAAGTTATTCTTAATTCATAATTTCATAATTCATAAATATCATAAATATCATCTGTCATTAGTATCAGTTATCACTCATTCACTCGTAATTTTGTCAATACCACAACCACAACCAGAGAAAAAATAATTAAAAATTGGCATTTGAAAATATCGATATTTTTGGAAAAAATATCGATACGCAAAATATCAATATTCCTGGAAAAATATCGATACATATCGATTCGTATTGATATTTTTGACAACACTGTTGTACTATTGCATAATTAACTACCTGGTACGGATGATGGTTGTAATATTTTCATTTGAAATTTTTTTGTCCTAAATTTTAGGGACTTTTTTTTACTGAAGTATTTCTACAAAACCAAAAGCTAAAAGTATTGGTTTATTTGAGCCCCCAAATGAAGCAGATGGTACAGGGGATATGCATTTTCATCACTTATTCAGTAGTTCTTCCTCATTACCTTTCAAGTTTAAAATTGACAGAAGATTAAAAATAAATAAAAAAATATTTTACACCTTTTTTGTTGGGGGTATAATTTTAGCTTAATCAGTTGTGAAAATACCCAATTTCCCCTACTTACCACATTTCAGCAAAATCCACCCAACCGATTCTTCAATAGATATTTACAAAATCCAAAATACCAAACTTAGAGAATGAGAAAAGTCGACAGAATGAACAAAATCAAAGCCACATTCAGGTATTTTCAACTGCAACAACTCCAAAGTTGAAGAATATAGGGATTATTTTTTTTAAAGATAACTCAATTTCTATCAGATAGATTTTCAAATTTATTGATTTCAAACCAGCAGAGGATCAGTACAATTAATTTAGTAAAAGATTCATTCAAACCGGTTCAGCAGTTCCGGAGCCAACTTGCAACATTGAAAACCATTTCATTCTTATAATAGACAAGAAGATGATCAGAAAGTGATAAAACATTAAAATTGTATCAAATGATGAATCTTGCACAAATTTATAAAAAATTGAACAAAATATCAACTTCCTCATGGTGGCAGATTTAACGTTTCATTCAGAAAAAGTAAGCTCTACTTAGATCTAAACTTTTAACACGCCTGCATGTGAAAAGATGCTTCACGTTTAATGGAGGCCTCACTTTGCATCGAGGTCACATTTATCAATGATAAGAGCTACTTTTCACTCGCAAAATACCAGTGTAAATATTACCTTTCTGTTCACGAATTGTATAAATGTTTTAACAAGTGCGTCAGCGTATAATCCATGGGAGGTTCTGGGTGTCGAAGGCACCTAAGGCTCCCACCCAAAAAAAAAAACAAAAAACGAAAATATATGCCATGGGACATCAAAAGAACCTGAAAAATGTTTTCGGTTGCGCCGCCAAATTATTTTTTCATTTTGTAACCCTCCTCCCAAAATAAAATCACGCATATCGCGCCGAGAGGACCCATCAATTTTTTCCACTGGCCTAGATTTCTCCCTGCGGCTCTGCCGCTTATTAGAACAATTTGTTTCAATGATGTCTGTAAGTTTGTTGCGTGTATTGTGGTATCGATATCGGGTTTCGTTCTCTGGTGATAACCGAAGCTCTGAACTGTTTAGGCTTTATTGATTTAAACACGCGTTAATTGCATTTTAATATTAACTTGTTTTTCTTCTTTTTTTGCATGTTTCAGTGAAGTACGTGAACTACGATGACGATGGGCGAATTGTGGCACGAGTGTCAGACGCACGACTACCAACTCCACCTCAGCCGGAGCACGTGGCTCAAATGGCGCTGCTAAGTTGTTGGACGTTGTCGTCGTCGTTCAGACGTCATTGTTATTGTTGTTATTGTGATAATTGTTGTGGCCGGCGGTATAATCGTGTTCGCCAATTCTCGTTTGATTTCGCCTATTCGCTCGAAAGTCGGCTCAACGTGTTATCGGCGAGCAGCCACGCACACACCATAACCGTCAGAAGGTAGTGGGGTTCTCGAAGCCCCCCGTCGAGTCATGGTCGTTGGTGGAGAAGACGAAGAAGGCGGTGGTGGTAGTGGAGGTGGCGACGCTGGCGGTAGCGGTAGCGGCGGCGGCGGTGACGACGGCCGCAGCGACAGCAGCAGTACGTGCGTTTCTGTTCGTCGAGTGTTGATAACGCGGAAAGAGAAACCAAGTCGAAACGTCGAAAAAACTTTTTAGTTAATATACGCGAAAAAGTGTCGAAACGTGTGTCGTGTGTTTTCCATTCTCGCTGTGGTCGTGAAGGTTTGCTGTCGAAAAGTGAAAACAGTCGATCTGTTTGGGTGGAAAACAAAGCCCCTGTAACCTGTGGAAAACGTGTTGCTTCTCGTATGTTAGTGGTGAAGTGTCGTATGTGGCGCCACAAATTATGTTTCCGTTTTCGACTAAAATGTAAGTGAAAAGTTCTCCTGTTTTGTTGCGCGTTACCTTTTTTTTTCCTTCTTTTCTTTTCTTTTCTTTTTTTTTTCTTTCTTGTTTTTATTTTTTCCCAAATCGTTGTTGTTTACCTAATTTGTTCTTATTTGTGCGGTCGTGTTTTTCCACTACGCCCACGTGTACAGTTTTTCGTCATTTCGCTGTACATTCCGTCTCGTCCCTTATTCGCCGCGCTGTACGCGTTGGCACGCATACGGCGGTCCCGCGTCCACCGTATCCGAAAATGCGATGCGAACATGCGTAGGGTCGCGAAGGTTGTGATTGTTGTGGCGGTGATACTCATGTGCGCGGTTTCGTGGCAGCCGGCGAGTAGCCAGCCTCACGATGGCGCAGTCAGCGATGAAGATGGCAGTGGCGGTGGCGGTGCCCATGCTGAAGTGGTGTGCCCCAGCATCGACGTGCGTAATAACGTGTCGGCGTTCGACAAGCTGGTCAATTGTACGGTGGTGGAAGGCTCGTTGCAGATCGTGCTGCTGGAAAAGTCCACCCCAAATGATTTCGTCAACTTGACGTTCCCTAAGTTGCGCGAAATCACGCAGTACATGGTCGTGTACCGGGTCTTCGGACTCAAGAGTTTGGGTCAGCTGTTTCCCAACTTGGCCATCATACGCGGCACCACGTTATTCGCGAAAACGGCGCTGGCCATTTACGAAAATATCAGGTTGCAGGATATCGGATTACGCAGTTTAACGCATATACTGAAGGGATCCGTCATCATCTTCAATAATTACAGTGAGTATAACTTTTTTTTTACCGTTTCCCCCTCTCCAGCCTCGCCCGTTTGTTTTGAATACGGATAAGCGCCCACGAAACGATCGAACTTTATCTTAGTCCTTTCGTGGATATCCGGTAGACATGTGGTGTGCGCTCAGTGAATTAAAAAAAAACATGTTATGCAGGGTGTGCGGAAGTGGCGCAGCTTGCAGGGCGCTGGGTATGACTGCAAACGGCTGTATTAAAAAAGCGTGCAAGTCCAAATAATCTCTCAATCTGGAGGTGTCGAGAAAGCTCCCAGAAATTTTCGTTCTCATTGAGTGGAAAGCGCACAAAATATTTCCCGCTGTTCCAGAAAAACACACTTTACCCCTATTTTTTTGAAGAAAAGCGTTACTTACGTCCATAGATATGTAAGGAATGCGCATAAGACATGTAAGGGTTGGGTGCAGTAAATCGTGAGTATTTAGTTATCAAAAAATACCAGTTATTTTACCAGAAAAAGTCATTATTTTAAGTTACTGTCTCTCTCTTCTTGATTTTCGATCAGTAGTTACGAAATTCAATTATAATCGGTTAAAATTTGCTATCAATTTTAGTGTGGATCTGTCTGACGGTACTTGCGGTAATACTATTTTTGTTTTTACTTTGGCTGTAAAGTATCTAATTTTGGACTAATAGAAACTTAATTCGGACCAATTATTTACCAAGATCGACTCTAATATGTTACTAATTTTGGCGCCGATCGTCCAGATGGTACTTACGGTGCAGCTATTTTGGGTATTATTTTAGCTGTAAAGTTTTAGATTTTGAACCGCAATAAGTAAGAGATTTTCAAAAAAACTTGACTACAATCTGTTACAACATGCTAGCAATTCCGGTGCGAATCGGCCTGAAGGTATTTTTCAAAATCCTACTTTTTATAACGGAGAGGCTGCTGCGTTACACTTTTTTTCTTAGGTTTACTGATTTTTGAATTAGTCTCTGATCACGTGTACGTGTCGCATTCTTGACAGAGATGAAGAAATGCAAGTTGAAATATTTGGTGCGTTTTTTTGTCTGTGGTCATGAAAATTTTTGTGCGCTTTCTTGACACCTCTAAATCATGAAATTATTCGGCCTTCGGCGCTTTCCTAATATAGCCAATATTTTCATATATTTTCATACGCATTACTTTATCTCTGTGAGAAATTTGCCCATTTAAATGTAAGCAGGGACTTGTTTAAAAATCAGTGATCCCTAGAGAAAAAAAAAATCAAACAATAAAATTGATGTCATGTTTTATTTAAAACCAATTCGTTTTAAATGTTTACCGGTTGTTACCTTTTGAAATTTACTTATAGGCTTGAGCATCTTTTATTTAAACATTTTTTCACCAAGTTAGTGTAACATTACATTGATTGGAAGAGTAAGACAGTAGCTTCAAAATAATGATTTTTTTTGTAAAATAAATAATTGTATTTTTTGGGAAATGAATCGTATTTACAATGCACAATCCTTAAACGTCTTGTATGCATTTCTGCAAGTATTTTTTGCGCTTTTCTGGAACAGCCGCTTCGAACTCATTTGTTATTATTTTTTGAATTGAATATTTTTCAGTTGAATGATTGCTGGAAGTTTCCTGTGGGGGCTATTACTAGTGCCTTATAACACAAAACTAAAAATATCATCTTATGTCCCCTTCTGCTTGGTGTTTTTACAGTTAATGATGAAATTTCAAGTTGTGATGCTGCTGACTTGAGTAGATGCAATGATAGTTGTATATTCAAGTCGATCCCCGACTGACGACTTCGAGGTATCTTTAAAAGAACTATTTTTCGATTTTGTCCTATTAATTGGTCGTTTTGTATCTCGTTTCGAACGAATAGATTATTTATTTTTAAAGAAATCCATCTGAAAAGCATAATATTAGGTACGGCCCAAATTGAGGTATAGAATACCAATAGAAACGGAAATTGGGAACCCGCCGAAAAAATTGAAGAGAATAGAGGGTACGGTGGGAATTTTTGAAATATTTCGTAAAAATACCTACTATCAAATTATGCTGAGAAAATCTAGAGTGAAATGTTCTTTTTCCAGAAAGTTGTATAGGTACCTTTTTCATCTATATTCCTGAATCTTCCCGCCATTTTTCGCCGTAAAATGATTAATTTTTTCTCCTTTCCTGTCATACTAAGGACTTGCGCAATTAAATATTATAACTTCTTCAACTTCCTTCGCATTATATTCGTAAATGTAAAAATTTTTCATCCTTTGAAACATTTTTTAAATAAAAGAAACTTTGTTATATTCTACTTTCACTTCGGTACTACAAATATTTCATGCTCAAAGGGTGAAATTTGTTATCGAGTCCTTCGAGAAGAAGTTTATAAGAACGGTGGGTAGAGATGTTGGAAAATTTAGCCAGAGGAAATCGTTATTAACTTCGAATCGTGGCGTTTTCAAGGTATGGAGTGTTCTTACAACCTCTTGTCAGCGTGGAGGAAAAAAGATGAGAGATTGGAATTAGCCAAAAGAGTAGTGCTTACGTGTTGTGCGATTGCTCAGCACTGGGCTATGTAGACTTTTTTCAATAGAAAATTTGCGTATTAATTTCGTTCTCATGAAACACCTCTGTCGGGTTGGTGCGTTTTTCATTTCATAACTCGAGGAAACTTTTATGTAAGATTTTCTTATTACCACGTACAAGTCGCAGTTTTTCGTCTGATGGTTCCGAAATTAAGTACGAGCGTTCAGACCTACTGATTTTGATGTTGGTCAGCTTGACGGTACTTCGATATGTACCATTTAATTCTGATTTTAGGATCTAAAGTACGTAATTTTTAATCAATAGGTCGCTATAAAATTAAACAAAACCTTCATATTTTATGATCTCTACTGACTTGTTACAAATTTTTTTTTTTTTTTTTTGAAAACCCACATTTTATATAGTGAAGCAAAGCCGTTGGTTGCGCTCGAGTTTTTTTTCTTTTATGAGGAAAATTTTAACTGAGATGTTGTTTCTTTTCGGCAGAAAATAGAAATAGAAAAAGAAAAATTTGTTTTCCAGTTTGGTTGGTTTTTGTTTCTGAAAAATTTTATTTTTATTTCAGTTATTTTTCGTTTCAGCAAATTTATTTTCTGTTTCTGTTCGAGTTTGTATTTCTAAAATTTTCGTTTCTGTTTCTGTGGCTTTTTGTTTCTAAAAATTTGTGTTGCTGTTTCTGTTAGTTTTCTTTTCCATTTCTGTTTTTCAATGAGTAGCTAACTGCTAACTGGAGATGTTTCGCCTGAAACAAAAGCAAAAGTATGTTGCTTACTTGAAATTTGTAAATTTTACAAAATATACTGCTAGTAAGTCACAATTTTTTTTTTTTTTTTTTTTTTTCAAGTGGAAAATAAATTATTTTGTTTTTATTTCCTCTTCACTTTGGTTTTTCAAAATTTTGTTTTCATTTCTGTTGGTTTTCGTCTCTTAGAATCTTATTGCCGCTTTTGCTACTTTTCGTTGTTTTGTTAAGAAAAAAAAACCATTTTTTGGTTCGTTTCTATACGGTTTTTCGTTCCATTTTCCAACCTTTGCCATTTAACCTTCGTAATTGAAATTTTCGGTAAACTTAACGAAAAACTTAAGCCTACCCTTGAGCCTTGTTCACACACAAAAAAATAAACGAAAATGAGATCTAAAACGTGAAAAGGCGCGTGCATGACGCTAGTTCTTGCGAACCACTTGTAATAAGTTAGGTTAAAAACGAGTTTTTAAAAAATACGCTTTTATTTTATTTATAATACGGATTTCGTGGTGCAATTCTGTAAATGTAAAAACATAACATTCTTCAACTGCCCTAATATTTACAGAATAGCATCGAATCTTAGCTGATAACAACAAACTCGATAAAAGCGATCCCAGTGGGTCTGGTACCAAATTATGTCACATTTCGTCGCGTTAGTAACTGCAGTAAAAGCGTATAAAAATGGAGTTCCATTCCGCAAACACTGGCGTGTCTTAAGTCATTATGCCCTATTTTTCATTTAACAGCGCCTAACAAAAATTTACTTCGTGCAGGCGCCACCTTTTCGTTTTAGGTTTTATGTTTTGTGTGTGAATTTGTAGGGCTTTATCCTCACAATGTTGATAAAATGTCAGATCAAAGAGAGAAAAAATCTTTCGTATTACAAATCCGCATGCAAATATAGGCCGCTTGCAAAATCTGAAGACAAACTTGATCGTGGCCGTGAAGTTGTGTGAGTCTGTATTTTATGATAAATTTACGTAAATTTAAATTCAGCATTTCTATAGGATGACGCGACGTATTTAGAACTATTCATCTACCTTTTAGCCGTCTTTAAATGCTTTTAAATTGAATTTGTGAGAAAGCGGGCGTGGCCTCATAAACCTTTTTGTTGTGAAAATATTTTGATTTTTTTCCCACCCTTAGGCTTTTCCACGCTTCTTTAAGACTTGAATTTGTTAAATTTACTGAAATAACGAAGTCAGTCTGCATTTTCATTTTTCAGTTTTGGATGTTACTTCATCAACGCGCTTATAACGTATTCGTATGAGTGCAATGAGTTGGACACCCTTAGCACTTGGGAGCCAGAAATTAAATCGCTTCCGGGTGAGGGGAAAATTTCTGTATCCGGAAACTTGTTGAGGTATGACCAAAATGCGGTCCAAAAAAAGAAACAAAATTTTGCAAAAATATGAGAAAAATATCGCCAGTTTTGTATTTGATTATGTGACGCCGAAAACGAACGTACATCCCGAGTATAGGTAATGATATCACGATTCGAAGTATATCAATAAGTTTCGATTAATCGTAGAGTCGAAACCACAAACCAGCTCAAAACAGTTAGGCCACCAGCCTACCAGCGATAGCTCCCGAGGCCTACGAAGTATGTCGGGCGAATTTATGTAATTGGAAATAAATAATTTGCCCGACCCATTATTACAGTTTACGTTTTATTACAATCAAAAAGGTTACTTACAAATATGGTAACTAATATCGGGTCGTGCAGGTTATATATCATGTTGCCTCATGGTTCTCGAAGTTCGGTGAACCAACAAATCTCGAGTTAATACTCGTCTTCAAATTCGGAGAAGTAATATCGCAAACTATTTAGATTACTATCGATGTTCACATTCGAAAGTATTGGTGAAAACAATTTAAAAGATGACTTGATGTCGTAATAAAGAGCTGTATTTTGTCGTGAATAATATTTTGTATTCACGACGAACAGAAACTATCACGTACAGAACAAGACTGACTGTTCACTCTTAGGCCAAAAACGTGAACAGTTAAAAAAGATAGGAATTGGTTCACCGATGATCGATATCATAATTATACACGTCACCATATCATTAAATAATAGTTGTTCGACGTGTCTTCACCGTTTTCATGGAATGGGGAATTTATTTCCATTGGGGAATTGGCGTACTTCCCATTCAGTTTATCGATAACACAATCTTAAGGTTTGAGAACCGTTCCCTATTGTAATAGTACTATACATTCGGTGGTGATGTGAAGGGGAAGACTACGGGTAATCAGATGTCACAATTAAAGGTTTTTCTGCTTGTGTAGCAAAATTTGTAATTGATTGTACATTTCGATGCAAAAATCGTGACAGACATCGGTTTTAAAATTGGAGTTTCACTTTCTCTTCCTTTTTCTAGTTTCTACCTGTGCAAATTGCTAATGTCTGTATTACAAATGGACAGTGAGTAGTCGAGCAGAAAGTAATGCAGACATGTTTCCCTACGTTACCCTTATTTTTATGAATCATAGCAGTTTAAAATTACCGGGAGGTCTTTGCTGATTGGTTGAACGCAACTTTGTCCCTGTCGGTGGCGACTGTAACAGTAATAAGGTAGACAGTGGAAATAAAAAAAGAGATGTTGGCATCAAAAATGCATTATTACATTAGTTAATTGCTTGTTCCTGGTCCATTATGTTTATATACCCTTCTGTCAAAGGGTTGCCATACCGCTATTAGTGATAACTGAAGAACAATAAGGAAATAAAGACCAGAATAAAATGTTACTTGTGTATTAATCGCGAGTAATTACTAATTTTAGATTCGTGCTGTGATCATTGATCATCACTACCATTAATTAATCATCACGTTAATGCAGAATGTTTAACAATAGTAAATAAGTTTTCCATCTGTCTAGCCATGGCGAAATAACTGGTGTTACCATCTATGCATATTAAAAATTCCTGACGTAATTTAAAGTTGAGGGTTTCTATGATGAGGATTGTCAAGAAGAAATTCGGGTAAGGGGAAAAAATTTATAGGTCCTCAGAAAATTTAAAATTGCATCCGTGTTGAGGTACAGTATTCAGGATTTATCTGTGAGAAGGGTTTCATATTATTGAAGAACCCAATTTCGCTTGCTTTGCTCGCGAAAAAAATTGAGGTTTTTTAGTAGATTTTTCAGTAGATTTTCGTGGAAAATCTACTGGAAAATGGAAATAGAAGTGACTTATCACAAGTATAACCTCATGAAGTATGCGCAACTTTGGATGCGCAGATTTTATAACTCCTATCTTTTCTCTTTCAGGTAAAATGGAAACCTCTTAATAGTGACATATTGGGTAATACCCTTTTTGTCTCTAATAAGAGGTGTCCCAATTAAACAGTGTTAAGAGTTCTCATAGAAAAAAAAAAATTAAGTGGTCAATTTCAGCACTGATTTCTGGCACAGTCGCATTAAAAACAGTTAAAATTATTGAATAATTATATTATACATACCTACATATATTCATGATAAAAAAAAAAAAAAAAAAAAAAGATAACTGGGTGTTTTGGTTGGAAGAAGTTGGTAGGAGATACTTTTTCACAACCTAAATGGAAACTAATGGACTGAAGACAACATGAAATTATGAAAGATAGAAAGAATAATTACAAAGATTAACATATACTATCGCTTATGAATTGAAATAAGATTACTAAGTCTGTTCGGGTGATCAGAGAAACTACTAACCTACAGAAAAATCTGTAATCAGTTGTAGCTTTTTTTTCCGTAGGTTTACAAAATCTTATGCAGGCGTCTGAATAACATTCTGTGGGTTTAAGAGGTTTTTACTTTTTAGGAATTGGAATGTTCTATCAATTCATTATCAATCAAATATTCTGAAAGTAGCTGAACAGCTAGTACTAAACGTTCATTGAAACAGATTCAGATTCCAGAAAATGCTATTGAAACTACTGAGAAAGAAATGGTGAATTTCAATTTATTTGTAGGAATAAATTATCTTCACATAAAGCTATTTGTTACTACTGATACCAATAATACTTACCATTTGCTTCCATTAAACTTACACAAAATCAAAGTTATCGAGAGTAATCGTGAGAGAACCATCAGTTTGAAAAATCAGAAATTTGGCTAAGACATCAAAATATATTAGCTGAAGATTCTTTGAAAATTTGGTCACAATTGAACATTCAGTTTTCGAGATATCGCTGTAATTCCTCATCTAGACTGAATTCAGATTATTTGAATCATTCATACTGAACAGAATTTCAGTGATATCTCAAGAATAAATGTGCGATTGACCTGAAATTCTCCTGAAATATTCAAATATGTTAGTAGAATATTCTGTTAATATTTATTTAAAATTATACATTTGGTTTAAAAAATACCGCTAAAATTCTGTTCAAATTCTGTGATTCATCATTTAAAGGACATGGATTTAGTATAGTTTGTGATTTATGTTGAAATAAAAATTAAACTCTAATGTAGGATATTCTCAACTGATGTATTTTAATTTAAATCACACAATCATAAATTAGGTAAATTAAATCATTTCTAATTTCACATCATTCATCATCTACATTTCATTAATCAGTACATCATTACACATTTTATTCATATTTTAAGCAACTGATAACAAAAAATAAAAAAATTACATTACAGATTCCGTAGTTTCTTTAGTCGCCCAAACAGACTTGTATTCACTTTCAATAACTGTTTAAGTGCAATTTTTCCTTGTCTGTGGATTTCTTTTGCCTCAATGAACCTAAGTATTGTCCCCAATAAGTGGTCTGATTTTCTATGATTTTACATGATTTGTTTTAGAAATTTCCAGATTTGTCCCAATTAAACGGTTGTCCTCCTTATCCAGTGTCTCGAATAAGCAGTTTCCACTGTATTTTTGTATCACAGTGTATATAGGCCATTGTACATCTCTCTACCTGTATGTCTCTGGTGTGGTTATACTGTTCACAATTTCACATTTTCAGAAGCCAAACAAGAAATGATTTTTTTTTTTTAGTGTCCCAGGAACACACCAAGTGCGGAACATTGTGCGACATAATTTTTAATAATGTATCAGTTTGCAGCTTTCCATTTATGTGAATGACTTTTATTTGACCGCTTCGTTACTGCGTTAAAATATTGCCTCAGTATCGCACTGGTGCACTGAAGCCTTAAGTATTTATCCACTGTTGTAAGAGATAGGGTGTCTGATATAGGACCATTTGAGTTTATGTTCAT